>CM023829.1:13978511-15178511 GCA_013266295.2 Branchiostoma floridae x Branchiostoma japonicum | reverse complement strand
TCAGGCATTTTTACTTTTCAAGGGAGTCAAAAAATACATCTAACAGCTTCTTTCCACTAAGGGCTGCGACCGCTATAAGCAACCTAACATTTGACAGGTTGCTCAATGAATTTTTAGATGAAGAACGAACCTTTTTATGTTTTGTTTGTCTTGTGGTCTTTTATAATCATATTTCCAATTATAAAACCAAGGATCACAAATCCAATTTCGGTCGCTCAACAGTCACTCAGCAATCAACGCCTAGTGGAAAGGGGGTCAGATTAAACAGACAAGTCAGGGCTGGAAATCCTTTTCTCTGCGTACATACCTGCACTGGTGCAGGTAACATTGAAAATTACCTGCACCAGACAAATTTTACCTGCCCCACTCAGAATTTAGGAAGTATGGATCATACTAAAAACTGTTCAGAAACCATTGCCATTATTTCTTTCATACTTCATAGGTGGTAACAGTCAATGCAGCAAATAAAAATCCACATACACCTACATGTACATGCATGTTCCTTTTATAACTCCATGGTACATGTATATATAAACCCAGTACATGGCCCAGTGAAGGTTAGGTGTAAGTAGACATCAGAAATACCTGCACAGCTCCAATTTTACCTGCACTAACCTGCATATGTAGGTGGTATTTCTAGCCCTGTATGTGTAGATGAAATAATGATGCCTTGATTGTCACAAGGTCATTTTTGACATAGTGTACTAAGAGAGTAAAGTCCCCATTTCCACCCCTAAGACAATGAAAATATTCAAACAGAATACTTCGTCATATATTACTATCATGAATCTATTTCTGAAAATATACAATCAGCCTGATATTATAGCAGCTCCGGAAAGTTTACAAAGCCCACGTTTACTTTCATAAATGATAGAGAACCATTCTTTTGTGACAGCACCAAAACAACATAACTTTAAACACAATACATCTACATGCTTTTCTAATCCATACAATATAACAACATATTTACAATCTTTCTTGTAGACTGAATTTGTCCCAATACCAGTGTCAGAATATGAATGATTCATGTTGTTGTACTGCATTTCCTGAAAAAGTTGCCAAGTCAATGCCTTCATTTTTAAATAAGGACAAAAATATGTATCTTTTTTTATGGAATATACATTAAGTATCTTAAAAACAATGTAAGGTCAGCTTTTTTTTTCTGTCTGGTTACAGATATGTAGCCTGGGTGCCATCCGATTTTGTAACGGCCAGCCCGAAAAAAAAATTTTTTTCGGGCTGGCCGTTACAAAATCGGATGGCACCCAGGCTAACAGATATGGGGCTGTTCCAAAAGTTTTAGGGGGAAAGGGGAGACAGAAGTGGGGAAAATCCTTGAAGAAGGCATTTATGTGACATTTGAAGAATATTAAAGAGGACTCCCCCCTCAAAAAGAAAACAAGGCAAAAAGATAATTAAGTCTACTATTAGATCTAAAACTATCGCAACTTGGACAATATGATCAAAATAAGGACTCTTCCCCCCTCCCTGGAAAAAATTTGGTTCAGCCCTTAGCAAGTGTCAGTCAAAGGTCACAAGGGTCGTTCTGTTGAAACATGGGAAACACGTTGACGAACAGGAAGGTGACGATGGCGCCGACACAGGAGCCCGCCTGCATGACTGCTCCACAGTACAGCAGCGCCCTCTGCCCTTCCTCACGGAAAATGGACCCAATGGTCACCTTCACGTAGGAGAAAAGGCCCACGACCGAGATCCACGCAAATACCTGGATAGAAAGGAAAACAGAGAAAGGAAATGTTACATATAAAAAGTACATCTCTTTAAAAACAAGACCATAGCATGATAAAAAAAGGAGGTTCTGCTGGCAGCTGCAGTACCAAGGAAAGCTGCTGCTAGGCCCAAAATCACGTAGGCCTACAAAAGTACACATCTGTCAGTAAGTGACCAAGTAATTAGAATTTGTTGATAGAACTTACCACCAAGAACACTCCTCCATCCGTTCCCAGCAGTACAGGGGTGGGGCTCATGGCCGCAAGTGCCAGGATGTACGCTCCCACGGCTGTTCCCGCCAGCGACAGCACCCCCACCAGCAGGAAGGACTTGGTGGGGAGGAAGAAGGAGATGAAACAGGCCAGCGGGTTGGCCATGTTGGCCAGGGTGACGGCCAGATGGTAGGCGGTGTTTCCGTACGGGAGGCAGGAGTACGACTGGATGGAGGGGAGGACGCCGTTACTGAGGGCGTTGACCCAGGCCTGGACGCACAGCAGGTAGACGTAACCTCCTCGCGTCAGCCCTTTCCTCGTCGTTATCAGAACATCCACGTCCCTCTCACTGGAGGTAGGAGTATTGACGGAGCTGTCTGTTTTGATAGACATCTCGACGCAGTCACCACAGGTGCTGTAACCGTTCTCGCTATCAGGGACGGCTTTGTAGACAGAAGCCTCGACCGTCCTGACGTGCTCCTTCCTTGCCACGGGAAGGTAGTTGAGCATGACGAACGCGATCCCGCATACCAGCATCATGGTGAAGAGGAACCAGAAGAAGTCCTCTACGGGGAAGTTGGGGTCCTTGGTGACGTAGACGTTGTGATACTCGGTGATGTTCTTCACAGTCCCGTTGACGATGGTAGAGTTGACGTACGAAACGTTGTGACACGCCGGGTTCCCTCCGACGCCCTGGCCCAGCGCGACTAAGCTGGGAAGGAGGCCGCTCATCCCTTCCCCGATGAAGAACGACGTGAGATACGGTCCGGAGAAGAGCGCCATGAAGGGTAAGAAGGTGACGGACGACGTACAGTCCACAAAGGCCAGCAGGAACGTGAGAGTGAGCAACGCTGTGCTATGGTTGGTGCCGGCCACGAAGCTGGTGTGCTTCCAGAAGAACGGCAGCAGCATGCACGATATCGTTCCCACGGTGACGATGACGTAGATGACGACCTTGGGGCTGACTTTCCTCGGAGCGAACACGCTGGCTAGCATGACTGCGATTGGTCCAACGTTGGCTAATTGGATGATGACAGCCAGGTAAGACGGTAGGCTCCACCCCTCGGGGGCGTGCTGGACGATGATTGGCAGCTCCACCCACAAACCGTTGATGGCGATCCAGGACCCGACGCCAAACAAACAGACAATCAGGTACACAGGAATGCTGATTCTGGGTTTTTCCATCATGATGCTGTCTTCAGTTTTTGCTTGTTTGGGCATGTTGGGTGTCGATTTACTCAGTGGTTCGAACACCTCAGTGGTTCGCACCTGTGAGGAAACAAACAATTCCATTAGAAAGAAACATTTGCATAAAACCAATGAATCTGAAGAAGTTGTTCCTCAACACTTCTTTTTAAACAATGAAGCTATAGTGGTAAATATTATACTCGAGTACTTGTATTATGTGTTAACTGCTGTTAATCTTTCATTCTTTAACCAATGAAAATAAAAATATTTACATAAAACTGATAAATTTGAAGAAGTTGCTCCTTAACATTTCTTTCTAATTAATAGTGAAGCTACAGTTGTTGCAAATTAGAGGAAATTACTAGTTACCTGTTATATCATCAAGTCACAAAAGCTGTACCTTTCATTTTACCAATAAATTATTCCTTTGCTTTACTTTACTTTACTTTAATCAAACATCTTCCTGGTCATCCTGCATGGAATAGGTCTACCACTAGGGCTTGAAATCCTTTTTTCTGCATACCTGTACGGAATTTAGAATGTATGGATCATACTAAAAACTGCTATTATTTCTTTTATGCTTCATAGGTGGTTACAATCAATACAGCAAATAAAAATCCACATACATCTATAAACCCAGTACATGGACCAGTGCAGGTTAGGTGCAAGTAGACATCAGAAATACCTGCACAGCTCCAATTTTACCTGCACTAACCTACATATGCACCGACACTTGGCATTTTGATCCCTGACCAATGCAGCAAATAAAAATCCACAAACATCTATAAACCCGTCACTGTACATGGACCAGTATAGTGCAGGACTTAGGTGCAGGTAGACATCAGAAATACCTGCACAGCTCCAATTTTAGTACCTGCACTAACCTGCATATGCAGTTGGGATTTCAAGCCCTGACCAGTAAAATTACTACCTACCTATACAGATCTAGTTCCTCCACTTCCTAGTGAAATACTGGGCAGTTCAAGCATTTCTCCAGACAAGCGGACAACAAATATACATATCAATGGCTGACCCTTTGTTGACCCAGATGCACACATGTGCTGCCACCTGACGACCTCACATGTAGTTACACACCTGTCTTGTGACACAAGGTTTGCCTTAAGGGCGAAGTCTTGCTCCACCTGTCCAAGTCATGTAGACATTCAAATGAGCCAAAACTTGCTGACCAAAGACAATACATCATACATGTAGTTTAATCTTGCCTTAACACTGTCCTTGGCCCAAATGATATGCAGCAAAATGTTGTAAAACTTCTGGCTATTTGAACTGTTTGACCCTATTTTTTTAAACTATGGGTGTGAGCACATGGCTTGCAAAGTGCCTCTCGTGGGAATACTGAGTTGTTTCTAGTAGAACAGGTGTTTCTGAATGATCAACTTTTGTTCTGCCTTTACATGCTGTGAATCCTAATATCCTAACTTTTATTTAGCTACAATGAATTGTGTTTCTAAAATCTTTCACCACATGAAATGTGCATGCACATGTTGAAAAGTTGATCTTGACTACTTGCTAGAAAATCACACCTCTGCAAAAGAAATACTTGATACAATCTTTGGGAAGGGGGGGGGGTGGCACTGCCTGTATCAATATACATGTATTACCTCGACTCTAGCTTCTAGTGATGTACTTCATGTTCTACCATTGTTTATCTAGCCTGGATTTGAACTCATTTACAATTTTTGATTTGATCACTGACTGTGGTGGAGTATTCCAGTCGTTCACAGCCCTAATACTAAATGTCTGAATGCCCTAGAGACAAATGTTCTTTACCAAGGGTACCTCATCTCTAAAACTGTGGCCTATACATAAATAAACAGTCCACTTCGCACCTTTGATTTCCCTACCAGCTCCTTCATCAGCGCTATAGTATCAGCCTAGTATCAGCGCTTAGCCACCAGGGCTCAAAATTCATTTTTGGAGTGAAATTTAGTGGCACAGAAAAAAAAACATGAGACACAGTACTTCAGAATGTCAGCAAAACAAAATTACAGTCAAACCTTAATGCCTCAGCAGAGCTGAAATCTGAAATTCTATACTGTACACAGCTATAATTTCAAACCTTTTTAAACAATGTCATGTAATACAGCTATGGTTTTATTACATTTTCTGGCACTTGTACAGTACTGGTACCGTTACGTAGCTAAAACCTGCACTAGACTGTATCCATCCACAGTCAAAAATTAACTGCACAGCTCCAATTCTTTTGTTTGTTCAGAATTGTAACATGACAATACAAAGTGTGCACTAGGCAGCAAGCTTAAGTATGCTGATAGCGTGCACACCTAACACATGATACTCATTTACACCTGAGTCAAGTGAGGAAAGTCGTGTAAAGTGCCTATCCCAAGGGCACAAGGTCGGTGGCATGTCAGGACTCGAACCCGGGACCTCTTGGTTCCGAGTCGAGTACTCTGTCGTTGCGCTACACGACCCCACTAATTTTGTGCTCCATCTGTTGTGCTCCAATTTTGGGTGCACAACAGTACATAAAAGTATGCAACCAGTATTTTGAGCCCTGTAAACTGTGGTCGAATGCATATCAAAAAACACATGGCTCGGTATGAACTACGTACTCAAGTATTTCTGTCAGGTCGGGTGTATTTGGAAAGTTTGCGTAACTACCGGCGGCAGTCACGTTTATCAAACAATTGGCTCAGTATGACGTCATGGTTCAAATACGCTGGACCTTTATCTGCAGCTGATACCACTAAACTACATACTAGTACTCACGTATCTATATATTAGTCTCTACCAGACTAACTACGCTGGCTATAATGGGGAGAATATTTACCAGGGGAGTTTGGCCGCCTTGGGGTTTGACTGGCCACGCTGTTAGTCTATGGAGGGGGAAACTAACCCTCCCGCGGACCGTCTCTACTTGCCAGCTATTCCCTTCTTTTGCCGAATTCTACGATCCGTACCCCCTGTAGGAAGGCCTGGTGGAGGCTATCTATATATCTGGTCAAGTGCCTTTGGAAGGTTTGCGCAAGTACTAGCAGTAGTCAGGCTTATCAAACACTTCATGGCTTGTATACGTATGACAATGGTCCAAATCTACTGGACCTTTCTGATAAACATCTCTTACTGTAAATCTCAAAGGGCAGTATCGATCGTAGGGGAAAACATGAATGTGGGTCATTTTTTTTTACATAATAAACATTTGAACGCACTTTATCTAGTAGATAGTCCTTCCTATTACATATTTGTTTGAATGGAAATTACCGTTGACGGAATTATAAGAACCCAAACAGTCGATTTGGGTCTGAATATTTCTTTTGTACATTTTGATCTTAGCAATTAGCAGTATTCTTTTGATGGACTGGTCAATTTTCTATTTGTGTTCTATTCTAAAAACCTTTGATATTTTGTTTCTTTCAACAACAAATTTTTTTTTGCTGGTTGTACATAGATATCTGTTCATTTCTGTTCATCCTAAAGTCTACATCATTTCATATCTAAACCTTTATACATTTGCACTAGAAGTGATATAATAATACCATAATGGAATTATGATATAACGACAGCGATCTCAAGCAAGGTCACCTTTTTCAGATAATGTTGTATTAGGTTGGGTAATCATCATATAAAACAACACGTAATTTCGTACATACTAACCATTCAAACAGAGGCTGATACTTTCGGACAGATCTTAAGTGAATTTAACAAAGTTAAACGCTGGTCTACTCGCACTCAAATTATGGTTTTTCCTTAGTCATGGTTGCAAACGGTTAGTTTGATCAAGAAGAGATTTAGATTTTGAGATAGTGACATCTGAAACGGCAATGAAAGATTAAATGTCTTTCTGAACCTTCCCTACGTGTGTTGAGTTTCTTTTTCCCCTATGGACAACAAAAAACAAAAGCTAGAAGCAGGAAGTATAATTTGTGACCGAACGACCATGTGCTACACCGTACCGGTATATTTTATACGGGCTAGCTTCTACGTATATTTTTCACAAAAGAAGGTTACGCAAGTTCGTAACAGCGTTCCTCACAACCAAGTGTGAGGTATTTCTGACTTGAAAACAACCATACTTACTTACTGAGAAATGTGACTGTCTTGTCTGAGGTAAGTGAAGAGACGACAAGAGGTTTTGTAACCTTCCTTCTTTCTCGGAAAGACATCAACGTGTGATCGTCACCTTGGGTGTATAACCTTTGACATGTGACGTCATGGCTTATATCATTATTCAAATATAGGTAGGTTTTGAGATGAAGTAATAAATGTATAAAGTACGTTAAAAATGCACAACTTTAGTAGAAATAACTTTCAACACCTAAATTGTTTGAATTCTTGTAACTCTAATGCTTATTTTATCCTTTCAACATATTCCGTAAAAGGCAAGTTGACATCCCCATTTCCGAAGTGGTATAGTCATCTTCTCAGTTGAAAATGGCGGCGAGAAAGCGAAAGTTTGCGGATACCGCCAAAAATGAGTCCAAAAATGGGCCATTTTCTGGCGCAAACGGCCCTGCAAAACAAGCCAGAAGGTCTCCGGAGGACTTCAGGGAGTGGAGCGTGAACGACGTCTGCAATTTCCTGACCGAAAACGGACACAGTGACGATACGGTGGAGGTGTTCAAACGTAGGTTCTGACTAACACTAGTAACAGTAACACACACAAATACACTGTCAAAAGTAGGACAGTGAAAATGTAACCATGAAATGGTATAAATGTATTGTTGTACTGTAGTGCTATTTTTCTTTGCATTCATAGAATAGAGGCCATAGTTTTGCAAAGGCTTCAAATTCAATGTCAGGGGCCTCAGACAGTGTGTGTGCGTAGACAAGTTCAAAGTTCACAAACAAAGAAAATTTGTAAGAGCGGGAATTATGAGACATGAATACTAGTATTATAGTCAAGATTGGGACTATCAAGATAGAGTTATCTTGTTTAAAAAATGGCATTGTAGTAAGTTGTAAGGTCAGGTAATTGTATATATATATGATCATGGAGTTTCTTACCTCCATGATATGATCTGAATTCTGAAGTTTGCATAGAAGTGTGTAAAACTTAAAAATTAACCTTCACCCAGGTCCCTGCTGCTTCACCCTTCATAACAAATAAAACGTTGGTGCCAAAAAGCTACCTTAGCAGGCAGAAGGTTAAACAAAGTATCAGCACTATTCAGCATTACTAATAACCTGTATGAGCTGTATCAAAATCCTTTTTCTCTGCATATACCTGCATTGGTGCAGGTAAGGTAACATTGAGAATTATCTGCACCAGACAAATTTTACCTGCACCACTCAGAATTTAGGAAGTGTGGATCTCTTCAGAAACCATTGCTGTTATTTTTTTTACACTTTTATAAACAGGTAGACATCAGAAATACCTGCACACAATGAAATACCTGAACACAATTTTACCGTCACTAACCTGCACATGCAGTTGGGATTTCTGGCCCTGCTCTGTGTACTGTATAATGTTCTAAGGGTATAGTATACCCTAAGAACATTATCCGGTATAGGATTTTCTTCTTACACAACCAGTAAAGTTCTCACCTGCTTACGTTTTGATATCTATCAGACACCTTCCACCTTCCGATAGACCAAGGACATTGTGTTATGTCCTTGGATAGACATCGAAACCTAAGCAGGTGAGAACTTTACTGGTTGTGTAAGAAGAAAATCCTATACCCTATGTATCTTCCAACCGGATGAAACTATTTACGGAAATGTATAATGTTCTGTTTTCTTTCCAACCATTTGTGCAGGTGAAGAGATATGTGGCGCTGTATTGCCTGATCTTACAGAAGAAAGGCTGGAGAAGATGGGTTTCGGGTGAGCCTTTTACTAGTACTGTAAATCTGGAAACTTTTGCGGTGGTTTTATTTTTGTGGTGACCTCTCCATGAATATGTTTCTCTTGTCCGGATACTGAATTGCAGAATTGCTTCAACTGCCAATTTAAAACAGTTTCCCTCCTACCATGAAATAAAACCACAGCGTAGAAGTAAATGAATTTACGGTAACAAGAAAATAGTCATGCCTTCAAGTACCAGAGCTATCAACCAAGGATTGAGGTGTTCAAAAACTCATTTTTTCCTAGAACTATCGTAGAGTGGAACTCGCTGCCACCAAGTACAGTAGGGGCATCGTCACTAGATAGTTTTAAACAGTGTCTAGAGTTAGACATTCAAAGGTTAGGTGTAATATAGCCAGCTTCCGCCACGCCGCGTGCCTGCAAAGCTGGTGTGTTACGCCGAAGGGCGGTTATACTGGCTGTACAGATACAGATACAGATACAGATACAGATACAGATACAGATACAGACAGACAGATAACAGATATTCAAACTTCATATCCCCTTCACAACTACTGGTACCAATTAGCTTCTTTCAGACTTTGTATGCAAATGATGTTCAGGTAATTTCCTTGTCTTGTGTACTCTGCAGGTGTGATAATTGCCTCTATTGTTGTTGTTTCAGAACAATGGGGAAAAGACTACTGCTGATGAAGTTACTGAACAGGTTCAAACTTGTTCCAGTCACACTGGAGAACTGCAAGGTAACCCAAAATGGTTTTAAAAATGAAAAAATAAAATAAAAAATGAGAAAAAATGATATAAAACAAGAAAGCAAGATCTCATACCTACCTCCGTGAAATACTTAGAGCTTTTTTTTATAAATTTCTTGCTGATTCTGTCTATACATTTCCCCACGGCCACTGGCTTCCATAAGCCAACAGACATGCGTAAAGCAAAGAATTGAAGACAGGAAGTGAGATAACCTTTTCTGGGACCTTTGACCTAACTTCTTGTCAGTGTCCCCAACATTTCTAGCATGTGGAAATAACTACAGAAACACATACATGTACAGACACACCATAAACAAAACCTCCATACATGGAGGTAGTCACCAGTGTAACTAGACAGCGTGCGAAATACTAGGTTGCCTAGTTGCTTTGTGCAACCAAATTTTGCTTTGTGCAACCTATTTCTACACCCAGGTAGCCCAGTGCACTACCTAGATTTTGTGGTAAGGATGCCCCTTGCTTCCATTGGGAACTGTTTATTGAGAAGTTCCCATGGAAGAACTCTAGTAAGAAGAAAGAACTCCTTGTCAGAAATGTGCAAATGCACATTGCATTCTCAGAAAGTTAATCATAATGTAGAAGCGGGCAACCTGGAATTTTGATGGGCAACCTAGCTTTCATTCTAGGTTGCCACTGGGCAACCTGACTCAAAAAAGTATTTCGTACACTGCTAGATTATGAATATGATGAGTTTTTTAGATCCAATTATTGGAGTATTAACCGAAAACTCTCTTTTCCAGATATTCAATGATCCAATCCATGGGCACATAGAGATGCACCCCCTCTGTATCAAGATCATCGACACGCCCCAGTTCCAGAGATTAAGGTTCATCAAACAACTGGGAGCCTGTTACTGGGTCTTCCCTGGTGCCTCTCATAACAGATTTGAGCATTGTCTGGGGTAAGACATGTGGTTAATGTGGATTTTCAGAGGTATTACTGTAAGCACGTCGGCAGGACGTACTGCGCCTGCGTGAAACCTGTAATGTATTGTGCATAGCACTTCGGCAGAACGTCTCATATAATGTCGAATTCGCGTATATAAGGGTGACATCCCGTCTGTAGTTTTCAAATGTTGTGTTGAAAAAGATATGGTCTGCAACAGGCAAAATTCTGATGCAACGTTGACCAAAAATCCAGTGAAAATCCAGGTTTTGCGCAGGCGCAGTACGTTCTGCCGGCGTGCTATTACTGTATATATTGAAACTTTTGGGGTGATCTCCCAGTGGCACTGCCAATATGCAAATAAGCGGCTTCGGAACGAAGACGCCAGAGCAAAGCATTAATCATTGCCATCGCGGCGGGCGAGCTAGGAGAGCGTGAAGTTCAAACGCGTGCACAGGGTAATCATTTGGTGGACTAATGTAAAAATTGAAATATATCAACTTTTTAATGTGTAGACTACTGGAAAATAATGAATTTAATATTCTCTGTTGCTTTCCTTTAAGTTTTCATAAGAAGCTAAAGAGACCAGTGTTTGTGTTCCTTTCCGTACAGTGTGTACCACTTGGCTGGATGTCTGGTGAAGACCCTGAGGAAGCGGCAGCCTGAACTGGGCATCAGTGACGTAGATGTTCTGTGTGTGGAGATAGCAGGACTCTGTCATGACTTGGGTGAGGGATAAACATTCAACCATCTTCTTCTACTACTAGTACTTGTTACCTCTGTGTATGGAGGTTTTGTTTCCAGTTGGTGTGTCTGTTTGTGTTTGCCTGTATTTCTGCAGTTATTTCCACATGCTAGGAATACTGACAAGAAGTTAGGTCAAAGGTCCCAGAAAAGGTTATCTCATCATTTCCTGTCTTATGTGAGGAAGAAGACATCTGTTGCCTTCTGGGAACCAGTAGGAAAATGGATATGCGGCATCAGCAAGAAATTCAAAATTACGAATAAAATGACAAATCCACAAAGATTCTAAAGATTTCAGGGAGGAATGAGAGCTTTGATTTCTTGTTTTAGATTGAAGTCTAGAAAACACATAACCAATACAAAAGGTGTCTTGTTTTATAGGTCATATACATGATGTGTTTACAATGGTACTGACATTACTAGTATCTGATTGGCCAACCATTAACAGCCACCAGAAGTTTGATTTCCATGAACGAGAACAAAATGACACATGTATATGGTGTAATTCATTTCTTCATGCCATCTTAATTCCATTCTGTTCTTTCTTAACCTTATATCACAGTCTAACATCAACAGTGTCTTGTGTTTGACCAGGGCACGGACCGTTTTCCCACTTCTTTGACGGACAGTTCATCCCTTTGGCCAGACCAGGCTTCAAATGGAAGGTACTTCAGTGTACGAAATACTTTTTTGAGCCAGGTTGCCCAGTGGCAACCTAGGATGAAAGCTAGGTTGCCCATCAAAATTCCAGGTTGCCCCGAATTTAAACTCTTCTACGTTATGATTAGCTTTGTTAGAATGCAATGTGCATTGATACATTTCTGACACAGAGTTGTTTCCCCTTACCTGAAGTGATGAGCTCTTCCATGGGAAGTTCTCAATAAACAGTTCCCAATGGAAGAAAGGGGCATCCTTACCACAAAATTTAGGTAGTGCACTGGGCTACCTGGGTGTAGAAATAGGTTGCACCAAGCAAAATATGGTTGCACGGTGCAAGTGGGCAACCTAGTATTTCGCACGCTGTACTTCTAAACTTTCAAATCTCGTGTTTGATAAAATGTTCATAATGACATACTAGTACCATACATTTTGTTATAGCAGTTACTGCATTGTCCTTGGAGTGTTTATCCAATTTGCACAATTTTTTACCTCCATTTACAAGGATTTTGTTTTATGTGTGTTTGTCTGTTTGTTTGCTTGTGTGACCGTATAACATATTTAAATACAGTTGAGCCACATGAAGTGATGTAACCATAGATTGACAGGAAGGTCGAATTGGAGGTCAAAATGGTCTTGCAGCAGGCTGGGAGAAAGTGACAGTGGAGTATGCACAGAATCAGTGAGAAATGCACAATAATGAATAAAATGGAATTCACAGCAACGCTGAATACTTCCCGGCGATGTGAAGTTATCGGTTTCTTGTTTTAAAAGCACCCAAAGCAATTTCAGGGCAGTAAAACTGGACTTTAAAGTCAATTTTCTGGTCATTTTTTATTACAGTAAGTTGCAATTGGATCAACCCTATCCCATAGGATACTGATATCTGTGAGGCAAAAATGCGATGTCGCTGATGGAAAACGGTTGCTTGTTTCGTATCGTAGGCTGGTTCTAACTATTTATTGGTGGTACCAAAAAATAAAGGGATTCCTCATGGAGCTTGTTTTGGGGCCTTTACAAACGCTTCTAAGTATGAAAATGTGCTAAGAAATGGCACCAAATGTCTGATACCAGACAGATTTCCTCATCCAGAATATTTTATGTATTGCTGCCCTGAAATTGCATTGCTTGCCTTTCAACTGTTCTTGTCGCCGGCCCTTACTTAGACTGTAATACCTTTCCCCAGCACGAGCACGCCTCTGTGCAGATGTTTGATCACCTGATCGAGCAGAACGACCTGAAGAACGTGTTCCTGGAGTACAACGTCTCGGAGAGGGACCTCATATTCATCAAGGAACAGATCGCAGGGCCTCTGGCAGTGGCCAGGGACCAGGTTAGTCTCCTAGTTGACATAGTCATCTCAAACAAACAAACAAACAACAAACAGTACAACTCCCAGACACCGTTGTGGGTACCATCAACAACAACGGCCTGCAGTCCTTCAAAGTGAGAGTCCACCGACACCTCCTTCATTGAAACTGTGAACACTTGGCAGCTGTGAGCCATTGATTGCCCACTAGATTGTTTCTTACATGTATGTACAATCTGGTGGGTATTGCTCACCACAGCATATTATATATTTAAAAAATGCATACATGGTCAGTGCTGGAAATCTATTTTTCTGCAAACCTGCACTGGCACCAGACAATTTAGGAAATATGGATCACACTGAAAACTGTTCAGAAACCATTGCCATTATTTCCTTATCATTTCATAAGTGATAACAGTCAATACACAAATAAAAATCCACATACACCTACATGTACATGTATATATATAAACCCAGTACAAGGACTGGTGCAGGTTACTACTATTAGTATGTGCAGGTAGACATGAGAAATACCTGCACAGCTCCAGTTTTATCTGCACTAACCTGCACATGCTGGTGGGATTTGAGTGCTGATGATACTCTGAGAATGCTTGATTTCATATGTACTTCTGTATTACATATTTCAACCATTTTACTACATTATTGGTGTTACTGTTAGTGTTTAAAACTATTAGTTACGTTTACACTTTGAAGTAAAGACAAGCTTGGACTTTCTCATGCTGTTTGCTGTTTTTTTCAGGCCTGGCCATACAAAGGCAGAGACCAAGAAAAAAGCTTCCTGTATGAGGTAACTACATGTATATTTGTAGTAGCTATACTAGTAATGCATTGTTGTACTTTTGCTGGGTAAAGGTTGATGTTTTTATATTCATAAGAGGCTGTCTATTTTTATCAAATCAGTTTACAAAACTTTAAACCATCCTGTTTGCTTCTTGTTGGCTCCTGCTACTCTGACATCTTTAACTTATTTAAGTTTGAGGAAAAGTTGGTTATTTTTTCAAGGGGGATATTCATATATGGCCAGGATATTCTTTGTTTAAAGACAACATGAAACCAATGACAATGAAATACAAGTTCCTGAAAATAGTCAAATGTGAACAAATAACAAGATGTTTGGACAAAAAATACACTTTTCTGATGTTAGGGAACTTCCAATCTTGAAATCATCCTTCCAGTTCTTGATTTCTGCAGCCAGGCAACCGTTAAATGCTTCCAGTAATGTTATAATAAGTATGACTCGGCCGGGGATCGAACTCACGACCTACTGCATGCAAGGCAAACACTCTACCCACTTGGCCATTGCACCGGTCTAAGTGGATGTACTAGTATCTCTTTAGTTATGCTTTCTTATGTTTAATCAAAGGTTGTAGCCAACAAGAGGAATGGGATTGATGTGGACAAGTGGGACTACTTTGCGCGGGACTGCCACCACCTGGGCATCTCCAACAAGTTTGACCACATGCGCTTCATGAAGTTCGCCAGGGTCATCAACGTGGATGGGCGCAGGCAGATCTGTACCAGGGACAAGGTCGGTGGGAAAATAGATCACTAGTATTCAGGGCTTGAAAGGCCACCTACATGCAGGGCTCGAAAATCGAAATCCTTTTTCCCGCACGGAAATTAATTTCCACAGTGGCGACAAGTGCAGGGAGGGTGATGTAGTCCTAGCACGCCGGCAGAACGTACTGCGCCTGCGCAAAACCTGGATTTTCGCTGGATTTTTGGTCAACGTTGCATCAGAATTTTGCCTGTTGCAGACCATATCTTTTTCTACACAACATTAGAAAACTACAGACGGGATGTCACCCTTATATTCGCGAATTCAACCTTATATGAGACGTTCTGCCAAAGTGCTATGCACAATACGTTACGGGTTTCGCGCAGGTGCAGTACGTTCTGCCGACGTGCTTGTAGTCCTGTCCTTGATGATTGACTGTGACATCGACAGAGACTTGAAATTGCCTTGAAGCTAGTTTAATCAGGAAGGGTTAGTCAAGAGATACATCGTAGGTGTGCTCAGTCTGAGGGTCTGGCAGAAAGAGGTGGAGCTAATGTCTTTAGTTTCTCCAGTATCCTTAGCTACTTAATATTCAGATATGGTCTATTGCAGAGAGTAGGAGGGGTGCTGTTGTCTGTCTGTGCTTACTATTACAACAGAGGGGGGGGCTGAAGACACAAATAATTAGTACAGAAGTGACTATGAAAACAGTGAAGATAAAAGTACCATGAAAAAAATCAGGAATTATGTAGTATCAGTGTGCGAAATACTAGGTTGCACTGTGCAACCATATTTTGCTTGGTGCAACCTATTTCTACACCCAGGTAGCTCAGTAGTAGTAGTAGTAGTCCTTCTGCAGTAGCAGGCATCCTGCAGCAGCTATCAGTCTTTCTTCAACTCTCTCCACTTTGTCCTGTTCATCGCGAGCCTCCTGAGCTCCCGAAGTTTTCTTTCTGACCGCAATGGTCCTAATCCTCTGTCCTTGAGGTCTGCCCTCAGCAAACTTAGCAGATTTTTGCAGTGCCTTCCCTTTCTGGATCTGTAGGAGTTGGATCCTACCAGGGCGAAGGTCAAGGCCTGTTGTGCAGGTGTGTCTGTCGGCATTCTTAGAATGTGCACTACCTAAATTTTGTGGTTAGGATGTCCCTTTCTTCCATTGGGAACTGTTTATTGAGCAATTCCCATGGAACAGCTCATCACTTCAGGTAAGGGTGTATAAATTCACATTGCATTCTAACAACGTTAATCATAATGTAGAAGAGTTTAAATTTGGGGCAACCTGGAATTTTGATGGGCAACCTAGCTTTCATCCTAGCTAGGTTGCCACTGGGCAACCTGGCTCAAAGTATTTCGGACACTGAGTATTGTTCTTGGTGCCTGATCTACAATCCATCACGGCCTGTGCATTTGTGTGTTACAGGAATGTAGCAACTTGTATGACATGTTCCACACTCGGAGCAGTCTCCATCGCCGAGCCTATCAGCACAAGGCTAACAAGTGTGTGGAGATCATGTAAGTCCCAGAAAAAATACATGTAGAATGATTACTACTGACTTGTTATGTTTCTATCCATGATGAAGCTTCGAAGTGCCTACATTTAACATATTTGTATGTACAGTATGTTTGTCTTCACTTATTTGCATATCAATCAATAGTTTGTGCTTGTAAACCTGCAATTCTCCTGCATTCTCTTAGTGTCACTGACGAAAGGTAATGGATGCTACCTGAAACGTCGGACCGTTTCCAAAATCATATCCAGTTGCTTGAGTAACTGTTTTTTGGCGTAGCTTATCACCAGGATGTCTAACCTTCACCGATGTATGTACAGTAGTTGAAAAGCATAAAAAGGAAGAACTAAAACATACTACAATGTATCAGGACCAGCGCTTAGATTACAGATGACTGCCACATTAATGGTATTTCTTTCTCTCATTAAAAAAACCTTGGATTGCTAACTTGAAATAAATTCATTCTTTTTCAGGATTGTAGAAGCTCTACTCAAAGCAGACAAGCACATAAGAATACCTGGCAAGGACGGGTAGGTCAATTTGTTTCTTTTTGAAATGAAATTCTACCAATTTCTTTACTTTTGAAGTCTGTCTTCCAAGCATTTACCTAGTATATGATGGAGTTGTTGTCTGTTTTCTTTTGGAATGGCTGATTGTCTAGTCAAGCAGACATGAGATCGAGAGGTCACGGGTTCGAATCATTCTTGGCTTACCTAGACGTTGTGTCCTTGGGAAAGGCACTTTCACAACTATCCTCACTCCACCCAGGTGTAAAATGTGTACCTGATTTCAGTTGGGGAAGTAAAAGCAGTGGAAGGAGAGGGATGGGCTCCGCCTTCCAATACCGTGCTGTGGACACAGTGGACCAACAATCCACTGTCCCTACTGCCTGAAAAAGGCTATGGCACTAGTCTACCTTTACCTTTTTACCTTTCATGCATTTATAATGGAATGGTTGTCTATTTTGTGCTCTCTACCAGTGTTCAAGTGAAACTCTCAGAGACTCCAGAAGACATGCACGCCTACACCAAGCTGACTGACCACATCTTCCAGCAAGTCCTGTACTCTCAGGAGCCTGAGCTGGAGGAGGCCAGGAGCATTCTCCAGGACGTGGAAAGTCGCAGGTTGTACCGCTGTGTGGGACAGACACGCCCTCAGCAAGGCTGCCTCATATCACAGGTTAGCATGTGTGGAGGAGTTTGTTTGTTTGTTTATTTGTTTGCACTTTGAAATACAATAAAAAAGGTTAAACTTACATATGACAAACGCTATGTGCAGGAGGGGGCGGTAAACCCTAATGGCTTATGCATGGCCCTCCTCCTTACTATTTTTAAATTAATTAACATACTTTAATTACTTTCTTTAGGCCATTATAACTGATTTAAATATATGGATGACATCCTCTGGGCACCCCAAAACTGATGCTAGCATGCAATGGTTTCTGAATAGCTTTTTTAATGTGATCCATACTTCCTAAATGCTGAGTGGTGCAGGTAAAACTTGTCTGGTGCATGTAATTTTCAATGTTACCTGCACCAGTGTAGGTATATGCAGAAAAAAAGGATTTCGAGCCCTGAACTGTTTTGGTATAATTGTGACGTGTACCCGTGTAGGATGAAGCCCCGTCCTGGTCGGAGGAGATAGTGACATCCCTGACAGAGGAGGAGCTAGGAGCTCCTCAGCTTAGTCCCGGGGACATCGCTGTCAGTGTGAGTAGGCAACCCATCCTATTCCCATTCTACTCTACCTCTTGCTGAGCCTATTGTCAACATTAGCAATTGTTTATATGAAAAATACATACGGTAAATGTATTTGTTGCACCTTTACGGCAGTGTGAAGCCCTACTCCTTACTTGTTTCAGAGATTGATTTGTTGTAAAACATTTTTAAAAAGTATGTCAGAAAGTTGTTTCAGACATGTGATAGAGACACATCTGTAATGTGAAGAAAGAGCTCTTAAGTTTGAAGGAGGGTGTTCTTTTCCAATCGATGATTTATCAATGAAAACATAACATAATCAGCAGACTTTTGCAGAATTCATCTTGTACTGTGTGTTTTTGTATCAGTATCACTACCCCTGCAGACCCTGTCCTTGCACCCTTTATACCATAGTATACTTATTTCATTTCACTTCAGTGTGAATATTTTTGGCATAAATGACGGGAAAATAAGCATGCCAAGGTAGCCAATTGTTGAAAAGATATCAAAGAACACATAAAAAGAGAAATTTTCTTATTCCCCCCAGAAATCAATTTTGGTAGGCCTAATGATGCTTTTTATATGTGTGTGACTAGTGGGTACTTTATCATAATACTGTAAAATAGTATGCATTTTTTACTTCCTAAAATTATGATCTATTGGAAAATGACAGCAATTTCCCAACCTTAGCGCTCCTTCTAAAGCTATATGATATATAAGGGAATTGTCTTCGATTGCTGGAATGTCTGTATGCATGTTTGTCTGTCCAGTGAAACTGGTCCGGTTTTTTGCCCCCCTCCCCTCCAGGTTGTGGACATGGACTATGGGATGGGTGATAAGAACCCCATCGACCACGTCAGGTTCTACGACAAGAGCAAGATGGACAATGCCTGCAGGGTCAGGAAAGAAGAGGTGAGAAAAACTCGGGAGTAAAAGTTTTATTTCAAGCCTTTATCTAAGGGAGGATTTGCCATCCTTTTGTCAGGAAGTGAAGCATGATGCTTTTTCAAGTAGCTAGTGTTGCAATGTGGCTTCGCTACAGCTTGCATACTTAGTCAAGTACACCAGGCCTCCCCTACTCTTCTCAGTAAGTGTGTTTCGTTCTTTTATGTACAGAGGTTTGACGCCATAACCTCCCTCATTCACGGGGGGGCGGGGTTTACGTTCACATCTGAAATATTTTGTTGATTTTTTTTTCAATGCCAGGTCTCCCAGATGCTTCCTGAAACCTTTGCAGAGCAGCATATACGGGTGTACTGCAAGAAGAGAGACCAGCGAAGTATCGACATTGCAGAAAGGTATTTGGTTGTTCTTGCATACATTTATTGGCAGTTTGTTCAATGTGTACAATTGTTTAACATTAAAACAATCCATAGTACAAAATTCTAATGTTAGCTAGCTGTAAATGCAAGCGGGCTACATTGTATGTCAGTGTCTGCCATGTCATGCCTTCAATTTGAGGATGTTGTGTGTTGTGCTTAGAGTTTGTTTCATTTGTTACAGATGCTTCATACAGTGGTGTGCCGACAGACAGGATAGACTGAAGAAACCAAAGGTAAAAGCCTAAGAGGCAAATTAAGCTGCTGAACAAGCATTTTAACATTTCATTGTACAGGTTTCTTCCTGTCACCTTTTCTGATCTATCCTCAAGCAAAATACAAATGGTATCATGCTCTTAAGTAGTAGAAACTTTGCAATATCATTAACTTTCTTTGTTGCCAAGTTCTGATGCCTTTATTATTTCATTAACGCTGTAAGGTGGAGGGTAAGGTAAGGAAGCATGACCCCTTAAACCTTATTTTACTCTGTGAAGGAGGTCAGTGACCTCCGACGGTATTTTGTAATCAGTTCAGTCCGTATATATAGAATACAACACGGTGTATTCCGTATTGCCCGAGGTATCGGCCCGACTGCGACTCGCGGGAGGGCCGAGACTGAGGGTGATGCAGAATACACCGTGTTGTATGCTATTTATATCATACCCACCTTAGAAAACACGTTTTTGAAGGCGAAATGAGCGAAAATTTGGTGTCCCTAAACAAAAAAACTGCTACAACATCCATTCCAACGTCCGAATCCTGTATTCGAATTTTTGAAAGCATCGCACACGGTTGGGCTGAAACGCGTTCGAATCGTTCTATGGAAGCTCGGTTTATACACCCGGTCGTACAGGAGAATACAACACGGCCGGGAGCACTGTATCGCCGCCCGGGTATGATATAAATTCACAGCTGTAACTTACGATCCCTTTGCTGCATTGGTATGTAGTTTGGCATGTCGTCTACTAGTATGTGCGAGATGATGCACATTGTGTTTTTTACACAGTAGCAGTTTTTATAGGTCATGTAATATTTCCGAAAACACCCCTATCTTGATGGACATGTGGAACAGGCCATTAATCTCATTGGCTTTTGTAGTTGTGTGCTGATAGGGTTTTTCTCCAAGCAGATGTTGGGTAGTGTCCTACAGACTTTTTTTTACTTGGCTATGGCCTAAGGATATGAGTATTATAGCAACCTGTTTGGCGACGTCTCAGGGAGGAGCCTAATGGTACAGTATTGTGTGCAATTCCCAAGAATTCTAGGAATTGTACAGGCATTTTCTCCACAGGAATGGAATGTCCACAGGCATGTGACCCACATCTATGCCCACATTCCTGGAAACCTTTGGGACCCTGCTTTGGGAAGACCTCTGCCCCGGATGCCCTACTTTCTGTGACCCCGGGGCTCGTTCACTATACACTCAGGGGAGGAGTGCACTGTATCTGTATAGGTACCAAGTCTTCCTCAAAATCATGAAATGATGGCAGGGCCGCAGTTCCATGCAAACAATAACCCTAACAGCAACCACCGTCGCCATGGCAATGTATGTTTTCATTGCCAGTCTTGTTTATACTTCATTGCCAGTCTTGTTTATACCATGAAACAAGGAAGTTTCAGTTTGTCAACTTTATTCTTACAGGGTGGAAAGGCATCAGCCCCAGAGCTGACCCCGTTAAAGAAGGATGAGAAGGAAGATGAGGCAGGCACCTCAGCCCAGCCACCCAGCCGACATGACTCTGTCAGAAGCAGACTGTCCCTGTAGTCTGGTGTTAGACGGCACGTCGGCAGAACATACTGCACCTGCGCGAAACCCAGATTTTTCACGGATTTCATTGGATATTTGGTCAATGTTGCATCGAAATTTTGCCAGTTGCAGTTGATATCTTTTCCAACACAGCATTCAAACAATAGACGGGATGTCATCCTTAAATTCACGATCTTAAACGAGACGTCATGCCGAAGTGCTATGCACAATACATTACGGGTTTCGTACAGACGCAGTACGTTCTGCCAACATGCTGTGTCAGACATTGAAGTGTTGTTGGTGCCAAATGCACACTTGCCTTCAAAGCTTTGCTATTACTGTATTAACATTTCAATATTGCTGAAAGAAACTGTACAAGGCAAAAAAATCTGCTTATTATGCACAATATGCATAAAATATGCCCAAAACGTTTTTTTAAAGATTATGGAAATCATTTATAGATTTAGTTTGATTTTTGAAAACCCATTGTTTTGCCACCTCTTCCAAAACCCTGATGGTCAGTATTGAAACTATACGGTGAAACAAGAAGTAGAGGTGTTTGTTACATGCATTCAAAGATTTATGCATAGATGTTTGAAAATCATGTTACAGTGTTCATTCAATGGTTCCTTTTTATTCTATGATTTTGATTATGTTTGATTATTTAAGTTATGTGGGTGCCTTTAGTTGAACTGCAGGGCAATATGTAGTGTGGTACTACCATGCAATTTATCAACTGTTAAAAGCCTGATTTTCGTTGCATTTGTATGCACCTATAAATAGATGAAATGACTTGAATTCAGGTACATTCTGAAACCTATATAGCTAGGCTTAGTGCAAGACTATGTAATGAACAGTAATGAAGGAACTTACAATGTTTTGCATACAAGTAGGTTAGGCCACACCAATTTAATTTGTTGGTTCTCAGGTTTTTTCAGAAAAAAATGTAAAGCGACAGGGAAAAAAATAAATAAAAACAGGCCTAGGCATCCTATTATAGCCCCAAATGCTACAATAAGAGCCATGAAGTCAACATTAACAATGAATTTTGAACTTTTGCATTGATAGATGGAAAAACTGTAACAACTAACAAAAGGCCTTTCTTAAACTGTAGGGGGCAAAATATAAGCATTTTTTGAGTTGATTCAGAACCAGAATCTTTTAATTTTTTTTGAAAATAAGAAAAAAAATGAAGAGGTGAATCCAAGAACCAACAAATTAAATTGGTGTGGCCTTATCTACAGTTTTAAAATGCCAAAATAATATCAATATTTATGAGTCAGAGTAATAAAATGCACATGGCTTGTGTTCATTCCAGAATGCCAAGAAGCTAAAAGGACTATTATTATAATTCTGGAATGTAAAACTTACTAGTTCATATCCCTCCAATGAAATCCTTCCCAATAGTTCAGAAATAAGCAGACAGAAGAACATTTAATTTTTATACAGTTTCTTTTTTTATTTTTGATGATGAGAGAAAAGCTCTAGTACGGTCTCTTCACACTTGTGTTCTGTGAACATCCATTAAAATGACTCCACAACTTGTCCAGAATGATGTGTCTTCAAAGTTTCAAGGTTTATTCAGATATGATCACTCGCAGCCCGAAGGCTGAACTGCTGATTCATTTACAAAAGTGTTCTTAACTAAAAACTATGGATAAAATACGAAGTACAACATTCAAACGGACTCAGTTCATCATGGAATAAAATAAATAAATACTGTACATATATGAACAGATTAAAAGTTGTTTCACTTCTACAAGTAAATAACAGGTAAATAAAAACAATCCAAACATTGGATAGAGACGGCTAAGGAGGATTATTGACCGTATTCGTTCAGTAAAGTACACATGTACGGGATAGGGGAGTGACTAGCTGTAACGCTTTGTTCTGGCCCGTGGGCAGTTCAGTTTCTGAGAGTTTCTGGTTGCGCGGCCTGAGACTTGTATTCTGGAAAGAGGTAACCATTCCCTATATTCTGACTTCTGCGTGTCTCTACTGGTGTCCCTCCTCTCCTGAAAAGAGCAGCAACAAATTTAATATTAGGCCACAGCAAGTAAATTTTATGGATGACATCTTCCGCAGACTACAAATCTAATGCGATAGGGCAAAAAAAAACAAGGCAGGCAATAAAAAACAAGATTCCTACATTTTTAAATTTTGAGATGATAAACCTTGTTAAGGCCACACCAATTTTATTTGTTGCTTCTCGGATTTTTTCAGAAAAAATATGAAGCGACAGGGTGAAAAAAAATAAAGATAAAAACAGGCCTGGGCATCCTTTTATAGCCCCAAATGCTAGAATAGGTGCCATGAAGTCAACACAAAAGACTGGGTTAAAATTTAAACAATGAATTTTGAACTTTTAATCAAACCACTGCATTGGTAGATGTAACAACTAGGAAGAAAAGGACTTTCTTCAACTGTTGGAGGCAAACTATGAGCATTTTGGAGTTGATTTAGAACCAGAATTTTTTTTTTTTGCAAATCAGAAAAAAATGAAGAGGCGAACCCGAGAAGCAACAAATTAAATTGGTGTGGCCTAAACATGAATTGTGCCGACAAAACATAATATCACAACTATCTTTTTAATGGTCTTTTATTCCTGTATTCAACAGTATAACCTTGTAGATGTGTATATAACCGTTATATCAATTAAATTAGAACAACTGCATAAAAGAGCTTGTCTTACCATCATGGGTAGCTACTATACTGGGTATTGTTTGCAATGGACTGTCAACACTTGCCATCAAACATGAGCAATTGTGCCTCAAGTTTGCTGGATCCCTGATGGTCTATGAGATGAGAGACTGTCTACCAGAAGCTGGGGCTCAATCACTGGCAGAGTGACTCATAATTTGAACTGACTGAAAGCCATACTCTTACCTATATTGTGCCAACTATTACAACATCCTTAAGATTGTCTCCGAAACAAGTATTTTTAAATGACTAAAATTTTTAAATTATTGTACAAATGGTTTGATTCATGGGCAACATCACATATAACACTGTATCAAAGTAAAAATGAAATACTAAGCAATATAAACTATACCATAAAAGGTTATGTTTGATCTTTAATTTGTTAACTTTGAAAGGCTTTTGCAAAATAAATCTTTAAATTTTGTGGTTCAAAACAACAAAAACTTTAAGTTCAATCATATCAAAGTTGTCTAACACGTAAATGAATGAATTTTCCTGAAGTAGGGAGCCGTAAAAACATCTATATGACCTTTTACCTGAAGCGTAATCAGCCATTTTAATCCCACGTAATTTGTAGCCAGACCTCCAGATGGCGTTCAGCACCAAGGACAGACATGTTTGCACCGAAACGTGTAGTGCACGGAAATGAGTTACGTTGCATGATTGCGTTAGCAGATTCCCCCTACTATACGTTCTATTTCACTACTTGTTGCCTCAGACGTAGCCAGTGTGTGAGTTTGACATGCATTAGTCCGAAATGGTGGGGTGAGCATCACTATTTTGGAGGGGTTCGATTCTTGGTGTTAAAATAATTCTGGCTATCAGGGTAAAAATTAAATCAGCTGCTGTGCACACCTGTGTAAAAATCGCACGTGGTGCGGTCCAGCTAGTCAGTCTAGACTGTTGGTCATGCGGAGAAGACGAGGAATTGTTTGTCACCTTTTTGATAAATTTTCAGCTTCCTGTTCGAAAAATATTATTATAACGTGTGGAGCAAATCTTCGGGGATGTTTTCTATGTGGACTTATGCCGTTCCTTGGATTTTTGACGAAGAAAATGCGTATTTGCTGACCTGGTAAATTTTGGGAGAGGACGAAGAAATGGCGCCAATTGGAAGAACGGCGTGGTCATGGGTGCACTGAAATTCGCAAGGTAAGACAACAAACCATATCGTCGAATAGATTTCCAACAAACAGAGAACACACGTTATTTGATATTCGTGTAAAATTAGTGTGATTTTTAGAATACAACGCGCTAGTTTCTAGCTTTAGGTAGGTTTGTTTTATTGAAAATTTCTTTACTGTTTTCTTGAATATCGCAGTTATGTTTCTAGTTTCGTAGTACAATTTTGAAGTAGAAAAATGACGTTAGCAGTTGTTTTTGTATACCAATGGCTTTCCTGGTCTAACATGTGTGTCTCTTGTCTGTGAAAGAAAAGATGGGTACAATATGTGACTTTTCCTGCGAAAAATTTTAGAATGAAACACCTTGGACTGTCAACACTTGCCATCAAACAAGAGCAATTACTAGTAAATGAAATACAGCACTATATCAAATTACAGTAAAAGCTTAACAGTGAATGAGAGCCTTGTTTTGCCGTCGGACATTTACATACTTGCCCATTTTCAGCATGTTGACCACCGTCAGAGGGCAATAAAAATGTTTTTCTGAAATCAGGCGAAAATCAATGTGCATCTGATGCCATACATAAAAATTACTTGCTGTGGCCTAAGAGCCCATCTTGTTTCCCAACTCGCGAAATTGCAAAATCTGGGACTGAGAGAGGCTTCCTTACCTAGATACAGCTTCTCGAGTTATGCTGAACACATACAATGAACAAATGCATAGAAAGCCCGCTGCAGTACCGTTGGAAAAAGCCAGGTGGAAAAGTCTTACTGCTTATTACATCTATTCAAGCTAATGTAAGGGATACAATCATGTATATCATTTGTTAGTTATCCTGGTCTTTTTCATTCACAAGGATAATTTTTGCCTGGAGATATTTTTTCACACCATCTGATAATATTTTCACTGTTAGGTGTGTCTTGAGGGGTCAGCTGTCCAAACCAGACCTGACCTTCCTGTCCAAACCAGACCAGACTTGATTGGGGCTCAGCAATCCAGTTTACGTGAAGACATGGAGGGAAATGAAGACTTTTCACAAGTAGGTCTGTATTCAGCAAAATATTTCTTGTTCTAATGAAAGTCTAACGTTAAGACTAGTGAAGCTTTATTTGTGGATGAACCATTATATGTTATTCTTAAGATCTTCTGCTGCACATGCAGACCATGGGATCTTGTTAACCATTTTCTTCAGACATGTGTAAAGCATTGCCATAAAATTATAATTTTTTTCTGAGGCAGAACACACCACCACATTAAAAACACCTCATGTTTATAGATCCATTCAAGGATGGATAGTTCTTTTAATGGCCATTCAGGATGAGTGTTTTATTCATTTATCTATTTGTTAATCTTGGAGACACATGGGTAGTCTCTTCAGCCCCGAAGGGCTGATTTCCATGAGAGCCCATATAACTTATAAGTACAAAATAATAAATACATAAGGTAAATATGTGTTCAACATCATCTTTATTGAATCAACTACACATCAAAACTGTTACAATACAAGATGAAGGGTTAAAAAGCGTACACCTCGGTCGGCCCCTTAGAACAGATCGACATTGATCTAGAGCGCAAGGTTAAAAAAGGGGGGGGGGGCTGTGCATCAGCCATCAATATGTACATTCTGATTTCACAATATATGTGTTACTACTAGACTACGTATTATTGCACAGGTTTATTTATAAAGATTACTGGCCGGAGAACAGCCCAGTCTGGGTCTCCCACACAGGGGTGTTCCTTGCACAATAAATTGCGTAAGATGTGCAGAGAGCACAGTGTCCAAATCTGCGCTTTAACTAATCTCCAAGCAGATCTTAGGGTGGCCAAAGACAGTATCCAATTGGCCAGACAGTTACAATGTACCATTCAGCCACCCAAGATCTGCCGGTACTTGCACAGGGAGGAGCACTTGGGTGGCTGAATGG
Source organism: Branchiostoma floridae x Branchiostoma japonicum (assembly GCA_013266295.2). NCBI lineage: Eukaryota > Metazoa > Chordata > Leptocardii > Amphioxiformes > Branchiostomatidae > Branchiostoma > Branchiostoma floridae x Branchiostoma japonicum. Next base: position 15,151,688 of record CM023829.1, on the reverse strand, counting down.
TAACTGTCTGGCCAATTGGATACTGTCTTTGGCCACCCTAAGATCTGCTTGGAGATTATGCTTTAACTTCCTCACCTCACAATCTTTCTTCCTTACAGGGCACAAAGATTTGAGTTTTCTTACATTGGGCCACACGAAGTAAATTTTATGGATGACGTCCGCGCGCGCATTGATTTTTGTCGGTTCCCAGAAAAAAAGAAAAAGAAATTCCGCTTCCTGTAACTATGACCAAAGAGTCAGACAGTGCCACAAATCCTAAGATAAAGCGAAGATGTGATGAAAGGAAAGAAACAGGACAGGACGACAACTGCTGTTCCACTGATTTATTGCTGTTTTCATGACGAATAAAAGACTTGTTGGTTGGTTGTCACACTGTGTTCTCTCATTCAATTTGTGTCCTAACATTTGTCGTCCCTTAGTATATTTCAAATCTAGGCATCTTGTTTTTTTTCGGCCGTTCTTGTTTTTTTTCGCGCTCTCGCATTAGATTTGGGGTCTCCAGAGGACGTCATCCATAAAAATTACTTGGTCTGGCCTTATCGCTGTTGACCCAACCCCTGCTCCCCACCTCTATGGTAACTACTGTAGCACTATAGCGACTGTGTAGGCTTATCTCTTCCTTAAGATGTTCATATTTGGCCAGTTTTCTATCTACAGCTGCCTGAGCGTTTTGTTTGAATGGAACAGTCAATACGATAAGAGTCAATTTTTGTTCAGCTGTGTTCTGTATGGAGGTAGGCAAGATGTCGGGAGGTACTATGGTGTGTGTCCCTCCCTCTAGGACTTCAGGACACATCATAACCGGCGGGGTCTCTAGCGTCGAGTACCAGCCCTGCAGAGTGGTGACCAGTTCCTTCAGCACACTGTTATGAAGAAGAAGGTCCCGTGCTCTTGACAGAGTCATAGGGGTGGTGCCCATATCCATTTCTGTAGCCCTTGGGCGACACACAGTTATGGCGCCAAGTGTATCTGTCCGTCAGTGCCACTGGACAGGCATTTAGGACATGACGGAGTGACTGGTGGCCTTTACACAAGGGGCATTTTGTTATAATAAGACAATAATTAACATAAATTGAATACAAAGTAAAAGTCTGTCGGTGAGGGTCAGAGGTCAAATCCAAGAATTAGATAAATGTAAAACATATAGTAGTAATAATTGGACATAAAGTGATAAATCAAATAAAACAACAAAAACAATTGTGTTGAATGGAGAAATGTTTTTGCATCACACTAATTATACTTTCATTGTTAAATCTAGGTGTGTCCTGACATTCCTGCCCTTACTGGGAGAAACCTGTCCTGACTTGGAGACTTCTGTCCAAACCAGACCAGACCAGATGAGGGCTCAGCAAACCAGTTGACTTGAAGACTCAGCAAAGTGAAGAGTCTAAACAGGTGAGACATTGCTTTACAACATCTTACTTTTACATGTAGATGTGTTTAACAACCCGAGTCTATGCCAGAAACTATATAAGGCCATGTTGATTTGATTATATGGATGACATCCGCGCGCGCATCAATTTTCGTTCGTTTCCAAAAAAAAAAAAAGTTTTCGACCATACTGGAAATCGTACAAAGCAGCTGCAAAATGAGCAAATATATGCCGTAAATAGAAAAAAAAAATATTGGAAAACTATACTAATATCGTAGAATACTAAAATCAATTCCAAAGGAAGAAGAAAATGTGAAGAAATGAAAATGAAGAGTCTATTATTCGCCATATCATAATCTGTGTCTTTAGCCATTTGTTCAACCTTCATGACCACATAGATTTCATAACGAAGGCAACTTTTTTTTTTGCCAAACTTTTTTTTTATTCGCACGCTCGCATCAGTTTTGGGGTACCCAGAGGATGTCATCCATATAATCAAATCAACATGGCCTAATATATAATATAAAAAAACCAGCACATTTCTACATTTGTCATAATCGATGATGAGCAAAGGGGTAGTTGAATTGTAGGGTTTTATTATAATCATCTTTAATGATCATTGTTGCCTGTATATTTTTTCATCATACTAACTATTCATAATGTTACATGTCCAGAGGGTCAGCTGTGTTGGTGCTCCCTGGACCTTTGATGACGGTAACTCCTGACCAGACCAAAACTGCTGAAGACACCGAGGAAAATGCAGACTTAGAATGCAGTTTTCCTTGGAGACACTGAGGGAGCTGAATGGTTTTCCCAAGTAAGTGTGACTGCTTCTTATCGTTACTTTCTTGAGAAATATAAACATGGAAACAACAGTTGTTACTTATCTTGTAAAAGAACTGTTCTTTTTTCTTTTTGCCGGCCTGCATCATAAATTAGATTTTCTGCAAAAATCCAAGAACATCTCAAATTTGTGTGGCTCAGCAGTAACAGCAAGACATTGTAGACGTTAGATCTTAGCAAGGTCAATCGCTGCTTTTGTTTCTGTCTTCAAGATTTGTAGTTGGAGACCAAACCATGTTGAACCTGACACTTTTATCGGCATTGCTGTGTGAAAGAAGAAGGTGGATCCAGACCGGACTGTAGCAAGAACCAGACTTTCATCGGCAGGGCTGCATGCGCGAAAGAAGATGGGGAGGTGTGAGTATGGTCACCACACACTTTCCTGCATTTCTCTCTTGATTTAAATGCCCAGTTCACTCTACTGTACTCTTTCTCCAGCACATTTCACGAACTTGTCTCAATGACACCTCTTTTACTGCTTTCATTAATTGCACAGTAATCACACTTTTCTGTTGTTTTTTAAAGCCAGTTTTCCCGCAAAAAAACTAATTGGGACCCTCAGCTGGATAAATAATTAGATTAAGAGTTCCCGCCTTTTTAGATAGTGCATGAATCTCTCTGCCCTTTGACCCCAACACCTAGCTACAGTACATTGAACCACTCACACAGTATGTTATTAGTGACACTGTTCCAACACTTTGGACCTTTTAACTTCTCCAACCACACTCTGCTACATCAGACCAACCTTCCCAAACACTTGGTTAATGGAGGAAAAGTTTTCTGCCAAAAGACTGAAGAATTTCTCACTCTTCTGGTCAGTCAACTGCACTGGTATACTGATGTGTTGAAGCATCAATGTCTCCGCAAGCAAAGACGTTCCCCCAAGGGAGTACGCTGAGTGCATTGACCAACCAGGAGAGCAAGCAAGAAATTCTTTTGGCAGAAAACTTTTCCTCCATTAAACAAGTGTTTGGGAAGGTTGGTCTGATGTAGCAGAGTGTGGTTGGAGAAGTTAAAAGGTGCAAAAATGTTGGAACAGTGTCACCAACATACTGTGTGAGTGTTGGTTCAATGTAGTGTGGCTAGGGGGTTGGGGTCAATGCACTATCTAAAAAGGCGGGAAAAGTTGATTTAATCAATTATCCAGGTGAGGGTCCCTATTAGTTTTTTGGCGTCAAAATTGGCTAAAAAAAATAACAGAAAAGTGTGATTACTGTTCAATTAATGAAAAGCAGTAAAAGAGGTGTGATTGAGACAAGTTTGTGAAATGTGCTGGAGAAAGAGTACAGTAGAGTGAACTGGGCATTTAAATCGAGAGAAATGCAGGAAAGTGTGTGGTGTGTTGTCTTGTGTTATCAAAGAGACCATACTCACACCTCCCCATCTTCTTTCACACATGCAGCCCTGCTGATGAAAGTCTGGTTCTTCCTCCTGCTACAGTCCGGTCTCTGGATCCACCTTCTTTCACACAGCTATGCCGATAAAAGCCTCAAGTCCTTCCCACCATGGTCTGGTCTCCAACTTCAAATCTTGAAGACAGAAACAAAAGTCAGTGTATTGTAAGCAGCGTTTGGCCTTGCCAAGAACTAACATCTACAATGTCATGCTGTTACTGCTGAGCCACACAAATTTGAGATGTTCTTGATGCAAGTCTCGGGCCTAGTCTCGCGCTCTCGCGAGATTAGGCCACTCCGTGACCAAGATGGACAGTCTGCCACCAAAAATTTAGAGGTCAGTATTTTTACCCCTTCAACTTGTCACTGTTTGAAAGAAATTTATAGTAACTGTATTTATACGTGACAGATGAATCTTTTCAACGATCTGTTCTTGGATTTTTGCTGAAAATCAAATTATGATGCAGGCCGGCAAAAAGAAAAAAAACAGTTCTTTTACAAGAAACAACTGTTGTTTCTGTGATATATTTCTCAAGAAATTCAGGATAAGAAACAGTCAAACTTACTTGGGAAAACCATTCAGTGTCTCCAAGGAAAACTGCATTTCTAAGTCTGCATTTCCCTCCGTGTCTTCAGTAGTTCTGGTTTACTGGTCTGCTGAGCCCTGGTCTGGTCAGGAGTTACCGTCATCAGGACATGCCTACATGTAACATTTTGAATAGTTAGTATGATGAAAAAATCCAAGCAACACTAAATTATCATTACAGATAATAATAAAGCCATACAATTTAACTATCCCTTTGCTCATCAATGATTATAAATAAATGTTTTTTTTTTAAAGTTTCTGATATAGACTCAGGTTGTTTAACACATCTAAAAGTAAGATGTTGTAAAGCAATGTCTCACCTGTTAAGACTCTTCACTTCGCTGAGTCTTCAAGTCAACTGGTTTGCTGAGCCCTCATCTGGTCTGGTCTGAACTGAAGACACCCTGACCCCTCATCACAGGTTTCTCCCAGTCAGGACAGGAACATCAGGACACACCTAAGTATGAAAGGATAATTAGTACAATGTAACAACAAATGTCAACCCACACGATAGAGGCAGATGGCGGGCTGCCATCAAGCCTCAGCATCAGTGCTAGTACGTCTGACCCTTAGAAGATGGGAACCAGGCCCAAACCGAAAACATTATCCTTCTGACGAAGGCAATAAGTCAGCATGGTCTTACAGACTATGGTAGTGTCCTGTGTGCTCAGTGTGACCAATCAGTCATGGTGTATCAGACTGGGGCGGTAAGGACCTCATCATTACAGACAGGACATTCAACAACATTGGCTTACTGCATTCAAGTCTGTGTCAGACATAAATACGTGTTATGTTCCTACACATGAATTACTATGGAGCTAGAGTTGAAAGAAAACATTACAGTTGAAAGAAAACATTACAGTAGCCGCTGGTACAAATTTAAGTGCAACATCTTTCTAAAAGAAAAAGTGATTTTATTTTTGTTGATACGTAGTGCATTTCTTGTATGAGCCAATAAGGCCATACGCACTGACTTGATTGTATGGATGACATCCACACGTGCATCAATTTTTGTCCGTCTCAAAAAAATACAGTTTGCAACCATAATCAGAGCTCGAAATACCCAGGTGCAATGTGCAAAATGCACACGATTCTCAAGATTTGCACGTAAAAATATTTTGAATGTGCAATTTTGCACCTGGAAAATACCGCTATATGATCATGTTTGCACTGCGTATCTATCTCCGAAGTTTCATGCTGTGTCTTATCATGCAAATTACACAAACTAGGAAGGTCAATTTAGTTTATTGTGGGTTTACATAATTTTTGCGCGTAAATTTTTCAAATTGCACCTAAAATTTTTGCCAGTGTGCAATTTTGCACATACTTGAAAACAAGTATTTCTAGCCCTGATAATGTATCTTTAGGTCCTTGAAGGATAACAGGTCAAAAGGAAAAAAAAGACGCCAGAGTAATGGAAGCAGGACTCCAATTACCACTTGCTTGCACCACCAAATCTTCCAAAGTCAAAGAAGATGTGAAAGAACAAAAATATAGAATTTATTGTTTGGTATACCATGCAATACATGTTCAGTCATCTGTTCGACCTTCCTGAGCATTTAGATTTCATATTTAAGACAATTTTCTTCATTTGCACACTGGCATCAGTTTTGGGGTACCCAGAAGATGTCATCCATATAATCAAATTAGTATCGCCCAATCACAACAGAGTGTTACTTACACCAGAAAATGGGCCTTGAACCTGGGGCACTCACTCACTCACTCAGTCCTCTTGCACCGTGTGCGTAGAGCCGACCAGTTCTACCAGTACCCTCCTGGAAAATGATAAGAAAGCATCAACTGAGATAGGAACACAATGTGACCACCAAAAAAAAATACTTTCTCAAAAATTGATTCCACTCAGATGACAGTCGTGAGAACAATGTTTCTTCACCGTTCCTTTGGAACTCGAAGCGAGCTGGGTTATGGTGTTACATCATTGCGGAGTTCACCGAAAACTTAAAAAAAAAAAACTTGCATTCTGAAAACTGACAACACTTACCAGTAGAGAGTATTTTGAATGCTGGCCTTCCTCACAGTTGCAACTCCATCAAGTAGAAAACCTGCATATTAAAAAAATAAGATGCAATCAGTTTTTTGGTCACAAGATGACTGAAAATGTCCAACAGACCTTTAAACTTCCACTCAGAAGACAGTCGTGAGAGAACATAGTTTCTTCACCGTTCCTTTGGAACTCTAAGCGAGCTGGGGTTATGTGTGGCATCATTGTGGAGACTATCGTACGAACAACTTTAACCTTTAGCCTGCTAAGGTACCTGTTTGGCACCAAATTTTAGGCAGCAAGGAGAAGGTTAAAAAAAACTTGTGTTATGAAAACTAACACCACTCACCAGTACATTGAATGTTGGTCTTCCATACAGTTGGCACTACATCAAGTGGCAAGCCTATACATAAAAGAATGAGATTCAATTAATTTTCAGGGATGATACAACGTAGAATAAATCTAACAGATCCTTGAACTTCCACTCAGAAGACAGTCGTGAGAGAACAAAGTTTCTTCACCGTTCCTTTGGAACTCTAAGCGAGCTGGGGTTATGTGTGGCATCATTGTGGAAGTACACAGACAATTCAGACAACGAGCTTAAAGTATAATTAAATAAAGTGTATGCTTTTGGGCAGCTCATACATTAGAACATTTGAAGTAACAAATGAAAACTGAATCGAGTGCATGTAACTTTAAAATGAGAATTTTTGACCCTAAAAACGTTTCCCTCCAGATATGAATATGACATGAAAAGTACTACCTACCAAACACAAGTTGTCGACACACTTGACGTCCGATCTGCTACCACCACTGGATTAGGAAAGGAAAAAAAAACTCAGTTCAGAATGTGTCTTGGGTTTTATCACTTACTGTGAGAATGAAAACATCCAATGAATGAGCTCAGAGATGAGACAAGTGGTAATCACAGAAAGTCATACGAACGAGACTTAATATCCTCATCATAGCTCAAACTTGGCAAGAACCACTGCACTTCTTTTTAACAAATTTGTATAAAAAGCCAAGAGACCCTTGCTAGGCACTGAACTAAGTTCAGGTTACTGGAATAGCATTACAGAAAGAGCTAATTATTCTGCACTAAAACTTTAATTTTCAAAGTGTTCAAAGTTTTCAAGGCTGGAATATGCAGTTATTCGGATGCTAGAAATGTTTCAAAGTTTACTTTAGCTTAAAGTACTGTACAAAGAGGCAACCTACCAATATTATTATCCTGGTGGGACCACACATGTAGGGTAGAGGGTCACTGAGGAAACAAAAGGCAGAAGATTCAATAGTGAGAAAATGTCCAAACATTTGCTATCAAACTTGAAATAGTTCACTTGGCTGAGCTCAGAAATTAAAACATAGCAATTTATCAATCATGGACAATCATTGTGTTTTTTCATCATTGCTCAAGCCACACTGCAAAACTGTCAAAGGAAAGTGTAATACAGTTCTTTGTTGCACTATCAAAAGGACTTACATGCCAACATCAAGGTAATGCTTTTGCTGCCTTCCTCAGGGCAATATTGTATGAACTGAACTTAATAATAGAAAACACAGAGGGACAGTCTTGCACTGCTTACCAGCATGTGCATGTCTAGAGGTGAACTCCTGAGCTGAAGACACCCATGCCGCAACTGTACTTCTGCATACTGACAGAACCTGGCACATCCTCCACACACCTGGTCAGAGTAGAAAAACAAAAACATTGACACATTTGAATGTTTGCCGATTCTGGAATCTATCTTGACTGCAGCATATTTGTAGTTGTGTACCTCAGACAGTATGTGTCAGCAAAGGAATTCTGACATATGCTTGTCAATGGGAATTCATCATAGGCAACAATGGTATCACGTATGTATCCAGCCAGCATCTTAATAAGTTACAATTTACACTAATAAAATACTACTTGCTTAGTTACAAATATTAGATATCTTTAGTTTAGATGTCAAATATGCATGATACCTCAGCGTGCAAAATACTTGGTTGCCCAGTTGCTGTGTGCAACCATATTTTGCTTGGTGCAACCTACTTCTACACCCAGGCAGCTCAGTGCGCTACGTAAATTTTGTGGTAAGGATGCTCCATTGGGAACTGTTTATTGAAAAGTTCCCATGGAAGAGTTCACAGGGGAAACAACCCTTTGTCAGAAAAGTATAAATGCACATTGCACTGTAACAAAGTTAATCATAATGAAGAGTTTAAATTGCAGGCAACCTGGAATTTTGATGGGCAACCTAGCTTTCATGCTAGGTAGCTGATGGGCAACCTGGCTAAAATAAGTATTTCGTACACTGTAACTACTAGAATGTACTATTTGCTGTTACTAAGTGAACTCTGAAGAATACAGTACTTAGTACCAACCTTGAGGATATGTTCCACCACAAAAGCACTGCACTAACTGAACAGCTCTCTCACATCATCTGTGATTATGATACAGAATTGTTGTTAATTTTATCATACCCATCAACAGATACCATTATAACAATTTCATGCCTCTCTGGAAACGTAAAAGAGAGGACATTTTTTCTCTTGGATCAGCTTCGCCTTTTGTCTGTCACTGATAAGTCAGTACAGGTCTGTGTGTTGTCATCATTCCAAGAGTCAAGAGCACATGCATAATTTAAATTTTCTATTACCGTTGCCTACAGTGGCTACAGCACACTTTTAGCAGCAAACCCACTGGCCAGGCTAGGCTAGAGCTAGACTGGCCAGGCTAGGCTAGAGCTAAATTGGACAAGCTAGACTGGCCAGGCTAAACAAGAGCTAGACTGGACCCTAGTAGACTAGAGGGGAGGGATTCCATATTATTTAGAGCAAGTCAAATTATTCAACTCGATAAATTAACCAGACAAATTTTGTTTGCAAATCTGTGCGCTTGGAAATGAGTCTGTGTTTATACTTGCAGACTTCAACTGAGTTATGGTTGGTCAAACTAACCTACAAACTCGCTCCACATGCCACGTGGCCTGGGTGAAGCAGTCCGTGAATAAGTTTCGCTTTGCAACAACGATGAACTTGCATCACAACTGCCTGCTCCGTGAATAGGTGTGTCAAAAGAAAGGAACGTTTGCTTTTGCCAAAAGTTTCGGGAAAAGGAGATGGCAAAGGGGGAGGGGGGGGCGATTATTCGCGATTGTCAATCTTCGATCTTAAACAAAATTTTGCACAGTACATGATGCAAATAATTGGGCATCGTGGAACCAAAACTATTTTAGGAAGATTCGTAAAGTATAGAAGTGTGCCGGGCCGAAGATAAGATTTATGCGTGCGCAAACATGGTCGGACTTCAAGCCATGTGGCTTCACGAAAATTTTGCGCTATCTGCAACGAAAAGAGGAGCTTACCTTAAAATTACCCCGTCAATATCTCACAGAAACATTCTAGTTGGCGATTTCTTCATGCTAGGTGGGATACAAGTCGGTTGGCGGCAGGATGGCAGTGGATTTACACGACATCTCTGCACGAACAGACGCCTCCACGTCCTCTCCAAGCATGGCTTCCAGCAAAATGCATGATGGGGAGGTCAAGAAGTCACCTTTGACCTCCATGTAAGGAATGTACCATTGAAGTACCGAAATCGGGGGTGGTCAGGTTACATACAATACTAGTATGTAGCACATAATAAAGTTTACCTCTTTATACCATGGTTATGGCTGTGTATCATATGGCGTTTTATCAAAAGCAATAATGGATCTGTGAGATGACATGGCTATAGAAATAGACAGACCATCGTAGGTTCTTCTCCACCGACTCTGTGTGGTACCCGGTACCTGGTTTCTTCTACTGGAAAGATAGGTTATCAGAAAGAAAGAAAGGCTGGCTGGAAAGATAGGCTGTCAGATAGAAAGAAAGGCTGGCTGGAAAGATAGGCTATCAGAAAGAAAGAAAGAAAGGCTGGCTGGCTGGAAAGATAGGCTGTCAGAAAGAAAGAAAGGCTGGCTGGAAAGATAGGCTGTCAGAAAGAAAGAAAGAAAGGCTGGCTGGAAAGATAGGCTGTCAGAAAGAAAGAAAGGCTGGCTGGAAAGATAGGCTGTCAGAAAGAAAGAAAGAAAGGCCAGCTGGAAAGATAGGCTGTCAGAAAGAAAGAAAGAAAGGCTGGCTGGAAAGATAGGCTGTCAGAAAGAAAGAAAGAAAGGCTGGCTGGAAAGATAGGCTGCCAGAAAGAAAGAAAGGCTGGCTGGAAAGATAGGCTGTCAGAAAGAAAGAAATAAAGGCTTTCTGGAAAGATAGGCTGTCAGAAAGAAAGAAAGGCTGGCTGGAAAGATAGGCTGTCAGAAAGAAAGGCCAGCTGGAAAGATAAGCTGTGAGAAAGAAAGAAAGGCCGGCTGGAAAGATAGGCTGTCAGAAAGAAAGAAATAAAGGCTTTCTGGAAAGATAGGCTGTCAGAAAGAAAGAAAGGCTGGCTGGAAAGATAGGCTGTCAGAAAGAAAGGCCAGCTGGAAAGATAGGCTGTGAGAAAGAAAGAAAGGCCGGCTGGAAAGATAGGCTGTCAGAAAGAAAGGCTTATGCTCCTATTGCTGTCCTGTAGAGAATGGTTTATATACCAGGCTGACCTGGCCGGCCATTGCATAATGTATTGGATCTTAAAGGATCTCTATCATTTCTGAATTTCTGCAGTTGGCAATTATGGAGTAATATGCAGTTCCGTTTAATATCCACCTTAAAAAAGGATATCCACCCAAAAAAACACAAACAAGTCAAATTTCTGACACAGCACATGTGCATCTTATTCATCATTCACAGAAATGTCATAATAAACTGAATACAAGTGTCTGATAGTGCAGTACACAATATCTCACTGTACAATATATCATATACCGATACATGTCAATGATCCCTATACAGACTGTACAAAGATATGTATATCCAAAATACATGTATATGTGATGCAAACACACAACAATGCAAGTATATGTGGTGCTTATGTACAAATGCAGCAATACTCGTGGAAATGCAGTGAAAAATGTACAGAATACAGATGTTCTATCTTTAACACTAACAAATACTATGGCACAAACAATGCTCGAGTCGTTTACGTGACTGCCAGTAATATACACCCACAGTGAGCAGACTTGAACATGAGACTGGGTCATACATGTAGTAACATCCATACAGCTGCCAATACCTAAAAATTACGTTATAAGTTACTTTACCAACACATTGCTGAAGCTAGTCTGTGATTTAAGAAAAAAATTATCTGAACATAAAAGCCTCAGAATTAAAATTTGATTATCAATTGCTTTCTTCTCATAGTTACAGACTGTAGAACTTAAGGGACTAATTTTAGAAACAAGTGCTTTTTTGGAGGTTCGAGACAAAATGTGAAACGTCTTATTTTGATTCAGTGCATCCTGACTATTCTAAACCACAAAAGGGGGGCACTCGTGCTTTATGTTTGAAAATCTAGGTGTAGTATCAAAATTGATATTTTGCTGGACTAATGCATTTATTCTATGGGAAATCTGATATCCCTAACTTGAAAGATTTTTATCAACAAAGTTACTATTGTTATACTTTTATGACAAAACTATGAAATTGAGGATTTCAATACATTTTTCTAGAAATTGGTTTCAAGAATTATTAGAAAAGTTATGTGATATAATGTGTAAATGTGATATACATGTTGAAATAGCACAATTAGTACATTAGTCCACACCAATTTAATTTGTTGGTTCACAGATTCACCTCTTCATTTTTTTCTGATTTGCAAAAAAAAAAAAATTCTAGTTCTGAATCAACTCAAAAATGCTCATATTTTGCCCCCAACAGTTGAGGAGAGTCCTTTTCTTCCTAGTTGTTACAGTTTTTCCATCTATCAATGCAGAGGTTTCATTAAAAATTAAAAATTCATTGTTTAAATTTTAACCCTGCCTTTTATGTTCACTTCATGGCTCCTATTGCAGCATTTGGGGCTATAATAGGATGCTCAGGCCTGTTTTTATTTTTTGTTTCGCCCTGTCGCTTCATATTTTTTCTGAAAAAATTAGAGAACCAACAAATTAAATTGGCGTAGCCTTAAGCAGTGACATATATTGATACCTCTGTGACAATGTACTACTAAAGTTTCGACAAAATGTTTTGCAAAATTACACTAAGTCTTGCAGTTCTATCCTCCTCATTACACACCCGTATCTAACAGTAACACCACAGGCACAAGAATTCATGTACAACTGCAACGTTCTGCACAAAAACCCTGTACAACCACTACAAATTGCACACGTCAGTTTACTAGTCCACAACACTCAACACTGGCAACAGTTTGGCAAGTTTTTATCTGGTGGTTCCTTATATCTAGTAGAATACCTGCCCATGGTTAGAACTGATACCCCTATGTTCAAATCCCACTGTGTTCTGACACCCCTATGTTCCAACAAATCAACCTATGATCGAGTAACCCTAACCCTATGTTGGAATGTAGGGATGTCTGAACATAGTGGGATTTGAACATATGGGCATCGGGACATAAGGGCATCGGAATAAGCATGGTGCCTATTTTCCCCGTTTCGAGCTCTGAATGCATGCTTGTTTTTGTTTACTTTGAGGTAGACACGTACATTAGTGACTTTACCCTTATTATCATTAAAACTGCATTTCCGAGTTAAAACCAAATTTAGATAATTTGAAACATGAAACTTGAACACATGAATACCTAACTTCCTAAGTAACAATAAACAGAGGTAGTCAAAGGCATTCATTGCAGTACTGTGTTTTAAGTAAAAGGATGCCTAGCTTAATTTTCAACATGGTCTTTTGGAAACATACTGGCTTCTTATTAATCAACTATAGGTCCAAAATTTTTCATCTCTATCATGTAAAGACAGGTTCAAAGATCTTCCAACTTCAAGGATACCATTTCTATTAGTTTCGTTATTACTTTATAAAGCTTTTTTGTCTCTATTCCTTACACAACATAACTGGCAATCAAAGCAAACAACGGAAAAAAATAGACTTTAAGAGTATCTAACAATTTGTTTCGATACCATCCCTGATTTTTCTTAGAAACTTTCTTAGAATGGTCCTGCTGTTAATAAAAACATTTACAACACATATATATCTGACTTATGTATATTCAGCATGACACAGGGCATTTCACACTGTATCTATACACTATACTAGAGTCACTATCTTATGCCCCTTTACGCTAGAAGCTTCGACCGCTGAGCCACCACTGAGCAACCAAGAAATTTGACAAATCACTCGACAAATTTTATACATAAAGAACAATTTTTTCCCGTTTAGGGTGTTTTGTTGTCTTAAACATTGTGCATCATATTCCAATTATGAAATCAAGGGTCACACAATTCCAATTTTGGTCACTCAACGATCGCTCTGGGGTCATACCTGATGGCAACTAACAAAATGCTTTACATTGCTATCAAATTGAACGCTACATGATGTTAAGAGTGGACCATATCTATACAGCGCAGACCACTGGAGAACGGTTATTTACACGACATGTACATCACTTCAGCACAGCTGCATCTTTCGTTGTGACTGTACATGTAACTACATCACTTACAGAAGTGATAACGTTGGCACAGGTAAAAGTCTTGCACTCCACATGCTAATATTTACATCATTCGTGGAGAAAGACAATCTACTGAATGTTCTTATGAAGACCAGTATGTGGTATATAACTGTACATAAGTTCATAACTATGTGTTTGGTATCACCATCAATGGTGTCATGGTTTATTAATATAACCAAATTGTTTTCTTGGACAAACCTGTACTGGGTATACAAATGGCTGTCAATGATGGAGGTAATATTTAGTTTAACATTGTACATTGGCGATTTCAAATCTCCTACAACTGGACTCATTAACACTTGTTGTTCTGATATGTGTACTGGAAGGGCTATGGTCGAAGTGAGGTGCAGCTCATACTCATAGCTATACATGTACTGTTTAAAAAAATTTTGCCTTTTATTATGCTATGATTTGGGTTATTTTGTAACAGGAAAAAGCTTTTCTGATGTGAAATTTGTGAATAAGGTTTACAAATTATTGACTTATTACCCCCTTACACAAAAAGTGAGCTTGTGTTGTTGCAACTATTAGGTTTTTTTTTAATGCAAACACACAAATATAGCTGGCCGTCTGCAATTCCTTTATTCCCTGTACAGATAGGTTAGGGCTGGACCACTGTTGAAAGTCTTTTGTGATCCTTGTCTTTCTTTTTACAGTCTTTTAGCCTCGTTATGCTACATTGTAACTCCATTTACAAACACTTACTACAGTATTGGTACACATCACAGTACTCTTATTGGCACTGGTGTCGTGTTGATGAAGCATGTTCTGGCCTTTTATGACAATTTTGGAACTTACAGCAAGGTCTATTTGATTTTCCTGTTCTATGCAATCTTAAACAGTCACGACTTCAATAAAATATTTAGCGAAGCATACTACAACCATGTACAACAAGCTTTATGATGCAATCATAACGGTAACGAACTAAGATGGCTTTATAACCACATCTGTGTGTTTAAAGCGAAATGAAGTTGTCAAGGTCAAACTAAACGGCAACAGCTGCTGTGAAGATGGCTGGCCTTGGGGTCGTTTCTCACCATCACTGCCCGATCCAGCTTGCTACGCGATATTGCTCGTTTCATGGCTGTAGTACGCACGCAGTTCAACACACCCGGACGAGCAGCGGTCAGCACCACGCTGCGGTTCATCTTTGCGTTGATCTCGTTCTCCGTCAGTACCATGTCCGAGGTGTCCACGATGGTGGTGAAGTTGTTTTGCGTGTCTAAAACATCCGGCTTGGACCACTGCACCTTTTGGCTGTCGACACTCTGGGTGTCAGACTCGCTGGGAGTGTGGTTACTCGGGTCTATGGCGTACTTACTGTTGGATGAACTGTGGCTACTTATGCTAAGGTTACTGTTTTTCAGGCTGTCCCGTAGCTCATTACTGTTCTTTCTGTGCTGGCTCTTGCTGCTGGCAATGCTAATGTTACTGGAACGGAGATTGTTGGCATTGTTGAGACCTGTACTATTACAATTGGGATCTGTACCCCCGCCATTGGACGAACCATAGTTCTGGTTGTTCCATCCGTTACTACTGGTGCCGTTGGCACCGTTGAAACCTTCCCCGTTGTTGTTTCGGCTAGGACCGGTACCGCCACTCCCGCCCCCTCCTCCACGAGGATCGTCATCGCTGTCTCTTCGTCGCCAATGTTGCGACAGACTGCCTCCGCTGTCCCGTCTTAAGCGAGAGTCTGTGTCATCATCGCTTGTATCAGTGCTGCTGCAGTTCGAAGCCTTACTCCGCAGGGCCTTACGATGTTGTAAGGAGGAAAACTTTTTTCTCAGAGACTCTGGCGTCGCTATGGACATGCGATTACGCAAGATTCGTGGAGATGTCCGGTGAACGGAGTCGTCGTCTGACTCGATCTCCTCTCCCTCCTCGTGTATCTCATTCAGAGTCAAGGGCGTGCTGCGTCTGTTCTGTATACGTCGGTTCAAAGGTACCTTCCTCATTCTCACTCCCGTAGACAACGAACCACTCCCTGACATTTTTTCGAGGTGCCTTCGGAAATCCTCCTCGGAATCGTTACTACCGCTGTGCTTGCTGCTTTCGTCGTCGTCATCGTAATCGTCGTCGTCGCTGTTTATGTCGGAGAAGCGTAGGTTGTGCTCTTCCTCCTCCTCCTGCAGGACTTCCACCCCTTCTAGCACCACGCTGCGTCCTCGGCGCGGGGAGATGGTCAGGTGGTCTCGACCTTGGAGCGGGGGTTTGTGGCGACTGGGGATGTTGATGGCTTCACTGGCTATTCTTGTAGCACTGCTGGATGGAGACGGGGACCGGCTACGGCTGGGCGACTGGCGTCCAGGAACCATGGCGGACTTGGCCACGTGGTCGCTGTCCTCAGGATAAGCATTCATTGGTCTGGTAGGAAAGAAAGACTTGGTCAAGATTTTGTCATGATTCTAGATAATAATTTAAAATTATTACTTTTCAAGGAATACACAATTTAACACATGTGTTAGGTGTGCACGCTACCAGCATACTTGCTGCCTAGTGCACACTTTGTATTGTCATGTTACAATTCTGAACAAAAACAAAACAAAACACATTTAATGCATCATCATGATTCTCAGTGACTCATCTGTGCAATTCTAGATTAAACTAGTTTGCCCTCCCTTAGGACTAGAAAAAATGTTGTTTTTCTGATTTCACGCATTTTCAAAAGCAAATTTTTATTGAGTAAATCGGGTGGAATATTTGTCCAAACAGAGAGACGGGTCCTGGAGACAGCTCTAGTTCTGATGTTAAGCTGTATTAATTTTTTGTTAAACTACAGCTATATATAATAAAATTTTCAAATAAAAAAAAAATAGAATCCTTACAGTATACCAACTAACCTTATTTCTTTCAGGACTGAAATCAGAAATACATTTTTCCTCAGGCCTTACCAAACAGATTGAAGAGTTCCTATTTTCTTTAAACCTGAACTTAAAATGTTTAAAATTTGTATTTGCATTACAAAACAGAAGGGTAACACATTCCAAAAGAATTCTCACATGTACCTATGACAAGAAGCCGTGAGGAATTCCATGTCATTCTCATAACTGATAGATTACTGACAGATAGATTACTCCATGATTTGGTTGAGGGGCTGATGAGCACAGGGAGATCGTTAAGGAATGCGGGAGGACTCAGGGTTCCCATGGCAAGAATCTCCAGACTGCAGAGATCGTTTCTGCACCACACAATCAGACTCTATAACAGTCAACTGCAGACATAGTTGTATATTGTTGGTGTCGTGAATCTGTATGTTCTGTTCGTGCCTGTATGGTATTTCACTTTTTTTTTTAATGTACATGTACGGTCAATACAATTCAGCAGTCCATAGTCTTCTTAGTTTATATACTGCTGCCATGTTGACCAGTTTGAATAAAGAATAAAGACAAGATAAGTGGTGCGTACCTTTTGGCCACAATGAAAGGTTTTCTGGGGTTGTCGCTGGGGGCCGAGTTCTGCCGCACCAGGCTGACGCGGGGGTGGTCCGGCACCAGGTTTCGCCGCAGCTTTCGCTCCGCCAGCAGGTAGTATGTGGCAGTGATGTGGTCGTATTTATCATGATCCACGGACCTGAGGGTGAAATAGGCAATTTTGAGTGGTGGAAGAAAAGGGACTACAGGAGTGACTACTACGCAATACCTGTCAAGGCAGCATTACGGGATTGACATGCTCAGGGCTTGAAATTGTATACCCGGTCTGGTGCAGGTTACATGTAATATTACCTGCACCAGACAATTCACACCTGCACTAAGCGATTTTCCAACTAGGATATTTTAGAAACTTATGGCTAAAACTGTTAACCACTACAATGCTGTATTCGATATTTTATAGGTGGTAATAATATTCGTGATCAGTACAGTCTACTACAGAACAAAAAATCACACACAATCTTTCATTTTATGTAGTACCCAGAACATGATCTGGTGCAGCTGCAGGTAGATATCAGAAATCCATGAATCTACACAACTCCAAATTGTACCTACACTAAACTGCATAATTACAGTATGCAGGGTATTTCAAGCCAGGGCCATGCAATACCTGTAAAGCTCACACTGAAGGGCACAGTGGAACTACATGTAGCTTGGAGGAAAGCCCTTAACTTATCAATATCTCATCACCCCAGCAGTGTGCTGTGAAATTCTTCTTTATCCTCCAGCGAAAGTTCTCTCCACTGCCCTAAGTTAGGAGCTTTCCATCTGACTTCCATTGACTTTCAAGTTGGAAACCTTAGTCCCTGGGTATCAAAGGCATTTTTGACGGCGTAGTGCAGTGACGTCAAAGGCTCTCCCTACGGATCGACAGTCGACCTCCTCTATGGGGAGAAAATTGAACACTGCCGTCACCAGAGCTCCGTTTTATGATACGGAAGAATATATTTAGCCCGGCACTAATTGGTTTTGAGGCATGGAGTGGGGTTGGCGCAGATATCTGATGCAAACTAAATTTTCCAATCATCGCACAAAGGCTGTCGCACTGTACAAGATGCAAGAAGAAAGCCGGCTTAGTGACTGACTGACTGAATAAAATGCATGCTTACTCTGCCAAAGGCTCTGAAGCAATGAACTACAATGCCCCCTACTGCAAAATTATATTACTGCAGCAGAGAGGAGTGTAAGATCAGAAGGCATGACATCATCATACAAAATGTATGTGACGTCAGTTTTTAATGTTCCAGTTACTGTAGATTGATGGAAAATCAGAGTTAGCTACTGCTGTAGGATATAAAGCACCTGTAATAGATACTCTTAATTTTGGAAGTTGGTGTTACTAGCTTTACCAACATTTATCAACAGCATTATTGAAAGGTTGGCTAGCACAGGCATCTCTATTTAGAAACTGGGTTTAGTATCACTTGTTCCCAGTGATCTTACTTACTTACTTAGGCCTACTGCCCAGCCTTGGGCATAGGCCACGGACCAGATCCTTCCATCCAGAGCGGTCCTGGGCCCTCGCCACTATCTGCTCCCAGGTGTGCCCGGATGCCCTTACGTCAGCTTCAAGGTCCCTCCTCCACGTGTTCCTCGGTCTCCCTCTCTTCCGCTTCCCCTGGGGGTTCCACGTGAAGGCCTCCCTTGTGGTGCTGGTTTCTGGCTTGCGCAAAGTATGGCCAAGCCAGGTCCATCTCTTGTGGAGGATGTCAGACGCCACTGGTTTCTGCCCTGTGCGTTCCCAGAGATCCTCGTTTCTGATGGTGTTGGGCCAGTGGATTCTAAGGATTCTCCTCAGGCAGGTGTTGATGAAAGCCTGTATCTTCCGTGTTGTACTAGCTGTGGTACGCCAAGTCTCTGCACCATACAGAAGGACCGGTTTCACCATGGTGTTAAACATACGGATCTTGGTGCTGGAGGTTAGTTCTGATGATCTCCAGACTTTATCCAACTGTTTGAAAGCTGATCTTGCCTTTCCTATCCGTGTCTTTACATCCGTTTCCGTACCCCCTTGTTTGTCCATGACACTCCCTAGGTAGGTGAAGTTGTCTACTTCTTCTAGTGCCACTCCTGCCAGCGTAATGGGGGTGTTACATCTAGTGTTGACCTTGAGGATCTTTGTCTTTCCACTATGTATCTTGAGCCCTAAGGAAGCTGAGGTTGAGTCTATCAAGGTGGTCTTCTCTTGCATCTGATTTTGTGTGTGGGAGAGAAGGGCCAGGTCATCTGCAAAATCCAGATCGTCTAGTCGTTTCCCAGATGTCCACTTTATACCATTGCCCTTGCCATCTATGGATTGCTTCATGCTCCAATCTATGGCCAAAAGAAACAAGAATGGAGATAGCAGGCAACCTTGCCTCACCCCTGTCTGCACTTGGAAGGCATCAGTGAGTTGTTGGCCATGGATAACCCTGCACGACATCCCTACATAAGAGTTCTTGATGATGTTAGTAATTTTCTCTGGTACCCCGTAGTGCCTTAATAGTTTCCCCAGTGATCTAGCTAGCCTGAAATTTTTTTCCATCATGTCAATTTTGTTGACGTAACATCATGTCGAGCACCAAAGGCATGACAATCCTAGGAGGTTCAGGGTATGTAGCCTGGTTACCAAACGTATTTGTAGCTCCTGGGTCCTACATCCCCTCCGCAAAAATTTTTTACGGAGGGGATGTAGGACCCGGGAGCTACAAATACGTTTGGTAACCAGGCTACAGGGTATGGTCCCCCAGAAAATTTTGAAATCTTGACCCTCTGAAATGCTATTTCTTAATTGCATTTTGAGGGGCAAATTTTGCTGGTAGACTAAGCTAAGTTGAATGACTTGTCTTCCCATATCTTCACATGCCGGTTTTGGTCTGTCAAAGATTATGGATTGGGCAAAATTTTTGTCTGTCCTAAGCAGCAAAATTCTGTCAAATGACGGAAAGACAGACACTGGCTAGAACACTGCTTGTTCCTCACTTGTACCAGCTGGCTTCTTCTCTTTTTCTTTTTTTGTGTACAAGGAGAAAGTTGATCCAATTAAGTAGCCCAGGTTTGCTCGGCTGAGGCAACTACTACTTTGTCCTGCTATTGATCGTGACTTGCGTAAGACACTTGACCCAACCACCCTTGCGTAGCCAGTTTGTAATTACGTCGAATGCCCATTATACCATCTGACTGACTCGGATTCAAAAGCCTGTTGGCAGCACATGGCAGAAAACGTGATGAGGACCTCTCATCATTGTTTGAAGTACAATACTTTAAAAAAAGGCACTCTAGGCTTGATACTTGAAATCCACTACAAGTATCTGTACCAGTCCTGTATTGTACAACCGGCATAGCTGTCTTTCTGTGTAACACATCAGTATACAGATTTACATTTTCGACTAGATTGCTGTGTTTAAAATCAACGTCTTAAAAAGGTGGCAAGGTGGCTTTTGGTTAGGGTTGTTGACTCAGTTGTTAACATACACTGTGGCTGTAAGAATGCATTCTAAGGTGAACATGGTTGCGGCTTGCCAATTTTGTTATTTTCCAGGGGGTACTTTTATTTCGGGGAGGGGGGGGGGGAGATACTTTTATTCGGGACCTGAAAGTGAGTGAGTGAGAGTAGTCTGCTGAGGGCTTGACACACTCAGTTGAACGACATGAGGCAGCAAGCAGTCACGTTGGAAAAACGTGACGTCTCTTCACACCACTTCAAGTCCTCTATCCCCCTCCAACAAAAATCGTTCCCTATAAGCGTACTCGAAATCCACTTCTCACAAGCAAGGCCAAAACCGCAGATTTGCTCTCACAACAAAAATGTTTCTGAACTGTTTCCAACAGGTTGAAAGCGGACACGCTTCACCCATGAATAATTTCATCAGGTTGGCAAGAGACTGTATATATACATGTGTACGAAGATTCTTTATTCAACAACTAACAACCCAATATTTCGGTGACCATCTGTCACCTTCTTCAAGGAAAAAAATGAATGGTTCTCACACATGCTCACTTTCTAGTTAGTGTGTGTCTCGTCTGACTCAGATTCTGTTGTTCTCCATCAACAGGGGTTAGACGTGCTTGCACATTGATGCTGAGGCTTAATGGCAGCCCACAATTTGCCTCTATCCTGTGGGTTCACGCTGTGTAAGTTGAGGTAAGTTGGGCAACAACGACTGACACCTAGCTGCAGTACGAAGCAGAACCAGTCATTGCTGCCCGAAGAAGGTGACAGACAGTCACCAAAACGTCGGATGTAAACGCCCACAAACTTCACAGTCATTTTAAAAAAATTTCCTGGCGGTGACGCATTCTTAACGACACCACCAGTGTAGCAAAATCAATGCATGGCGATATTGTATTATACCGTGGAGATATCAATTAATGTGTGCCCGAGGATGTACATGTATATCTGCTGCACTGATCTATGTAGTTTGATTTTACCTCCAGGCTAGGATTTGTCTCCTTAATGAAAGCTGTGGCAACGAAGACAAATCATGTTTTGTGTTCAGGGCTCAAAATTCATTTTTGGCGACGTCTCAGGGAGGAGCCTAATGGTACAGTATTGTGTGCAATTTGCAAGAATTCTAGGAATCATACAGGCATTTTGTCCACAGGAATGGAATGTCTACAGGCATGTGACCCACATCTATGCCCACATTCCTGGAAATTAAACCTTTTGGAAGATCTCAGCTCCCTGCTGGGAATGCCCTACTTTCTGTGACCCCGGGGCTCATTCAATATACGCTTAGGGGAGGTGTGCACTGTATCTGTATAGGTACCAAGTCTTTCTCAAAATCATGAAATGATGGCAGGGCTGCAGTGCCATGCAAACAATAACCCAAACAGCAACCACCGTCGCCATGGCAATGTATGTTTTCATTGCCAGTCTTGTTGGGAATAGGTGCACTGGTGCACCCAACCTAAAAAAAATGGGTGCACAAAAAATTTAAGGTCTAAGACCAAAAACATAAAAATTATTATACATGTGTAAAATAATCTTAAATGACAAAGATTTTATTATTTTTCTGACACTTAGAAGTTAGATGACAATTAGAATATGCTGTATACTCTATACATTTACATATGTAAACCTACTAAAATATTTGAGTGCACCGGGTACCTGTACCTGTGCACCCACAGAAAAAAATTGGGTGCACAGCTCCAATTTAGGGTGCACTAAGGTACACATGTACCCAGTATTTCAAGCCCTGCTGTTCAGTCACATCGCTCACAAAAGGAAATAATGACGAGAAGTTGCTGTACAGTTATAATCTCATCGGCTCTCCACAAAATCACAACTTTTGTAATCTGGTAGGATGGTCAGTGAAATCTAATGACAAAATTGACAATCCAGTGTTGTTTCTAATGCCATTCATATTGTGCTTGTCAAAAAGAGAATTTCAAAGCAGAATTCTCCAATACAAATTACAATGAACCTGTACATACTGTCTTTTTTGTCATAATCCATTATTTTGGAAGACCTATTTCGAGATCACTTTTTTCACTTTCTTAAAAAATTCCCAAGACTGTGGATGGCAAGACTGTGTGCACATCCCAAGATGATGGCACACAGCGGGACGGACAGCGGGGTAAGACACAAACGGTGGAAGATTGATGTTCCTTATCTGCACAGGAGCAGGAGTAATCAATAAGCCAGGCCATTGACTCCATCAGAAACTTAACCACTGTTGTTTCCTCACATCCAGTTTCGCTCAGCGTTACTTAACAGTAGCCTGGGTGCCACACGGATTCCATGCCATCTAAGTTTATACCAGTATACCCCCCCACTAAGTACATTTTGATGGTTTCTGACTATAAAGCTAGTTATTCGGGGGATGGGGCAGTATAGGAGCCCTATACTACATAAACAAAAAATTCCTACTGCAGTACCAAGGTCAACCACCAGGTGTCCAAAATCGACCTACACAATACTTTACCCACCTATCCACCTGCTAAATACCATCGCATTCCGACTGACAGATCTTGCAATAAACACCCAAACATCAACCAGACCAAAAACAGTACCTCCATTTTTCATGGAGGTAACAAGGATGATACACAGGCTACTGTTCATTGAAGCCATGTATTATTCAAAACATGGGTTTAATAAATGTCATCTTGATGATAATTCAAATGAATTTGCTCCTCTCTAAAGCTCTGCTTTCATCTGAATTTTACAGTACCATTACTACATGTTGACCATGTTGCACTCCTGCAGCACATATTTTTTCTTCCAAAATATATTTCAAAACTAGATATTCATAGAGTGCAATTAGAGAGCTCTGAACAGACAATCTTCTCGAGAATTCACAGACGTGGCTTTCGAGGAATGTGCGTTGGCTTGAAAGGTGCGGAAGTCAGTCACCTACATCTGAGGAACATGCCATAAATGCAGGAAAAACGCCTTTGATATGTGCCCCCCTCCCGTAACCTATCATACTACATGTGACAGTGCCGTCAATCAGGCATAAATATAGCAGTAGAGGTCAGTCCATGATGTATAGGATGTGTCACTGTCAAACATTAGGGGGACGTAGGGAGCAGTTAGTTACCGTAGGCGAGGTCTGATGTCGCTCCCGTCCTGCCATATGTCCGCTAATGATACCACGCGGTGCTTCGATCGTCCATAAGATATGTGTGTCAGTATGGGGGAAGCTATGGCTTGAATACAGACAGTGTCCTTGGGCAATGTGAAGTCTCTTCAACTCGTTTGTAAGTTTTCTGCGATCGGTTTCTGAGCAATTTTTGCGCAAGCACAAAGTGATGCTAGATCCATACTGATCTCATTTTGATTGCTGGACCATTTCAGCCAACAAAATACAGAGACATTTCAGACCTCAACATTGTTAGCAGGGAACTTGGTCTTATAACAGGGCTCAAAATAGCACCTGCATATGCAGGTTAGTGCAGTTGAAATTTCTGATGTCTACCTGTACCTAACCTGCACTGGTCCATGTACACACAAATGTAGGTGGACGTGCATTTTCATTAGCTGTATTGACTATCACCACCTATGAAGTATACAAGAAATAACGGCAATGGTTTCTGAACAGTTTTTACTGAGTGTGATCCATACTTCCTAAACTCTGACTCAGTCTGAGCAGTGCAGGTAAAATATGTCTGGTGCAGGTAATTACCTTCGCCAAGAAGGTTATGTTTTTGTGGCCGTGTGTCTGTGTGTGTGTGTGTGTGTGTGTGTGTGTCAACAGCATAACTCGAGAAGGCTTCGATGGATTATCTTCATACTTGGTAGGTGGGTAGGTATTGATGAGACCTCGAAACGATTAGATTTTGGGCCCCCTGGCGGCTTGTTATGGTACTGCAGCGGAACTTCCGTTTTTGATATCTCATGATCTGGACATGCTAGGGTGTTGATTTTTGGATGGTAGGTAGCTCTTGTGCTCGGGAAGGAGTGACGTAAGTTTGGGCCCCCTAGCGGCTTGCTGTGGAACTGCAGAAGCATTTGTATGAAAATGTTTAAAGTAGGATAACTCAATAACCGTTCGACGGATCGTCTTGATATTTGGTATGTAGGTAGCTTAAGTGATGCTTGACATAATCAAATGACAATTATGCAAATTAGGATCTAATTTGCATAATTAATGGGGGAATTCTATAATTCAGCTACCTTCCATGATAGGACTATTATACCTTGTGACATGTGTAATTGAGAATGAGAGGAACATTGCCATATATTAATTATGTAAATGAAGACCTAATTTGCATAATTAATGAGAAAATACTACGATTCCATAGTGGTTGATGTTGGCAATTTCATACTTGTGCATTTCGAAGTTGACTGGAGGTGAACATCATTCAACATAACTTATTCAAATCAGCACCTCATTTGCATAATTTATGAGGAAATGCTAGAATTACCTTCTTTGTTAAGATAACACTGCCATTGGGAGGAGAATATGATCAACTGATGTAATTCATGCAAATGAGGATCTTATTTGCATAATTAGGGGGAAATCTATGATTTGCCAGTCATCAAGGCGATGGTATGAGATCGTGGAACTCTAGTTTTCAATGTTACAGTGCAGAAAAAAGCACTTTGAGCCCTGTTATAATAATAATAACATTTAGTCATTTACATGCACAAGCTTCACAAAGCTTTTGACGAATGATTCCACATGTGACATAGAAGTACCCAATTCTTCATGCCGACAGTTTAGACCCTTTGTACTCCTTAGTTCACATCTCGAAGTAAATGATGATACGGGTCTAGAAAAGACTGTGCAGCATAATGCAATTAGGAATTTGATACATTATGGGAGGGAAAAGCTTGCTTGTGCGTGTGGCCACATTTATCGTAGGTATGTGCGCGATCTTGATGCCATAGTATTTTTAAGCAGGCTGTGACAGAACCAACTGCCGATGAGGATCTAAGACAGCCTTTTCTGTAACAAGACAGTTGCAGTTTGCAGGACACATGCATGACTATGTCAAGAATGCCCTGTTTTGGAATCGTACAACGATCGCACGACATACAAGTCATGTATGTGACGGCAGCGTGCGAAATACTAGGTTGCCCAGTTGCACCGTGCAACCATATTTTGCTTGGCGCAACCTATTTCTACACCCAGGAAGCCCAGTGCACAACCTAAATTTTGTGGTAAGGATGCCCATTGGGAACTGTTTATTGAAAAGTTCCCATGGAAGAGCTCATCACTTCGGGTAAGGGGAAACAACTCTGTGTCTGAAATGTATAAATGCACATTGCATTCTAACAAAGTTAATCATATGTAGAAGAGTTGAAATTTGGGGCAACCTGGAATTTTGATGGGCAACCTAGCTTTCATCCTAGGTTGCCACTGGGCAACCTGGCTCAAAAAAGTATTTCGTACACTGGACGGGGTGCTAAGGATTTTAATAAGCATACATGTAGAGACTCTAAATGGCAAAGAAGCCATTTTGTTTCTACAGAGAGACCTGTCCATATTCTTCAATCTAGAGAACGACTTTCTTTCCGGACATGTGCCATGCATGTTTAAGTCTCTGCTATTGTAACACCCTGCTATGCAGCAAATTGTTTAAAATTACGAACGAACGCCAGCCCTAATTGGTGAACACTGCATGAAGCACCATAAACATTATTCATTCGTATAATTAGCAATTTCATGTGTAACTTAGCATTTTTACCGGTATACTTAACAACTTTTAACGACCTAGCTTCCTAGCAAAGTTGTTAAGTATACAAAATTGTAAAGTACAATTTGATGCCCTGGATGTTTAGCATTAGGGCCACACCAATTTAATTTGTTTCTTCTCGGATTTTTTCAGAAAAAATACGAAGCGACAGGGCGAAAAAAAATAAAAATAAAAACAGGCCTGGGCATCCTATTATAGCCCCAAATGCTATGATAGGAGCCATGAAGCGAACATAAAAGGCTGGGTTAAAATCTAAACAATGAATTTTTAATTTTCAATCAAACTACTGCATTGATAGATGGAAAAACTGTAACAACTAGGAAGAAAAGGACTTTGAATATGAGCATTTTTGAGTTGATTCAGAACCAGAATCTTTTCTTTTTTTTTGCAAATCAGAAAAAAATGAAGAGGCGAATCCGAGAAGCAACAAATTAAATTGGTGTGGCCTAGAGAAAATGTTTGACTTACTCCTTGATAGCGTCCAGTTCTGCGATCTTGCCGCTGGCCATGCTCTGCATGATCTGTCTGCTGTCCTCCTCGGGGATGTCCCTGCGGTGGATCATGGGGGGGACCGTGAAGGGGGGCAGGTTCCCGTTCTGCAGCCAGGGGTGGTTCTCGATCTGCTCGAGGGTGGCGCGTCTGGCAGGGTCGCGAATCAGCATCCTGGCTATCAGGCTGGGGATAATCATCAATCAATCAATCAATTAATCAATCAATCAATCATCCCCAGGCATCAGGAACTGATGCACAGTGGCTGATAACAAGGATCATAAATAAACTTGATTGTTTTGGGTGGCCGAGCTGTGGGTTTGTGTGTCTGTTTGTCTGTACAAGTAGGCTGACAGAACGTGAGTGGCGAGAAGATTGACAGGAGTACTAGGGACACTGCTCAAAAGGTCAGACACAGAAAATAGGGTGAACTTGAGAGTAGGTTGAGAACATGTGGGTGGGGAAGATTGACAGGCAGAGTGATGGGTTAAAAGGTCAGGCACAGGAAATGGGGTGAACTTGAAGGTCACAAAAACCCAAAATACTTCCCAGAAATTGAAATTCACAAACCACATTTTTTCCTATCACTTAAATTGTCAAGAGAAATATTGGGGGTGCTCCAAACTATTTCAGGAAGTGCAGAAGATTAAAAAAAAGAATACCCTTGTTGCGAAAGCCCTGCTTTGGTGTCAATGCCCTTTCTCTATCAGGTCGTTAACATTTGCAGTTATACAACGTGCGATCCGTGTGAAGATATTCTAAATCATTCCGCTCCAGTGCCACGAATGCCTCCGGGAAAATGTTCTTTCATCTCTCTAGCTTCCAACTCAAAATGAAATCTACTCGCATATTTACAACTTTGACAAGACTGAGAGCTAAAGTTCACCTGCTTATGTTGTTGTGTTGCCTCGAGACCTTGGAAAAAATGTTGTGTTTCCGACATCAGTCTTTAAAAAATAGGGTCGTTGGGTAGGGATTCTCTCTCTTCTTTTCTTTCTTTTAGATTTCGGCGTGCAGTGTCCAAACAAATGCGGTTTAACAATGTAAAACTGAAATGCATCAGGACCAGGGCTGTCTCTAGGACACGTCCATCCGTTTGCTTGTAGGCAAGGGACAAATACTTTACCAGATTTAATCAATAAAATTTTGCTTCTGAAAAATTAATGTGCGAAATAATTATTATAACATTTTAGAGCGTTTGAAACTCGGACGTCAGATAAAAATTTTTATTGCCTAGCACGCAGTCGACTCCCACAAAAAAAGGCTAGAGCCGGCAGGTTTTTCCCTCTGGTCAGTTGGGAGTCGGAAACATGTAACATTTTTTCCCCTAGGCCTTAACACCTTATTTGGTAAAGTGTACGTGGAGTTAGACGCAATAACACTTCCCTAGAAAATAATTGGGGCAATTTCCTGACGCTTATTAGATAGAGCTGTGTCCCAGTTTCGGAGTTGATTTCCCAGTGTATTTAATCGGGGCAATTTCCTGCCTTGTTCTCCACAACGTGACCACTAATATCAATCTTGAGACTTAGGCCCGATTTACACGGGGCAAAGAAACATTTGTCCTGGGATTTTCGATGCACGGCGCCGCGTCACAGCGGCGCGTGTCGTAGGACAGATTTTTTTAGCGTATAAACTGGCCCGCCACCGCCGCGCAGCGATATTTGTGTGGCGCACCCTGGAGGTGGCACACGAAAACCACCGCACACCAGTTTATACGCTAAAAAAATCTGTCCTACGACACGCGCCGCTGTACATGTGGCGCCGCACGTCGAATCTCCCAGGACAAATGTTTTTTTGCCCCGTGTAAATCGGGCCGTAGGAAGTCAGCCTCAATCTCAAACAGCTACTGGACAACAGAAAGCTTCATTACTTCAAAGAGAGGGGAGATAATAGGTCGTTCCATATTGAAAACAACCAGTGGAAGACTTATATGTACATGTACACAGGTCTTTGATAGCAAGAGGTAGCACGTCAGCAAAATGTACTGCACCTGCGCAAAACCTGCAGCTGTGATTGTGCATAGCACTTTGGCAGAACACCTTGTTTAACTTTAAGATTGCATATTTAAGGATGACATCCCGTCTTTCAAATGTTTTCAAATGTTGTGTCGGAAAAGATATTGTCTTTAACAGGCAATTGTCTTTAACAGGCTGATTCAACGTTGACCAAACATCCAACGAAAACCGTGAAAAAGTTTCAGGCAGGCGCAGTACGTTCTGCCGACGTGCTGGAAGAGCTAAATCTATTTGCTTGAAAACAGTCTGGGGCATCCTACATGATAGCTCCCAAAACTATCATTGGAGCCAAAACGTCAACATACATGTACATGTACTAGACTGATTTGTAATTCAAACAATCATGAACTTTTAATCAAATCAGCGCATTCATAAATAGAAAAACTGTAACAACTAGGAAGACTAGAAACTTTCTTCATCTGTTGGTACCAAAATATGAGCATTTTGGGGTTAATTCATGATCAGATCCTGAATGGTACATGTGCATGTTCTGCTTTAATTTGCAAATCGGAAAAAAATGAAGTGGGTGAATCCGAGAACCAAGAAATTAAATTGGTGTGGCCTGATATAACTGTAAGTGGGCTTTGCAGGGTCTTTTACCCAGGTTGTTTGACTATGCTTTTTTAAATTTTTTTATTTACTTCAGTTTTTACCTCAAAACAAGGCTCGTGAGAGCCACTTGCATGTTTTGGGTTACAGTGAGGACTGCGTGGTCAGATGTTTGTTCACCCTAGATTTAAACCGTTGGAGGTCGTACCTAGTGGGGAAACATTCACGGGGAAGCTTGTTCCACAGTAAAGTGGTTCTGGGAAAGAAACTGTCGGCATGGAATTTTCTCTTGAGTCATGGAGTAGTAAGGAAGAAAGGGTGATTTTCTGCTGTTGAGGTGGCAAAGCGTGTTCTTGCAGAGAATGTTCGGAGTGGGGGTACAAGGGAGTGAAGTTCAGCAGAGCATCTGCCGTGGAAATATCGATAGAGTAACGCCAGGGAGGCCCATAGGAGAATATCACCTATAATTTCACATTTACTACATACATGTACACTTAAAGCATTGTTTGTATAATTAAAGATATAACAAAAACAGAAATCTTTTAGGCGCTTACTTTCTGCACGCTTCGGAGACGTGTGCGCGCACGGTGTACTTGCAGTCCATGATCATGGTGAGCGTCTCGCTGTCGTTGGCCTCGTTAAACGGCGCTTCCCCGCAAACCAGCATGTACAGGATAACACCCAGGCTCCACACGTCTGCAGGGAAGAATAGAGTACGTGGTGAACAAACTGGGCACGTAGACCATAAACTCTACTGTACGCTGAGATTTTGGAATGACAAGCCCTGTTAGAGCTGAAAGAAAACTATCCATGAATACATAGTTTATAGTCTGGCAAAAATAATACTCTAAAACCATAAACTCTACAGTATGCTGAGATTTTAGAATGACAAGTCCTGTTAGAGCTGAAAGAAAACTATCCATGAATATTTAGTTTATAGTCTGGCAAAAATAATACTCTAAGACTATAAACTCTACAGTATGCTGAGATTTTAGAATGACAAGCCCTGTTAGAGCTGAAAGAAAACTATAGATTTCAAACATCCATGAATATACGATTTACAGTCTGGAAAAAATAATACTCTAAAACCATAAACTTTACAGTACGCTGAGATTGTGGAATGACAAGCCCTGTTGTTAAAGCTGAAACAAAACTACAAATTTCAAACATCCATGAATAGATCTAGAGGATTTATAGTCTGGAAAATAAGACTATAAACTCTACAGTATGCTGAGATTTTGGAATGACAAGCCCTGTTAGAGCTGAAAGAAAACTACCGGTATAGATTTAAAACACCCATGAATATATCTAGAGGATTTATAGTCTGGAAAAAATAATACTCTAAAACCATAAACTCCACAGTATGCTGAGATTGCGGAATGACAAGCCCTGTTGTTAAAGCTGAAAGAAAACTACAAATTTCAAACATCCATGAATAGATCTAGAGGATTTATAGTCTGGAAAACATAATACTATAAAACCATAAACTTTACAGTACGCTGAGATTGTGGAACGACAAGCCCTGTTAGAGCTGAAAGAAAACTACAAATCTAAAGATGATTTATAATCTTGAAAAAAAGGAAGATTTTAGTAAGATTCAAATGATAGACTTCACATTGCAAGCTCATTCTTTTCATCCACGAACATTCTCAAATTCTCAATGTATGAACGTTGCTTTTTCAAAAGGTCTGAATGTGAAGGTCTTTAATGCGAAATTTCTCATTCGCCATGCATCTGAAGGGCGCCGCTTCTTCAAAGGCAACATTGATATGCAAGACATTTTTCCCAACCTCTCTTCACATCAAAGTGAAGCAAGCAATTAATGAATGCGCCATGCAACTAGGACATCAGCAACACATGGTAAAAATGTGCCGGCCATAATGTAACACCTACGCAATGACTTCTATATAGGTCTGTTACTTGCTTTGTTTAATATAAAAAGTTCAGCTGCAGTACCATGAAAAGCCGCCAGGGGGTCCAAAATCTAATGACTTCAAGGTCTCGTCAAGACCTATCCATGTACCAAATATCAAAACAATCCATTAAACTTTCTTGAGTAATCGTCGTTGACAGGCACATGGATGGACACGCAGATGAACACACACAAGAACACTACCGAAAACCTTCTTGGCGAAGGTAAGAAAATAAAAAAACTTTGGATGAGTACCAAGCTAGAAATATATACCATGGTTATGAAAGAAGCATTATCCATGGGTTATGATTATCATATGATTATCTGTCTCTCATGATGTAGATACATTTATTACAACATGTATATGAAAGGTGCCAGGCTAAATAATTCATAAGCTGAAAATCAATTATACTCAGTCATCCAGCTATGATACTGTACAGGTTAACATTTGTGAAAAGATGGCAACAGGAAAATATATTATCCTTAGCAGCACCAGGTCCCTGAAAGATCGCTCTGTTTCCTTATCTAGATATAGCCTGGTAATGTTGTCTGACACTGATGACTGTCTGTCTGTCTGAGCTACATGTATGTACATGTGCTTTTTCACAATTCCCAATATACACAAATTCAATACAGTGTTGCCATACATCCTCAGTGCAGCTACATGTATTTTTGTCTGTGACACTGGAAGTGTCGCAGAGTAAGGGGGTGAAGTCTGCCATCTCCGATTGCTGTCTCCATAGCCTGATCATGTTGACTCATCAATGTCTGTCTGACTGTGTGTATTTCTATGATTCCCAATATACAAATAATCAGACAACACAATTTGCTTTACATCCTCAATGCTGCTATAATTTTTGTAGGTAACAGTCTGAAAGGACTGCACAGTAAGGGGGTGAAGTCTGCCATCTCCGATTGCTGTCTCCATAGCCTGATAATGTTGACTCATCAATGTCTGTCTGTCTGTGTGTATTTCTATGATTCCCAATGTGCAAAATAATCAGACAACTGTCAGCATCGCTAAATACATCCTCAATGCTGCTATAATTTTTGTCAGTGACAGTCTGAAAGATTGCACAGTCAGGGGTGAAGTCTGCCATCGCTGATTCCTATATCTTCTAGCCTGACTCATTGGGTATTCCACCAGAGTAAAGTGAGCTCATCGTTTGTGGTTAGAGATTCTACTCCAGCCTGTCGCGTTAGGTGATAGACTGCATCCAGCGACGCAAGTTGTTAAGGCGCTTGACGTCATACCACCCTCCTACAACTCATCACATTCACATTAACCTTAAAACTCGGGCAATAACTCATCCCATTGTTGGGCTATCTGTGAAAGGTTGACTGCCGCAAAACTCGGCGTAGATAACTGAGTAATTTAAACTGTTATCCCATACATATTGGTTGCTGTAATTTTTTTGGGGGGGGGGGGTGAAACAGTGTTCTAGCCAGCCTGAAATTTTTTTCAGTAATGATGTCAATTTCATGTGGGTCAGGCACAATAATTTTAGGGGGGTCCAGGGAGGCATGCCCCCCCAGGAAAATTTTCAAATCTTGACCCTCTAACACTATTTCCTGCATTTGAGTGGCAAATTTTACTGGTAAACTATATGAAGCTTAAAGTTATAACATCTCTTTCCATATGCCAATTTTTGTGCATCACAGAAGACGGATTGGGCAAAATTTTTGTCCGTCATGAGCAGCAAAATTCTATCAAATGATGGAAAGACGGATGCTGGCTAGAACACAATGCAATGATTGAATAAAGAAGAAAATCAAAGACGCAAATCCTTGGAATGGCATGCGGGAATGCACTGAATGAAATCTGGATGACGTATTTGAAGCAAAATTTGAAATTCATGTTTTCCAATATGCCTTGCTTTGTGAATGGAGACAAAAAATTTGAACTACCAGTAATAGCATTTTTTTGTGTACAATGTATTCACCTGCCAACGTTTTGGTAGTTCTGCTACTTTCCTAAACGAAATTCATTTACCAGTCCCTGATTAAACTACATACGCAGCTCACCAAGAGTAACTTGTCCGTGTCTCATATATGACTCCATTGTACCATCTTCACAATTAGTGAATCTCGTTAAGTGTTCCCTACTGACTAGGGTTATGCAAATGTTAATGATTAATATCCAAACAAAAACTGGTATCCTTGACTATACATTTAATATGAAGCACACTCTTTACAGGAAGAAGCTCTTCTTCAGGCATGGGGAGAATGTTGAGAATGCAGCTACCTTAGGTGGGGGAGCTAACGTCAGAGCTGTCAGCAATGTTTTTGCCCCAGGACACTGGCATGTTTTCACATCGACTTCCTGCTCAGATTTTGGACTCTTCTGATGAAAAGGCCTTTGACAACTTCTCGCTTCTTTTGGCACTTGTCCTTTGGCAAAAAGTCACATGCATTTTAAAAGACTGGAAAGACTACTAATAAAATGTATTTAAAATGTATATAGTACAGAAATGAATTTTTTTGGACTTTTTTTTTTGCATAAAATGAAGATTAAAATAGCAGTATAGAAACATTGAAATGTATTGTTGTTCAGGACTCAAATTACTGCTTACTGAGGGTTTGTATGGGGCAACACTTAACGGTAGCAAGTCTGACAAAGCTAGTGTGTGAAAAGGGACACAACCAGGCGCTGCATTGTTGCTTTTGCGTGATCTGGCACTCGACGTCGTCATACAAATAATTTGCCGATAACGCTTAACGATGAATTTGGGACAGCAAATAATGTGTTTCGTAGAGAAATAACGACAGATTATGCTTCAAGAATAATTTACCGACGTTGCATAACGATGAATTAGATAAGTTCGGCTAAGATAGCTTGCTATGCCTCAAGGCATGCAGACCCTGACCTTACTAACTTTAAAAAACCTTGTCAGACAAGGAAACACAGATAAGAGTTTACATCCTTGACCTTTGCACTTTCCCCAGCGCTTATCTAATCACTGTTTGTATCCAATCACAGCAGGCAAAGCCTCACCCTACTCAAACATTCAACATTTTGTCAAGGACTTTCCAGCTGGAGAAAATGATGACAGCACATTAACTTTCTACTAAAGAGGTTGGAGTATGGATCAGTTGGGCATTTTGTTTATCTATTAAAACGTGAAACGTTGCTGACTGAGGCTCGCCGCACGTACATGTAGTTAAGTGAAAGTGATCTCGAACCAGTTTAGCTCACCGAAGAGCTACTCTTCCAGTGGTCGTGACAGAGAAGACAGACGCTATGTACAGTATTTACAGGTTCATTGTACCGGGGAAATTCCCCTAGCTCTTTTCGACAAGCACAATGAACAGTGGACCACGGCTTAACGTTACATCCTAAGGACTGCGGCCCTCTCCAGTAGCGTGCATGTCGGGTGAGCGACAACAGCCGGGACTCGAACTCCCAACCTCTTAGTCCAGAGGTAGGGTCGCTAACCACTGGACTATGCACGCTACTGTTGGGCATTTTGTTTATCTATTAAAACGTGAAACGTTGCTGACTGAAGCTCGCCGCACAAAGTAGAGAACCAGGGAAGTCTCCTAGTCCTACTATGGACTCCAGACACGAATAGAAGCATTGGTCAAAACTCAATGTAGGAACAGAAACTAATTTAGAAGGACGTGAACTTCTCTCTGCAATGAAAGACAAACAGTACTGGAAACTAAACTTTGTTTTCTGTTACAACTTACACCTCTTTAGAGGACTGACGATGATTATTAATACTTTAGATCTGGGAGTCCCTTACAATGTACATGTAAGTACATACAGACATACACTGTGTATGTATGTAAAGATCGTACGCCAGCCCTCGAAGTAACACACATTACGATACGATCTGAACGTACAAAGCATGCCAATTTACACGCAGGAAAAATTTGACGTACGCAGTTTTCAATTTTCGTATGTCAGGTTTTTGCCAGAGTATGTAAATTGGGTCATATCCATATTGATACTCCCACAGGTACTGTGTGCCCCTGGCAGGCCTATTTGAAGGCTTGTCTAGCCACTCCCTCCCAATTTAGCTGCACCCTTGGTGTCCCTTACCCATCCAAACAGATTGGGATCATATCCACTCATACTGGGTCTCCCAAGCACGTCGGCAGAACGTACTGCGCCTGCAAGAACCCCGTAATGTATTGTGCATAGCACTTTGGCAGAACGTCTCATATAAGGTCAAATTCGCGTATACACGGGTGACATCCCGTCTGTAGTTTTCAAATGTTGTGTAGAAAAAGATATGGTCTGCAACAGGCAAAATTCTGATGCAACGTTGACCAAAAATCCATCGAAAATCCAGGTTTTGCGCAGGCGCAGTACGTTCTGCCAGCGTGCTGGTCTCCCATGTTTAAAAACTCTAGATCTGCCAACTTCCTACTTCAATTTTCTACCATATTATGGACTACATTGAGTGCGGTAAATTTACTGTTAAACAGTTAATGCAAGACTTGAAATTCATTTGGGAATAGGTGTTCTGGTACACCTAAGCTAGAAATTTACATCTCTTTTCAAAAAATCTCTGCAAAACTCATCAAAAAGTTGCTTCTCGTGTTCCAAGCGTTGAAAGATAGAATATCAGTAACCTCCACATGCATACAACGTCATACCCTAACGACTACTGTACAATCAAACCTAAAGTTATATATAACTAGTACATGTACTTCAAAGACCACTAAGCCTTTATCATACTTTCTAAAATAAAAGGGCTTTTAGTTTTTAGTTCCACTTGAGCACACACAAGGATCTCTTGGCTCCTTCGTGACTGCAATGCTATTAAAAACTCCACAATGTCCTGCCACAATGACAGAGTATGGGGTTATCAAATGGGTACTCGAATGATTGTTCACTGTTTCTTTTCCTCTACGCATGGGGTAATGTAAGCTCTACTGGTGTAATAATGACCACAAAGGCCAGGCTAGGAGCAAGTGCCCTTTGAACCTCGGCCATTTATAGGTCCAGAGTAACAGGTGCTTTGTTACATTTTGTCCGGCTGCGCATGTGGTCGCCGGTCGACAAAGGGTAAAACGCAAACATTCCGGACATAAATCAAGGACGATATCGGTGACAGAGTCAGCGAGTCGGAGAAGCAAAGGCAACAATCGCCACTTGAATTTCTTTCTGTTTAGCAAGCAGGATCTTTAGCTAACGACAATAAAACGTCCGCCAAGAGCTCCTGAATTGATTCGTGTTTTCGGGGAAAATCATGGCATTGGGAAAATAAACTTAACTCAAACAGTCAAAGATCATGCAAAGTCGAAGTAAAAAGACATTATTACTACTTGAAATAATATACATAACTGGAGCAGAATAGGTCTTTGACTACATTTTGACCTAATTTGAACCAGATGGTGCCTTTATGGTTATGGCAGTCAACTAACATCTCACAACTCATATCTGTATTACAGAAATTCTTAGCAGGCATCCCGGTTATATTATATCGGATGACCAGTCACAGCAACCCTTTGCACATCTAACTCCACGCTTTGTTTCAAGCTATCTGGTGAAAATGCCCCTACTATAATTAAGTGATGATGAGTATACAAAACATGCATATGTACTTCACAAAAAAAATTCAAGTCTAGATTTGGATACTGTAAATCTTGAAACTTTTGCAGTTGTTTTATTTTTGCATTTTTTTTTCACAACACTGAATGTGTTTCTGTTGTACATTGTACTTTACTACTGTACTACAGAATTGTTTCAACTGCAAATTTAAATCACCACAAAAACCTCCTTTTCCCTCCTACCATGAAATAAAAGCACTGCAACATTAAACAAACTTACAGTACAGCTTTTATACATAGTCACCATCATTATAATTATATAAATAATTTATATGCCATTCACGGTGAGAGATTTGCATATATTCTATCGATTTTAACCAAGTCGTGTCCACAAACGTAGTGGCACTACATTAGACGGTGGCAACACTCAAGTATCAGTTAGGGAGATGCATGCTAACATGTGACCTTGACAGTCAGACGTGGCCTGACGTGCGTCACTGAGGCACCAAGCTCGGTACCCACACGTACCCGCGTATGTCAATCACTTGTAAAATCTGTCTTCGGCAGTTGGAATATGACGTCAGGGTTAGTAATTCAATGGTACTTGAACATATATAGCTACAGTAACTGAAAATTCATTTCTAAGTTCGCGGCATGGAAAAAATCAAGAGTTTTCAGTTGAAATAATTCAAAAGCAGCGCAATTGTAAGACAGGGCAGATGTTTGTTTGTTTGTTTGTTTGTTTGATCTTTGTTTTTAATAAAATACTCAAATTGGCCTGCTGGCCGCTTTTCATTGAGGTCATGAGGGAAGAGGTCAGGGTCAGACAAAATATAATGTCAGCATACAGGTTACACATGATGTTCACTGAGTGATGATTTTGCAGTGAGTCGACTACTCAGTGAACTAAAACTACTACGTATATTTCACGATTAATGGTATGAGTTGAGAGTGCTGAGGTTTTGCACAGAAGGCCACATACACAAGCATACATTACGTGTACTACCCAGCATTTCACCGACGTTTTATGAGGATGAGCTTGAACTTAGTTGATATTCCTCCCAATGATCTGCATGCCTTGAAAGCATACATGTAATCAGTTTTTATTTTACAAACCTTACTCGCAACCAGATCATTCTAATTCAATGTAGTGTACTCAATGGGTGGTTGACTTAACCGTGATACGTAATGTACTACCCGTCGTGCGTACAACATTCCATAATGATTTATCTATTCCAGTCACTGCAAAAATACGTCATCATACTCATCTCACAAAAGAGGGTCTGCATGCCTTTTACCGTGAGGTGTAGTGACCGTAGCCGGCCGCTTTAATTCAACATTAAGCAGTCAGGAAATTATAATTGGTCACGTTGATTCCACGTAGCACATTATACTGCATTCATCGTTAACCAATTATATTTTTAAACATTCTTCGTATCATGTAGTCGACCACCAGATTGCCCAGAAATCATAACGGAGCGCCCACAACGGTTCTCCCAAATTTACTGTGTTGAAAGGATCCCCCCATGCAGACCCTCACAATGAACTTGTTCCCAAGAACAACTTAATTTACCGTTAATCGTTGCCAGCCAGTCTGATTTACTGTTAAACCTTGTTGGTTCTCCTAAATTTACCGTTAAGCATTGTAAGTATCCCCCCATGCAGACCCTCACAAAATACAGCGGGATGTTAATCCACTACGACACACAGCACGACGGCTTTGAACCTGGCTCAACCCTCCCCTATCAGGATTCACCAGACATGCATTTTCTGTTAAAAATAGCGCAGCCATCCGTCATAAAAATCTTGCCTCTGCATGTGCCAGTAAACGTGACCATGGAAAATTTGCACACAAAAGACTAGGTTGACAATAACTGTCACTATCTATGTACATTGTGAATTGGCTGTTGAATAGATCTAGATTAGGCTGCAAGGGCTTAAGACACAATATCAAATCTAATACTTTTATTAAAATGTTTCCTGAAAGCCATCTAAGCATTTTAACATCAAACAACTACATAATGGTCACCTGAATGGTATAAACTAAATGAATAACCAACAGCGCTACAATTTTTCAACCGGCGAAAAATTATCTGTTTTTATTACATCTGAATTGAGCTTTGATTCCACGTAGCACCAACAGATTTGGCAGCTGCTACTTCAGTGTGTTTATGGTTAAGCTGCATTTACAAATTTGTAATTTGGTACATACATTGTAGAATCTTCTGAGGGATTTTAAAAAAAAGTAGTGATGTCACTGAATATCTTGGCAACCGTGCTATCCAGAGACCAATCAAGTTTTATCCGGTTTGTGGTGGTAACCCTTCCCTTTTGGGTAGGACCTCTGCTACATGGCAGGTTTTAGAACCTAATGTGCCAAAGATAGCTGCTAGTGTGGCCTGAGGAAAGAACAAGTACTAGTCAGTTAGACATTTAATGATTTATGTTCAGCTTGGTGACGTCTAGATGGTATATCCATCCATATTTTTTTTTATGGTAGTCCTATCAAGTACCAGTCAAAAAACGGAGAGAAAATGAGGATCTGGGCTCGAAATACATGTACCACCTGCATAATTATGCAGGTTAGTGCTTGTAAAATTGGAGCTGTGCAGGTATTTCTGATGTCTGCCTGTACCTAACCTAGCTGAAAGATGATACAAAAGCAGCCTCAGACACTAGACATATGATCAATGGTAGTCAAAAACTGCCTTGCATCTACTATAAACAATTTTTATGTTTTTCAAAACCTTTTTTTTTTATGCACTGAAAGGCAAAGACACTGTATTGCGGGTAAAATTTGTCTGGTAACTTTGAATGTTGCCTGCACCAGTGCAGGTATGCAGAAAAAGATTTCCGGCCCTGAGGACGGATACCAGGCCAGGGCAAACTAGCATAATGCATGGCTAATTTGTAACCTTCATTACGTACAAACATTAGAGTCACACATCACTTGATGATGTCTGTGTGAGGACTTGCCTTCTTCCCTGCCCTAATCTAGCAAAGAGCACATCGGCAGAACGTACTGCACCTACGCGAAACCCGTAATTTATTGTGCATAGCACTTTGGCAGAACGTCTCATATAAGGTCGTATTAGAGCATATAAGGTTGACAGCCTGTCTGTAGTTTTCAGATGTTGTATAGGAAAAGATATCGTCTGCAACAGGCAAAATTTTGATGCAACGTTGTCGAACCATCCAACGAAAAACGTGAAAAATCAGGGTTTTGCGCAGGCGCAGTACGTTCTGCCGACATGCTAGCTGATAGCAGGTTGGCTTATCAATACCAGACAGCCTCTCAGCTTTCCGACATCTTCCCCTAATTCTGCCACCATTTGTCATAGACAGGTACATTTTGTGATAAAACACATTACATGCTCTTTTTGACAAGTACAATGAACAATGGACCACGGCTTAACAGAATTCCCATCCTAAGGACTGCGACCCTTTCCAGTAGCTGGGATTTGAACTCCCGACCTCTTGGTCCAGAGACAGGGTTGCTAACCACTGGACTGCACTAGCTACCAAATAATTGTACCATTTATAGAAAGCTGAAGTACATTGTAGTCTCATGGCAGAATAACTCATATAATATATTTCTCAATAATACATCCATCAACTACATTATATCATATCCCCATTCTTCCATAAAACATTACAATCGCTGCTAATATCAGCAAGTGCCAAATCTGGGAGCCAGGAAGACCTGGACAGAGCCGTCACCTTTAGCACTGCTCAAACAACAACCTTAACCTTCGCCCTCCCCACAATCCCGCTCCCCCTTCAATCACTTACAGCGCTCTTTATTGGCAGCTTTGCCGGGCATGTTACAATCTAAATCTGATCATCTCTGATATAAGCTGCTCCACAATGTGCTGCCATCAAGCGTAGTTTATGGCTGGCTTTAGTCCAACACAAAATCTTGCTCTGCTGCCACAAAGTCTGCACATCGATTTTGCATTAGTGCCAAGTAGCTAAGCATTAATATTGTTTTTTGTTTTTTTTTTACTTCAGGGTACAGAAGTATTGTTTTGGGTGGCTGAGCTGTGGGTTTTGTGTATGTTTGTCCAGGTTAAGTTGATAGCACATGGGTGGGAGGAAGGCTGACAGATGACAGAAGAACAGGGCAAAAGGTCAGACACAGGAAATGGGGTGAACGTCAGAGTAGGTTGACAGCACTACATTGCAGATCTGCATTGTATTTTCT
The DNA here is from genome assembly GCA_013266295.2 of Branchiostoma floridae x Branchiostoma japonicum. Classification (NCBI taxonomy): domain Eukaryota; kingdom Metazoa; phylum Chordata; class Leptocardii; order Amphioxiformes; family Branchiostomatidae; genus Branchiostoma; species Branchiostoma floridae x Branchiostoma japonicum. Next base: position 15,110,732 of record CM023829.1, on the reverse strand, counting down.
AGACGCTTCTATTGGCTGCACTCTGCTATTAAAAGCTACAGTCACAGCATTTTAGAAGCAAATCTTCATGTTTCAATGAATCTTCCCAAGAAACTGATTCCCAAGAGCTAGTAAGATCAAAGCAACCTCGGAATCGATTCCAATCTAGGCTGGGTCTGTAAGAATGTGTTGAATATACAGTACTGGGTAGAGACGTTCTACCGGTAGAGATCCCGATCGGAGTCTTTGTTGACAGAGACTCTGATCAGGGACCATGCTGTAACTGTCACTGGTTTCCCATTTACAAATCCTAAATTGACCAAGTCAATCCATAATGATCAATCTCAAGTGACATAAAGTTGAAAAATTTTGACTGTCTTTTAAGAGAATATCTTAAAATTTACAGACTCCAATTGGGATCTCTGCCGCTGATTCTACCAGCAGAGATCCCGATTGGAGTTTCTGTTGCCACTGAGACCTAATGATCAGGATCTCTATAATTATTGAATCGGTAATTCTACCAGATCGGAGTCTCTACCCTGACATACTGTATACATGTACAATGTAGCCAGAAGTCAAATCCACACACACACACAGCTGCCCCCCTCCCTCTAAGCCTAGCTAGATATTGAACTTCAAGCCGATCCAATAAATTTGCGTTACAGTCCACACTCATGAAACTGCACCTCTAGCAAAATCACCCTCTCGCTGCACCATTACTCTTCCGCCAGTTGCCTTTTCATCAACTTCCAGTCCTCGAAAACCAGCCGTCCCCTTTTTAACGATTTTCTACGGCCCAATAAGCCATTCCCCGCTACGGCTAGATTTTCCCGACAAGCTTAACGGCTGGATTTTTGTGCTGCGTATTTCTGATTAAGAAGATAACCCCCCTTCTGTGTGCGCTAGATACACACCGGAGAATACTGGGGGCTTCTGGCCATTGTTATTATTATCTGTGTGATCCATGGAGCGTCGTTGGGTCGATTCGAAACGTTTATGCATTTGGGTCACAACGCACTTAGTTAGGGTATATATTTTAGAATGAAATTTCCAGCAACGGCTGATTCACCATATCCCAAAATATCCCAAATCAAATATCTGTTGGAGACGGGATACTTTAACAAGGATTACTTGTGGCCCTGGGTAGATATCTCTATGGCAACATAAAAATGTGTAATATTATGCATAATTCATAATCTATTTTTAGTAAAAGATCCATCCATGGAATTGGGAGTCGGCAGAACTAAAAAAAAAAGTTGATTCTGTTCTGTCGTATTTTTGACAGAACGATTAAAGAATACGTGTGCTTGTCTCTCTGTCCTAATTACTTCAGTTGCATGGTGGGTGGGAGGTGATTTTGACAGTTGATTGATAGGGAGGTTACCCTGAAAGTGGCCCAGCATGTGCATGCAAAGAAGTACGTAATCCTGAATTCCCCCCTGCATGTTGACCTCTAAATTCCTGTTGGATTTTAGCCAGATTCTGAGACTTCTGACCTCCTGTCCTTCTAGATTCTGTCAATCTTTCCCCACCCAGGTGCTGTCAACCTACTCTGTCCTGACCTTATGCACCAAGGACATGCCCCAAATACTCCAGTATACTCCTAATACAGTGTCCTTCTGTAAGGTCAAATCTGTCAGGTCTTGTCGGCTTGAACTTTGTTTGAAACCAAGTAGGTCAGTCATCATTGTAGCAGAGTCCAGCAGAGATATGTGACCCTATACATGTACATCATGTATATGTCTGGGTAGAGACTCAGATCTGGTAGGATTGCAGATTCTACCAGTAGAGATCCCAATTAGATTTTAAGATATTCGTTAAAAGACAGTCAGAACTGCTAATTCTGCCAGATCAGAGTCTCTACCCTGACATGATATACATGTACACACATCAAAATCATGATGCACCCCCCCCCCCAAACACCAGCCCTTCTTAGACCTCCATTTTATGTTCTTGTTTTCAGAATTCTGCACATGCCACTGGGAAGTCTTCCCATTCTGTGGGCCTTCACAGTTGTCCTTTACATTCTAAGATGTGCAAGGGTTGATCAGGACAGTAGTAAACATTTAGTGATGTGCTGGGCTGAAGATTTAATTACATGTACACCACTGCAATCACTCTTTTGACCGTAGTTAGGGGGCTTTTCATGCATCTGACTCTGAGCAGTTGTCTACACACACACAGGCACATGCACGCGCACACACACACACACATACTTATGTGTGACAATACATACACACACACATAGAGTCACACAGGCAAATAAAAACACATACAAAAGTGGCACACACCCATACATACACACATATACACAGAGAGGAATACAGGCACATATAAACACACACACACACACACACACATGAAAGCATACAGTCATATACACAGGCACACACACAGAGGCACATACAAACAGACACACACACACACACACACACAAGCATACATGTACAGTACCAACATCGTAAGCGTTAACGTAAATTACGATCTGCGTAATCGTAAGCACGCCGTAACTACGATCGTAATCACGGCGTAATTACGTTCCGGGAGTGGGGGGGAACAGCCACCGGAACAGCCGGAAATATGCAGAATATTCATTTTCTGCCACCGTGTACACGGAATATTCATGAGAACTTCATTAATTATTAATCAAACAACCCGATTTACGGCGGCGCGCCCGGCCGACAGAGGCTGCAACGCATGCTCAACGTAATTTAGACGTTTTTTTTTTACGTAAATCGAGCCGATCTTTTGGGTAAAAAAAAAAGCAGTTACATCACACACCAAAAGTCATGCCCGGAGGCTAATTGCAAGTACCGTTTCAAAGAGAAAGTTTATATTAATTTGCAGGACATGATTAATGATTTTCGATGCGCGATTAATGATTTTTTGAACGTAGAAACGCGTGCTGCACCAGCCTTTCGTGTAAAAATATCGTGAAAGACCTGAAAAATATCGTAACTAACCGGGTCAGAAAAAGTCAGCTGCCGGCGAAAATCACCTCCACTTTACATTTTGGGACTGCAACTTTCGTGTAGATACCGTGTTAGACCTTGAAAATAATAATTAAAGTTGGTGCGCCTGCATTTACCCCGCAAAATACAACGTTACCGGCAATTTTTCAACCGGCACGGCCCAAAAATGAATTGCGTAATACATGCTAGTGGGCGGTAACACGCGCAAACTGAAGTTCTGAAGTTCTGTGCCACGCGAGGCCGTCGGCGCCGGGGTGGCGGGTTCCATTACCAGAAGGCGCGGTTGACCACGCCCCTGCCCTTTGCCGTGCCGACTTGCTGTCAATTCGCCGACAGGATCGCGTAGCTTTGAAATGAACAAGTGTGTTGTTTACATTTTTTTATAATAATCAATTAAGCCATGAGTACCGAAAAACCCCTGTACTTCCGATATTTTTTATAATTATTATTTTTTTCTTAATTTTACGCCACACGCTGCAAAACTTGTCTGCAACATTCACAGACCCGCCGGCGCCTCGTGTCAGAGAATGACGTAATGCAAGAGTGTGTCACTAAACTTTTTCCCACGCCTTCTGTCGGCCTACACGGCCGGCCGCGCCCTCCCGAAATTTGGTTTATTTTTCGTCAAATCTGTTACCGGTATCATCGCGTAATCGCATGGAAATTACGATGCTAGTATTTTTGCTTATGAAAGTTTGAAAATTTGGAGCTAACCAAGGACGACCTTGCCTCTGGGATCTACGTATAGGTAGGCGTATTTATCGTGGTCGTGAGAGTTTTTGCTGGTGATTAAATGAAATTATTAATAGCTACAAATAGGGCGAGACAAAAATTGATCACGATAAAACATATTTTCTGTTATAAAATGTTTCTTTTGTTGGCCTTTCTTGGAACGTAAATCGAAAATTGTAGTATGAAAATGGCAATGTGACGAGTTCGTGGAAATCAAATTGCAGTTCTTTGATACCATTTTCTACATGTTGAAGCTAGGCTTTCCCCATAAAACCTTTAGAAAATGCCAAGTTTACAAATCTGTCCGTCGCCAAAGCACTGAATATCGGTATAAATGCCGCATCCAGCCTCTCTCTTCACCGTCGGGAGCCCGAATAATGTAGTAGTGATAATCAACGTGTTCAAGTCGGCAAGATAGGAGAGAAGAACAACGCTGGAAAATCCTTAGTTCTCGATTAAACTTCAACAAGCATGGCTTATACTCTGATTATTATCTATCTCTTCTTTGTCTAAATTTCTTTATAGTACGAATCTGAGTACAGTACTATGTTTTTTAGGAACGTCCTTTGGGCGCCGCATGCACGTGTATGCTTGTCGGGCACCCAAGCTGCGTAACAAAATATTCTTGGGGTCAACGACCTCACGTGCGTCGCTTTGAAATCGGCTTAGAATTATTTATGGTCCAACCTACAAATTTATCATTTCAGAGTGCTGAATGTAAGTAAACACAGATTGCAATCTTCACACAAAAATAGAGTTTTTGACATTCTATATTTGTGTATATTGATGAACACAACTCGCTCCTGATCCGGACAGGACTCTACGCTGGCGCGAGCCTGTTGCTCCAAGTGCCACGCATCTGTCGTAAAATCAACTGTTGTAAAATCAAGGCGCTAATCAGTTCTTACCGTGCGGACTCGCCAGCTCATTATCGACCTCATTAGCTATAATGAGCTGCCGGTACCGAATCTATTGTCGACCGAAAAGCGTAATCACGGAGTAATCACGATCGTAGTTACGTCGTGTGTGCGTTTTGTCTATGCCGTAATTACGTTAAAGTTTACGATGCGGGTACTGTACATACACTTACATGTATTTAAGAAGTTTAAACTTGCCCTTGACCTCTATACAAATAGGCATACAAGATTGCTCAGTGGGTGTAGATGGCCAGGTGTAGCCAATGTTTGTATGCAAACACTGTTCCAACTTGTAACACTGAAACAAACTGGTGCAAACATTACGCACTCCGTACAATCTAGGCCTGGGGCCAACTTCCATAGCAAGACATATCGACAGAGAAGACAAGGCTGTTTCTTTTCTTGTCTCGATGCCAGCAAAAAGTCAAAGTGAGGATAAAAGCCACCTTTCTGAACATGAATCACTGTCAGTGTATCCAGTGATTTACTGTAAGTTTCATGACCATTTACGTATATTTCAAATTCCTAACTTTCTAATCTGCATATATTAATAATATTAATATATTGACCAAGGTAGGGGAACAGTACATGCATGCTCACATGAATTTACTGTTCGGTTACTGTAAATCTTGAAACTTTTGGAACAGTTTTATTTCATGGTTTTTAGGGTACTACAGAATAGTTTCAAAACCCTCCTTTCCCCTTCTATTCTCTCATTGGTCGAACTGCTAATTGCCAAATCTCTCTCATTGGTTGAACTGCTAATTGTAATGGACAGTCAGGATCGGTCTTTTTAAGCATGTCGGTTAAACGTACTGCGTCTGCGTGAACCCCATAAAGTACTGTGCATACATTTGTAGCACTTCGGCAGAACGTCTTTAACTTTAAGGTCGTATTCCCGTATCTAAAGATGACATCCCGTCTACATAGTTTTCAACTGTTGTGTCGGAAAAGATATCGTCTGCAACAGGCAAACTTCTGCCACAACGTTGACGTGTCAGTCACTGTCCAATCATCCAACGAAAACCTTAAAAATCTGGGTTTTGTGCAAGCACAACACGTTCTGCAGACAGTACACTGTGATCTTCCACCCCACACTCTAGGTTATGGCTATGGGTAATTTGTTCCCTTGGGCATTTATAATTACAGTTAGCCAAGTAATTGTAACTAACAAGGTGTTGTGTAGCTAGATTTGAAGGAATGTTGTTTTTCTGTGAGGGATGTGGGGTGTGGACCTTTCTTGACCCAGTACTGTCAGCAGTGGTAAGTAACAGTCCACATGTAGGGCATACCAAAAAACACAGCTTCAAATACCCACCTGCAAACATTTGAGATTACAGAAAAAAACACAGTAATCAACAACTCAGATAACCCATACAAATTTGGTGCCAAATGGCTACCTTAGCAGGGCGAATGTTAAAAGATATACAGAATCTTTTTTTAATTGTAGAGGTAATGTAGAAGGCCAACTTTGCCTGGCCCAAGCCACACAAGAGAGTGCCAAAGACACAGCCACAGTTGGGGTCTCAGTATCCTCCTTCAGTAAATGTTAAAATTCATAACCGTCTGAGACACTATTTCCTGCATTTTGAGGGTCAAATTTTGTCAAGAAAAATTTTACCTCTATTACAGCCTTATTCTAAAGCCAAGTGTTGATTTTCTAAAAGATTTAAAAAGGGTCACTGGGTTCTTCCAAGAAAGAAACACCCCTACACTGGTTGAAGACAGTGTAGGGGGCTAAATCACAGCATAGGGCCATTACATTAGGGGCCCCTATGTTCAAACTATGCTATCTAGAACACTGACATATACTTGAAGAAAACAAGACAAGACCTGCAAACACTTAAGACTATACCAGTTAACCTTTCCTTTACTCTGTGTCAGAACGGGTTACAAATTTTCAAGGATCAACCGCAGCTGGCAAATGTTGCACACTGGGCAAACATTGGAAAATAAATAAATCAATAAATATTTGACATACTTTATCCGTCATCAATACACGTGAAATGAACCATCCCCAAATATCAATAATTCTTCTAACAACGTTTTTTTTTTCCTTCCGAAACAAAGTCTGGTATATCAATGACAAAACAATGATGCAAGGCACCTTACTACTTCGCGATGTTTGTTTTTTTCGCCGCAGGATGGAAAAGGAGATTTTTGAAGTGTTTAAAGTTCACACTTGATACATTTCTGTAGTACGGTAGAGTTTTTATAGCCTCTACCAGGCTTCGGAAGGCGGCTGAAAATAGTAGAAATGGGCCAAATAGAAGGATAACACGCCAGGAGAGTTGGTCCACGAAGGGGGCACATTTTCCCCCGTCGGATTGGCTAGAGTTTTTATCTTTGGAAACCCACATTTGGGGTGGAGCGGACACTAAAAAGAATGAAACCACCACAAAAAGTTTTAAGATTGACAGTATTCTTAAATTTTTGTAGGTAATCTACACACCTAGAATACTTGTCATTGACTATATGTAAATTCTGATGTTGTATAATATGTGTTTTTGTATGTGGGAGGGCAACTTGTAAAGGTGCGTGTGCACCTGTTTTGCCCTCCATTCCACTTTGTGAAAAATCAAAATAAACAAATAAACAAATAAACAAATGGTTTATATGCCCAGAGAATTCGGTGTTCAAGAATAAGAACATTCTAGAACATCTTTTTTGTGTGTATGTGAACTGTTCTCTGAGTAGATTACTACATAATATTTCTAAGAAGACAAATTGGAGACCAGTTTTCTGTATAAAACAGCCCATATGCCATTTCCACTAGTCTTAGCCTTACGGTATATAATTGTAAATAATAATGTATGTAATTTGTATATAATAATGACCAAAATTTGTTGACCCTATGTAATTATGATGTTTTTAAGAATTTGTGTCCATTCTATGTATATCTAACCACACCTTTTTCCCAGGGCAAGCCCTTAGCTTAATAATAGCTTCAAGCTAGTTGGGCTGCCCTGGCTGTGTTGTATCAGCCGAACCAATAAATAAATAAATAAGAAGACAAATTCCTCTAAGTTACTAACCAGTCTAAGTAGTTACTACTTAGTAATTACTGGTTAGATTACCATAACTACTTAGACTGGTTAGAGGAATTTGTCTTCTCAGATTATGTTGTGATCTACACACATAAAACAGTTCACACACCCAGAGATGGTGTTCTAGTACGTATAGGAACACCCGTAACGACTTAGACTGGTTAGAGGAATTTGTCTTTTCTTTACTGACCTCAATGCAAAGGTAAACATACACACAGCTTGTTTCTATTTTTAGTTCGCCCCTTGGCAGGGGTTCTCACGTGTCTTTACACATGGAACAGAGACGTCACCAACAACACCTGGATTACAAACGCCCTTAAGTGGGTGCAGAACGCAAATATTCCAATATGTCACAGGATGAAGTGATAATGTATCCATTCCATGGCATACAAATCAAAACTATGCCATAAAACTGCCATAATGTTTACAAGTGTTTCTGACCAATATCTATAGGTGCTGTTGACTTAAGATTTTTAAAGGTGCTTAAAATAACATGAGGAGAATGTTTCAAAGCTTATTTCCGAGTTGGGGTTAGGCTTTTTAAGGCAGTACTACTACTAGTTACCACCCTATGTCATTGCATAACATGCATTATATCTGGGGGTAAAAATGTGATATCGTCATACAAAGGTGTACTGTAGAAAAGCTGTTGCTTTCTTAATATCCAGCTACTGTATATTTATTGGTGCCACCATAAAATGAGGGGACTATGGGTCAGTTAGCTTTTTGCAGGAAATATAAAACAACAATGCAAATGTGCTAAAAAAAATAGTAATATGTCCAAGTAAACGTCAAAAACGTGAAGGTTTCGTTAGCCTGAATATTTTCAGTTTTGTCGCCCAAATCCTACGTCGGGCACCTTTAAAAGTTGAACGTAAACATTCCAATCATGATTCTAATGATAAAGTGTTGCTCATATTTAAGCTACATGTATTTAAGCATTAACACCTGTGGTCTGTACTGGAACATGTGCTTGATCCACCTGTTTTCCGCTCTTTGCTATTAATATATATATATAATAATAATTATAAAAATTACCCTAGCCTGGAGACCATTCTCTACGGGCCTGCTTTGGACTGTTTTGGCCCCGGCCTGGTTTGTTGGCAAGGCCTTCAATTTTGCTCGGGCAGACGCTGGCTTTTCTAATTACTGTTGTCCCATAGACCTACATGTAATTAAAACCCCTAGCGTGAAACCCTAGCATGCACTGGGCGGGCAGGAGGCTAGGTGGGCGCCACTGGGCGGGCATGCTCTTAAAATCATTGGGGAGCCACAGCAGTCTGTTTACCAGGCTAATTGTACCCTGGGGACACGGATGTGCCTAATGATACATAGATAACAAAGCCATAATTAAAACAGGACAGCTACACCATAATCTTATTAATGACAAACTGGACATGTGATAGACACATATCTAGCAATCAGATGACCTACTGCACAGTACCAAACTTTGATTATTTTATGGTAGGAATATTGTAAGGTTTGGAACTTGGACAAATTTTATGCCGGCCTACATGGGGAGATCCTGACAATGCTTTTCACTAAGCTAACTAAATCCCGCCATACATTATGCTAAATTCAGGAAGTCAATAATATGTAAAATGGGTCTCACAACAGTAATGCGGATCATAAAAAAAAGCTTTCTTTATGATTACTACTGTAAGTCAAAATGTCTCGCCTATTCCTTACGGGAAAGGGGCATGTAGGCACATTTTTATATATAACTCGTACATGTAGTTGTACATATATATATCTGTACAGACTACAGTTACTGTTTTTCTTTGGTTACTAGATAACAATTGCAACTCTCTACCTCTACCAGATATACCTTCACTATCTATAATATCTATATTTCTGGGTAGGGCATAAGCAATTGCCTGGGGGGGGGGGAGATACCATCTTGACAACTGACATTTTGCAGTGTGACATGTTTCCGACCTTCGTAACTTCCGGACCGCTGAAAGTTGCAAAGATCAAACCCATTAAAACCAAATCTCCACCTGATGCACTACGGTTACCGTGTACATGTACACATACAAATGTATATCAGGGCTGGAAATCCTTTTTTTTCTGCATACCCGCACTGGTGCAGGTAACATTGAAAATTACCTGCACCAGACAAATTTTACCTGCACCACTCAGAATTTAGGAAGTATGGATCATACTAAAAACTGTTCAGAAACCATTGCCATTATTTCATTTATACTTCATATTAGGTAGTAACAGTAAATATAGCTGATGAAAATCCACATACACCTACATGTAATATATAAACCCAGTACATGGACTGGTGCAGGTTAGGTGCAGGTAGACATCAAAAACACCTGCACAGCCCTAATTTTACCTGCACTAACCTGCACATGCAGGTGGGATTTCCAGCCTTGATGGTATACAAATTGTGGGTATGAACTGCACCTCCATTTATATGTAAGGTTATGATATAGGCATATTTCTCTAGGGTTGGTCTCCCAATAGCCAAATGGCTTGAGGAATGATGATGATTATTCCGGAACTGTAGACGGACTCTTGGGAACAGTTCAGGATATTAATTTTCCCACATTAGAGAAAATATATTGATCAGCCTTCATCCAAATATCGTCAAGAATTTTGTATCTATGTCTTTGAAAAATATAGCACACAAAAATCTATGCTGTCATTATTGTTTATTGTTGTTCCTTATTCTAACTTCAGTTTAATAGGCTCCTCTATTAAGGTAATTTAAGGTACATATGCTATCCATGTACACACATGGATGGAATGAGTTTAATAAGTGAAAGTATCTGGGATCTAATTTAATTACAAGCCCGGTTTCCATGTCTTGAGGGCATACCCTCAGTGTATTTGTTACAGCTAATATAATACTCCATCCATCCCTTGGGATGGCACATTATAGTACTCCTGATATCCTACCCCAAACAATATTTCAGCCAGACAGTCACCATGTCTGTATCTATTAATCATGCAGGTCAGGACTGTCCGCATCAATTGCTTCGGCTCTATTTTGTAATTGCTTGTTCACCTGCCATATTTTCCGTTCCCTTCAGTTAAGAACACATGGGATGTGTTCCAGGTATTATGTAATGGTCTAGATTTAAACGTCATTATAACTAGCACGTCAAGCGACGAAGGCTTGAATATTGCTGAAAAATTGATAAGCTTGATAAGCACAAAAAATTACAACATTATATAAGGACTACTAATTGGTGTATTAAAGGCATACCATACAATTTCAGGGTGGCAAAACTGGATTTTCAAAGTCAATTTTCTGGTCATTCTTAAAATGTAAAAAGTTGAGTCAACCCTAATAGCATACTGATATCTGTGAGGCAAAAATGAGATGTTGCTGACGGAAAAATGAACAAAGGGACTCCTCCTGTATTTGTTTTTTGGGCTACGGTATTTCAAATGCTTCAAGTATAAAATGATGACGAAAATGTGCTAAGAAATGACAGTTAGAAAATGTCAATATCAGACAGATTTCCTCATCCAGAATAATTTTGTTGTCTTACCGCCCTGAAATTGCAATTTGGATGCCTTTCACAATAGTCTTTTACATAAATCTAATAGGACTCAAGCAGCAAAATAGATTCAAATACATTCAATAAAAGCTAATGTTACTGTATACAGAGTCACAATGACTGGCTAGACAGCTCAAGTTGCATTTTAAAAATGACAAAGACGAAATCAGTGGTTTTGTCAGACATAGATTGACTTCCTGGCTCTGATACAATCAATGTCCCACAAAACCTCATGAAATATGCATTGGATAGGATTTGGCATTCATGTTTTTCCACTATTATCCAATTGACATATGAAACCTGCCTCATGGGAGATATGGTTTTGGAATAGTTCATTATGAATGTGGGGGGTGCTACTACATGTAGCAGGACTATCTCAGTATCTGGTTCTATAAAACTGAAAATATGTATGACATATTATATTGTCAGAGTAGAAATTCTTCTGTTGGCAGAGATCCTGATTGGAGTCTGTAAATTTAAAGACATTTACTTAAAAGACAGTCAGAATTTTTCAACTTCGATTCATGTCACTTTAGATCAATGGATTGAAATTTAGGATTTGTAAATTGGGAGACCTAGCCTGGGTACCATCCTCCGTAGTTTTTGCCGCTCCTAAGGTCGCTATCCACCACCTTGGATACTAGTATTACTACAGAGGATGGTACCCAGGCTATGGGAGACCACCCTAACACTAGTACTAGTAGTATAAACAGCATCCTGATCGGAGTTTCTGTCGACAAAGACTCCGATTATTATGGCCAACAAAGAGTTGGCCATAATAATAATAAATAAATAAATAAATAAACAAAGAGTTGGCCATTCTGTCAGATTGCAATCTCTATCCTGACATATACATGATAACTTTATGTGTATAACATACTAAGTAGACGTCTGCAAAGCATTTTAATGTTCTCACAAACAGGGTTGCAGGCTTTGTACATCCTGACACAACAATTATTATGAAATTCGCCAAAAACAGTTACTCAAGCAACTGGATATGATTTTGGAAACGGTCAGACGTTTCAGGTAGCATCCACTACCTTTCGTCAGTGACACTAAAGGACTGCAGGAGAATTGCTGGTTTATAAGCACAAACCATTGATTGATATGCAAATATTATGATTGATTGATATGCAAATATTATGAAATTCCTTGTACGTTTTCAGATACATGTAATGGTCCATCGCTCTGAATTTCGTTTCATATTACATCCGCTCTTCTTGAATAGGGCAGGTTGCCAGTTGATGGCACGCTTCGCCCCCATAAACTCAACGAGATCGTAACGGCTTCTACTCTAGCCATTTGTTCTTTGCCTCCTCCTGATTTTATGTCAAGAGGGTGCCAACTACTCCTGGTGATATATTACCTGTGTATGTCAGCACCTCTGTAAGTTTTGCACTGAGTGCTGCCATGTTGTGATTTATTAACAAGCAACTTATGAGAAAGTAGATGCTGCACTTTTACACTCTCCACTAGAAGCTGACCAAATATTTGACAGATCACTCGACGGATGTAATAGATGAAGAACTATATTTACCTTCGGCAGAAGGTTATGTTTTCTGTTTGGCCATGGCGGAGTGCCTGTGGTGTGGGTCTGTATGTACATGTATGTCAACAGCATAACTCGAGAAGCTGTGGATAGATCTTCATGATATTTGGTATGTGAGTAGCGGTTGTAGAAGCGAAGGTCAGGTTCGAAAAAGGCTCACCTGGCATTCTCCAACGGTACTGCAGTGGGCTTTTTATGCATTTGTCGTTTGTATGTGAATGGATGTTATTTTTAATGTTTTGTGTGTTTTGATGTCTTTTAAATCATACTTTTACATCTTGTATAATACTAACCTCCGGGCAAGGAGATATCCTTCCGTGGGAACGTATGTTGTGTGTGTTCACAGCTATAACTCACAGAGGGTTTGGCAGATTTGTTTAATTTTGGGCATATGGTTAGTTATTCCAGGAGTCTAGATGATGCGTTTTTTTTCATTATATCTATATTTTTCGGTATTGAAATAAAATGATTCGACACCCCCGTGCTGTATGTGGTGTGGTATCATCTACTAGTATCATCAACAGCTGTTATTATTGGGCTATACCATACTACTTTCAGGGTGGGGTTTTTAAGCCTGTAATACAACATGTATTATAATTGTGATAACCCATGTCTTGTTATGTAGCATGGTAACTGTAAACATTGCTGTTAATGTGATTTCTGAAACTGTCAGCAGTTGTTGTAAACAATAGTAGTGGTGGAAGGAAAGACCTCGGCCCCAGTTAGAGTAGCGTCTGGGGTTCCACAGGGGACCGTCCTGGGACCATTGCTCTTCCTCTTGTATATAAACGACCTACCAGATAAACTTGATTCAAATGTGAGACTATTTGCCGATGACTGCCTGCTATATGTAGAACTGTCTACACAGAATGACTCACAACTTCTGCAAAAAGATTTAAACACCCTCGAAGAATGGCAAAGCAAATGGCTAATGCAGTTTAACCCCGAAAAATGTTATATTATGCACATAACAAACAAACGAATCCCACATGTAACTAGCTACCTGTTTTGTGGTCAGGCATTAGCAACAACAAAAACCCACCCGTACCTGGGCGTTACACTGACAAGCAGCTTGAAGTGGGGTGCACATGTTAACAATATCACAACAAAGGCTAAACAGACATTGGGAGTGATCAAACGTAATCTGTGGGCATGCCCAACAAGAGTAAAATCACTTGCATATACATCACTTGTAAGACCCAACCTAGAATATGCCGCGACAGTATGGGATCCACATACAAAGAAAGACAAAGATAAACTGGAAAGGGTACAGAACCAAGCTGCAAGATTCTGCACGAACAACTACGAAAGGGGTGCCAGTGTCACGGACATGAAAAGAAACCTACAGTGGGCGTCACTGGATGACAGGCGAAAAATGTCCAGACTATGCATGATGTACAAAATGACTAATAAACTGGTGGATGTACCAACTACCAAGTACCTAATACCAGCCCAGAAAAGAACAAGAAATAGTCATGCCTTCAAGTACCAGAGCTATCAACCAAGGATTGAGGCGTTCAAAAACTCATTTTTCCCTAGAACAATCGTAGAGTGGAACTCGCTGCCTCCAAGTACAGTAGGGGCATCGTCACTAGATAGTTTTAAACAATGTCTAGAGTTAGACGTTCAAAGGTTAGGTGTAACAGGTCGTTCGGTGTAATATAGTCAGCTGCCGCCGCGCCGCGTGCCTGCGAAGCTGGTGTGTTACGCCGAAGGGCGGTTATACCGGCTATACAGATACAGATACAGATACAGAATATGCATTATATACTTCCCGGAGATTTGGAATTTCAGATTTCTTGTTCAATTATCAAATCAATTGTCACACAAATCCTAATGTATGGTCACTCAGCGAACACCATCTAGTGGAAGAGGAGGCCTTACTGACTGCTTTTGACTTGTATGTAGGGACTAAGGGAGTCTTGACGGGACAAGCCCTGCAATTAAACTTCAGCTGTCACAAAAGCAAGGTGTGCAAACACCTTACACAATGCTGGGGACAATTACTGTAGCCAGCAAGGTGTACTTCACCAAACCACAACATACAAAAGGTGCCAATAAATCACACGTTGATTGCAAACCGATGACTGAAAGCCACACGTCACAGCCTTGAACTTCAACTTCGAAGGCATATATATATATGAATATACTATAGCATTTTCCAGATGGGCTATATCAATAAAATATTGCGGTCTGTACAACCGAATGAGCAGTGCTTTAGAAAATCCATGTACCTGCTACTGTCGTATCGATTAACGTTTGTTGTGCATGCATAAATTTCTACATACAGCCAGAGGATTAAATTTCTTTACAGTTCCTATACTATAGGGATACAGTGTGATTTAAGTATGAATATTCAGTACTATTTTTAGGGTTACCAATACAAAATAATGTAGAGAGCCTTTCTACCTCTCTTGTCAACTGTCACATTCAGTAAAATGTGAAACCTGGTGTTTCTCACTTTCTGTGCTATGGTTAGGATACAGAAATGAGTTTAAAGTTATCAGCAATACATTTGCCTTTATTCTTGAACCAACAATACTTTTCCGTGAAAACATAAAGCAATCTAGATCTGCTCTTTTGAAAAGGCAAACTTGCACCTATATTATACGTACTCTGTAGGAAAGAGCCTACTAGCACATGTACTAGAGGGGAAAGCGGAAAGAGATTTTGACATGTCAATTTTCCAGTGGTCGTGATGCGTCATGGGTTTCACTGGGAAATCACTCCCGACTGTCCGGATGAGAAGTAAAAATCACGAAAATGGCTCGTGACAGTTACGACAAAATACACGATTATTTACGGCACAGTCGTAGGCCGTCGTAAGATTTTGATCAAGTGGTAGGATTTCTATGCTGGTTGGGGCAGAACCAACCGCAGACAAGGATCTAAGAGTAAGACAGGCTTATAATTTCGGTGACAAGACATCTGAATATTGTACGACAAAACCACGACTATTCCAAGAATGCCCTCAGTTCGCACGACAATCGTACGACAAAATTATGTTGTGTCCGGGGCCCTTACTAAATCTGACAACTTACCGACAGCGGGTGCGTCGTAGGCGTCTCCCAGCAAGATCTCGGGGGCGGAGTAGGCCAGGGACCCGCAGGACGTGTCCAACATCTCCCCCGGACGGAAACAGTTGCTGAAACCGAAGTCCGTCACCTTCACCAGGCCTTGTTTCTGGAAAAACACGACGTTCTCTGGCTTGAGGTCCCTGTGGACGACGTGTCGGCGGTGGCAGTAGGAGATGGCGCTGAGAATCTGAGAGAAGTACAACTTGGCTTGCTCCTCGTCAAGTCCGTTGTCGTGTTTCATGATGTAGTCGTACATGTCGCCGCCGTCACCCAGCTCTAGGATCAGGTACAGTTTGGTCTGGGTGTCGATCACTTCGTACAGTCTCACCACGTTCGGGTGCTGTACGAGCTTCATGCAGCGGACTTCCTGGAACAAGTGGGCCCGGGAAACCTCGTCGATCTTGGTCTTGTCGATGACTTTGACGGCGACTTTCTCGCCGGTGAATACATGACGAGCGAGTTTCACCACTGCGAAGTGGCCCCGACCGAGCGTTTCCTGAAGATCGTATAACCCGGCTATCTGGCTGTCCACACTCCTGAAATTTGAACGGTATGCAGACATGGTGGTGTAGTGTCCACTTCTGTAGGTTTCCGTGGATGGAAAGTCCTCAAATGTCGTCGTTATCTGCCAGAAACGTCAAAGTAAACAGTGGAATAAGAGGCCGGGTTGAGTGTTGGCAGCCCGTCACTAGCGTAAACGAATCCTCGCAGCCGCTCGAAAAAAAGACGGCTTGCTTTCTGGCAAACTCTCACAAATCAAGTCCCGATAGGTGCCATTTTCTTCGGTATAAGCGTACCGTAGTACATGATGAGGAATTCTGCTTCAGTTCTGAACCGTAACTAGCAGAAGTAGAGGAGCGGTCCTCCCACGGAGATGAACATCCTCCCTGAGTTGCCACAACGCCGCCATTTGCAACATTTTTCTGGGTCAACTATTGCGCAACGCGATCTGCGCACCTATTTTGAATGTTGGGGAATGTAATGAGTCATTTGATTGGCTGACGACATCAAAGAGATCGTCGCTGATTGGCCGGTGATTTAAATGTCACAAAGGTAATACACCTGTAAAAGGGGGGCGGTCCCAATAAATATGTCAACGTGCCGAAGAATATCACCGGAATAAAACCGGATGGAACTATTCCTTTGGGATGGGTAGGAAGACTAGCAGTGCCAAGTTTTACTTGACTATGCAATGCTTTATAATTTTCTTCTTCCGAAATCTCCCTTTTTGCAAGAAATTCTAACTGCGACGGATTGAAAAATTGTCCAGCAAACTTTGGATTGTAAAATTGGTGTGCCCCAATAGCCAAATTGAACGGAATGCTTTCGACGATCGTATATCTGACACTAACAATTTGACATTGTTGTATTGCTTCCTCTTCGCTGTGTGGAGTGGTTTTTCATGTATCAGAATTTCAGTGCATGCATTGACAATATTCTGACAGAATCAGGCTATAACATTCTCACTTGCATGTCAAAAAAACAACAAAAAACGCCGAGGTTGACAGGTTATTTGCAAGACGCCAATTTTCTGCCATGTCTGAATTGGGGATCAGATACCACTGGGATTTCACGTGTCATCCGATCATGCATGGTAATCTCCAAGCAAGCAGATATTCCCGTTTGTACATCATATGCATCATGCGTATGGCCACTTCGTATCCAGAGCCGGGCCTATCTAGTTCTATGCCTGAATGGGTTAGGATTAGGGTTAGGATCAGGCACGGTTCTGGCCATGATAGTCTCCGCGTATCCAAGAACATAGATTTACCCCAGATACGGTTCTGGATACGCGTGGACTATCCAGAACGGTGCCTGAGCATGGTTCTGGCATCTGCATCATGAAAGTTAAAGCACGGTTCTAGATACAACAGCTACCAGCCATGGCACCGCTAATATTCGTATTGCACAAGGAGGGACAACAACACTGCCATTTTTTTAAAGAAGCGCTTCTACTTGTTTGAGTGAAGGCAGGTTTTACGTAGCCGATAGACCTCTAGTCTTGGTCGGCAGGTAATCTCCAAGCAGATGTTTCGGTGGCTGCGAAATACAGTATCAAATTGGCCAGGCTGTATCAGGCTGTATTTGCAAATGGATACAGTCTGGCTAATAGATGTTACCTGGCCAATTTGATACTGTATTGTGCAGCCACCGAAACATCTGCTTGGAGATTAGATGCGTTCTTTGCCCTATACAACAAAGAACTGTCATATCACTAGCTTTATCTTTCCTATGGCCTAAACCTCATCTGTATAAAGGTTATTTGCTTGGTACAAAATTTATGTATTATAATGTATATGAGGGATTGTATATATTGCCTATCTTGTCTATTGTAACTTAATAACTTTCTGTACGTAAACTCTTCCTGCTCTCATCCCTGCTGCAAGGGTTGCTTTTTGGTGTCATGAATAAAGAACTTGAATGTATCTGCTTGGAGATTCGTACGGGCATAGGGCCTGTAATGACATGCCTTTGTCGAGCGCTTATCTATTGAGCTTTCCAATCCCCTAAAGGAGGATGTGTGCAGGAAATATTGACAGCTGCTCGAGCTCTGATTGAACAAAAAAAGTACGTGGATCAATGTCAGGGAAACCCAGACCCCAACAGCTAGCCCCCGTTAGCAGGCTTATGCTTTTTTACTCCGTGAAGCTGGAGGTCAGTGACTGTCAGTTCTGATTGTGTACCAGGTTTCTCGTATACGTCGCATACGGGAGGCTGATGACTACAAGGAACCACGGGTACAATCAGAACTGATATATCATCAGAAAACAGTACAACAAACATGTATATAATAATAATAATAATAATAATAATAATAATAAATCGTAAGCCTGCTAACGTGGCGGCAGAGCGCTCGGCCTGGAACCAAGAGGTCCCAAGTTCGAGCCCTGCCATGTCACCGATCTTGTGCCCTTGGGAGAGGCACTTTTACACGACTTTCCTCACTTCACTCAGGTGAAAATGAGTATTGTCTATTGTCCTCTCCATTGGTGGCGGCATAAAAATAAGTTTAAAAAACTTGAGTATGCCGTCACCACAGTTGTGATAAATGTGGAATAGAAAAAAAAACACATAAAAAAACTCGTAAGCCTGCTAATTATAAGGTGGCACTTATGTTAAAAGTGAGGTTTTTGTATCCACAACCGTGCTTTATCCAGGACCATGTTCAGGCACGGTTCTGGATAGTCCACGTGTATCATATCCAGAACTGTGCCTACGCAAATCTGCGTTCTTGGATACACGGAGACTATATCCAGATCCATGCCTCATATCGGATCCTAACCCATGCATTCAGACATTACCCATCTAGATAGGTAGGCACGGTTCTGGATACGATACTGTCATCTCCGCGCTCAGCATTAACGTGATGTTAAGAGTGCACTCCGTTCCTACAGCCTATGAATACGAAAATAAACCATTGGAACGCTACCAAGTGATAATGCAAATGGTATTAGTACATTTCTCTTCAAGTTCTAGATGTGAAATTTTGACGGTGCGCCAATGTACCGACCTTTGGTGGTCGGAAATCAAATTTAAGATGCATTGAGTGCATTGAGGGTGTTGGGAGGTCATAGAGAGACCGAGGTTTGCATATCAACAAAGACCACAGGTTCTGTCCATTTTGTCCAAATATAATTGAAGATGAATGCCATTTTATAATGAATTGTGCACTGTACAATGATAAGCGCCTATCGCTGTTTACCTTTCTTTCCACTTGTTCAACTAATTTCAGTACATTAGATCCTATAAATAAATTCAAGTACATTTTAAGTGGGGACAATCCATATAGTGTGCAAGTAGGAAAATATATTAAGGACTGTTTTATAAATCTTAGAGACTGTATGTTAGGGAATAGTTAAACCTGTTATGTTGCCACTGATATATATTCTGTACGTAATTTCCCCCATACATATACTCTGTACGTAGAATGATTTTATTCATACATGTATTTAGTTTTGTTCGTAGTCATAGTTGACCATACAAAAGTCCCTGTACTTTTTGTCGAGTCAATAAAGAATTGTAGTAATTGTCAATATGGTTTATTTGAGCTAAGCGCATCAATGGCTGCTACACAAAGATGCTCCGTATGTGCCTGAACATCTCATGGGAGCAAAAACTCACCAATGAGCAGCTATATCAGGACTTGCCTGCAGTTACGGAAAAGATCAAAACTCGCAGGATGAAAGACCATGAAACTGGCCGCACATTGCGTCAGACATGCTGATACTGTAGCTTCCAAATTGGACCTTTGGGAGCCTACAAGAGGCAAAAGAAACCGGGGAAGACCCAAGTTATCCTACATTGACAACCTCAAGTCAGATGCAGGCCTTACGTACTTACTGAGGTGGAGGAGCTCCGGTCCCTGATGATAGACAGACAGAGAGGGTTGGCGTGTGCTTTCTGGATTGGTTCGAGCGGGAGCTCGACCAATTTGAAAAGTAAAGTAAGTATTTGAGCTAATACATTGCATACATTGTGTCCAACAGTAGCACCCAACAGGCTGAATTGCAAATTGATGTTGGCACATTATACAACATGTTAAAATCGCATTAAAAACACAATGTCAGCATTGAGCAATTGAAATAGCATATATGCAGCGCGACGTCAAGAATATATACGTATCAATATTAAGACAATGGACAAACATTGTAAACGAGCATATAAAATAAAATACTGTAAGTCTCTTTAACAGACTGTAGAAGGAGTACCTAAGTTACCTTTGGTAAGAGCTGTAAGAGTGTGGAACGACCTTCCACTTGTTGTGCAGTCCACACAGTCCTTGAGGTCGTTTAAGAAGGGTCTCTATGAACATTTCCAGCTGTAGTACTTGTGCAATATTGTTGTTTTTAAATACTTTTTTGTAATTGTAAATTTGTAACTATATGTTGTATGTTGTTGTTATTGTGACTGTTAAGTATTGTATATATGTATATGTGTGAATGCCAGGAAGACTAGCGGTGGACCCGGTCTGGGCCAATCGCTAATAGTAATTCAAATAAAGTTTCAAAGTTTCAACTCTACTGTTGTTGTTTCATGTTTTCAACAGTCAAACACTAATTCTGGCTAACAGCTTGCTCCAAGTTAATGTGAAATATCATGTACTATTCCGTCGCTTATGACTCTCTCTCTATTATATCTGACATTTCGGAATCGCAGTAACGCTAGACAAACACAGCAGCAGCTACTATTCAAAACAAACAATGAATCCATGTGAAAATATCAGTACTATAGCAATTCCCAACCGATTTGTAACCAGAATTGAAACGCCCACTTAACACCGTGAATATCTCAGTCCCATTCACGAAAAGGCCTTTGCCAAGTAAATGAGTCAAATGATTGTGTCTCCTCCTGTGCAGGCCTCCGAGCGGGTAGGCGTTTAATTTTAATACGGGATTTGTAGACTTGTTAACGCGTTCTTTTGCCGGCCATCGTACAACCAGTCGGCTATCCTAGATTTGTCCTACGATGGCCTTCTGGCAAGTTGTACGATGACCGACTGGTTGTAAAGATGGCCGGCACAAGAACGCTACAAAACCCCGTATCAAAACGCCCATCCACTCGGAGGCCTGCACAGGAGACTAACGATTGCGGTGGAGTTATACATGTATAGCGACACCTGTTTCCATTCATGTTATCTGTTTCCACTCACTGAGGTATTGTCGCAAGCGAGGAAGCGAGGGCACATTCAATGAGCGACTGAGGCGAGGCAACACCTGGTGCGTTTTATTACCACGGGAAACATTGTTTATCTGTTGCCGGCCATCGTACAACCAGTCGGCTATCCTAGATTTGTCCTACGATGGCCTTCTGGCAAGTTGTACGATGACCGACTGGTTGTATAATGGCCGGCACCACAAGAACGCGTTAACAAGTCTACAAAACCCCGTATTAAAACAACCATCCACTCGGAGGCCTGCACAGGAGGTTAATGAATGAATGAATGAATGAATGAAAGACCTTTATTGCACGTTTATGCTCTTACGAGCTAAGTACAGGTCATGAGTAAAGCATAAGTAAAAATTACAGCAGTATCTTACTAAAAATATACGTACTAATGTTAGCTACTATGTACAGGTTCAACTTCTTCTCGCTTCTTAAAACAGTTGTGGATATATGAACATATACATGTAGGGCTAATGATACATGGTTTGTCTAGTTTCATAATGATTGTGGTGGAGTTATACTTGTATGGCGACACCTGTTTCCATTCATGTTATCTGTTTCCACTCAGAGGTATTGTCGCTAGCGAAGCGGCAGGGCACATTCAATGAGCGACTGAGGCGAGGCAACACCTGGTGCGTTTTATCACCATGGGAAACACTGTTTATCAAACCGGTGCGGCCTTTCTGTGACATTCTTCATTCAAGCATGTTTTCTTTTGGCGACGCCTGAGTGGCGAGCCTAATAGTACATGGTATGTAACCAGTTTGGAAAAATCCTAGTGATTGCTCAGGAATTTGTACTATTTGTTTAATTAATCATACACACAAACAAAATACAGGACCTAGTGGTGGCACACTCAAGTTGAGAACTTATTTTGACAACACCACTAATTAGATAAATAACATACAAAAAGAAAATAAACATACACTTGTAATATGTACAAATTAAAGGTATTCAAAAGCGCAAGTCCGGTTTCCCACCCAATGTACTATTTGTACTATTTATAATAATTATATGCATGCGTAGTGAACAACTGTTTTACTCGAAATCATTGTAATGGTTAACGTTAACGCTCCTAAGAGGCAGCCCTGGCCAAGACGTGCATGATGACTTCAGCATGTCTTACAAATGCCACTCCAACAACGTTAACAACAACAAATAAACACAACAACATTACGTCACACAGCCTCGGGGTTCCCTGGCATATTACTTTTGCCCCCCTGTGCTCTTTAAACTAAAGAATCATTTTGGTTTCTCAACATAAAACAGGAAAAAGAAACTGCAATACCATTCGGTCTCATTGGACAAAGTAAGAATCTTGGACTCCGAGCCAGACTTTTTTTGCACGCGTAGGCCATCTACATCAGGGCTTTACAAGGCCTTACAACCATCACTCAACAGAGACGGGGGGCGTCACAGACTTTCTGCAACTTACGATCCACTGCTCACTGAGTCACGTGTGTCATCTACATAACGTGACGTCACGGAAGTGGTGGATTTCTCATTCCTTGACAAAGACTGGAGTTGTACAGTCGAAAATTTGGGTAAGTCCAATTTCTTGTGTTGGAAATTACAGTTTAAACTCGACGTGTCATAATGACTTCTACCAACACAGATGAACTTTCAAGATATGAAACTGCAATACCGTACATGATTTCTTTTACACAAACACCACATACAATATAAACATTCAATTACTCCGTGGCAGTAGTTTTGTTGCCTGCCTCGCGTTTTTAGATGGGAGGATTTCGTTCAATAACGCGGAGCTTAGAATTTAAGCCATGTGGTAACCGTTTGGTAATTGGTGTAGCGCTTGTTGAATAAACAAAATCTGCCTTGGAAAAAAGACATGCATTCTCAAATTGGGGAAAATGAACCATATTTTACAGGTCTTTAGCACACAAAAAATAATGCAGGTACAAACGCTACGGTAGATTTAATGGTTACTTTTGCCCATATTGGCTGAAAAGTACAATGTATACGTATTTGTCAGCGTTTGGGTCCCAAAAATTTAGCCTGGGTGCCACCCGATTTGCCAATGGGGTTGCTAGTACAAGGAGCCCGTAGTAAATCGGATGTAACCCAGGCTATCCAGAATTGTCCTACTGCCAATAGTTGTTGAAATACAGTTAAGCAAATGGAATGTAAAAATGTGACAGTACTTTTAAAATGCTTTTCTTAGGCAGTGAAACTAACTATCTAATCTACATGTACATGCTCCATTAGGTAGATATACAAACATACAGCTATGATCTGTCTTCCATATCAATCCATATTTGTAGGCAGTTCGAACTGGGCACCCGAACCAGTTTGGGCTAGTGCGGGAACGGGTACATTAATTTCCTCCTGGTACGGAGGTATTGGTTTCGGTTTGTGGGTGTGTGTTTACTTGTGTGTTCGTAAGTATTTGAATGCAATAGAGTGGCAAGAAGGGAGGGAGAGAGTCTGTAAGTAACCGCAGACTGACAGAAAGGTCCACACAAGTCACTGCTGGTACCCACTTAGGGCTTTTGTCACAGCATGTTACAAATGTAGATCGTGCACTTCTGGCCTCTCAGCCTGCAAGGTTTCTGTCCTAGCTATAGGTCCGTTGTACAATGTAGTACGTCGGACCATGATCTTTTTTTGTGCATTTACTGAATTTACAAAAACCCTAGTACTTTCCGGACGCTTGAAATCTTCGATTTCTTGATTTTACAGAGGTATTAAAGGATTCTTTCATTCTGTCTGTTGACATTAGTGCTGTATTTGACTGCGTATCATCCTTGATATCTTCCTGAGGTTAGGGCTTTTCTTAATGTTTTCTTGTTGGGGGAGGCAACAGGTCTAGGCCTGTACCTGTACCTGTACATAGCTGTACTTGCTATTCTTAAAATTCATTTAGGTACAAAGCTCTACCTGTCACACGCACATCATGATGATGATGGAAATTTTGCCTGCTACCCGACAGTGATCTGAGATCTTTACCGTAGTCAGAGTTGTTTTCGTGCTGTGGTTGAGCTCACGTTCCGGTTCCAACCGCCCTTGGGACGTACTAGTACGTGACGCTGAACACCGCTGGAGACCTGGTCTGCTAATGGTATTCAAACGTTTCATTGACGTAGTCGTGTCATCTCCCAGTCTGTGCCTCCTGTGACCTATAGGGTCTACCTCCACGTGAATGCACCCGCACGTGTTCATACTTTAACATCCAATCCAATAGCTTAATACACACTGGGGCGCAACCTGCTTGACACGGGGGATCAACCAGGCCTAGGAAATAAAATTTTATGTTTCCTAACCAACCCTAGCAAAATCCCACCCCGTAGTCTTTTTGGGTTGGTGGGGGTGAGGCGACCGCTGGCAAGGCCATAAAAATTTCGAATTGTAAAACCTCAGCTGAAATGTTGGTTCACGCAATTTCGGCAGCAAAGTTTTATTGAGAAAAAGTCAGGTGAAGTATTTCTACCTTCCCTACAAGCAAACTGAGGGACAGGTCCTTGCCTGAGACAGCCCTGGTCCTGTTGTACTGTATTTTGCTGGATCAATTCAAACAAACAAACAAACAAACAAACAAACAAACAAACATACAAACAAACAAACAAACAAACAAACAAACAACCCCTACCTACCTACCATATTTTTTCAAGACGTAACCGGAAACACAACAAGCTTTTCCCGAGGCCCCAGCAAAATTGAACATGGATGGGAACACAACTATAGAAGCGGTCACAGCTGGTTTCTGGTTGTTTGGAGACTAATGGTGGGAGCATGTTTTCGCAGAAAAGATATTTCAGAAGTTCCCATTCATGTTTTCTTGATCAGTATTTTACAATACAGGTTGTAACTTGAACATAAAATCGTATGAAATACAGGAAGAATGTGAAATTTCCATTCAGGGCGGCAATACAAAAATATTCTGGATGAGGAAATCTGTCTGATATTGACGTTTACTGCCATTTCGTAGCACATTTTCGTCATCATTTCATACTTGAAGCATTTAAATTGTCCCCAAAACAAGCTACCAGAGGAGTACCTTTATTTTTTTTCACCGAAAAATAGCTAGAACCAGCATGCGATACGAACAAGCAACCGTTTTTCCGTCAGCGACATCGCATTCTTGGCTCACAGATATCAGTATGCTATGGAATAGAGTTGATTCATAGGGTGAACACTAATATAATGTGCAGTGTTATTACCTTCGCCAAGAAGGTTATGTTTTTGGGGCCGTATGTGTGTGTGTGTGTGTGTGTCTGAGAAATTATCATAATTCCAAAGTGGTAAATGGTGGCAATTTCATACTTGTGGCATGCTTTTGAGTGAAGATGAACACCGTTAAACAAAACAGGATTTCTTTTGCATAATTGATGAGGACATGCTGGAATAACCTTCTTTGGTAATATAAGACTGTCATTGAACAAATGTTATTTGAGTGGAAAATATGATTAACTGATACAATTCATGCAAATGAGGCCCTTACTTGCGTAATCAATGTGAGAATTTCTTATTCGTCAGTCGTAAAGGCTAACATCATTTAGCGAAGGTATGAGGTTGTGGAACTCGTTTGATAGTGCACCCTTTTGAGTATGAGAAATATTGATGCTTCATGACTTTGTTTTCTTATATATTCATCTTTGGAGTAGCACGTCGGCAGAACGTACTGCGTCTGCGTGAAACCCGGATTTTCCACGGTTTTCGCTGGATGTTTGGTCAACATCAGAATTTTGCCCTTTGCAGGCGATATATTTTCCGACACAAAAATTGAAAACTACAGACGGGATGTCATCCTTAAATACACGGATACGACCTTACACGAGACGTTCTGCCGAAGTGCTATGCACAATACATTACAGGTTTCACGCAGACGCAGTACGTTCTGCAGACGTGCTCTTTGGAGTACATACATGTACAATGTATTTCTGATATGTAGGGACTACAATGTACATGTACTAATATAAAACGTTGCCATGAAATTATCATACTGACATTATTATTATAACACATGCCTCCCAGGTACACTAAGCTAATATAACATTGGAAGATAATGTATGGATGTCTTTGGCAGTATCGTCCCTGGGATGACTATTTTAGAGCCTTATTTCCCAAAAGGGTTATGCGGCGTGATCTTCCTAAGATGCAAGGTACAGGTAGATGTGGTTGATGCTGATATATGTCAATTTTTAACTATTGTAAGGAATTTTACTACTATGTGCAATACCATATTTCCATGTAACTATCTTAAGTTTTGTACTTAAAATGTGCAATATTGTACGATTGTTTTTAAAAACTTGTAAATTGACTGCAATTCAGTGACATTTTCACTGCGAAAGTTCAATAAATACATCTTGAATCTTGAATGTGGCTGAGCCTGATTGGAACTGTTTGATACTGCTTGTTCTTATGGTGTAATTTATTAATTATTCTATCTGTGTTTTGTCTTAGGGTATTTAAGAGCACTGAAGTCGTACGAAGGGTGTTATTTTCCACTAGATCATAATTTTAGGAAGTTTAAAAGTACAAGGTGCATACAACTTCAGAGTACCTGTATATGACAAAGTACCAATTAGTCAGGTACCGGTATTGTTTTGAAGTCTCCAAATATTCTCCAAACAATCCCAAAATGCACTGCACCTATGGCCTAATACATTGTGATTGATAAAAGTCAGGTTACAAAAATAATTTACAGGGAGATAAGAAAATGTTATTGTGTTCTTTGATATTTTTTCAAATTGTGTTCTCATCTCCTAGAAATTTAAAATGCTGAAAATATTCAAATTGAAGTGAAATGCAAAACACACGTTATTTGTGAAGTCTAGGGCATTTGTGGAGAAATTTGTTTCCTTTCCCACTAGACCCACAAGAAGTGCCAGAACACACATGTTAACCCCTTTTAGAGCTAAAACATCATTGTTCAGTCACTCATACATCCCCAGGCTAGTTACTATTTGG
This sequence comes from Branchiostoma floridae x Branchiostoma japonicum, assembly GCA_013266295.2. Taxonomy (NCBI): domain Eukaryota; kingdom Metazoa; phylum Chordata; class Leptocardii; order Amphioxiformes; family Branchiostomatidae; genus Branchiostoma; species Branchiostoma floridae x Branchiostoma japonicum. The sequence continues at coordinate 15,083,349 of CM023829.1, read as the reverse complement.
AACAAGTTAGGCTCTGACCTCCGCGGTACTGGTGAGTGAGCAGCTCATCAGTCGGATATTACATCATTTAAACACAAACTACTCAAGGCCACCTACAACAGATTTAACACACATTACAGTCTTGACCTGTCATGTACTTGGACCACTTCTTGTGGGTGTAGTTCTTCTATTGCCTCTAGACCGCACTAAGTCTTGTTTCAACTAAATTTATACTACGTACTTATTAGATATATGGTATTTGAATTATGCTTAACCTTCTATATTGATTGCCAATTTTGTGTATTTATATACTTGTTATTGACTATGTAAATTTTGATGTTTGTATAATATGTGTTTTTGTATGGGGGAGGGCAACTTGTAAAGGTGCGTAAGCACCTGTTTTGCCCTCCCTTTCACTTTGTGAAAAATCAAAATAAACAAATAAACAAATAAACACATGTACAGAAGAGTAAAATTCACACAAGGCCATGTTACATTCAGGTCATGTACCTGTTATATTGTGTACTCCTTTGACAAAATCCAACTTGAAATGTACACTATTACAAACACGACGCAGTAGAAAAATTGTGTTGCTACAAAAGTTCTGTGACAGTCTAAGTATGGCTTCCCATCATCAGTGAATGTAAATTTGTCACTAGTCCTGTAATAGAACTTCAGCATGATTCTGGTTACAATCACGTAGCCTAGGAACCATCTTCTTGGGCTTTACTCTGTCACTAGCCTGACAGAAGTATAGCCTGGGTGCCAGACTGTTTCCAGGGCCTACACAGGCCAGCTCCTCGGCTCCAGGGCCAACATACCCCCAAGTAAATGTTACCAATGTTCCCATCATATTTGTGTTATTGGTACATGTACTATGTAACCACAAAAGTCTAACTCAAAGATGACAATACCATGAAAAAATACACATCAGTTTTTAAGTCCTAGAAATTCATACATTTTTTTGGGTGTTTGCTTTCCTTCTTAGTACATAATATCAAGCTTCCACCTGACACACCTTTGTACAGTTTTTAACATCTACATCTAGAGAGTGAATTCTACACTATACCACAACAAAATAACAGGTAAGTGTATTCAAAAAGGAATGTTAAGACATTTTCCCCCTTATAAGATTACTAATGGAGATTCTGGGTAGATTAAAACTTTCAGTGCTTTCACTACTCTCCAAGCAGAGGTTTAGGCATTGGCTTATTGATGTGTTTTTAGGCATTTTTATTGGGTTTCTTTTTTGTACTCAGTGGTTTCTTTTTTATTTGCCAGCCAAACTTGGGTGGCAAACAGATACTGCCTTCCCAATTTTATAATGTCTGATCAATTTGATACTGTCTAGCAGCCACCAAAAGATCTGCTTGGAGATTATGCTTTCAGCGTTCCATAGTCACTGTCCACAGTAACCCTTCAAACCTCTGTAAAACTGTACATGTGGAAGTCTGTAGCAGTACTTTATTATTTCCAACGTTTAAGCTGACTTTTATCCTTTCTAAGATAGACAAACAGATAATTAACAGATTTAGACTAATTAATTATGGACACACTAATCCAAATGACTGTTGCAATGAAGATATTTCGAAAAGCACAAATTATACAGAAGTGGACAATTTCTGGGATTGGAAAAAATGGCACTTGCAGTTTTGATTCATGTACTCACAAGAACAAGTAAAGCCTATAATGCTCTTGGTATGTCAAAGAATGAAAATATTGGGTATGCATTAAAACCATCATTCTGTTATTCCTTCATTTTCAGCAAGGGCTATTCCAAGATACAAGCAAATCCTGTTTGAGAAATAACACTGACAACGACAGCTGGTTACTACCTTTCAACAGTCACGACAAGTTCATTATCAGCAGTCCAGATCAAACTACATGTAGTATGGTACTAGACGTATATTCATGTGTTTCTCTTAGTTTTGACTCTAAGACCTGTCAAAAAATTCCTTCAATCTCAGCTTCGGATTCCCCTAACAAAGAATGTACAAAGTGGCAACATCTGTAACGTGTACAAATGTAGGTCCCTCAGAATACAGATGACTTAGAAGGCGTATCTTGTTCTGATGTCTTCCAGCTTCTTGGACACCTGAAAGACAGGAAAGCAGACATGTCAAGGTGAGATCGTTATTTTATGAAGCAAATATTGCTATTCTTGCCAAATAAGAAAACATTCAACGGTTGATTGGGTGCTACATGTATGTAGTGCGTGCTCTTCAAAGATTCTAATGGACATTTGGTGAAACCTTTGCGGTAAGCACATCAACAGAACGTACTGCGTCTGCACAAAACCCGGATTTTCCACGGTTTTTGTTGGATGTTTGGTCAACGTTGCATCAGAATTTTTCAGACAATATCTTTTCTGTAGGTGATTTTGAATTGGTGCATTTACTGTCACCACCTATGAAGTATAAAAGAAATAATGGCAATGGTTTCTGAACAGTTTTTAGTATGATCCATGCTTCCTAAATTCTGAGTGGTGCAGGTAAAATTTGTCTGGTGCAGGTAATTTTCAATGTTACCTGCACCAGTGCAGGTATGCAGAAAAAAGGATTTCAAGCCCCACTGTGCCAGCACGTCAGCAGAACGTACTGCGCCTGCGCGAAACGCGAAATGTATTGTGCATAGCACTTTGGCAGAACGTCTCATATAAGGTCGTATTCGCATATATAAGGGTGACATCCCGCCTGTAGTTTTCAAATGTTGTGTAGAAAAAGATATGGTCTGCAACAGGCAAAATTCTGATGCAACGTTGACCAAAAATCTGGCGAAAATCCAGGTTTTGCGCAGGCGCAGTACGTTCTGCCGACGTGCTCACTGTGCCTGATGTTACATTTACAAAATGTAGGCACGCAGTACTAGTGCTTGATGTGAAACTTAATCATCACGAAACCTGGGGGTGAAGCCTTCAACTTTACAGTTTCATCCCTCCCCTGACAACCATTCTTTTTCCACCAATTGCTTCCCATCCTCTGTATCCGAATCTTTCCCACAATAAATAGAAAGGTTTTAATTTCCCGTCTCCTGCGCTAAGCTCCGCTGGTCCGTTTCATGTGGTGGGGTATAAATAACCTTCCATTCAACGACGACTGCAGCGCTCCGAAGGGTGCCGCACGAGCGTTACTTCATCCTCTTTTTGATGCGTCTCCATGTATGTTATCTTAGGTACTTAGGAAGATTCGTGACCATATTTGGAACAAGAATATCGAGTGAACCGGGGGTATCACCACATGGGGATTGCCTCTTTTCACAAAACATCCTTTGGGTAAAATTCTTTTATATTTCGTACGTGTGTAGCCAAAAGTCGGATAACTTATGATAAAAAAATGGGGTGTATAAAATCAAATAATTCATCTTCGTTCGCGTAAAAATCTTTTAGATTTCGTACGTGTATAGCCAAAGTCGTATGATTTACAATAAAAACATGGTGCACACAAAATCCAATAACTCATCTTCGTTTGTGGTATAATTTTGCTTCTAATTGTGTGAGATGAAATAATCGATACACACGGAGTCTGAAGTCTCATCGTCATCAATACCACGCTGGCATGAGGCTGTCATCGATGCATCATGTCTAATTTGGGCCGACTTCTCTACCGGAATGAAGTATAGAATTTATCACAGGGGTTTTTTCTAAACCAGGGAATAAGGGCGCTGCTCCCTCATGTAACCAGCCAGCACCCTCATGTCAATTTTCAGATTGAACCCGCAACCCTAAGTACTAGTACACAACATTAAGTGTTTCTCAAAATGATCTTCTTCCAGTGAAAATATAACAACAAAACATCATATAAAGTCATTCTAGCATTACAAACTGTGTTACTCTTGTAAAAATTTGCATCGCTCCCTTGCCAAGCTAGTGATCTGCTCCCTCATGCAAATTTTTTCTAGAAAAACCCTTGTATCACCACCATGAAAGACGTTACATTTCGCTGAGGTTTATGCGTTTTTGTAGGTAAGGCCACACCAATTTATTTCCTTGGTTCTCGGACATTTTAAAGTGAAAATACATAATAAGAATGGTTTATTTGGTGCTTGTTAGTACAGATTAGCAGGGCCCTAACAATCGGGTCCTGAATTGCTCTGACTTTTACACAATAATGTTTTACAATTACAGTACAATTTTAAGATTACAATCATTCGTCATTATTAAAATCAGTGTTAAAAGGTTTTAAAGTACATGTACATACTATGATAAAATAAACGGGTCTATAGAAACAATGGACTACAACTGTGTATCACTAGGAGTTCAGTAATCTCACGATGTACGGTATTGCACTATTTTCAAAGCGTTCAGTCCTGGCAGAGATCGTGTTCAGTTTGTGGCTAGATCTCGTGTGTCTTCCACTGGCCAGTAAACGTACAGCAAGTACGTACAACGTAACGTAAAACGTACAACATGTACAGCAAGAGGACATCATAAAAGCAGAGGGCAGGAAAGGAAACCTTGAATATTACTGTACTATATTTACTCCATAAAACTGAGTGCACCAAGGCATAAACCTGGTCCTCAGCCTTTGTTTTACTTTTCTTTTTCCAGTTATGCATATTTTTTAAAAATCAGAGAACCAACGAATTAAATTGGTGTGGCCTAAAGCTGGTTTTCAAAGGGAATTTGGAAACCCATTTTGACGATTTTATGGCATAACGCAGAGAGAAGCCAGACAAATTGTACTCAAATTGGTCTGGACAAAAGACACGCTAACGGCAACCGCCGTGGTAATTGAAATCCGGTTCTGCGTTTTGTCCGTCTTTTTTTAGCTGCGCCACGAGTTGGTCCGCACGTAGGGGAATCGGTAACAACAATAGGGATGTAATTCGGACGCATTTGTGGCCTTTTACATCCGTTACCCATCACTCAGCCGAAGAAAGCCGGCACGTCACAAGGTCTGCGTTCGTTGGTAAATCAGTGCTCTGGCATTAACTGACATTTCCCCCGACACGACAGCTACATCCAGGGCATTATCACGCCTACATTAACCAAAGTGTCGCTCCAAAGGTTCCCATCCATTCTCCTGCCAACACGCATCCAACAAAACATACATACCGGTAGTGCCGTTTTTGTATTTTTCAAACCGACGGTGTTTTGTCAACACTGAGCAAATGGACCATTTTGGGGGTATGGTTCATACTATGAGTTTCATAAGATATTAGATGTTATATTTTTAATATCAAGGACACTAGAGTTGAAGTGGTTTTGTAGTTCAGAAGCATTATTTTCACAAAGGTAGGAGACCAAAGTTTCAAGGAAATTCCACAAATTGAAGGCCTGCTTCATGTTACAATGTATCACATCTAGGTAAAGCCCCTGTCACATATTCAGAACCTTCCCCTGACCACCAACCAACCAACCAAGTCTGATGACCAGATTTAGACCTACTCCCAACCATGGTTGGGGGGAGTTTGGCAGTGTTCGGGAAGCCATATTCGGCTATGTGTGACGGGCTTAACACATTACATCTAGCAATTCTTCCATTATTTCCCTGTTACATAACAAGCCATTTTCAAAAAGTAGTATCATGTTGCGAGTACCAACCTTTTAACATGTACTAAGTGATACCTTTTACCAATTGTACATATAGGTCATAATGACTGTATTCAGTACATGCGTCATGCACACACAATCCAATTTCCAGAACTCTCTTCCCAGAATATTTTGCTGCCCATCTTCCCTCATTACTAAATTCCTGGAAACCCAACTCTGGTGAATTTTCAAGACCTAGTGATTGGATGTATTATTGCTGCTGACTGAAATTGAGACTGAGTTCCACACAAATTGAATTTGGGGTTTGTTCCGGGCCATTGGTAAACTGTCCGCCCTGTCAATAATGTTCAGTGTCCACAGGGAACAACATGTCACATGTGCTTCCTCTTATATATATTGCCTTTTGGGTCTATACCTGACCAGGCATTAGACACAGGGTAACCATTCTTTCTTGATTACATATCAATATTCTAAGGCAGGGCTTGAAATACCACCAGTCCTGCATAAAATTGGAGTTATACTACTAGCTTTGGGGTATCTACATGTACAATGTACCTGTAATGCCCCACATGGGGTTAAGTTCAGTAAGCACGTCGGCAGAACGTACTGTGCCTGCGCAAAACCCCGATTTTTCACGTTTTTCGTTGGATGTTTGGTCAACATTGCATGAAAATTTTGCCTGTTGCAGACGATATCTTTTCCTATACAACATCTGAAAACTACAGACAGGCTGTCAACCTTATATGCTCTAATACAACCTTATATGAGACGTTCTGCCAAAGTGCTATGCACAATACATTACAGGTTTCGCGCAGGTGCAGTATGTTCTGCCGACGTGCTAGTTCAGTACACTCATCATGGCTCTGTCCCTATGAAAGTACTTTTGTACCATTTTGGTTGGGATGTTTGTGGGTTTGTGTGTATGTTTGTCTGGACAGAGTAGGTTGACAACAGGTACTGTAGGTGGAGGGAAGATTGACAATGACAGGTCAGACACAGGAAATGGGGTGAACTTGAAGGTCCCAGAATCTGGCCTGGAGGAGCCTGGAGGAATTGAAGGTTGACATATGGGGGAATTCAGGAAGCCGAGGATTGCTTGAGCGACCCTTCCAACAATCTCCTTGGTTGTTCCAACATGTATGTATGGTATTTCATGACATTGTATTGTATAGTATGTTCATGTTTAATGTTTTGTATCTCATATTATGATGTTTAATATTGTAGTCTGTTTTGTATTTAATATTGTAATCTGTATTTATATTGTAGTGTTTGGGAGGACAACTTTGCAAAGGTGTCTATGCACCTGTTTTGTCCTCCCTTCCTCATGTATATTAACAATGTACTTGTGGTTAACTCAAATAAACAAATAAACAAATAAACAACAAATTCAGGAAAACCCAAAATACTTCCCAGAAGTCTGAAATCTCCGATTCCTAGTTAACAAAATGTACTTAATATCTGGGAAGTCTTCAAGTAGTCTTAAACTAAACTAAAGAAGGTAAGGCACTGGGAATTTGGTCTAGCTGCCTTTGCCAATTTGAATCCCATTACCAGTAGTACTTAAACGTAGTTCCATGCAATTCTCATTCATATTCTGAGGCAATGCCAGACTTGCACTTTTCTGACGTACTTGCAGTGCCTAATTTGACCCTAAGAAAGCAGCACTCATCTGGCATTTTCCTCATGCATCTGCATCATGCTGCAGCAATGTGCAGGTAACCGTCGACTGTCTCGTAGGTCACATTGAAAAGTTGGCCGCACTTTTTCCGAATCCGTCAGAAGTCCGCGTACAGATTAGGGTCATATCGATTTTGGTGGGTTACAGGGAGGGGTGCATCACGCCATCCTTTCACCGGCGTGACCCACGAAAATGTAATTTGTGCTCGGATTCACCTCCAATACCACCCTGTCAACCTCTACCCTTTAGCGTCGAGGCCCCGTAACAACCATCTTTCTTCTGAGATACAAGTCACATACATGCAAGGTCTGGAAGATTCTAGGGATTAGATACAGAGACCACAACTCAAATACTAGTAGTGAAGTACAGAGCAGAGTCAAGCATGATTTTGTTTTTGTTACTGTTATTGACTTGTTTATGCATATACATGTATTTATGTTTTGTATTATTTATATTGTGTTGAGTTAGCAATTATTTGTATTATTTGATGGGTGGACACTGTTAGGGAAGACATCTGCAAATTGAACCTTCAAAAGGCCGACCCACAGGACAGAATCAGCTGGAGAGCAGCAATCAGGCCAGGGCGACATTCCACGTCCAACCCTCGCGCAATGAGGAACGAGTGAGTGAGTGAGTGAGTGAGTGAGTTTGACCCCTGACGTACACTCCTCCCAACTTTGTTCTTGACCTCCATGAAAAACGGCCTGAGCAGCCGATTGGAGCATTTTTGAATTTAAATAAAGGCACAAACAAACAAACAAACAAACAAACAAACAAACAAGCAAAACACAGGTCCACACCTCCTAACTACACTAAAGAAACGGAAACTCAAGTGGTATGGCCACGTGTCACGGTCATCAGGACCAGCCAAAACTATCATGCAAGGAACAGTCCAGGGAGGAAGGAAGAGGGGTAGGCAACGGAAAAGATGGGAGGATAATATCAGAGAATGGACAGGCATGACACTAAGTGAAACGTTAAGAAGAAAAGAGAACCGAGAAGGGTGGAGAAAACTGGTTGTCAGAGATGAGTAAGCCTCTGGGAATAGTTTCATCAGGTTGGTAAGTCATTGAGTAAAGAGACTCTTTCTACACAACCAAGTGTTTTATTCAGTCAGAATTGCCCTGAGGAAGGTGACAGACGGTCACCGAACCGTCGGCTGAATAAACACTTGGTTGTGTAAAAAGAGTCTCTTTATTCAGAGATGAGTAAGGTTTATCAACGTGCACCAGGGCTTGAAATACCACCTGCATACATGTATGCAGGTTAGTGCAGGTAAAATTGGAGCTGTACAGGTGTTTCTGGTGTCTACCTGCACTGGTCCATGTGCAGGTTTTATTATATACAATCATGTAGGTGTAATGTGGATTTCTATTTGCTGCATTGACTGTTACCAGCTATGAAGTGCATAATGGCAATGGACATGATCCAGACTTCCTAAATTCTGAGTGGTGCAGGTAAAATTTGTCTGGTGCAGGTAATTTTCGGTGTTACCTGTACCAGTGCAGGTATGCAGAAAAAAAGGTACATCGAGCACTGTTCATAATGGAGGAAAACAGATGTTATGGCCATCCTCATCATGCTATAATGGCAGCAGAAATTACAACATTCACTTCGTTCCACTCTGCAAAACGACCCTCTAGAGACAGCTTAATTTCATCCCCTTTTTTTCATCCCATCAAAAATCCCACATAAACAGCAATAAAGGAACACTATTATCCTCTGAGTTTAGCCTAAAAAAATAACCTTAACCTTAACAATCCTTTGTTTTATCTAGAACCCCTTGAACCTAATCTGATCACATTCTTCTCGATTTAGTCCTATCAACGAGCCATAGATGTGAAATCAACATTCAGTGCACACGCTTTTCTCTGATTTATATGTAGCCCTTAGAACCTATTAAATGGCTATTAACTATGACCCTGAATTAACGGCACTCAGTATAAATCTAACTTGATGAAGAGAACTTGGTTCTTTGATGAGGCCATGTGAGAGATACCAAATGCATCAGATAAGCAGAGAATGACTGATGATACTGTATGATCAGATAAGCAGGATACAAGAAGTTTGATGCTGCTGATTTCTGTCTCAGTCTATTTAAACTGACTACCGGTAGCGCGATTTTGATATCAAATTCCAAATATAAAGGGATCACGATTTCACGATTATCAGAGTAATACTTCACTTTCAAAGCAATGCGTTATGTCACTTCCATGAAGCTGTAAGTTATGCTCAAGGTTGCTAAAAAAAGGTTACGTTTTTCGATAGCGTTAGGACTTGACTTGACTTGACTTTATTAGGATCCACATTTAGCGTACATGTACAAGACTGCAGCTATTCTTCCTGTGGCCCGTTCTAACACACATTACGACACACAGGAAAATGGATGTGGTTTAGCAGGCATAACTTGAGAAGCTGTGGATGGATTGTTAGGAATTTTGGTATGTGTTTAGGACTTAACTTACCAAAGAAATGATTAGATTTTGGACCCCCTGACGGCTTTCCTTCAGGTACTGGAGCAGAACTCCCAGTCTTGATACATGTATCTCTAGACATGCTAGGATCATGATTTTTGGGTTGCAGATAGCTCTTGGCCTCGTGACAAAGTGGTACACATGTAGGTTTGGGCCCCTTAGCAGCTTTTTTGCAGGGGCCAAGTTTTTTTCAGACTTTGGTTGGTATTATACATGTACATATAACTCCAGAAGATGTTGACGGATTGTTGTGATTTTTGGTATGCAGGTAGTTTAAGTGATGGCTGACATAATCAAATTGACTGTTTACATGTCATGGGTTCCCTGGGAAATCAGACCTATTTGGCTGAAGAGACCTATACATGTACCTGTACGTACATGTATTCTAGGGCAGTGTACGAAATACGTTTTTGAACCATGAAGGCTAGGTTGCCCATCAAAATTCCAGGTTGCCCCAAATTTCAACTCTACATTAAGGTTAACTTTGTTAGAATGCAATGTGCATTTATACATTTCTGACACAGAGTTGTTCCCCCTTACCTGAAGTGATGAGCTCTTCCATGGGAACTTCTCAATAAACAGTTCCCAATGGAAGAAAGGGGCATCCTTACCACAATAATTAGTGGTGTAAAATCAGTGTAAAAATAGGTTGCACCCAGCAAAATATGGTTGCACATTGCAACTGGGCAACCTAGTATTTCACACGCTGCCTAGGGTGATAAATAAATATACAGATGAATAACTGACCTCTGCAGGTGTTCTGTCCAGCTCCTCCGCCACACTTTTCTGTTTGCTGGGTTCCATGGAGTTGAACTGTTCACACAGGTCTCCGTCTATCACATTCTGCAGCCAGGCAGGGACAAAGAAAAGAAATGAGTCAACATGGGGAGACCTTTCTTCACAATAATATTATACATTTTGTAAGAACCAGTTCTAAAATCTTACATCTTCTACAGGGCGGCCTCAGGGCCTGTCAGTCGACTTTCTTCTAGTCTTCTCAGAAGACTCCTTCCTCCTCAAGTCTTCCTTCTCTCATGTATTCTTAATTTCCATCTTAGAGGCAGTTAAGTTGTCATAACAACACTAAGCCTTGTGGCGAGACATGTGGCGCAACCACATGCTACATGTAAGTTATTGTAACTGCCATGTACAAGGCTGCTCTGAACTGTATGTTTGGCAAAATCTGTTCTGCATACATGAGCAGAGTTTCCTTTTGAAGGAAGCCACATCAGTTGGGCTTGAAGTAGGATGCATTATGGGTAACATTAATGACATAACCCACCATGCACCACACACTTCAAACCATGAACAAACTTATTGCATACAGATTGTTTCAACTTCTCACGGCATGGTTAAACCAGTGTGACTGCCACTAAAGCCTGCGCTGTGAGACAAGTTTACATGTATGCAGCTCATCAAGGGACTTTGCCACCTTCACATAGAGGAAAATTACTGTAACATTGGATGGCTCAAGGCTATAGGGGTGAACCTCTCTAGCATAAACTCAGACTTATGCAACAGTTTGAATCAGTTTGAATCAAGGCTTGCCACTCGCCACTGCCAAAAGTCAAACTAGAATGTGGAAAAAAGAACATCTGCTTACAGAGGTGTGGTGAGCTGGAATAAAACTCCCACTTATTAGAACTGCATCGTCTATGCAGTCCTTCAAAACCCTGTGCAAGAACAGTTGTGTGACCTCTGACCTTCAACCCTCAGGAGCTGGCATGAGTTTGATTGTGAGTATGGATTATGATATGATTTTGATGCACAATTCTGTTCTTGCCTTGTATACATGTATCTTGTTGCATTGTTTGCATATACTGTACAAGGTGTATGTACCCGGGGCCAATGTGAAAAGCAGTGCCCAGTGACTGAGTGTGCCACCCTAGTAAAAGAACACAATAAATAAATAAATATTAAATAAATAAATAAATAACTTATAAACATTCTGAATGTGGCTGCATTTGTAATTCACTGATGAACAAGAAATCAGAGACTTCAGTGAAGTATTTTGGGCCTTCGTGAATGAATTAAGTTCACCCCATTTCCTGTGTCTGAACTTTTAAACTCCCATCATTCTGCCTGGCAATCTTCCCCTCCCAAGTGCTGTCAACCTACTCTCAAGTTCAACCAATGTGTCTGACCCTTTGACCTCCTGTCATTCTACCTGTCAATCTTTCCACACCCACTTGCTGTCAACCTACTTTATCTAGACGAACAGACACGCAAACCCACAGCTCAGCCACACCCAAAACAATACTTCTATACCCAGAAGCAACAACTACTCCGGCGGGAAGACTGCAGCGATTCCTACTGAGCTCTTTCTGCCAAGAGTCAGCACATTATTGGCAAATTGCTCTAATGCACATTACATGTACATCAGGCTATCAGGCTAGATAAGCATTAATATACATAGAGCACACATTAGAGATGTTTGAATGTGTGCTTAGGGAGAGTTAACAGTAGATAACAGTAGTATCCATCATCATCATCATCATCATCTGGGTTTAGGGCACAGCCCACTATTTCCAGGTCCCATTAAAAAGTATAGTAAACATCTAAGAAATGAGCTGTCAAAAACCACCTTTTTGAGTGTTCAACTATTAAAAACTCACATCGACAGGATAGCTTGGCCTCCAAATTGTCCATTCAGTAAAAAAATCCAAAATTTTATTCAGCGAAATGACGTCTGCTTGACATCTGATGACCTTTGACCCCCTCCACAGCACCAAAACACAACAACATTGCATGACTTTTAGAGCTCTACCAGGCAGGCAAAACAAGCCTAAAAGCCAGTTTTTTCAACAAAATAGAAACAGCAATAACTCTCCAGCTGGAGAATGCCAGCATTTATCCACACATACCAAGAAAAAGGCTGTTTTCGGTTGGTTTGGATGGTGTCACCAAAGGGTACTCAGAAGGCCATCTCTGCGCCTGCGTGACCTTTGCCCTTTACATTACAGCCAGGGGCAGTGGGACCTTTTTTAACCTTCTCCCTGCTGCTTAATCCTATAACCAATAGAGAAGTGGTAGCCAAACAGTTACTTCAGTGTGCTGAAGGTTAAGTACACAAACAGGCAGTTGACAAATGAGGGACAAATACAATATGTATGTCTGGGCTTACTTTTATATGCAAAGTAACATCATTATCCTTCATGGTACATACATGTGGGGTTCAAAATACCCTCTCCTGCCGTGCAAGTCATGTTATCTGTGCGAGAGTTATTGGAGATGCCAGGTTGCCCGGCGTGCAAGATATCTTTTTTTTTTGCATACAAAGCAACCTTTTTAAAGTTTACAGCGGACCGGCTTGAGAGTCCTGAAATAAACTGTGTCCAGGCTCGGCCAGCATGTGAGTGATACCTTTACATGTGGCCTGGCTTATGGCTTGCCTTCTAAAATAAACAGCCAGTGTCGACGGCAACCTGAAATATAATTGATTGGCAATCTAGCTTTTGTCTTAGGTTGCAAAGGGAGCAACCTGAGAAAAAGAAGCATTTTGAACCCTGATACATGTATTAGGCAGTATCTTTCATATAAAAACTGCAATTGCACTGGCTAATGCCTTGTGCACAGTGTCGTGAAAGATTGAACGCTTCACACGCTCAGAGTCATTGCCTAAGATGCCGGTAATTTCAAGTTCCTGCCGGCGGTATACCCATTAGAGGATTCCCTACACCTCTTTCCGATGACTGTTTGCCTCAGTGAGAAACCTTAGGCCATACTGATTTGATTATATGGATGACATCCTCTGGGCACCCCAAAACTGATGTGAGCATGCGAAGATAAAAATGTTGGGCAAAAAAACGTTGCCTTCATTATGAAATCTAAGTTGTCAGGAAGGTTGAACAAATGACACAGAACATGGTATACTATACAATAAATTCTACATCTTTTGTTCTTTCACACCTTCTTTTTTGACTTTGGAAGACTTCGCTTAGGGCTCGAAATAAATTTCTTCAGCCCAGTTGCACTGATACAAATTGCCAAAAAATTTTGATAGAAAAAGGGCTTTTGATGACACTAGCATCCATTTTCTTTTTCCACTTACAGCATATAATTACTTCTTACTCTGCAGCTTCCTTGTAGGATGTACAGAATTTTTTTTTGGAAACGTATAAAAATTGATGCGTGCGCAGATGTCATCCATATATTCAAGTCTCTCTGGCCTCCTGCATGTAACCAAACTGCACTAGATCAATGCCTATGTGCTTAGGGGCAATACAACACGCCCGATAAAGCTGACCGCTGGAGTGTGGCGTGGAAGCCGGCCGAGACACGAATCCTGACACGGCGGTAATGTAATCTGTGGGGTGGTGCCACGATGTCTGTGTCACAACTTAGCGCCACTGCTCAACCGGCCGCACAGACAAAAGGCTGCGATGCAAAATGTCATGTACGTGTGCCGGGCTGCTGTGTCAAGATTATAGTGTGAACTGAGAGCAAATTTTATCTAAAGCCTTTGGATTGGGTAGGTTTAGTCAACCTTTGTGTGTGTGTGTGTGTGTGTGTGTGTGTTTGTTTATGTGTGTGTGTATGTGTTTATGTGTGTGTTTATGTGTGTGTGTGTTTATGTGTGTGTTTGTGTGTGTGTGTGTTTATGTGTGTGTGTGTTTGTGTGTTTATGTGTGTGTGTGTGTGTTTATGTGTGTGTGTGTGTGTGTGTTTATGTGTGTTTATGTGTGTGTGTGTTTATGTGTGTGAGTATGTGTGTGTGTGTATGTGTGTGAGTGAGTGTGTGTGAGTGTGTGTGTGTGAGTTTATGTGTGTGAGTATGTGTGTGTGTGTATGTGTGTGTGTGAGTATGTGTGTGTGTGTGTGTTGAGTGAGGGCTTGTCTGACCCTAGCCTTTTTTGGGGGCAAGGCAATAAAATTTTCCTTGGAGACAGCCCTGATCCTGATGCATGTCAGTTTTACATTCAGTTATTATAATAAACTGTGTTTGTTGGATCACTTCAGTCTAAATCTAAAAAAGAAAAAAAGAAAAAAGAGAATCCCTACCTACCGACCCTATTTTATTATTTATTCAGGACTGAAATCAGTTAGACGTTCAAAGGTTAGGTGTAACATGTCGTTCGGTGTAATGTAGCCGGCTGCCGCCGCGCCGCGTGCCTGCGAAGCTGGTGTGTTACGCCAAAGGGCGGTTATACCGGCTATAAAGCTATACAGATACAGAATGTAACATTTTTTTCAGTAGGTCTAGGTACATGTACATTGTACCAGACTGGTTCAGTTCTAAAATCAGTTCATTCTAGGTACCAACAAAAAAAAAGTATGCCCTAAACCATCTCTTATACTGCATGTGATGACCAATCTCTGCTACCTGAGTGAGTGCTCTGCACTGATTCACCCATCTCATCTATAAGGAATGGTGATCTAAATCTGTATGTCGGCCCTGATCACAGTTTTACGAGGCCCATTGGACCTAAATGAGGCACCCCATCAGAATCAATTCTGCCTCAAAGATGGCGGTAACTGTCCACCTTACTCTGCATGTTTCTGGTCTGGTATACGTTACCAGGTAAAGCCAAACCAATTTAATTTGTTGCTTCTCGGATTCGCCTCTTCATTCGCCTCTGATTTGCAAAAAAAAAAAAAAAATTCTGGTTCTTAATCAACTCAAAAATGCTCATATTTTGTCCCCACCAGGTGAAGAAAGTCCTTTTTCTTCCTAATTGTTACAGTTTTTCCATCATTCTATCAATGCAGTAGTTTGATTAAGAATTAAAAATTCATTGAATTTTAACCCAGCCTTTTATGTTGACTTCATGGATCATAGGATGCCCAGGCCTGTTTTTATCTATTTTTTTTTTTGCCCTGTCGCTTCATATTTTTTCTGAAAAAATCCGAGAAGCGACAAATTAAATTGGTGTGGCCTAAGGACACACCTACATGTATTTAATTTATAATCTCAGAATCGGCCTCTTCTATTTTTCTAAAAATAGACAACTGCTCCTGTTCATTAAATTCACAATCTCCATTTTACTGATGGTATCATTGCAATAAATTTTTCATTGATTAAAACATTGGTCCAATTTATCATTGAATTTCACATATCATACAACAAAATCTTGTTTTACTTTGTAAAAATTTTAATAATTGTGAGCAAACTGGTGCATCTTTAGTTACATTACAATCATTATGGTAGTATTAGGATGAGGTAGTATTAGATTCACATATCATAATATAAAATCTAGTTTTACTTTGTACTTTTTGATAATTGTGAACAAACTGGTACATGTACATCTACAGTACAATACAGTACATTAACTGTACAATGGTAGTACAAGATTGAAGTTTGTTGTCTACCATACCATTAGATTTCAAAAATTTTTTGTCCTGTCACGTAATATCCTTTTCTGAAAAAATCTAAGAACCAACAAATTAAACTGGTGTGCCCGAAGGTCTCGGTGTACAAATTTATGCTGCAGACTGTCAGTCTTCACTACAAGACGGTGGCGGAATCTTAAAGGTGAAGCAAGCTCTTGCGAAGAACGGACGATTTAGTGCTCGAAAGGCGGAAGGTCATTGCAAAGGGCAAACCAGTTATCCATCATTGACGGCTTCTAATCCCAGGCTTTTCAGTGCTCAGGCCGGTAAAAGCATTCTAAATGGTAACTCGCACCACCTTTTATTACACATGTATAAATGTATACCCTAAGACAGTGAAAGCTTCGGAGAGGGTGAAGTATTCTTGTGGGAATGGACAATTTACGGCTGGGGATCAATAAGAGAAGCACTGTGTTCGTAGGGCTGCATACCTAAACGTAACGTCAGGTACAGTCTGAGGTTTAGGTACAGATCTGGACCTGTACCTGAATAATTCAACAAGAAAAATGTTAAGTCAAACTAAAGTCATATCCTAACCTTTTGTTATGATGATAGTAATATTTTCCTGAAACATTAAAAGCTTTTAAAGGCTATTCAATACCTTTGGGAGAATAGAAGTTCTGGTTTTTAAGTGAAGTGTAAGAGGAAGGAAGAGCCTTAAGGGCTCAATGTTCATCATTGACAATGTCTAATCTGGAGCTTTTCTGTTCTTAACACCATGGCTAACACTGCTTTAAAAAAAAAGTTTGTTCAATGCAAGACCGCTTCTGGGCACTGAGCTATACATTGTGTATGTAAGATGGTCGGAGGTATATAAATAGGTCACCATGCTAGGTAGTGAATGTTGGTTTTGAATGCTTGTGGGTTATATTTGGGAGGGAAACAGTTACATGTAGTCTTGATAGTGAGAGTTCCATACTTTTGCAGTCTATCAAAAAAACCTGCAGAAGGAACCTTGTGGTATGCTAAAAAGCTCTCAATGGTGGAACAAGAAATAAGAGTTTGTCGAAGCAATGGCCATACGTACATGTATGCCCAGATGGTCTTTTAGCATATCAAGTCATTAAGTGAACAGCCAATTGTATCTGAAATTGTGTGTCTTTTAACTGCAAACCCACATTATCATTTACAGGTTGACGTACAGCAGCAAAGATGCAAGCAGTTATATAGCAATAACTTTTTTTTGACCATAGATTTTCAGGAAAATATTCAAAAGAACATACTGCTGTTCAATATGCAGCATAATTAGATACATTGCTGATCAGTCTATATTATAAGAGAGACTGTTCACCTGAGTGTATAAAGCTGGTGTGTTACGCCGAAGGGCGGTTATACCGGCTATACAGAATACAGATAAAACATAAACAAACCTACAGGAGACAAAAATTAACCTTCAGCATGCTAAGGTAGCCGTTTTCTAATCAGTTATGTGGTTAGGCAGCAGGGAGAAGGTTAAACATCGTTAAAAGTCACAGATTTTTTAAATAATCTTCAGTGCAAGGATTGCCAAGAGCTGCATCATTTAAGGTACCATCAAGCTCAGCAAATACGACCCACTAATTTCCTGCAATGTCCCTTCAATCAGGCAGCACTTTTGGTCAGAGTAAAGCTTTTTCATTCATCCCAAAACCACTCCTCTTTGCACTTTCCTCTACAATCAGTATTCCATCTTTGTATATATCTGATCTGACAGGGGTTTCCTGCTTACTCCCGGAGTGCCAGGGATAATAGATGGAGATACTCTTCCCTATAAAAGCATAACAGGAAGTCGTGCCCTTTAATGGCCTCCGAAATCCGCCGCTAATGCCTCTTGAGTAACGAGAGATCGTATTGTCGTGGCATTAGGGCTACGTTTCATCCCGATAATTACCTCCGGTTACGGAGGTATTGTTAGCACGTCGTCAGAACGTACTGCGCCTGCGCAAAACCTGGATTTTCGCTGGATTTTTGGTCAACGTTGCATCAGAATTTTGCCTGTTGCAGACCATATCTTTTTCTACACAACATTTAAAAACTACAGACGGGATGTCACCCTTATATGCGCGAATTCAACCCTAGATGAGACATTCTGCCGAAGTGCTATGCACAATACATTACAGGTTTCGCACAGGCGCAGTACATTCTGCCGACGTGCTGGTATTGTTTGGGGTGGGTTTGTCTGTGGGTTTGTGTGTATGCTTGTCCAGACAGAGTAGGCTTACAGCACATGGGTGGGGGGAGATTGACAGGCGGAATGACAGGTCAAAAGGTCAGACACAGGAAATGGGGTGAACTGGGTTGAGGGTTGCCATGCTGCCCAGGTTGATTAAATGTAACACATGCCAGGGAATTTTTTACAGTGTTGGTTACAATTTCTTTGCTAAGGGATGGCGCAATAATCAGAAAAACTGGCTGGAAAGATAGGCTGTCAGAAAAAGCCTATGTCTAGCAGGACCGGGGCCTGTGAAACACCCCTAAGCTGGCCCGTTGAAAATGGTTACCAGGCTAGTTCACAAGCTGCATCCTGTTATACAATGCAAGGGTTTTTCTAGAAAAAAATTGCATGAGGGAGCAGATCATTAGCTTGGCAAGGGAGCGATGCAAATTTTTACAAGAGTAACACAGTTTGTAATGCTAGAATGAATTGTTATGATTTTTTGTTTTTATATTTTCACTGGAAGAAGATCATTTTGAGAAAGACTTAATGTTGTGTACTAGTACTAGTCGCGGGTTCAATCTGAAAATTGACATGAGGGAGCTGGCTGGTTACATGAGGGAGCAGCTCCCTTATTCCCTGGTTTAGAAAAACCCCTGAAAGTCTTACTGATGTTACAGAAACAGACAAGCAATGCTTCTACCCTCTAGGTACATGTAAACACAGGCAGTGACGTCGCCAGGTTAGGTCTACCGTAAACAACCTAGCGACCAGTACACAGTGTTACTTTGTTTGGGTCTGGAGTGCTTCAGTCACATTTTGAACCTGACAGGGCACTTCCTGTTACTCTTCATCCTGGTACTGTCACACTACCCTTCAATGTTAATTACTTCTGGGTATGGAAGTATTGTTTTGGGTGGCTGAGTTGTGCATTTTTCTAAACTGTCTGTCTGAATTGCTTCAGTAACTGTTGCATGGTGGGTGGGAAGTGATTTTGACAGATGATAGGACTGTCAAGCCTGAAGGTGATGCAGCACACGCCCTGGGAGTAAGTGGGCGGTATATGGAGGAATTCAGGAAGTGGTGTGATACCCCATTGAGTAACACCATACAATGTACAATTCCCTCCACAGTTCCAATACATTCACGAAAACCTAAACACTTCCCGGAGGTCTATGAACTTGAAGGGGTCATTGAACTAAGTACAGTAAATGTACACCATTGTAAAATTTGTATTCTTCCTATCTTGTTTTTCCATCTGTGTATCTTAACCTTCAGCCTGCTAAATTATCCATTTGGCACCAAAGGTACATTGGTTATGGGATTAGGCAGCAATAAGAAGGTTAAATATTGCTGACAATCTAAAGCTCATGGATAAATCTGACAGTGCAGCTAATCCTTGCGTAGCTTTAGCACACTATTAGCCTTGCTAACTTTCTAGTCACGTTTCTGAGATGGCCGCAGATACACTCATCTTGCCTGCCACTAACACAACCTCTTCCGCTAAATCAGCTCCTTCGTTTCGCCGCACTTCCACTTCCAGCCTGCACACGTGTGCCATTCCTTTCGGGCACAGCCAGGTACATTAGCTCGCTGACTGACGCAATCCGGGTGAAAAATGTTCTCCCTTTCAATCGTGAAAGAGGACGCATTCTTCACACTTCGCCCACGTCGTATTTCTTTTCGACGGTGTCCGGTCATGTTGGGTTGGAGTAACGACCTTAGGCTGGAGTATAGGAGGGATTACCTACGAGTTCTAGAACTGTAAGTATCTCTCCAGCAGTTCATTGTACTCAGGCAGGGCTCGAAATAGGTACTTTTGCATACATGTACCTGCACTGGTGCAGGTAACATTTAAAATTACCTACAGCAGACAAATTTTACCTACACCACTCAGAGTTTTGGAAGTATGGATCATACTGAAAACTGTTCAGAAACCAAATTTCTTTTACACTTCATAGGTGGCAACAGTGAATGCAGCTCATAAAAATTCACATACACCTACATGTACATTTTGTATTATAAACCCAGTACATGGACCAGTGTAGGTAGACATCAGAAATACCTGCACAGCCCCAGTTTTACCTGCACTAAGGTGCATATGCACCCAGTATTTCGAGCCCTGTCAGGTTACAAAACCCTGTCAGGTTGCATGAAAGACACATCCCGTCACGTGTAAGAAACAGCTCTTCTCCAAATCATCACGTTTTACTAATCAGGCTTGGATGCATATGGTGGTGACTACAAGGTGGAAACGTGTATAATTCTGTGGGAGATGTCGTAACAGAGGTACATATTTTTGAACTAGGTACAAAAGAATGCATGAATGACACATCCTGTCACGTGTAATAAACAGCTCTTCTCCAAATCATCACGTTTTACTAATCAGGCTTGGATGGTGGTGATTAAAGGATAGACCCTAACAAACCTGTATAATTCTGTGGGAGATTTTGTGTAACAGACATGTTTTTGAACTTGTTACAAAGGAATGCATGAACGACACATCCCGTCACGTGTAATAAACAGCTCTTCTCCAAATCATCACGTTTTACTAATCAGGCTTGGATGGCGATG
Source organism: Branchiostoma floridae x Branchiostoma japonicum (assembly GCA_013266295.2). Classification (NCBI taxonomy): domain Eukaryota; kingdom Metazoa; phylum Chordata; class Leptocardii; order Amphioxiformes; family Branchiostomatidae; genus Branchiostoma; species Branchiostoma floridae x Branchiostoma japonicum. The sequence continues at coordinate 15,062,689 of CM023829.1, read as the reverse complement.
ATTAAAGGACAGACCCTAACAAACCTGTATAATTCTGTGGGAGATTTTGTAACAGACAATATTTTTGAACTGGGTACAAAGGAATGCATGAAAGACACATCCCGTCACGTGTAATAAACAGCTCTTCTTCAAATCATCACGCTTTACTAATCAGGCTTGGATGGTGGTGACTACAAGGTGGACCCCAAGAAACGTGACTGTATAATTCTGTGGGAGATGTCCTAACAGAGGTACGTATTTTTGAACTGGGTACAAAGGAATGCATGAACGACACATCCTGTCACGTGTAATAAACAGCTCTTCTTCAAATCATCACGTTTTACTAATCAGGCTTGGATGGTGGTGATTAAAGGATAGACCCTAACAAACCTGTATAATTCTGTGGGAGATTTTGTGTAACAGACATGTTTTTGAACTTGTTACAAAGGAATGCATGAACGACACATCCTGTCACGTGTAATAAACAGCTCTTCTCCAAATCATCACGTTTTTCTAACCAGGCTTGGATGGTGGTGACTAAAGGATAGACCCTAACAAACCTGTATGATTCTGTGGGAGATTTTGTAACAGACAATATTTTTGAACTGGGTACAAAAGAATGCATGAACGACACATCCTGTCACGTGTAATAAACAGCTCTTCTTCAAATCATCACACTTTGCTAATTAGGCTTGGATGGTGGTGATTAAAGGATAGACCCTAACAAAACTGTATGATTCTGTGGGAGATTTTGTAACAGACATATTTTTGAACTTGGTACAAAAGAATGCATGAACGACACATCCCGTCACGTGTAATAAACAGCTCTTCTCCAAATCATCACGTTTTACTATTCAGGCTTGGATGGTGGTGACTAAAGGACAGACCCTAACAAACCTGTATAATTCTGTGGGAGATTTTGTAACAGACATATTTTTTGAACTGGGTACAAAAGAATGCATGAAAGACACATCCTGTCACGTGTAATAAACAGCTCTTCTCCAAATCATCATGCTTTGCTAATCAGGCTTGGATGGTGGTGACTACAAGGTGGACCCCAAGAAACGTGTATAATTCTGTGGGAGACGTCGTAACAGACATATTTTTTGAACTGGGTACAAAAGAATGCATGAACGACACATCCCGTCACGTGTAATAAACAGCTCTTCTCCAAATCATCACATTTTTCTAATCAGGCTTGGATGGTGGTGACTACAAGGTGGAAACGTGTATAATTCTGTGGGAGATGTCGTAACACTCTGAGGTACGTATTTTTGAACTGGGTACAAAAGAATGCATGAACGACACATCCTGTCACGTGTAATAAACAGCTCTTCTTCAAATCATCACGTTTTTCTAATCAGGCTCGGATGGTGGTGATTAAAGGATAGACCCTAACAAATACCTGTATAATTCTGTGGGCAATTTTGTAACAGAAGGTCTTGATCTCTACAAGGAGATCCACGTGAGAATTAGTTGAAAGATGTTCAATGTAAAGTGTTGGCTATACAGGGAGCATACATCTAACAAGGTTTGAAATCCCACCTGCATATGCAGGTTAGTGCAGGTAAAATTGGGGCTGTGCAGGTATTTCTGATGTCCATGTACTGTCATATAAACATTGTATTACATGGCATAATGTGGATTGTTATTTGCTGCATTGACTGTTACCACATATGGAGTATAAAAGAAATAATAGCAATGGTTTCTGAACAGTTTTTACCATGATCCCTACTTCCTAAATTCTGAGTGGTGCAGGGAAAATTTGACTGGTGCAGTTTATTTTCGATTTATTTTCAACACTTGCACACTAACATGGGCCAGTGCAGGTTAGGTACCTTTAAACCTGCATACCAGTATACCCAGTACATGGAATGGTGCAGGTTAGTTTAGGTGCAGGTAGACATCAGAAATACCTGCACAGCTCCAGTTTTACCTGCACTAACCTGCACATGCAGGTGGGATTTCCAGCGCTGCAGATGTTACAGTAAAAGATTCTGACTGGGTAATGCTCTAAAGATGCTAAACACAGTACAGGCATGGGAGACAAATATATGAAGAGATTGATGGACACAGCTGTAGGGTGGGAGGTAAAGTGTAGTTACAGCCAGCGGAACATGATGTAAGAGAAGTAGTTAGACAGAGCACAGTACAGTAAAAGGTTCTGAAGGGGTAAATCTCTAAAGATGCTGACCACATAACAGTACATGGACAGAAGACTAATATAAGAATAGAGATGGATGGACACAGTTGTAAGGTGAGAGGTAAAGTGCACTGTTATAGCCAGTGGGACATGATGTAAGACAAGTTAGTTAGACAGGGCGTTAACGTAGTCAGATGGCACGGCGACCTTTTCCAGGCTCGTCAACCCATGCGCTAGTCTGACGCACTTTCTAGCGAGTGCGACAGGCCATTACGCGAGCGTCTCTCCGCTTTTTTAACGATAACACAAGTGGGAGGACAAACACTTAGCCCCTATCAAAGTCGATCGCTTATCTGACAGTTTTTATGGCACAACTTTGTGCCAAGACTTCGTGCCTCGAGCAGTTCTTGTTCCACTGGGAGGAACGTTCCTTAACGTAAAGCCAGCCTGGCTGTATTTCACTGTTATCTGTGCATCCTATCTTAAACTGACCTTCTAAGCTTCCCATACTACTGAATAAACTAACAGGTCTTTCACTTAACCCCACTTTACATTGTATTTTCCAAGCACTATCGCAGAGGGGAACTCGTTGCCACCAAGTACAGTTGGGGCATCATCACTAGAAAGCTTTCAACAACTCCTGCAGCTACATGTACATGTAGATGTGCAAAGATTGGGTGTAACAGATCGTTCGGTGTAACATAGCTTGCTACCGCCGCGCCGCGTGCCTGCGAAGCTGGTGTGTTACGCTGAAAGGTGGTTATACCGGTTATACAGATACATGTAGATGCTTTGCAGTGTATTTTTACACTCAAGTCAAAATGGTCGTTTTTTCTGGCAAACCTTGACTCAATTTTTGTAAAAAGAAACATCCCAGAATGTTATGTGACTGGGCTTAACCTTTAACACACCGAAGCAGCCATTTGGCTACCAATTTTCTATAGATTACGGGGTTAGGCAGGAGAAAGAAGGTTAAACATCTGCTTCTGCTATAAAGAACTTGTAGTACAAATAATTTATAATGTAATATGTTGTAGTCACTTCCTCATTGATTAAAGCCGATGGCGTATTAAAATTCTTTCACGCAACACAGCTAAAATTAATGCTATTAATATTATTCATCCTCTGAATGGCTTTGTGCCCATTGGCTTGGGTTCAAAAACAAATGCCGAGATTTCTTTCACTGACAAGCGCAGGCCGCTTTCTGAAGTGGTATCAAAGCCTTGCAGCTTACTGGGAACATGATAGCATGCTGTAGTCAATAAGGTTTTAGGCATAAAAGGCTCTGCAGAGATGGGACAATTGCGGAAAATGGTAGGATTTGGCAGACGTCTTCAAAACCAATACTTAGGCTGACGTCTGGCAGCGGAGTTGGCATTCGCGTACAAGGCGCGTGGGTGTCTAAGTGTCTGCCTACACAATTTTAGGTTAAGTGCAGGTACCAAGCTTTTACGTCTCCAAAGTTTCAACAGTTGGACTGTGTAATCATCACTTATCTCTGAAGTCCTTTGCCGTGTCCCACTCAAAGACTTGCATGCAGATATCGCAGGCTAGGATGAGGGTCTGCATGCCTTTTTTCCGTGATGCGTAGCGAGCTATTTTGATTCGCCGTTAACTGTAGCCGTCTGCTTTAATTAAATGTTAATCGCTGTCGGAAAATTCTTCGTGAAGCATAATTGGTCGCTTTAACTTGATGTAGCACGTTATTTTGTTGTTATCCTGACTCCATCATTAAGCATTATTAAAAAACCCTCTGTATGCAGTAGTCGAATGCGCCAGATTGCCCCCAAAATCACAACAGAACGTCTGGCATCCGCAGACTAGTTTTGCGAGACACCCCAAGAAAGTACAAGAACAATCCAATGAAGTATTTCCTAATCCTTGCACAAGAACAACTTGATTTACTGTTAAGTGTTGCCTCAACCTTTCTAAATTTACCGTTAAGCGTTGCCCACCTTTCTAAATTTACTGTTAAGCGTTGCCTACCTTTCTAAATTTACCGTTAAGTGTTGCTGACCTTCCTACATTTACCGTTAAGCGTTGCCCACCTTACTAAATTTACTGTAAAGTGTTGCCAGGATCCCCCCATGCAGAACCTCTAGTATTGCCGGGGGACTTAGTATGCACATGGTTTAGCGGGTAAGCACAAATGATTGGGCAGTCAATATGAAGACTGTAGTTTTATCTTCCCCCTCAGACCTACATTTGTACATGTATCATTTGTAGGCACTCTGGCTTCGATAATACATAATACTTAGTACATGCATGCTTTTAGCTGAGTATGTTGGCGTTTTGTTTCAAGTAAGGCCATACTCAGTCTGACGATTATGGATGACATCTGTGCACATCAATTTTCTTCCATTTCCAAAAACAAAAAGGTCCCATTTCTCAAGGATGCCAGAGGTCGACTGAAAAGAAGAAGATGCCAGAGGAAGGGAAACATGGGTTGAATTACCACTTTCTCGCACCACCAAGTCTTCCAAAGTCAAAGATTGTTAAAGAACAAAAATAAAGAATTTATTGTTTTACCATATATAATTGTACAATCATGTATTACCATGCTCTGTGTGTCCAGTCATTTTTCAACCTTCCTGACCACTTAAATTTCATAATGAAGACAACGTTTTTTTGCCTAACTTTTTTCTTGCATGCTCTCATCAGTTTTGGGGTATCCAGAGGATGTCATACATTACACTGGCCTAAGAGGGAGTTACATGCTGTACCTGTGTTGTCAGGTAAAATGCTGATGTCTACATACACCTAACCTGCACCTGTCCAGGTACATTTTGTACTAGGTACATTGTATTTGTTCCCAAACCTGTCTACACAGTTTACAGTTACGATTTCTAGATCCTGATGGATAGATGATAATTATGATAGATAGCAAACACATAAAAAACAAAACCTCCATTCACAGACTGAGGTAAAAAAATATCAGCCCTCTTAGGATCCACCTTGTCAATTACCAATTTAAAGAGAACATCAGTGAACTGTGAGATTTAAAATAATGACATTGGAGGGAAGTTGAGAATGCGTACAGCTGTGAGCTGTTGCCTCGCTGAGCTTCAAAACAACTCCTGCCAGCTGTCGGCCGAGTCAGATAAACACAGCCATTTGTCTTCTGGCACATTACGTCCCTGCTAGGAACCATTATAGGAGGGTGTGCATTGTTCCATGTAGGGTGATAAAATACCAGTTGGCGTTCCTACAGTGTACATATACATCAGTCACGTAATACAAAGACAGTTCTGTGAGATCAAGCCACTGTGAGAAACTGAAGAATGTGAAATCCATGCAGTATACATGTATTAACCATACTGTCTTACTCGCTTTTCTCATACATGTATATCAGTTCAATGAGTCACTAGTCTTGACCTTTTGATTAAAAAGATACTGTAAATCTATTTATTTTTGCTGAGACTTTTACTGGTGGGAGGGGTAAGGTTCTTTTGGGGGTATTTCGAGTCCTACATGTACATCAGGTCTGCAAGGCTCTAAATGCTTTCTTCTGCATACTGGCACTGGTGCAGGTAATTTTTAATGTTACCGGTACCAGTGAGACAAGTTTTACCTGCACCACTCAGCATTTAGGAGGTGTGGACCACACTAAAAACTGTTCAGAAATCATTGCCATTATGTGGTAACAGGCAATGCCACAAATAAAAATCCACATACATGTACACCTACATTGAAAAGTTTTGACTGTCTTTTTTGGCAAATACTGTTCTTAAAATGTACAGACTACAATTGGGATCTCTGCCGTTAAAATCGCCGACCTCAAACAGAATTTTTCTGTTGACAGAGACTCCAATCAGGATCTCTACTGGTAGAATTAGCAATCGTAGTCTCTACCCTTAGCTGACATATATAAAACCAGTACACGGACCAGTACAAGTTCGGTGCAGGTACAGAGACATCCAAAATATCTGCACAGCTCCAATTTTACCAGGCACTAACCAGTGCAAGTGCAGCTGGTATTTTGAGCCCTGGGTCTGTGTAGATGCAGGGGCTCTTGTTACTAATAAGTAAATCTATGACCGTCATCATATTTTCCAGGATACTTCAAGCGGTTCTTGATCGCCAGCTTTGCATTATCTGCAGGGGTTATACTCAGAGTCAGAGAAGCCCCGCAAGTCAGGAAACTTTTAATATCTTCCTCTCCCAACATCTGCTTGGAAATTTTACCAGAAATGTCATATCTGACCATTAGGGTCAAACGGTTGACATCATGTCAAACTTCTCCCTGCCTCTCGTGCCCGGTAACGAAATGAATCGGTCGGAGCACTTCTCAGAAATCCTGGCCGCAGCTTTATTGGTTATCTGACGTACGGCGCCGCCTTATACTGTTCTCTTGGGCCAATCATAGCCCTCGTAGCTCCCCGTTTGACGTCCTTATCGCCATTTTGCGCTCCGATCCCGTAGTAAATGTTTTGATTGGTAGTAAAGTGGAATGGATTGCAGTGCGCGATGCTTGCGCTGTCGGCATTTAGTATGTGATAACGTCTTTACAAACCTGCATAACGGAGCTACATGTATATCTACATATTATATAGCTCTGGATAGGGGTAGGCCTGGTAGGAATATGCACTCTAGTTTCCCGGAGGTAATAAAGTCCTGACTAGAACCTTGTGAAGAAGCTTCACTCTTGACAGACTTTGTGTCATTTGTAAGCGGATAAGACACACACACCCTCCCATGAGGACAGAACAAAACAGAAGTGTGGCTAATACAATTGCCTACGGCATGCCGGACCAGTTCTGGACTTGTATGTTTCCATTCCCCAAAATACTTTAGATATAGATTCAGTACTGTACTTGTATAAAAAACAACAACAACAACAACAAAAAACAGCAATCACATGTTCTACTTTTCGTTCTATTACCATCTAAAACCCTAATACATGTATATCACACAAACCTTCCGTACTGATCACAAAATCTGCACTGAAAAAAAAGACGACAACAATGCCGTAGCCAAATGCCATCTCCTGTTACGGCGGCCGTTCCTGAATTCCGAACTATTGCATGACAGATGGAGGATTATGAATCAATTAGGCTATCTCCGGTTAGATGGATGGGTGGGGGATGATAAACAGTTCCGACTGCGGGAGACAGGAGACTACCCAGCAGGAAGAGGAAACAGGGCAGTCTCATTCCTCCATCTGATACACCTGGTGATCTATTACCCGTCTAGAAAGTATCAGAAAGTCTTTTATATCCTGCCAGAAGCAATTTGAGTCTACTGGCAGGAGAGCTCTCTAAAGGCTGTAGAAACGTATCAAGTATACTGCATGTTTTGTAATGTGCTAAAGGAAATAGTTGCAGGTGGCAAGGTGGTCTTGTGGTTACTGGGTTGTTGACTCAGAATTGTATTCGAATTTTCGAAAGCGGCGCACACGGTTGGGGCGAAACGCGTTCGAATCGTTCTATGGAAGCCCGGTTTATACGCCCGGTCGTACAGTAAAATACAACACGGTCGGGAGCACTGTATTGCCGCCCGGGTATGATATAAAAGCATGTATAAAACGCACGAAACTTAAGATCCCTTACCTTGACAGGGTAGTAGTAGGATCTGAAGGACAGGTGGTCCCGCCCACACAAGGGAGGGTGTTCCGAGCGGATGTGCATCTCCAGGTGTTGGAAGAAGTCGTGGTCCTGATGTGAGACACAGAAAAACAAGCAACTCGTACCACAAAACCACATCACAGCAAACACACAACATCCAAACAAGTTTAGTGTTATCGAAAGGCAATATTTAGGTATGAAGCAAGTTTAATTACAGTTTGAACTCGCTTCATAATGACTTATACCAACACACAATTTCAAGATACTAAGGCCACACGAATTTAATTTGTTGCTTCTCGGATTTGCCTCTTCATTTTTTTTCTGATTTGAAAAAAAAAAATTCTGGAATCTAAATCAACTCAAAAATGCTCATATTTTGCCTCCAACAGTTGAAGAAAGTCCTTTTCTTCCTAGTTGTTACTGTTGTTACTACATGTACCAATCTACCAATGCAGTGGTTTGATTAAAAGTTCAAAATTCATTGTTTAAATTTTAACCCAGTTTTTTGTGTTGACTTCATGGCACCTATTCTAGCATTTGGGGCTATAAAAGGATGCCCAGGCCTGTTTTTATTTTTTTCGCCCTGTCGCTTCATATTTTTTCTGAAAAAATCCGAGAAGCAACAAATAAAATTGGTGTGGCCTAATAATAATATTTTGAATACTAGTAGCTCAAAGGATCACAATGCATGGTTAGATTGGTGAAACTAGTAACACCCACTTTCCACTGCAGGCTGCAACTGGTGAGTAACCAAAATATTTCAACGAATTTCACAGACAATCAACAAATTTTCTTATGTTTTGTTACCATTTAAATCATACAGATGTATCGCCCATCATATTCCAATTATAAATTCTGGGGTCCCGGAAATCCAATTTTGGTTCCTTGCGTTGCTAGTGGAAAGGGGGGTGTATGTAGTTAAGGTTAGAAGTGACTTTGGTTCTACATCTACTGTGAGTTTGCAATGTAAGCAATCCAACAAGCATTCAGATCAGGAGAGTATGTTAGTGTCTTTTAGCATTACATTGGTAAAGGGCTGTTCCAACCATGGAATCTAATAGTATATATTTCAATCTACATCGTATTACATAACGTGCAATGATTTTTTTCTCATCCCATCATTTCCTTACTACTTTTTTGTTTAAGTGGTGTTGAATGGCCGAGTGGTAACAAATTTTTAGGTTTAGCAGACACGAGATGTTGAGGTCATGGGTTCCCTGTCCATGGCAAGAAGTTGTGTCCTTAAGGGGCCGTCACATTGTGCGAAAATCGATCGGCCGACGAGTCGGCGAGCTCTAAACGACATTTACGGCAGTAGTACGCCTGATGTTTCGTCGAGCGTAGCGCGAATTTTAGGGATCGCCGGCGATTTTTAGGAGTCGGCCGAAGCTCGCTGACACGCGAAACGTGACTAGTCGCCCGATTTTTGAGGTCATAGATGTATTCCCAAGCGATTGCCCGAGCCTCGCTCCATGTGACGGGGACGATTTTCAAGCCAAAAATACGCGCGATCCTCGGTCGATCTAAAACCGGGTGACCTTACGGCAATCAACAAATACGGCCAAAGCTCATCAACAATGTGACGCAGGCATTAGGAAAGGCACGTTCCACGACTTTCCTCACTCTATCCAGGTGTAAAATGGTTACCTGATGGGCTCTGTCTTCCAATACCGTGCCCTTACACACAGTGGATTAACAACCTACTGCCCCTTCGGCCTCAGAAAGGCTATGGGACTACACATACCTTTACCTTTTTTTTGTTACCAATGTTTGGAACAGCCCGAGGGTTAAGAAAAGCGAATCATGCTTGGATCAGGCATTACTGCAGCTGTAATCATGCAGATCAGGTGAAACACGGATCATCAGGCATCATGTCCAAGCATTACCGTTACAGTAGTCACACCAACCAGTGCTGTTAAGGGTTAGAAACTATTAGTTTTATTAGTTCAACCATATAACCATAAAGTTAGTTAAAGTCCTCCCGCAACCATTGGCATGCTCGCATATGGCGGTGCACATCTCCGTTTCTGTAGCCCTTGGGCCACACAGTTGTGCAATCACTACAGTAGGAGGCTAGTCCACTGGTAGTGGTGTGTGTTTAACTCCCATACTCTTTCCCAAGTGCTAAGCAGAGAAAGCAGTACAAAATGTATGTACCATTTTTAAAGTCTTTGGTATGACTCGGCCGGGGATCAAACTCACGACCTACCGAATGCAAGGCGAGCACTCTACCCTATAGGACACAAAAATTCTACACAAGAGGCTGAGGTACACCATTTTGGCAGACAGCAAAGTAAGGCCACAACAAGCAAATTTTATGGACGACATCCACGTCTGCATTGATTTTCACCTGATGTTGAGGTTGACATTAGATTTGAAGTCTGCACAGGGATATTATCAGGGGTTTTTCTAGAAAAAATTTGCATGAGGGAGCAGATCACTAGCATGGCAAGGGAGCAATGCAAATTTTTACAAGAGTAACACAGTTTGTAATGCTAGAATGCATTGTGTGTAATATGAATGTTTTGTTTTTATATTTTCACTGGAAAAACATCATTTTGAGAAAGACATTATGTTGTGTACTTATCTACATGTACACATGTAGTATGTAACCACTTATAATAGGGTCGAGGGTTCAATCTGAAAATTGACATGAGGGAGCTGGCTGGTTACATGAGGGAGCAGCGCCCTTATTCCCTGGTTAAGAAAAAAAACCTGATTATCCATAAAATTTACTTGCTTTGGCCTTAAGTTATAGAAGCAATCAGAAGGCTGGAATAAACTATACAATAATGACTGCAATTTTATGTGTACAGTATCATCATGATCATGACATTGTACTGCATCAAAAGTAAATTGCAAGTCAATGCTTTCTAGGAAACCTTGAAAGTTAGATTGGCAATATTGTCATCGGGGAATACTCTCCAGATGGCAGTTATTTCCTACCAATTCAAATTTAATTTGTGACTGCGTTTCCAGCAGAGTTGACATCACCAGGCAACGTCAAGCAACAACACAGCCTGCCGTTTGTTAATAAGAACGAAAGCTTTAAGTGATTCAGAGTGTTTGACGGGTGGTTTATAAACAAATGATGCTCTATTTGGTTTGGGCATACCGCTTTTCAGACCACCAGGCAAGGGCAATTTAAATAAAGGCAACAAAGTAACGAAACAGCCACGTTTAACCTTCTCCCTGCTGCTTAACCCCATGACCAACACAAATTTGGTGACAAAACAGTTACTTTAGCATGCCGATGGTTAAGCACTGTAGTGATGTGATAAACAAATGCTGTTACATTTGTGCAGATGTGAAAGACTGCTCAACAATGTTTTTACTTACGGGTACGGAGGTATAATTTTTTGGTGGTTTGCTTGTGTTTTGTAGGTACATGTATATTTGAACGCCGTGCAGTGGCAGGAAGAGAGGGGGAGATTTTGTAACCACAGACTGACAGGAAAGTTCACCCACACAGTTACTGCTGGTACCCGCTTAGGGCTTGTCACAACAAGACTTAGGTTTGTGCATTTCTGGCCTCTCAGCCTGCAAGGTTTCTGTCCTAGGCCTGTTGTAGTACGTCAAGCCAATTCTTTGTTGTGCTAATAAATTCATGAAAACTCTAGATACTTGCCAGAGGTTTGAAATCTCCAACTTCTTGTTCGAAAACTCAAACTTACCTCGTGACTGGTGAATGGCACCAGGATGCCCACCCCACCCGAGATGGTGGTGTACACCAGGGACTCAGAACCACCGGGGATCAGGGTAGCCTTCTGTACGGACGTCACCACCTCTCCCACGTGGTAGTTACAGATCACGTCCGCCTGGTGAGAATAGGAGACGCCAGCTTAGAGATCAGTCACAAACATTGACCGAGACACTGGTGAAGTCCATTACAGAATTGGTAAAAAAAACAAACTAGAAAGGTAACATCTGCAAAGCAAATGCATTATGTTTACCTTTACAATGTACATGTACATGGCCTAGCCCAACAAACTACTTCAATCTCTGTTTATTCTTACCATAACACATTCATACATATATATGGTGACCAGCCCCTCCAACAGTTACTCCTTTGCTACATAATGTAATCCAACACCACAGGGTGTCTGCTACAGCACCAGTTACCAAGGTGAAACCCGTCTGGTCCAGGTGATTGACCTTATGTGTTTGCCAGTGCATGCAGTACCAAAACAAACAGTGAAGTCCACTGTAGAATGGAAGTACTAATATCTGCAGGAGTCTATCATATAGACACCTTACATGTATGGTGGCTCAGAAATGTACTCAGTATGCATTCAACAATACCCTATTTTTATGCCTTATCTCTTAAAGGAGAACTGAAGTCAGGAGGAGGGTTTTATTTTCATGGGTAGACAGGACAGAGTTGGAGGGGCTGGTCACCATATACTAGTACATGTATATGAGTATGAGTAAGAATAAACAGCAGTTTTGTCAGGCTAGACCATGTGAAGGTAAACATTTCCTTCGCAAATGTTATAATGTACCTTTCTAGTTTACCTCCTAAAATTATTCAGTATTGGAAAATACATGTAACATCCTCCTCCAGACTTGTGAGCTCTTATATACATGTAGTAGCTTTGAACCCAATTATAAAAGTTGGCTGTGACTGTTGTCTCCGAAATTCGTGAGCTTTGCTTTTCAAACCATTAGCCTCCTCTGTGTGTTGTCGGTGCCAAAACCTTGCGCACGATTCAACAGCACTTATCGGCAGAAATGGACATCTTGCTGACGTGTCATCATAACACAGATTCCCTCAAGGGCAATTCTTCAGTTTTGTTGTGAACACTGATTACCATTAGGCATAGAAAAATTATTTGTGTTTCTGGTTTCAGTCCTGAAAAAAATACGGTTGGTAGGTATGGATTCTCTTTTTTTCCCCACATTTTGACTGAAGTTATCCAACAAATACAGTTTAACAAATTATGTAAAACTAAAATGCTGCTTTCAAGACAATAGTGTCCCTTGTGTGATGCTAGTGCCAAAACCTTATACACGACTCCAGAGCACTTATTGGCAGAAATGGACATCTTGCTGGCGTGTCATCATAACACTGGTTCCCTCAAGGGCAATCCTTCAGTTTTGTTGTGAACACTGATTACTATTAGACATGTAGACATAGAAAAATTATTTGTGTTTCTGGTTTCAGTCCTGAAAAAAATATGGTTGGTAGGTAGGGAATCTCTTTTTTTTTCACATTAATTTCGACTCAAGTGATCCAACAAATACAGTTGAACAATGTCAGGGCTCGAAATCCCGGCTGTATTATGCAGGTTAGTGCAGGTAAAATTGGAGCTGTGCAGGTATTTCTGATATCTACCTGCACCTAACCTGCACTGGTCCATGTACTGGGTTTATACATGTATACAAATGTAGGTGTACATGTGTGTGGATTTTCATTCGCTGTATTGGCTGTTATCACCTACATGTATGAAGTGTAAAAGAAATACATTTTGTATAATAGCAATGGTTTCTGAACAGTTCTTAGTGTGATCCATACTTCCTAAATTCTGAGCGATGCAGGTAAAATTTGTCTGGTGCAGGTAATTTTCAATGTTACCTGCACCAAGGCGGGTATGTAGAAAAAAAATAAGAATTTCGAGCCCTATAAGTAACTGTAAACTGAAATGCATCAGGACCAGGGCTGTCTCCAGGACAGGGCTGGCAGTTTTTTGCTAGAGTCGGTCTGGAAACCAGAAACACATAATTTTTTCCCTAGGCCTAACAACCATCTCCCATTCGGCAAAATTGGGTGCTACTGGAAAATACTTTAAAGCCTTTACCAACGCAGTGGGGAAAAGTGGTTAGACCAGTGCTGACAGCAAAGACCTTGAACTTGATGATTTGCCAGAAAAGTACACAGTGATTCAGTCTTGAAGGTTATCTGTTATTTTGTTTGTGCAGGGCTAACTGTATTAAAAAACCCATTTAATTGCCTGCTGTTTGGATACAGTAGTACAGTATGTGTAGTACAAAGTATATGTAGTACAAAATCATATGTATATGTGTGAAAAAAGAAACCTTTGTTTTTTCTTCAGAGTTGAGTTATAGAAGCTTACTATTTAAGTGTCTGTGGTAGTATCTTACTGTAAATCTGGAAATGTTCACTATGGTTTTAGTTTTTGCAGAAAGCGGTGACCAGTCTTAAATGTGAATTCATGACAACACGAATTTGCATTTCCTATGTTAATACAAAATCTTTTAACTGCAAAGTCAAAGGTTCCACAAAAACATCCTTCTACTACAAAAGTATGTCCCCGAGAGAATAAATGAAATTATAGTTATCTCCATGAAAAATGGAGATATTGTTTTGGGTCTGTCTGTGTGTGTGTGTGTCTGTGTGTATCTGTGTGTGTTTCCGCCAATTACTGGTGAGCATAACTAAAGTCAAAGAACGCCTTTATGGATGGTGATGATATTTGGTATGTAGGTAGGTCTTAGGAAGACAAAGGTCAAGGTCAAATCTGGGCCTCCTGGTGGCTGACCTTGGTACTGCAGCAGAACTTCCGGTTTTTGTATCTTTTGTCCTGAACATGCTATGGTCTTGATTTTTTGGTGGCAGATAGCTTTTCCTGTCAGGAATAAGTGGCGTGGGTTTGGTCCCCCTAGCAGCTTGTTCTGGAACTGCAGCGGGGTGGGTGGCGAAATCTTTAAGAGCAGATAAGTCCAGAAAGGAGCAACGTATTATCATGATTTTTGGCATGTAGGTAGCTAACACAAAGATGTACATAATTAGATGCAAATTATGCAAATGAGGATTTTATTTGCATAATTAATTAGGAAATTCTGTAATTCCAGTGTTTTACATAATAGGACTTTCATACATGTATATAATCTATTGCAGGTAGAATATCAACAGATACCAATTATGCAAATATGGACCTCATTTGCATAATTAATCTAAAAATTCTGATTCCTTAGTGTAATGATGGGAATTTCATACATGTGAAATGTAAGTTAGTTAATAGTTTAACACCATGCATATGTTATGTTAATGTAGAGGTCATTTGCATAATTTATGATAACATGTTGAAATGAAACATTGCCAAAGGATCTGACTTTAAATATGTTATTTATCTTGAGGAAACCATATTTCATGGAGATATGAGGTCTCCGAATTCTTGTTTTGACTTGCAGTTGAGACAATTCTGTAGTACACTAGTGGTACAATTGAAACGTAATTTGTGGTGTCATGATTTTGCAGACCAGTGGGAAGGTCACCGTGAAAATAAAACCCCTGCGAACATTGTCAAATTTCCAGTATTTTGTAGCAGAACCTCTTTGTTCCTAGTCCACACACCATGGCGTGGCAGGTTGCCAGGTTCTGCAGTATCATGTCTTCCTGTTTAAGACCTGACAGGTTATATAATACAACACTCCTGCCAGGGTGAACACAGGAAGTGACGAGCTTACGATACCAAGACTATGTTTAGTTTTTCATTATATCTACAGCGTGCGAAATACTACTAGTATTACCTAGTATTACTAGGTTGCACAGTTGCGCTGTGCAACCATATTTTGCTTGGTGCAACCTATTTCTACATTTCTACAGGACTGGTAGCTCAGTGCACTACTTAAATTATGTGGTAAGGATGCCCCTTTCTTCCATTGGGAACTGTTTAATGAGATGTTCCCATGGAAGAGCTCATCACTTCAGGTAAGGGGAAACAACTCTGTGTCAGAAATGTATAAATGCACATTGTATTCTAACAAAGTTAATCATAATGAATTGTAGAAGAGCTTAAATTCCTTTCATCCTTTCATCCTAGGTTGCCACTGGGCAACCTGGCTCAAAAAAGTATTTCGTACACTGATTATACAGTACCTAACCAGTTCCCTGTGTATGAGGGAGCTTATGGCGTCAAACCTCTGCACATTGAATCCAATACACTTATCAAGAAGAGCAGGGTGACCCGGTATGCTTGGTTATAAATGCGAGCCACAGGGAAGCCGCTTTGCTCTAGTAGCTACTTGAAAAAACATCATGCTTCACCTCAGTTGAGGATGACAAAAGAAGAAGAAAGAAGAACAACAAGCGCTAGCTAAGGTGCATTAATTTCTAATCTGCGGAATAATCAGTGATATTTCTTTAGAAACATTTAAATGTTTGGTGAACCGGCTTTTGGCCAGAAAGAAATTATAGCTTTGTTTCTGCTTCATATGTACCTACCAAAATCTTGTAACTGAAAAGTTATTACTGGCACTACATAGAATTATATATATTCTGGCTCAAGTATTTAAACACAGACCTTCTGTGATGCCCCGTTGAGAAGTCCTCTATCCCAGAGTGCCTTGTTGCCGGTGGGGTCCTCGTCGACCTCGTCCGTGACCCCTGCTGGGAGCCTCACCATGGACAGGTTTCCAAACTTGTCGCCTAGAACAAAACAAGAAATCAGAGTTTTTGTGAATTTCTTGTTTTACTCATTATTGTAAATTCATCTGTACATGTCTACCTCTCAGTAATAGTATAATGGCATTTTGTCAATGTCATCTGGCCAACTTCCTGCTGGGACCTACTGTAACTTCCTGTGTCTGACCTTTTGTGATCTGTGGTTAGGTAATTTTCCCCCACCCACTTGCTGTCACTCAACTGAACAAACAAGTAAATAAACGCGCGCACACACACACACACACACACACACACACACACACACACACACACACACAAACAAAACAATACCTCTGCAATCGAAATGGGAATTATTATGTGTCTTGCCATACACTTACACCTGAAAAAAAAAGCAAGTTGAAATGCACAGTCACATTTTCTGGTGGATGAATTTGTGAAAACAATTCAATAACAAGTGTGTTGCTGTTTTTGTTTTACAATCCTTACAGATTTTATTTGGGTTCACTTTTCTGTGCTTTCTTGTTATCAAAGATAATTCTACAACACAGCAGTACACAGATATTATAATCATATGAATTCAGATTTATTACATATTAATTTGCTCCTGCAACATATAGAATTAAGTTAGTGGTAATTGCCTATTTTGTAATCCATGAAATAAATTTCTCTTACTTTTAGTTTGAAATTATGATTCATATGCACTTAGTTACACAAATGCTCCCTGGTATTTTATTGTTACCTTTCTAATTGCTTTCAAGGCTCCAATCTATTCTATTTTTGCCTTCAATGATGTATAAAGAATTACATAGACAAAGATTTGTGAATGGCAATCATCTGCTTTAATATCTACCCTTTATATTAGTGTCATAACTGCATATTACTGTCGAAACAATAAGCATTTCTCATCTTTATTGCAATTTTGTAATCAGTTCTTATAATATGTGCTAAAATGGCATAGCAATAATGATCTATTTGAATGCCACCTTCATAATGGGCTTGAAATACATGTATCTTGCACTGGTGCAGGTAACATAGAAAATTACCATTCGATTGTATGTGTTCAGCATAACTAAAAAATCTGTGAATGGATCTTATAATGATATTTGGTAGGTGAGTAGCAGTTATGGCAACAAAGGTCAAGTTTGAAAATGATTACTCTGTCATGTTCCTACGTTGCTGTAGAGAGTTGTGTTTTTTGGCGACGTCTCAGGGAGGAGCCAAATGGTACAGTATTGTGTGTGATTCGCAAAAATTCTAGGAATTGTACAGGCATTTTGTCCACATGCCTGTAGACAGAATGGAATGTCTACAGGCATGTGACCTACATCTATGCCTACATTCCTGGACGCCTTTGGGAGTGCCTCAGTCCCACTGAAGACCTCTCAGAGCTGCCCCAGCTGGATGCCCTACTCTCTGTGACCCCGGGGCTTGTTCATTATACACTCAGGGGGGGAGTGCACTGTATCTGTATAGGTACCAAGTCTTCCTCAAAATCATGAAATGATGGCAGGGCCGCAGTGCCATGCAAACAATAACCCTAACAGCAACCACCGTCGCCATGGCAATGTATGTTTTCATTGCCAGTCTTGTTGTGTTTTTGTTCAACATAACTCGAGAAACAGTGTATGGTTGTTAGGGGACAGTTACAAATGTAGTAGGAGCCAAAATGAAGGTTAAGTTCGATAATGGGTGCCCTAGCGGCTATTTTAGGTATTGCAACGTAGTGTGAAAGTTTGAAGTAAAATTTTCTGTAAGTATTAGGTCAATGATTTTTGAGCAGTGGAAAGCTGTTGGGGCTTGGAGCAAATGGTGTAAATTTGGGCCTGTAGCAGTGTGCATGTCCTGAGATTGTGTGGATGTTATAGTAGCACTTTTCATAATAAACTTCTTTACTTGGCGAAGGCACATGTTCCCAGAACTCTAGTTTCTTTTATACTTCATAGGTGTTGGACCCATACATGTCCGGACATGCACCCAGACGTTGTGCCCTTGGGAAAGGCACTTAACACATATTTCCCCCCCCCCCTCCGAGTTTGCTTTAAAAAAGACTTGCACTTGATGCAAGCACGTCTAACCCCCAGTTCTGGGGAAAAAAGACGTTAAATTGGATAGAGAGAGAGAGAGAGAGAGAGAGAGAGAGAGAGAGAGAGAGATAGGTGGTAACAGTCAATGCGGCAAAAAAAAAATCCATGTATACCTACATACATGTACATGTGTATGTCTATAAACTCAGTACATGGAGTGGTGCAGGTTAGGTGCAGGTAGACATCAGAAATACCTGTACAGCTCCAATTTTACTTGCACTAACCTGCATATGCAGGTGATATTTCCAGCCCAGTAATAGCTCCTAGGAAAATTTCCAAGAAATCATCATCCCTTTGAGAGCCTGAATCACTCTGTCGCCCCTCTACCATTAAGTGAAAAATAATGGCCAGGGATTCAACTCTGGTAATTTCAGCTCCTTTGAACTGGATTGCTCAAATCTATCTTTATGTTATAAAAATAGGGAAATTATTAGCTATCCTGGCAACAATCCGTCTTCTATTAAATAAACTTATTAAGCAAAATTGCGCCGCCAACAAAAATAGAATGTGCTGCTGTATGACATCTGCATGCTTATTACTGACAAAATAGGACAGAATATCATAAAAATTGGAGTGCATGTACATCTACATGGAATGACTTTTTCATTCTGAGGGAAAAAAATGATGCCAATTATTAAAACCATAAAAACAAGTGAGATGGCACTGCATTATTACTATGCGATAATGTGCTTAAAAATACTGTAATTTTGCTTAGTTTTGTGCTGTTTTTATTTTGCAGTAGGAAGGAAAGAAATTTTCTCGATGTTTTTTATTTACATGTACATTTGCGATTGAAACAATTCTGTAGTACTGCTGTAGTAATACACTGGAAATGCAGTAGAGAGGTCACCGCAAAAATTTAAAGTTTTACTGTAATCTGTAGTGCAACTTTAAGTGGGATGCTAGACAGCATTTTCACGTGAGTAGAGTGAAGAGATTTGTGTAAAGTACCTGCAACAACCACTCAAGGGACTGAGGAAAAATGGTTGGTGAGGGGGAGTGGTTGCTTCAAACAAATGGGAGAGCTGTGTTTGTGGTCTTTGACTTAAGGTTGTCTCATTCCCTCATACAGCCAAAAAAGTGCTTCCAATTTTTCTAAATTTAGGGTAGGTATGATATGAATAGAATACAACACGGTGTCTTCCGTATTGCCCGAGGTATCGGCCCGAGGTATCGGCCCGACCACGATCCGACTCGCGGGAGGGCTGAGACCAAGGGCGATGCGGAATACACCGTGTTGTATGCTATTTATCTCGTACCCACCCTAGAAAACACATCTTTCAATGCAAAATGAGCGAAAATTTGGTGTCCCTAAACCAAAAAACTGCAACAACATCAATTCCAACGTCCGTATCCTGTATTCGAATTTTCGAAAGCGGCGCACACGGTTGGGGCGAAACGCGTTCGAATCGTTCTATGGAAGCCCGGTTTATACGCCCCGTCGTACAGTAAAATACAACACGGTCGGGAGCACTGTATGGCCGCCCGGGTATGATATAAATAAAAAAAAACACTAGTTTTGTACAATATTCATGTGCTCCACTGATAAAAAAAAGGGATTGCAGGTTACTGTAATTCACGTAATGTTCACGGTAGCAAAATTTCTCTGTCAGAGGAAAATGGACATGTTCACGGAACTTAATCTTCACGGTGGCGGGAAATGGGGAGGGCGGTGAAAGACAAATGATTTTTTTACGGTAATGATAAGTTCACGGAAGTGAACATAAAAGTACCGTGAAAAAATCAGGAATTACAGTATGTAACTTATTGTAAGACAGTTGGGCAGCAGAGGGTCTAAACGTTGTAAAATTGGACAGGTCGACCGTTTTAATGTGATCTATGACTGAGTCAAATGCCCTAACCACAAAGCCACACATATCTGTAAACACTGCCCTCTAGTGGAATTTATCCAAACTGCAGTCTGACCTGCGGCCACGGTGTCGTAGTCCAGCTGCGTGGAGCAGGTGATCCAGCGGTAGCTGGTGTCGTCCGAGAAGATGATGAGCTGGTTCTCCTGGCGCTTGTAGCGGATGAAGTGGAACGACTCCTGCACGTCGCTCACAAAGATCCGGTGGCCCATGGTGTGGATGGACATGATGAAGTTGGGCACATGCTGAATGGAAACACAAAGGCTCAATAAATGAATTGATTATGTTTACCTTCGCAGAAGGAACACGTGCTGTTTTGCTGTCACAGTTTCTTCTTCTTCTTCGTCCTTTTCTTTTTCCATTCCAAACAAATATGGTCAACGACCTGGACCAGATGGCTGTCACCAACGTAACTGGTGCTGTATACTATAGAAGACACCCTGTGGTGTTGGATTACATTATGTTGCAAGTGGCAGGACAGAGTTGAAGGGGCTGTTCACCATATGTATGAATGTGTTTGAGTAAGAATAAACAGACCATGTAGTTTGTTAGTCTAGACCATGTGAAGGTAAACATTACGCATTCGCTTTGCAAATGTTACCTTCCTAGCTAACTTTTACGGTTCTTAGTGGCAAATGTGCAGTTCTTGGCACTTTGGAAGCACCAAGTTATTGTGTGTCCTCACCAATGTTGGCCCATGGTGTGGATGGACATGATGAAGTTAGGCACATGCTGGATGGAAACACATTAAAGGAATGCGTTCCTTTAAGGTTTAATATTCAACCTTCCTCTCTTTCACGTAAACCATCCAATAAGAACCAATGTTGGGTTTTTCCGATCTTCAGGTTCACCCCATGTCCTGTGTCTCACCCTTTGACCTCTTGTCACTCTGTCAATCTTCTCCCATCCATGTGCTGTCAACCTACTGTCAAATTCACCAAACTTTCTGTGTCTGACCTTTAGACTTCCCGACATTCTGCCTGTCAATCTTCCCTGTAAGCACATGCTGTCAACCTACTCTGTCTAAACAAACGGACACACAAACCCACAGCTCAGCCACCAAAAACAATACTTCTGTGCCAAGAAGTAACAAGAAAGCTTTTAAAAAAAGCTGGCCATAGGCCAAAATAGGAATAACTGGTTGGGTGGCATGGGTGTACACTATCAATGACTTGCTCACCTTGCTTGAATTGTAGCAATGCTAAAAAGAGTGAATTGAAAGACCTGAAAAATAGACAGTGTTGCTTCCCATGGATGGATTGCGTTCCTAAATGACGTGGACATCAGAATTGTCCAATTGCCCCGAAATTGCCGAAACGTAATTTGAATTGTCCCGAGCTGAAATTTAGCGTCATTTTGACATCAGGACAATGTTAATTTCGAGGCCTGGCTTGGCATTGCGAAACGTGCAGTTAGACATTGCGCAACTTCTTGCAGCCCATCCACGATGGTGATTCCGGGCACAATGGCCTATGGTAAAAATATTAAACTGACCTTGTTCTCACACTTCCTGAGCAGTTTCTTCTTGCCGAGGTCGTAGATTCGGAGGAGCCGGCCGATCCCCACTAGGATCCGACCCTGGAAGGAACTGATGGCTCCTGGGACGTCTTCAACCGGTGTCTGGGGGAAAACAGCAAAAATGGAGATTTCTGGGAAGTATCTTTAGGTGTTCATGACCTTCAAGTTCACAGACCTCTGGGAAGTGTTTTGGGTTTCGTGAATGTATTGGAACTGTGGAGGGGATTGTATAATTTAAGTTAATTGGGTATTAACACGACTTCCTGAATTCATCCACATACCGCTCTCTTAGTCCCAATCGTAGCATGCCAGTTCACCTGCAGGCTTGACCTTCTCAGCTGTCAACTGTCAAAATCATCTCCCACCCACCACGCAACTGAAGCTACTAGACACGAATCCACAGCTCAGCCACCCAAAACAATACTACTGTAATTCCTCACTTTTTCACAGCACTTTTATGTTTACTGTTTTTATGGGCAATTCTGTACTGTAAAGTTAGCTTATAATTATCGTTAACAAATCATTTGTCTTTCGAGCCCTCTCCTCCTTGCCGCCACTGTGAACATTAAGTTCCGTGAATGGGTCCATTTTCCTCAGACCGTGAAATTTCGCTACAGCGGTTCTTTAGAACATTACGCCAAAAGAATTGATATTCAAACAATCCTGCAGGTTCACAGAAAACAGATAGGGGGCCCAAATTTACACCACTAAACCCTTACGTTAACAACTATTATGCTACGTTAACATCACATCCACAGACCATGCAGTGCCAACAGTAGATCAAAAAAATCTTTTTTTAATTTTTTTTAATTATTATTCATATATACAGACAAAACATACACTGAACCATCCATTTACAGAATAATTCAAAAAAATCTTACTGCAGTACCAAGGTCAATCACCAGGGGCCCAAAGTCAACCAAAAAAATCCTCTACATCCCACCTTCCAACTTGCCAAATATTATAATTGCATTCCATCACACAGATCTTAAGATATACACCAAAACATCATCCAGACTGAAAACAATACACACCATATTCATGGAGTGTTAATTACAATATATAATGAATTCACAGTAACGCCTACAGGTCCCACCTTGTGGATAAGTTCAAGTTTCTCTCCGTTGTTGACCAGCTGGTAGGTGTGGAGGAACCCTCCGGAGCACGTCCGCGGGTTCATGGTCATGTCCTTGGCCGTGCCGACCACCACAAACGTGTCGTCCCCTCTGTTAGCAAACTTGCAGATCGCAATACTAAAGAATGGGGGAAATGACAATGCAGATCGCAATACTAAAGAATGGGGGAAATGACAATACAGTATCTACAGCATAGTACTTAGGCCTAGGAAAAAAAATGATGTGTTTCCTGTTTCAGTCCTGAAAAAATTCGGTCGGTACGTAGGGATTATGTTTTTGGCGACGTCTCAGGGAGGAGCCTAATGGTACAGTATTGTGTGCAATTCGCAAGAATTCTAGGAATCGTACAGGCATTTTGTCCACAGGAATGGAATGTCCACAGGCATGTGACCCACATCTATGCCCACATTCCTGGAAACCTTTGGGACCCTGGGAAGACCTCTCTAACCCAGATGCCCTACTTTCTGTGACCCCGGGGCTCGTTCACTATACACTTAGGGGAAGAGTGCACTGTATCTGTATAGGTACCAAGTCTTCCTCAAAATCATGAAATGATGGCAGGGCCGCAGTGCCATGCAAACAATAACCCTAACAGCAACCACTGTCGCCATAGCAATGTATGTTTTCATTGCCAGTCTTGTTTCCCTTTTTTTCTTTATAGACTTTGGCGATGTCTAGTGATCCAACTTATACAGTACAGTATTTTAACAAAGTAAAAATTACATGAGGACACTTTCAATGTCAATGTTGGCAAACCGATTGTACAACGTTTCATTACTCAGGTGTCAGATCATGGAGCTGGAAAAGGTCGATCAGCTCGAAAAATTTATCTTCCTTGCAGGGGTCCACACAAAGAAAGGCTAGGGTCGCCAGTTTTTTCTAGGGTCGGTCGGGAAACAGGAAACACAACATTTTTTTTCCTAGGCCTTATCATGTTCATGTCATGGTACATACTAGTATCTGGTAGAATAGCTAGAATCAACGATTCTACTGGTAGGGATCCCGATTGGAGTCTTTGTCAACAGAGACTCCGATCAGGATGCTGTTAATGTGTTAGGGTGGTTTCCCATTTACAAATCCTAAATTTCAAGTCAATCCATTGATCTAAAGGGACATGAATCAAAGTTGAAAAGTTCTGACTGTCTTTTAAGAGAATATCTTAAAACAGACTCCAATCGGGATCTCTGTCGGTAGAATTGCTGATTGTACCGGTTCAGTGTCTCTAGCCTGACATTTACATAATATAATCATATACATTGTACAAGACTTAGTATTTCTTTTCCTTCCTGAACTAAAGTTAACCTTTTCCCTGCAACCTAAACCATAACCAATAAAAATTTGGTGCCAAAACGCTAGTTCAGCAGGGGGAAGGTTAAGCACCAAACGTTTCTGTACATTTACTGTCAACATGCAGTGTCATGATACCATAGCCTAGCCAGACATACAGAGTATTGATGGCGCACATATTAGAGGTTCAGCTAGCGGAGAGCAAGTTAAATTCATTCATTCTTCTCCTATTCCTTAGACTAATTTCACCTTCCTAGATGGCAATTGAAAATGGTGCTCTGAAAGAGGAGATTTTTTAGAACCCTTCAGCCTATCAAAATGCAGTGCTCGAAATACTTTTTTTCGGGTACGTGCAGAATTGCACGTTGGCAAAAATGTTAGGTGCAATTTGAAAAAGTTATGTGCAAGATTATATTCAGTCTTGCATCAGTAGGTTTGCAACTGTTTTAATGTGTGTTAACCTTCTTAGCTTGCCACAGCATATTTGGGAGTTTATATATTAAAAATAAGAGACCAAACATGAACAATGTACGTGTATTCATTTGCCTACAATTGTCAGTCTGAAGCTGCTTGGTCTGAGTCCTCCGATTCATGAAAATTTCTTGGCATTAGCTTTAGCTTTAGCTTTAGCTTTAAGGAAGCCGCTAGTGAATCCACCGCCCGCCCACTCACCACCTGTCACAAACATTACAGTTGGCACTTCCACATTTTATACGGCACAAAAAGAAAATTTAACAACAGTCTGAGAGCAATAAATTATATTTATTTTGCATATTTGTTTACCTCGATTATCGTGCATGATATACAGAAAAAAATACTGCTAAGAAAAAAATAAAGTACGGTTAATTTTTTTGCTTTTTCGCCTGCATGGCGCTCCCCTCCCCCTCCTGCTCTGGGGGCGCGGCAGTCGTGGCGTCAACATCGGGGTCCTGGGAGAAATTACTAGTATTCGATGTGCCGGACCCGGTGGCATCTTCCCTCTCGCGCACATCCGATCCAGCCTCCCCACTGCTGGCTGCACTATATAGCACTGAATGCTGGGAAATCCGAAAACTATATCTTTCACCGAATTTTACCGAAATCCCTGCGAATTCGGGCGAAAAAGCCGAAAGCACCCCGCCGGAGGACTTCGTGACGCATCGCCCAACAAGTTTCGCGCGTCTTGCCATATTTGGTAAATCAGCTACGTAATGCCTTCGCGTCACCCGGGGACGAGAACAGCTCGTTCCCAGGATGTTCAGTTAGGAAAACAATATGACTGCCGTGCGCTCAGCGCACTGCCGACACAGCATGAAACTTCGGAGATACGCAGTGCAAACATGATATACCGGTATTTACTAGGTGCAAAATTGCACATTCAAAATATTTTTACGTGCAAATCTTGAAAATCGTGTGCAATTTGCACATTGCACCTGGGTATTTCGAGCTCTGAAATGGAAAGTACAGAAGACAAACCTGAAGGCAGCTTCATTTTGCTCCAGTTGAATGAGGTCCAAAGTGTTGCCCTACAAAGTAAAAAGGTAAATCAATCAATCAATAATAACTAGAGTTCCACGATCTCATACCTTCGCCAAATGAGGTTACCCTTTATGACTGACGAATGATAGATTTCACCCCTAATTATGCAAATAAGATCCTCATTTGCATCAGTTGATCATATTCTCCTCCCAATGACAGTGTTATCTTAACAACGAAGGTAATTCTAGCATTTCCTCATAAATTATGCAAATGATGTCCTGATTTGAATAAGTTATGTTGAATGATGTTCACCTCCAGTCAACTTCGAAATGCGTAAGTATGAAATTGCCAACATCAACCACTATGGAATTATAGTATTTTCTCATTAATTATGCAAATTAGGTCTTCATTTACATAATTAATATATGGCGATGTTACTCTCATTCTTAATTACACATGTTACAGGGTATAATAGTCCTATCATGGAAGGTAGCTGAATTATAGAATTCCTTCATTAATTATGCAAATTTGATCATAATTTGCATAATTGCCATTTAATTATGTCAAGCATCACTTAAGCTACCTACACACCAAATATCAAGACAATCCGTCAACCGGTTATTGAGTTATCCTACTTTAAACATTTTCATAGAAACGCTCCTGCAGTTCCAAAGCAAGCCGCTAGGGGGACCAAACTTATGTCACTTCTTCCCGAGCACAAGAGCTACCTACCAACAAAAAATCATGACCCTAGCATGTCCAGATCACGAGATATCAAAACCGGAAGTTCCGCTGCAGTACCATAACAAGCCGCCAGGGGGCCCAAAATCTAATCACTTCGAGGTCTCATCAAGACCTACCCACCTACCAAATATCAAGATAATCCATCTAAGCCTTCTCAAGTTATGCTGTTGACACACAGACAGACACACAGACACACAGACACACGGCCACGAAAACATAACCTTCTTGGCGAAGGTAATAATACATGTAATTGTATTTGCATGATTGTAATGGCTCTCGTATCTACTCAAGTGAGAATACTACACTCACAATCACATTGAAATCCGAGATTTCAGATTTCCAGGAAGTTTTTTTGTTTTTATGACCTTCAAGTTCACAGACCTCCAGGAAGTGTGATGGGTTTTCGTGAATGTAAATAATTGGAACTGTGGTGGGAGGCGAGTGTATGGTGTAATTTAATCAGGTCTTACACCACTTCCTGAATTCTTTCAAATACTGCCCACTTACTCCCACCTGGCCACTTCTATCCAGCACACGTGGTGACCTCCTTATAATTATTACCAAATGAATTAACTGTTAAAATCACCCCCCAGCCACCATGCAACCAAAGCTATTAGGATATATAACGTTAACATCTGTGTCTATAATATCGCCACCTTGAGAAACAGTGTGCTTAAAGACATTATTACTGCAACATACCCTAGGTATGTACATTTGAGGTGTGCAGGAGTGCATACCAAAAGTATGTTGCAGTAAAAATATCTTTAAGCACACTATTTTTTAAGGTGGCGATATTATGGACCCTGGTGATATTATGGACACAGATAGAGACATACATGTAAACCCAGAACTCAACCACCCAAAACAATACGTCTGTACCCGGAGGTAATAAATCAGAAAGAAATTCTTCACAACCTAAGGTTGGGCAATTCTTCATTTTTCTTCAAACACCACCTAGAAAATTCTCCTTTTTCACAATGCCCTTCCCGTTGTACATGTCCGTACCTGTATCGGGTTGAGGACCCTGATGACAGATGCCCACATGCCCGGCCCGGCCTTGGGAGCGCCGAACGTGGCCTCGGGCAGGTTCTCGTTAATGAAGGCTGCCGCCATCTCTGCCGCTAGTTCCTTCTCCTCCTCCCCAGCCGCTTCCACCATTTCCTATGGGTTTAAAAAAAGTTAAAGTTAAAGTGCCTTCCCGCATCAGGTGACGCATAGGGCAGCGCCCATCTACGTTTTCAGTTGCCCTGGGCCACACAGCAGTGCAATCACTACAGCAGGGGGCTAGTCCACTGGTAGTGGTGTGTGTTTAACTCCCATACTCTTTCCCAAATGCTGAGTGCTAAGCAGAGAAAGCAGTATGTACCATTTTTAAAGTCTTTGGTATGACTCAGCCGGGGATTGAATTCACGACCTACCGAATGCAAGGCGAGCACTCTACCCGCTTGGCCATTGCACAGTGGAAGAAAGCCCTCCATTTTGTCATCTCTACATCAAAGGCAGGCTTCTTATTGACAGATAGACTGCTAGTGGAAATTTATGGTCAGTTCAAAATAAACATTCATCTTTTGGGATAGCCATACGGCCGTCGTGTCACCTACATGTAGCTCAATGTCTATAAGTGGTCATTTGGCTTGGCATTGAGCAACACCGTAAAAAAAAAGTCCAATGCAATTTCAGGATGGTAAAACAAAAAATATTGAGGAAATCTGTCTGATATTGGCATTTACTGCCATTTCTTAGCACGTTTTTCATCGTTTTATATACTAGAAGCGTTTGAAAAAGCCCCAAAACATTTAGCTACACAAGGATTCCCTTTTTTGGGTACATGTACCACCAATAAATAGCTAGAACCAGACTACGATACGAAACAAGCAACTGTTTTCCGTCAGCGGCATCACATTTTTGCCTCACAGACATCAGCTGTATGCTAAGGGATAGGGTTGATTCAACTTACTACACTAAAAAAAATGACCAGGAAATTGACATTGAAAATCCAGTTTTACTGCCCTGAAATCGCTTAGTGTGCCTTTAATTTCTGGCATTGTACGAAGCCTTTCTGAATCAATTATATGTTAGTAGGGGTGCCGCACGGCCCAAATTTTTGTCTCCAGGACGGTGAAAACAGGTAAATGCATCAACTTTGAGGCGTTAAATCATGTATATATTGAATAAAAATGGTTGTAATTTTGGTTATCAGTGGTTGGAGAACGTTCTGAACTTACTTTCTGTAAATTAAAGATTTATTAAAATACCTTCAATTACAAGCGAGAAATAGTCCATCGAATGACGCATATTTTCGCCGCGGCCGCCCGTTGAACATTTGTCTTTGATATCGACAAGAAGACGTAAAGAGGTTGACTGAGACAGAAAGCTAGATGACAAGGTAACCCAGTACATGATTGATTACTTTGAGTCCATGGCATCAGATACCGTTACCCTTGAGGGCACACCTATTTCTTTGCGAGCTTTAATATCCGGATACAAGTCCTATATATCTATCTGGAAAAATATGACGTCTGGTTGCGCTAATGTTAGCTGTTCGTCAAATGTAATGAAATCGGCGTGTCTCCTGCTACTAACGGCGATTCTGGCTACTATACACCACAGTGGCGCCGATGATTCCACTTTTTTAAATCATGTATTTTCAGCATGCATATGGTGAAAGGTCATTCACCCCAATTCTAGCAAAATGAGCATGTCGGCAGAACGTACTGCACATGCGCGAAACCCGTAATGTATTGTGCATAGCCCTTTGACAGAACGTCTCATATAAGGTCGTATTAGAGCATATAAGGTTGACAGCCTGTCTGTAGTTTTCAGATGTTGTATTATAGGAAAAGACATCGTCTGCAACAGGCAAAATTTTGATGCAACGTTGACCAAACATCCAACGAAAAACGTGAAAAATCAGGGTTTTGCGCAGGCGCAGTACGTTCTGCCGACGTGCAAGCAAAATGGCAACCCAGTAGAGAGTCTGACAGAGAAATCTAAAAAGCTCAGTGTCTTTAGCTACTGTAAATCACTTTATATTCGCGGTAGCAAAATTTTGCGAGCCAAGAAAAATGGACATGTTCGCGGTGGCGGCAGGTGGAGAAGAAAAAAAGTCATAGAATTATTTGTTAACGGTAATGAAAAATTCGCGGTACAGAAGTGACTGCGAAAACCACGAATATAAAAGTACTGCGAATATAAAGTGATTAACAGTATTTTTAGCATGGAGTAAAAAAAAACACAGAGAAAAGGTACAACACTTAAAAGGAGACTTTTTCAGAAAGTCGTGAGGAGGGTATTATTTTCTAAAAGATAATAAATTTAGGAAGTACAAAATTATAGTACTTCATAGTATATGATGAAAAACACACAAAAAAGCGTTGATCAGTACTTTGGAAAAACTTCCTAATACCCAAAATTCGTGTCATACAACTGTTGCTATAATTTCGGCAAAAAGTCAGCTGAACATGTGTAATTTTCATTGATAAATAATCAAGGTGCCTAGCACAACGACGGAAACACATAAACAGACGGATTGAAAACACAAAGGTTTATCTTCTGTCTACTACTGATCAATTGTAAAGGTTTTGTTTCGTTCTTTTATTTTATTTGCTGTATTGTGTTGTAGGGACTCCAGGAAGAATAGTGTTAGATTATTTGTAACACTAGTGCTGTGTACCGGTTTGCTGGACTCAGTTCCGGACTTGTAAAAACGTTGAGGTTCAAGTCAAAAAAAATCTGAATGGCAGGAACTAGTTCCGGACTTGGTTGCGAAAAAAACCATGTCACATACCCCTTTTGTTCCAAACCACATAAACCCTTCCATAAATCTGTGCTGCAAAATATTGCCATTGGGCATTGTCAAGTGTCGGCCTCCATGTTATGTGGCCACAGTTTTGCCCAGACAACACTGTAAGGTTGCCAACATGCAGTTTTGTATATACCGTGGGTTTAGTTCCGGACTTACAAGTCCGGAACTAAACCTAAACCTCTGGACTTGAATCTGGACCTGAACCTAAACGCGGGTTTAGGTACACAGCACTAACTATGGCTTTAACAAGGTTAACCTGTCCAGGACCGAGCTGCCCTTACCTCGGCCATCTGTTGTTTCCTCTGTGCCTTGGTGGCCTCGGTGTAGCTGTTGTGGTCTGTCTCGATCATGATGATGTTGTTACTCTGGGCATCGATCACAAACTTACGGGGGGTGTACATCAGGGGGGTGGAGATCTGGTTAAACACGGCACCCAGCTTCTCCAGGGCCAAGATTCTGGGGGGGGGGGGGGCAACACAATTAGAACCTTTAAAGAGGCATTATGTGACATTTTAGAACCAAAAATTGAAATATTTTCATTAAAAAAATTGTGTGATTGTCATTTACTTCCACCTATTAACATATTTGTGTAATTATCTCACATTTCTGTCAAAGACACTGTAAAATTTGTCTGGTGCAGGTAATTTTGAATGTTGCTTGCACCAGTGCAGGTTTGCAGAAAAAAAGAATTTCCAGCCCTGAAGTGTTGATAATTAAAACCTTAAAATATCTGCTGTGATGTTACTCACCTGAGTGTGTTGGCAGAAATAGCTACGATTCCCTCGGGACACTGTTCGGAAGCGAAGCCCGAGGCGTACTCCAGTGTCTCGTACGACAGCGGAGTCAGGTGGAACCGGTTCTGGTACGTGTAACTCAACCATGACCGACTGGACATGGCCAGGACCTAAAATAGTAAAAAAAAAGAAACAAGACTGGCAATGAAAACATACATTGCCATGGCGACGGTGGTTGCTGTTAGGGTTATTGTTTGCATGGCACTGCCGCCCTGCCATCATTTCATGATTTTGAGGAAGACTTGGTACCTATACAGATACAGTGCACTCCTCCCGAGTGTATAGTGAACGAGCCCCGGGGTCACAGAAAGTAGGGCATCCGGGGCAGAGAGGTCTTCCCAAAGCAGGGTCCCAAAGGTTTCCAGGAATGTGGACATAGATGTGGGTCAGAGACATGCCTGTGGACATTCCATTCCTGTGGACAAAATGCCTGTACGATTCCTAGAATTCTTGCAAATTGCACACAATACTGTACCATTAGGCTCCTCCCTGAGACGTCGCCAAAAAGAAATCACAACAACATGGCCATTACAAAGGTGGCAAAGTTGTCTTGTGGTTACTGGGTTCTTGACTCAGAATCTGAAGGTTCTGGGTTCGAATCCCTAAAAAAGGCACTTCACACCTATTTCTTCACTCGACTCAGGTGAAAACGAGTACCTAATGTCGGTTAGTGATATCCTCTTGGATAGGACGTACGTGTAAAGCGGGAGGCCCAGTGTTTGAGGAGAGTCACACTTCAAGCACGTTAAAAACCCATCACATTTATCGAGAAGAACTAGGGGTCCTTCCCGGTGTGAGTGGTTCAAATTTTACAGTTCGGTCTTATGCAGCCTGTACTCACTGTACAAAAACTGGTGTGTTATGCCTGTAGGCGGTTTACCAGTTATGTGAAACATACCAAATCAAACATTCCAACAACATATTGTGTAACACGACTAGGACAATACCCAGCAGTTATACAAATCTGATCCATTTTCCAAATCTGGTATTTCAAATACAAACAAGACTGGCAATGAAAACATACATTGCCATGGCGACGGTGGTTGCTGTTAGGGTTATTGTTTGCATGGCACTGCGGCCCTGCCATCATTTCATGATTTTGAGGAAGACTTGGTACCTATACAGATATAGTGCACTCCTCCCCTAAGTGTATAGTGAACGAGCCCCGGGGTCACAGAAAGTAGGGCATCCGGGTCAGGGAGGTCTTCCCAAAGCAGAGTCCCAAAGGTTTCCAGGAATGTGGACATAGATGTGGGTCACATGCCTGTGGACATTCCATTCCTGTGGACAAAATGCCTGTACGATTCCTAGAATTCTTGTGAATTGCACACAATACTGTACAATTAGGCTCCTCCTTGAGACGTCGCCAAATAAGAAGTGGAATCCAGAGTTTCAAAAGGACTGTCTATTGCTTAAAGGTAGAAAAAAAGAAGAAATACTTCAACTCAGAAGTAATTTGATGTATCGTATGGCATTAACAATTAAAAAACTTAAATCACTCTACTGAAACTGTTGGATTAAGGATTACTGGTAAATGATGAAGTATTTGTACTTACAGCTTCGTTGCCCTGCATCTTGACCTGGAAGAGTTTGACGGGGCGGGAACCCAGGTATCGCGTGCGCGTGTCCGACAGGTCTCCTGTCACCTGGTCAAGCACTGTTCTCAGCAGCACACCGTTCTACGGGTGGAAATCACGAGAAAGCAATTTCAGACTTTTGGGAAGTATTTTGGGCTAGTGTGACCTTCAAGTTCACCGTCCCCATTTCCTGTGTCTGACCTTTTAACCTATCATTTTGTCTGTCAGTCAATCTTCCCCCATCCATGTGCAGTCAACTTACTCTCCAGTTCACCCCATTTCTTGTGTCTGACCTTTAGACCTGTCATTTTGTCTGTCAATCTCCGGGCCCCACCCACATGCAGTCAACCTACTCTCAAGTTCACCCCATTTCCTGTGTCTGACTATCACTTTCGTGAATGTATTTTAACTATACTGCATCAAGAACTACCCCTGGATGAATTTTATCATATAATATTGATTATTACTCATACCCTTGTACTACTTAACTTGCTACACTATTACACCATCCCTCTAAGACTGGAACCCAAACATACAAACCTAGCGCGACCCAAAACAATACTTCTGTCCCAGAAGTGAGAAGAGTGAGACATGGAGAGTTAGTGTGCATGTAGCAGGGAGTCTTCCACCAGTGGGACCACACACCCGTGGTGGAATTGGTATTTCCCTGCCCGTTTGCTCTCCCTTCCAAGAACCAATGCCAGGGGGCCGGAAGTCACCGACCAGCAAGGATAGAGGAAGGGTACTGTAAGCATGTCGGCAGAACGTACTGCACCTGCGCGAAACCCGTAATGTATTGCGCATAGCACTTTGGCAGAACGTCTCATATAAGGTTGTATTAGAGCATATAAGGTTGACAGCCTGTCTGTAGTTTTCAGATGTTGTATAGGAAAAGATATGGTCTGCAACAGGCAAAATTCTGATGCCAACGTTGACCAAAAATCCAGCAAAAATCCAGGTTTTGCGCAGGCGCAGTACGTTCTGCCTGCGTGCTGGGTAGATATTACTGAGTGAGAGCTTGTTTACTTAGCTTTCAAACTTAAAGAGAGCTGTCTTTCTTGCATTTGTGGTTTCTGTGACCTCTGTTATTTGGGGTTTCTGTGACCACTGTCAATCTTTGACCTACCCACGTGCAGTCATCCTACTCTCAAGTTCACCCCATTTCCTGTGTCTGACCTTTTGACCTGTCGTTGTATCTGTCAATCCACCTTGTGTCTGTCAATCCCTCCACCCACGTGCTCTCAACCTACACTCAAGTTCACCCCATTTCCTGTGTGACCTTTTCACCGGCCATTCTACCTGTCAGTTTTCCCCTACCCATGTGCTGTCAACCTACTCTATCCAGACAAACAGATGCACAAACCCACAGCTCAGCCACCCAAAACAATACTTCTTTACCTATTACTGAGTAGGAGATACTAGAAATCATTGTTACCATCATACAATAGAGGCACGATTGCTAGATAGCTTTAACAACACTTGGTGTTAAACAAGCGAAAGTGTGACACTGGTCATTCAATGTAATATACAGTCACTGCCATGTACCTGCAAAGCTGGACAGATGTGTTACACCAAAGAGGAGTAGCACGCCGGCAGAACGTACTGCGCCTGCGCCCAACCCTGATTTTTCACGTTTTTCGTTGGATGTTTGGTCAACGTTGCATCAAAATTTTACCTGTTGCAGACGATATCTTTTCCTATACAACATCTGAAAACTACAGACAGGCTGTCAACCTTATATATATAGAATACAACACGGTGTATTCCGTATTGCCCGAGGTATCGGCCCGACTGCGATCTGACTCGTGGGAGGGCCGAGACCGAGGGCGATGCGGAATACACCGTGTTGTATTCTATTTATATCATACCCACCCTAGAAAACACGTCTTTCAATGCTATAAGCCTATATGAGCGAAATTTGGTGTCCCTAAACAAAAAAAACAATCAATTCCAACATCTGAATCCTGTATTCAAATTTTCGAAAGCGGCGCACACGGTTGGGGCGAAACGCGTTCGAATCGTTCTATGGAAGCCCGGTTTATACGCCCGGTCGTACAGTAAAATGCAACACGGTCGGGAGCACTGCATTGCCGCCCGGGTATGATATAAGCTCTAATACAACCTTATATGAGACGTTCTACCAAAGTGCTATGCACAATACATTACGGGTTTCGCGCAGGTGCAGTATGTTCTGCCGACGTGCTAAGACATACCAGTTGATCAACAAAGATACAGATCTACCAGAAGACAACAGAGGTCTGTAAACTGCATGTAGTACCAACCTGTAAGCCGATGTTGAGGAACAACATGGTGTTCCTGGGCCCCGTGTCGTCGATGCCCTCCCCCCCTCCCATCTGTAGGATACACAGGGACTCTGGGGTGGCAGGGAGGGCCTGCATACTCAACGGCTGCAGACAGTCCTGCAAAAAAAACACTTTTAATTTTAGGAAGGTTCTTTATTCAACAACCAGTGTATTCAACAACGAGAAGGATTATTTCGCTAGAGGCGTCAAAGAGGCGATCTACATTAGAGCACATCAACATTCCCTCAACCGGGACGGGGGGCGATACCGACTTCCAACAACCTTTGACCCGGTGCTTACGTCACACGTCTACAAAAGCGTGTGTTCACAGCACTCGGGTCATTAGAGCAGAAGAAGACTGTGTGATACGGTCGAAAATTCCTGGTGAGTCTTTATTTTGAGTTGGATAACAGTTTAGTCCTAACATAAACCAGTGGGTTTTTACATCCAACGTTTCGGTTTCCATCTGTCACCTTCTTCGGGGCAACAATGACTGGGTCTGATTTGTATTGCAGCTAGGTGTCGCTGCTGCAATATTATTAATGTCACTGTTGCCCTGAAGAAGGTGACAGACGGTCACCAAAATGTTGAACCGCCGTATGTGAAAACCCACTGGTTGTGGAATAAACAATCTTTGTATACAGTCTCTTGCCAATGTAAATTTTTTTTATTTAAGGAAACAACACTTCTTAAAGTTAAACAGAAAAACCCAGAGATTTAGTATGCAATCCTCCGTCCCTGGACAGATTCTAAGACCTTTGACCTGACATTCTGCCTGTCAATCTTCAAGAGGTCATGGGTTCAATTCCTTGCATTCCTGGCTAGACGTTGTGTCCTTGGGAAAGGCAATCTAAACCCAACTTTCCTCACTCCACCCAGGTGTAAAATGGGTACCTGACTTTGGTTGGGGAGGTAAAAGGCAGTGGAAGGAGAGGGATGGGCTCTGCCTTCCAATACCGTGCCCTAGACACATTGCATTAACAACCCACTGCCACCACTATGACCTGAAAAGGATGCAGGACTACCTTTTTAGAAGCGTCATACACGTCAACCAAGGATTGAGGTGTTCAAAAACTCATTTTTTTTCTAGAACAATTGTAGAGTGGAACCCGCTGCCACCAAGTACAGTAGAGGCATCATCACTAGATAGTTTTAAACAATGTCTAGAGTTAGACGTTCAAAGGTTAGGTGTAACAGGTCGTTCGGTGTAATGTAGCCAGCTGCCACCGCGCCGCGTGCCTGCAAAGCTGGTGTGTTACACCGAAGGGCGGTTATACCGGCAATACAGATACAGATACTTACTGCAGGGTCGAGGGAGATGATTCGGACGGTGTCGTCGGCGAGGCCCACGGCTAGGAACCGGCAGCGTTGTTCTCCCACGGGCACGTTGGCCAGCGCCATACAGATCACTTCTGCCGACATCTCCTTACGTTCTGTGTACTCGTTTAGCTGACCAGTCTGGTGGAGTAAACAACAACAACAACAACAACAATGGATGATGATCTTTGACATATCTTAGTAGGGATATCTTTCATGATCTGATGGCAGTTGGAGCTAGGTTTAGGTGCCTGTAAAACGGGCCTGTAAAACGTGTTTTATTGTAAATGGCAGTTAGAGGGCTGACATTACCATGGCGTTGCACAGTAAAGGCCCCAAAATGGCAACACAATTCTATACCCTTCTCGATATCTTTGAAAATCCTTTTTTTTCTGGAAAATTTTGGTCCAGGTTGGAGAATTTGGGGCTAGAACTAGAAGGAACGGGTAGGGTCTAAAGTTTCCTACTGTGATCAAGTTTTGTTTATTCACCATTCTAGTCTCTATACTCTATACTATATCTTTGAAAATCCTTTTTTCTTCTTGCAAATTTTGGTCCAGGTTGGAGACATTGGGCTAGATGGAACAGGTAGGGTTTAACCTTCTTACTTCGGTCAAGTTTTGTTTATTTCACCAGTTTAGTGCGCGCAAGGACGGATCTGGGTGGTTAGGTCTTGCATGGCCAGAGCGGATGGATACATGAGAAATTGAGTTCCAAGGTAGGGTTTGTTTACTGTTGTCAGCTGTTCTCAGAGTTTGAACCAACCACCTACAAGGATCCAAGACAGCCTTTTCCGTAACAAGACAACTGAATTTTGAATGACGAGAATGTCCTCAATGGTAAATTTAAGCTTTGATCCAACACAAAGAAGGAACTCACCATAAATTTTCGGTCGAACTCGTCAACCTTCGTCAGATGAATGATCCACTCGCTGACGTCGTTCCGGAAGCCGGAAATTTATGGTGAGTTCCTTCTTTGTGTTGGATCAAAGCTAAACTTTACCATTATGGAATCTACCAACACAGATGAGCTTTCATTCTAATATGAGAATGTCCTCAGCTTGCAACGAATGTGACCAGGCCCTAAGCAAAAGGCCTAGCCTAGGATTGAACCTTAGAAATCAAGAAACACCACTGTACTTACAGGGTCCATCTCAAAGTAGACCAGCTCCCCTCCAGTTAAGGCGATGACTACCTGTCTCTGGTTGACTGCACACTTGACGATGGTCTTCTTGCCTGGCGTCCTCCACTCGTTCACACGTTTGTCTGCCCGGATGTGACGGATGCCTTCTGGGTAAATCTGAAGGAGACAGACAAACACCCCTTCTAGTTTATGTGGACATGATTTTACATTTAGGTATGCAAGACTAAAATTTTCTCAACGTGATAGCTTTTCAAAATATCATGTACAACTAAAACAAGAAATTGGATCTTTGGACAATGTGGGGTCGTGTGGTGCAACGACAGAGTACTTGACTCGGAACCAAGTGGTCCCGGGTTCGAGTCCTGACATGCCACCGATCTTGTGCCCTTGGGAAAGGCACTTTACACGACTTTCCTCACTTCACTCAGGTGTAAATGAGTATAGGTGTGCACGCTATCAGCATACTTGCTGCCTAGTGCACACTTTGTATTGTCATGTTACAATTTCTGAATAAATAAAAAAATTGGATATTTCAAACATTTAGAGTTTTCATGAATCTCTTGTTTTATTCATTTTGAATTTCTCTGTTTGTATTGTCTACGGATTTTCCCGCTGGCACCCTGCCAAGTTTCACTGGCTTCTGGGACCCCATTTCCTGTGTATGACCTTTTGTGGTTTGCAAAGTGAGGCAATACCCCCACCTGCATGCTGTCATTCAAATACTTGCAGATACAAGCAAACACACACATTCTGTACCAGTCCTCATGCATGCCCCCTAGTGACCTGGTAGTGTACTGCAGCAGCAGCTTTTTTGACATCCTTGTAGAGAAATTCAGTGGCGACCTTTATAAGACAACTTGTACTGTTCAGTTGATGTTCAGATATTCTGTATCTCATGCATGCCACCTAGTGACCTGGTAGTGTACTGCAGCAGCAGCTTTTTTGACATCCTTGTTGGGAAATTCAGTGGTGACCTTTATAAGACAACTTGAACTGTTCAGTTGATGTTCAGATATTCTGTATCTCATGCATGCCACCTAGTGACCTGGAAGTGTACTGCAGCAGCCACCACATTTCAACATTGGATCCTTACCTGAAGAAGGGCATCTTCACCAATCAGAGAGCAGGACAGTGTGGGGGTGGTACCCAAGAAGCCGGAGTCCGTCACTTCCTCCACGGTCTCTCCGATGGACAGTACCAGGGTGGCGTTCACGAAGGACACTACGATGTACGCGTCAAACTCATCTGGGGAAAAAAAAAGAGCATTTCAATCAACATGGAACTTACTCATTAGAAAAACTGTTATCATTGGGCATTACAGAAGTCAACTATACTTTTCCTAAAACACGGCTCAAAATCCTTTCTGCACCAGACAAATTTTACCTGCACCACTCAGAATTTAGGAAGTATGGGTCAAACTAAAAACTGTTCAGAAACCATTGCCATTATTTCTTTTACACTTCATTCAAAATTTAGGTTGTACCAGTTAATAATACACAAATGAAAATCTAAATAAACCTACATGGCCCAGTGCAGGTAGACATCAGAAATACCTCCAATTTTACCTGCACTACCCTGCATATGCAGGTGGGATTTCCAGCCCTGTATACCATACGTATTAGTAGTTGATCTTTTACTGACATTTGTTGATTATCTGCTGTGTAATATTAGCTAACTTACCGTCTACGTTTTTCTTGACCGTCCACACAGCGTTGGGGTTACCGGGCAGTTCTGACACGGCCATCTCCGATACCTCCAGACCGTGTCTCAGTACCCGGAAGGACGACCGTGGTCCCCTCCCATTGGCTACGTACAGCTGCGGTGTGTCCTCATTGGCCAAATCTGCAATCTGATGGTGACGGAAATGTTTCAATGAAAAAAAAAATTGTAGCCACATGACAAGCATATTTTCAAGTTTCATGAACTTGATCATAACACAAACCCTGCAAAAAACTCCTTATCCCTCTAACACGCAATAAAACCGCCACAAAAGGAAAAAAATCTATAATGGTAAAACTTGTGGCGTAACGGTTAGGGTGTTTGGCCCAGGACCCAGAGTTACTGAGTTTGAATCCTGACAGCCCCAACGTTGTGTCCTTGGGAAAGGCATTTTATCTGACTTTCCTCACTTCATTCGGGTAAAAATGAGCACCTAGCTTCGGTTAGGGACGTCCCTCGGATAGGACGTTAAATGGAGGTCCCGTGTTTGAGGAGAGCCTTACATTGAGCACTTTCAAGAACCCAGTTTACTTATTGAAAAGAGTGAAGGTCCTTCCCAGTGTGCGTGCTTCAAACCATACGATTATTATACCAAACATTGTAGCATATTCACTGGCAGGTTGATTTTGTCTTCTTAAAACCAAAGATGAAACTACATGTAGAAAGGTAACATTTGCAAAGCAAATGCATAATGTTTACCTTGCATATGGTCTAGCCTAGCAAACTACAGCAGTGTTCGAAATACTTTTTTGAACCAGGTAGCACAGTGTGCACCTTT
This sequence comes from Branchiostoma floridae x Branchiostoma japonicum, assembly GCA_013266295.2. Taxonomy (NCBI): domain Eukaryota; kingdom Metazoa; phylum Chordata; class Leptocardii; order Amphioxiformes; family Branchiostomatidae; genus Branchiostoma; species Branchiostoma floridae x Branchiostoma japonicum. The sequence continues at coordinate 15,023,107 of CM023829.1, read as the reverse complement.
GAGTTCAGCGGTATATATTTACACATTGCGTGGTGCGCTACCTGAGTCAGGGAGCAACTAGCGCACAAGAAAATCAGGTAGCAATTGCTAGTGTGCTAGTGGGTATTTCGAACACTGTACAGCTTTGTTTATTCTTACTCAAACACATTCATATACAAACACAGTCCAACTCGGCCCTGCTACTTGCTACATAATGTAATTCAACACCATAGGGTGTCTGCTACAGCACCAGTTAACATGGTGACAGCCATATGGTCCAAGTCACTGACCTTAGGTGTTTGGAGGAAAGGAAGAAGAAACAGAGGAAAAACAACATGTTTTCCTTCAGCGAAGGTAAACATATCAAAAAAGAAGAAGAACTGACCTGACATGACATGATGGGTGAGAGACTGTCCATCTCGTCCACTAACACCAGGTTCTTCAGACCCCGGGGGGTGAAGAGGAACGTGTCCCCCTCCTCCAGGGGCATGGCCGAGCTGAACTCGGGCTCTTCATCATCATCGCCAAGGTGTGCAATCTGATACAGGTAGCTGTAGGGGTGGTAGGGGGGAGGTTAACAGTGTACGAAATACTTTTTTGAGCCAGGTTGCCCAGTGGCAACCTAGGATGAAAGCTAGGTTGTCCATCAAAATTCCAGGTTGCCCCGAATTTAAACTCTTCTACATTATGATTAACTTTGTTAGTATGCAATGTGAATTTATACATTTCTGACACAGAGTTGTTTCCCCTTACCTGAAGTAATGAGCTCTTCCATGGGAACTTCTCAATAAACAGTTCCCAATGGAAGAAAGGGGCATCCTTACCACAAAATTTAGGTAGTACACTGAGCTACCTGGGTGTAGAAATAGGTTGCACCAAGCAAAATATGGTTGCACATTGCAACTGGGCAACCTAGTATTTCGTACGCTGGGTTACAACTCAGAAGACAAGAAATCAACGATTTCTCACCTTCATAAAGTTAGAGTTGTTGTGAATTTCTCAATTTTTCATTCACTTCACTTCACTCTCTTCCTCCCAGCCTGTGGAGAGACCATTTTGACCTCCAACTTCATCTTCCTGTCAGAGATTACTCTGACCTCCAACTTGACCTTCCTGTCAGTCTACAGTTACACCCTTTCCCCCTCACTTCCCACATGTGACCCTACTGTAATCAAATAACTATGGACACACAAGTAAACAAAGAAGCAAACCTAAAACAAAACCTCCATACACGAAGGTAATAACACTGGAGTTATAAATAACCAAATTGTCCTACTCCACTAGACAATAACTTTTAAAGAAATTCTAAGTACATGTACATCATGAAATTTATGGTGGTTAGTGCTGTGTAACTAAACCCACGTTTAGGTTCAGGTCCGGATTCAAGTCCAGAGGTTTAGGTTCAGTCCGGACCTAAACCCACGGTATATTTAAAATTGCATGTTGGCAACCTTGCAATGCTGTCTGGACGAAACTGTGGCCACATCACATGGAGGCATTGCTCAATAGCAATGTTTTCTTCATTTTGCAGCATAGATTTTGCTATGGAAGGTTTACTTCAATGTGGTTCGGGACGAAAAGGGGTATGTGACATGTTTTTTTTTCCAACCAAGTCCGGAACTGGTTCCCACAATTCGGTTTTTTTGGACTTGAACCTAAACGTTTTTACAAGTCCGGAACTGAGTCCAGCGAACCGGTACACAGCACTAATGGTGGTACTAAAGATACATATTAATAAATTGTGTCATCTATGGAAAACTTGAAGTTTACTTACTGATTTCCAAATTCTGAAGCTACAAAAAGGAAGCCAGTCTTGAGCACGCACATACTGGTGGCCACAGGGACCGTGTCAAAATATTTCAGCTTGATCTCTGTGACCTGCAAGCAAGGAAAAAGGGATAGATTCAAAATGATTACTATCGGGGGATGTTATATATTTATTTTACAGTGTAAAACACAGGGTTCAAAATCCTTTTTTCTGCATGCCTGCACTGGTGCATGTAACACTGAAAATTACCTGCACCAGACAATTTTTACCTGCACCACTCAGAATATATCAAGTGTGGATCATACTAAAAACTGTTCAGAAACCATTGCCAGTTTTTAGTATGAGCCATACTTCCTAGTAGTATATTCTGAGTGATGCAGGTAGAATTTGTCTGGTGCAGGTAATTTTCAATGTTGTCTGCACCAGTGCAGGTATGCAGAAAAAAGGATTTTGAGCCGTTAATGGCGTTATGCCAATGAAAAAGCAGTTATCACATTCTTTTTAAAAGATAGCATCTCTACTATAAATTAATGTATCAGCTCATTTTCAAGACTAATGTTTAACCTCTTACCATGTCTTCGTCTGTCTCCAGGGTGATTTTGAAGATGTCTCCCTGTTCGGTCTGGGCCAGGAAGAAGAACATGGACTTGGTCTTGTGGGTGGCGCTGCACACGAAGATCATGCCGCGCTCAGGGTCATCAAGGTCATTCTGCCAAGGTTAAGATGGCGACTTAGTGTGAGAGAATACTTTGAGCAAAAAAACAACAAGAATTGAGTTTCTTGTTCTTTTCATTACTGTGAATTTCTCTGTCTATGAATTTTCCCATGAGCACCTGCTGTTAGGATCTAACTTCCTGTGTCTGACCTTTTGTGGTCAGTGGTTAAGGAATTCCCCCACGCACATGCTATCAGTCAACAGTTACTGTACGAACAAACAAGCAACCCTAGTTATGCAATACAAGACAGAATGCATGTTTGCGGTACGATGAGCCATAAATGGTACCACAAATTAGTGCTGTGTACCTAAACCCACGTTTAGGTTCAGGTCCGGATTCAAGTCCAGAGGTTTAGGTTCAGTTCCGGACTTGTAAGTCCGGACCTAAACCCACGGTATATTAGAAAATTGCATTGTGTCAACCTTGCAATGTTGTCTGGGCGAAACTGTGGCCACATAACATGGAGGCCGACACTTGACAATGCCCAATAGCAATGTTTTCTTCATTTTGCAGCACAGATTTTGCAATCTCTGGAAGGTTTTATGTGGTTCGGAACGAAAAGGGGTATGTGACATGGTTTTTGTTTCCAACCAAGTCCGGAACTGGTTCCCACAATTCAGTTTTTTTGGGACTTGAACCTAAACGTTTTTACAAGTCCGGAACTGAGTCCAGCGAACCGGTACACAGCACTACCACAAATATTTCACAATTCAGTGTAAGCTGTCATGACATGTAGTTGCAGTGTATGAAATACTTTTTTGAGCCAGGTTGCCCAGTGGCAACCCAGGATGAAAGCTAGGTTGCCCATCAAAATTCCAGGTTGCCCTGAATTTAAACTTTCTACATTATGATTAACTTTGTTAGAATGCAATGTGCATTTATACATTTCTGACACAGAGTTGTTTCTCCTTACCTGAAGTGATGAGCTCTTCCATGGGAACTTCTCAATAAACAGTTACCAATGAAAGAAAGGGGCATCCTTACCACAAAATTTAGGTAGTGCACTGGGCTACCTGGGTGTAGAAATAGGTTGCACCAAGCTAAATATGGTTGCGCGGTGCAACTGGGCAACCTAGTATTTCACACGCTGAGTTGAAAGAAAAGAGACCTTACTCTTCTTCTGGGGATGGGTGATCTGATGTCGGGCTGGTCTCCAAAGTTCTTGTAGGTGATGTAGTTCTCTGAACAGATCAGGACTCCACTGGGCCCTTCACTACCTCCAGGAACTATCAAATAATACACACACTAATTAAGTCAATACTAATGAAGATTTATCATTGAAATGGACTGATAAGAAAAGATTGATCCTATAGTCTTGCCTACCTCCATCAAAAGGCAGAAATACAAAATCCAACACTAAAAATGCAAATATCTGACAGCTACTCTCTCATTGGTCGAACCATTAATTGCCATGCTATCATTGGTTGAACTGTTAATTGTGATGGACAGTCAGGACCGGTCTATAGTCTGAAACTGCGGTTGTTATCCATACCTGCAATGAGGAAGTTTCCGTGCTCTTCCAGTGGTTCACTGTACTTCCTGACCACGTGGTTCAGCCCAAGGTCGAGTTCGTAGAAGGTCAGGCACTGTTGGGTGCTCTGGGAGGACTCTCCTGTGGGGTCATTGTCAGCGTCCTAAGGAACGAAAGAATGTTTTTTAAATGTAGATCATAGCTAGAGCTGTGTACCAGTACCAAGTACTGGTTCTGTACCGGAAAAATTGATTAGGTACAGGTCCAAAATACCTAATCCCTAAGTACCAGTACTGTACCGAAATAATTTCACACTAATTATATGCTTATTTGTGACCTAAAATGCATAAATACCTGGTCCCGCATGGGCCCCAAAGTAAGGATAGTGTGTTTGTGTTACAGACTGACATGTTAACTACCCTGAAAGATCTGTAGCATATTTACATGTAGTTACGCTCCCTCTAGATGTCACTTTGGTCAGGTTTGTGTTGCAGGGTAGGAGATGAAAACTAAAATATCTCAGTTTGGCCCATGTTTTGCATAAGAATTCTCCATAAACAAAAACTTACCCTTACCTGTCAAGTTTATTAATGATTCTGTCATTATGGAAGGAGTTCAGAAGAACATGTAAATTTGTCGAATTGTTCAGGTACAGGTTTAGGTCCGGATAAACAAGATATCGAGGATATCAGACATACGGGAAGCATTTTGAATTTTGTGACCTTTAAGTTCCTCCAAATTCCTGTCACTCTGCCTGTCAATCTTTCCCCACCCATATGCTGTCAACCTAGTCTCGAGTTAACCTATTTTCCGACTACCACCTTTTGTCCTGTCATTCTGCCTGTCAATCTTCCCCTGCACCCATGTGCTGTCAACCTACACTGTCTGGATACACAACCCTACCGCTAAGCCATCCAAAAAATACTTCCGATTACCTGTTAATATTTTTGTACTCCTGCTACCTTCCTCAGCACAATACTGACTGACTGGTTCTACTTGCCACTGTTCAGCGATTGACCAATGTGGTCAGGGCTTGAAATACTGGGTGCATATGCACCTTAGTGCAGGTAAAAATGGAGCTGTGCAGGTATTTCTGATCTCTACCTGCACGTAACCCGCACTAGGCCATGTACTATGTTTATATATACATTGTTGACTTTTGTTTACTGCATTGACTGTTACCACCTACTAAGTATATTAAAGAAATAATGGCAATAGTTTCTGAACAGTTTTTAGCATGATCCATTCTTGCTAAATTCAAAGTGGTGCAGGGAAAATTTGTCTGGTGTAGGTAATTTTCAATGTTACCTACACCAGTGCAGGTATGCAGGAAAAAGGATTTTGAGCCCTGGTGGTGAGACTATTTACCAATGGCTTACTTACCTCGTAGTCTATCTCCAGACAGGCGAACATGGGGTTCTCGAAGCCGATGTCTACCCCCACCAGATGGTAACACAGAGTGTTGGACTTGTGTGCCTCCAGGGGAGAGGAGATGGTGAGTCTGGCTGCTGCGTCCCTGTTCAGGATGTACACCAACTTCTGTTTCTCTACAGCACCTGCACGGGGACAAAGAAAGAAATCAGAGACTTCAAACCTATGGGAAGTATTTCTTAAGTTAAAGGCACCGAAAGCAATTTCAGGCAGTAAAACTGGATTTTCAATTTTCTTGTCATCTTTTTAATGTAGTAAGTTGAATCAACCCTATCCCATAGCATACTGATATCTGTGAGGCAAAATGTGATGTTGCTGATCTAAAACGGTTGCTTGTTTCGTATTGTAGGCTGGTTCTAGCTATTTACTGGTGGCACCAAAAATTCAAGGGACTCGTTACGTGGCTTGTTTAGGAGGTATTTCAAATGCTTCAAGTATGAAATGATGATGAAAATGTGCTAAGAAATGGCAGTAAATGTCAATATGAGACAGATTTCCGCATCCTTAATATTTTTTTTGGTTTTGCCGTCCTGAAATTGCATTGGATGCCTTTAATTTATGGGTACAACCAAAGTGATGGTCTGACTGAGGGCTTGTTGTATACCCCCAGTAACTGTGTGGGTGGACTAACTTTGTCCCACCAAGACCTGTTGCCTGTTGGGAGACCATTTAGACTGCCAACTTCACCTTGAGGTCAATCTGTGGTTACAAAATTTCCCCACTTCCTGCTACTCTACTCAATTCCAATACTTCCGAACACACAGGCCAACACTCATTTAGCAATACCTCTGTACCAGACCTTCTGTCAAACATTTTTTTGAAGGATAAACTTTATTATAAAGCAATAATTTGTTGTAATCTTGTTCTGTATTAGGTAGATGGGTGTCACACAGGCTGAGTCAGAATCTGGTAAAGCATGAAGACTTTCTTCAAGTTTTACATCAGAAAATTGGTAAGATACATGATCATCATTCTCAGCATTTCAGTGTGACCACATGTTTATTGTAAAGTCTTGAAGAGCTTATAATATAAGCTAGTATCACTACTATGATAACAAGAAATCGGACAGTTCATTCTTCCTTGAAGTATTTTGGTTTTTTTGTGAATTTATTGAAAGAACCAGAGAGATTACATGTATATGGTGCACTTCAATCAGGACTAGGACAGAAACTGTGCTGGGTTGGAGGGTCGGCTCATGCAATCCTCGGCTTCCTGAGCTTCCAGATAGATTCTGGGACCTTCAAGTTCACCCCATTTCCTGTGTCTGACCTTTTGATCTCCTGTCATGCTGGCTGTCAATTCTTCACCCACCGACATGCTCTCAACCTACTTTGTCCAGCCAAACATACATGCACATACAAACCCACATCAACCGCCCAAAACAATACTTCTATACCCTGAAATAACAAAAATGCCAAAATTGGCCGATGACTGTCAGGTAACTTACCGATCATTAGTGCTCTGCCTTTTGGGTCCACAGCTAAGTACTGTCCTGGTACGATTCTCCTGCAACCACTCTTCCCAAATGTTTCCTGGTGAACCTACCATTGTAAACATGCAAGCAAAGCTGTTACAGCAACGATATAACCTAACAAGACACAGTTTTACGCCAAAAATAGTTACTCAAGCAACTGGATATGATTTTGGAAACGGTCAGACGTTTCAGGTAGCATCCACTATAGGGGTGGGTACCGGTCCAGCTCATTCAGGTCCAGGTCCAGGTCCAGAGGATCAGGTCCAGGTCCGGACCTGTACCTGTACCTGATTCTGTACAGTAGTAAGTTACTAGTAGCATATGATTTACGGTGTAGTATCAGTACAGAATAATTTTGCAAATCTAGTATTTGAATTACTAAGACCACTACAAAGATCTAAACAATTGAGATCTAAACAGAACTGAACATTTTATTAAAGAAAATATAACAAAATACATATTTAAACTTCTCCTCTAGTCCTAGATCCTATTGCTATTAAAACCTGATATCATTTACAAAGAGAACCGAATAAATTAGGACATTAAAGTTTCCAACCAATCACATCGCAGGATTGCATATCCGCCCTCTAGCGGTTATAGGTTGAATTGCAGCCTCTCGCGAGGTTTCGCGAGGTTCCGCGAGGATCGGCCGATTTATTCAAAATGGCGCCACGATCTTGCCGATCGCTGAAGTTTCTTTGTATTTTCCTTGGTATTTTACGCGATTCAATCGAAGAAAAAAAGTTGACCACAAGTAAACAAGAGTAATACAGCAGTGGGAACCTTACAATCCGTTTTGTTGGGTGCTAATTTCTCATCTTGAGTGGAATTTACGTGCGTCCCAGTGTGGGCATGTGGTGCCACTCGATTATTTTTCGGTTCGATTTGAACCAAATTATATTATACGCAGCCTGTAAACTTCTCCTTTTTGATTCCTAGATGTCTATCGGTATAGAAAATATGGAAAAAATATTGTTGCAAAATGAGAGAGGCGGAAACTAAGGTAAATTTCTTTTATTTTAATGCTGGATGTTCATTTTCCTGGCGGGCCTCCTTGTGTGTAGTGATCATCGGTAGTAACAAGTTTGGATTTTTGTTTCGGTCCAAAAAACCGGTCCACCACGTTTCGGTTTTTCCGGACCGGACCGATACTATTTTTCCGGTCCGTACCGGTCCACCTGGACCGGTACCCACCCCTAATCCACTACCTTTCGTCAGTGACACTAAAGGACTGCAGGAGAATTGCTGGTTTATAAGCACAAACCATTGATTGATATGCAAATAAGTCAAGACAATTTTTTGTGAAAGGCCAAAAGGAAACAAAAGTCAAGACAATTTTTGTGAAAGGCCAAAAGGAAGGGATTTGGCGCTCCCAGCCCAAGGACAGACAACACTTAAGCTCCTGTTCTGAAACAACAGGAGCTTCTTCACTAATTTGCATTATCCTTGTCTAACTTGTGTTTCCTTTTGGCCTTTCACAAAAATTGTCTTGACTTTTGTTTCCTTTTGGCCTTTCACAAAAAATTGTCTTTACTTATTTGCATATCAATCAATGGTTTGTGCTTATAAACCAGCAATTCTCCTGCAGTCCTTTAGTGTCACTGACGAAAGGTAGTGGATGCTACCTGAAACGTCTGACCGTTTCCAAAATCATATCCAGTTGCTTGAGTAACTATTTTTGGCGTATCTTATCACCTGGATGTCTAACCTTCACCGACGTAAGACACAGTTTTCCTTTACTATTAAGAATCAGGTACGCTACAAAAGATATCATAACCGGTGCAATGGCCAAGTGGGTGAAGTGTTCGCCTTGCATTCGGTAGGTTGTGAGTTCAATCCCTGGCCGAGTCATACCAAAGACTTTAAAAATGGTAAATCCTGCTTTCTCTGCTAAAGCACTCAGCATTTGGGAAAGAGTATGGGAGTTAAACACATGCCCCCTGCTGTAGTGATTGCACAACTGTGTGGCCCAAGGGCTACAGAAATGGAGATGGGTGCTGCCCTATGTACCATATATAGCTGCGGAAGGAACTTTAGATACAGGGTCATATTATATTTCCAAATAAACCTCACGTCGCTGGTGTGTTTTCAAACAACCACCCTTGTTTTAAATGAGGGTCACATTATGGATTGTTTGGCTGAGTCAGAATCTGGTAAAGCAAGAATTCTCTTCAAGTTTTACATCAGAAAATTGGTAAGACTTTTGATCATCATTCTCAGCATCCATGTGTGACCCCAAACATTCAATGTACTGTTTCTGATTCAAAGTCTAATATAACTTCCGGTGTTCTCAAAGTAAAACCTTAGATTTAGAAGTACAGTCAAACCTGTCCAAGCAGCCACCTCTTCAAGCTGGCAACCTGGCCATAAGTTAACAACCACCTTTTCCTGGTCCTGTTTTTTTTTTTCCATAGGTGCAAGCATTAAGTGATTATGACATGCCCAAGAAGGCCACCTGTCCAAGAAGACCACTTTACCTCAGTCCCCTGGCTGGCCTTCTTGAACAGGTTTGACTGCAACAGTGTTTAGCCATCAGGGATCGAAATACCGGGTGCACATGCACCTTAGTGCACCCAAAATTGGATCGGTGCACCCAATTTTTGACTGTGGGTGCACCGGTGCACCTAAATATTTTGTAGTATTAAGTACGGTAAAGGTACAAAACACTGTAATTCCAACATTGCTGTGATGGAATAAAATAATAAAAAACCTTTGATGCACTGCTTGTTTGAAATTCTTGAGATAGAATTAGATTTACTTCAGTTTTTAAAGCCCGAAAATGTGTCGGCGCAGTGCCGACATCGCGTTACTTCCGGATCCCGACTACAGGACAAGAGATCTCTTCTTTCTCGTTCCCCGGTTTCTTGATAGTCATGTGACCGAAACATCGCGAACTCGCTTCCGGAACTTTCCGACGCTTTTTGGGAGTTACCTCGGGGGCATGTCATGTTGTTTTCGTGCATTTTCGTGCATTTTTCGCTTGACTTCGATAATCTTCGAGGTCACATCGTCAAAACCCGGGTGTCGACAAAATTCGGCCATGAAATTCGTGGATGACAAAGCAAAACAAATATGTCGAGACACTCTGACTTCGCTTCTACGGTTCCTTCAGCCGAGGTCCGATCGTGATGACGACGAAAGAGATGTGGCAACAACATCAGCCCAAGCTCTTCAAAACCCCGAAGGAAGCGATGAAGCTGGAAACCAATGGGAAACACGCCCGGACGAGCGAGAAGTGGACAGACCGTGCCGTGGGAGCGCCGAGACAGAGGGGGAGGGGGGCGGCCATGTGCTCTCGGCAGCAGACAACAACACTCCCACGGCCTCCCGAGCTCCTTCCGTGTCCAGTTCCGGGTCATCGGAGTCGGATTCAGAAACTGACTCAACGGAGGAGTCTAGTGCAACAAGACCGAGGCTTTTTTTATTTTATTTTTTTCGTTTCTAGATTTTTAAAAAAATTTTTTTTTCGATCTCGGAATCCTAATTTGCCTTTTTTCGGTAAGATCATTACTGTGTTATTTCCATAGCGATGCAATTTCCACTCTTGCTACGATCATTTTTAGCATTCTTTACGTGTGTGCACCCAAAATTTTTTTGGTGCACCTAATTTTTTTGGTTAGGTGCACCAGTGCACCTAATCAAAAAAATGAATTTCGATCCCTGGCCATGGAGAGCTATTTTCCAACTGGTTCTTGCTATTCGACTATCTATTGAAATTTCAAAGGTAAACATCACCTTGTCAAACTTGTTCTTGGCAGGCAGATATTCCAGGATGACAATTCTGCCCGAGTCTGTGCCGCACACGATGTAGTCTAGAAATTTTAAGAAAAGAATAAGGAAAGATTCATTAGCATGAAGTCCATTGCAATTGGTTTCAGAAATAAAGTTGAGGTGCATTGCATAACAGTAACTGTTGCATTTTAAGTGGTGAAGTCCGGTATATATAGAATACAACACAGTGTATTCCGTATTGCCCGAGGTATCGGCCCGACTGCGATCCGCCTCGCGGGAGGGCCGGGACCGAGGGCGATGCAGAATACACAGTGTTGTATTTTATTTATGTCATACCCACCCAAGAAAACACGCCTTTCAATGCTAAATGATCGAAAATTTGCTGTCCCTAAACAAAAAAACTGCAACAACATCAATTCCAACGTCCGAATCCTGTATTCGAATTTTCGAAAGCGTCGCACACGGTTGAGGCGAAAAGCGTTTGAATCGTTCTATGGAAGCCCGGTTTATACGCCCGGTCGTACAGTAAAATACAACACGGTCGGGAGCACTGTATCGCCGCCCGGGTATGATATAAATAACTATACTTCACAACTCAAATCTGCATTGTCAACTAGGAACTGATAAAAGTAGATTTTCAGCTACTATACATATGCACTTTTGTGAAAAGTGTGGTAGCTTGTTCAAAACGTGTGCATACAGGTATGTGATACCCAACTGCCTATTAATTAGTATTTATTAATGTCAACAACATCTGTGCATATATCAACGATTAAAATGATGTATTTAGTTCAGTACGATATCACAAATAATTTTGATAATCACAAACATCTTTCTTTCTTCCTTTAATGCCCATGATCATGACAATGATCATTCTGGCATACTCATTTTCACCTGAGTGAAGTGAGGAAAGTCGTGTAAAGTGCCCTTCCCAAGGGCACAAGATCGGTGACATGGCAGGATTCGAACCCGGGACCTCTTGGTTCTGAGCCGAATGCTCTGCCGTTACGCCACACGACCCCACATCTATTTGAAATACACAGAGTTTCAGATAAAAGTAGACTGTGGGCATACCTTTTGTTCCACCTGTTAATCGAAACGACATCAGCGATCGTATGACGCCGAAAATCTCTACCGACAGGAGCGTGTGGATCTTGCCGGTGTTGGGGTCCGGTCGCATCAGCTCCAGGATTTTCCCCCGCGACGTCACGATCTCCTGCTGCCGCGTGCCGGAGAAGTTGCCGTGGATGGCGTGGGTGACGCCCGTGGCACGCTGTAACGTCAGCGCGTACAGAAACATGGCGGTACACTGGACCTGGCGGAAGCAGAACACAACAATTCTGTAACTCAAAACACTACTCGTACCAATATCGTACAACATCAATGGCAATTTATTGTCTGCAGCTGGCAGATATAAATATAGCATACAACACGGCGTATTCCGTAATGCCCGAGGTATTGACCCGACCGCGATCCGATTAGCGGGAGGGCCGAGACCGAGGGCGATGCGGAATACACCGTGTTGTATGCTATTTATATCGTACCCACCCTAGAAAACACGTCTTTCAAGGCGAAATGAGCGAAAATTTGGTGTCCCTAAACAAAAATACTGCAACATCAATTCCAACGTCCGAATCCTGCATTCGAATTTTCGAAAGCGGCGCACACGGTTGGGGCGAAACGCGTTCGAATCGTTCTATGGAAGCCCGGTTTATACACCCCTGTTCTACGGGTGGATACAACACGGCCGGGAGCACTGTATTGCCGCCCGGGTATGATATAAAGTAAAGTACAACACGGTCGGGAACACTGTATGATATAAAATACTAGTATTTCTGAGGTCACCTGTGGCTCCAAAAAACTGACACATCTAGATATAAAATTATTTGAAGCATAGCATAGGCTGTAGTATATTTTTCTAGATTGCAAAGTTTCCATCCTTAATATTTGCTGCCCTCGCAATGACCTATAATTTAGCAGTTTTGCCAGCATAGCTGTATCCGATTTATAAACTACAGCCCCCCTCCCACACTTGCGCCGGTTTTTCTAAAAAAAAATATGAACCCACTTTTAGCTTTATTCTATCGTACAAGATCAATTGTAAAATGCAGTGTATAAAACAATGGTGATTCTATGAACCAAGTTATATTGCAGTGATCGAAAAGGCGAAGAAATCATCTGATTGCAAACAAGAGCTGCCAGTGACGTACATACGACGTTCGCGTTATACGCGTTATACTTGTATGCTCAACCCACAATCATTCAAATCGCACACGAGCATTTAAGCCTCAATCTTCGATGGATGCACTGAGTTTGCTCAACCAAAACTACGATATACATGTTCTCTGTTTTGTTTGCTTTAACATTAAACATTTTTTCGTGATCAGAGATGAAGAAATAATGACGATGCAGACGGATTACAAACCAACCTTTCAGCGCGGATATATCCCAAACAATGGTTCCCCTCCCCACGCGCGACACACAGACAGGCTAGGGGCGTATATGGAGGAAAAGAGGACCAACTTTAATAAAACTTTGGCCTGTTGAACTTTCAAACAGTGCCGGAACAAGAGAAAAAGACACGACAAAAAGTAGATGTACCGATAATTCCCCCTTTCTCTGATAGTAAGGTAGTATGTTTTACCTCACAAGGGAAAATGTTTCACTCATTTTAACGTCGGGGGCAAAATAAAGATGTCTCTAAAACCACGGCAGATCCTCAAAACAACCCACAATTCCCCCGGGAGCCAACATGGCGGCGGCCACGTCTACTGGATCGTTTACTCGCGAAGAAATCGAAAACCTTACCGAACTGGAGGACATTCAGAAGGCATACGACCAACTATGCAACGACGAGGTACGTCGGCTTCTTTTTGGCGTATTTATTGGGGTTGTATCGGTGAAAGGGCGGCGTACATTTAGATCGGTAGGCAGTGGGGGGGGGGGGGGGCGTTCCTAGACAACATCAACATGATACTATACTGGAATTATGAAATATAACAACAGGATCTTCTTGATCATATATATATCTAGACAATGCATGATGTACAAAATCACTAATAAACTGATGTACGTACGAACTACTAAGTATCTAGCTTAAATTACCGGCTCAAAAAAAAGAACAAGAATAATTATAGTCATGCCTGAAAAAAAATTGTATACGAGAGTTCAGGTGTTCAAAAATTCGTTTTTGCTAGAACTATCGTACAGTGGAACTCGCTGCCACCAAGTACAGTTGGGGCACCATCACTAGAAAGCTTTTAAACAAGGCCTGCAGTTAGATGTTCAAAGGTTAGGTGTAACAGGTCGTTCTGTGTAATATAACCAGCTGCCGCCGCGCCGCGTGCCTGCGAAGCTGGTGTGTTATGCCATCCTTTTATAACTCCATGGTTATGCCGAGAGGTGGTTGTACTGGCTATACAGATACAGGCACAGGTACAGATGTTACATATATGCTAAATGCATAGTACACAGTTGTTGCTATTGTCTGTGCCACAGAAAGAGGTTACAGAACAACTGGATAGTTTACTGGACCAGCAGCCTACCCTGGAGGGCAAAATGTCCACCTTACATCGTATGGGGTAAGTACAAGTAAGTTGTGAGCTCATCTTTAGATTGAGGGCCTCCAATGCAATTTCAGGGAGGCAAAACAAAAAATCCTGGATGAGGAAATCTGTCTGATTCTGATATTGACATTTACTGCCATTTCTTAGCACGTTTTCGTCATCATTTTATTTATTAATTTATGAACCTTTACCACATTTGTGGAAGGATTGACATAACAGGTGACTATCACCTCTGCAAGATGTCAAACCTGAGACCAGACAGTAGAGTTTTGTACCATCGCACACCGGGGCATGCCCCTACTCTTTTTCGAAAGGTGTGGTGGGTTCTTTTACGTGCTCGAGGTGTGGCTCTCCCCAAACACGGGACCTCCATGATGTTAAGAACACGTTTCACGTGTCAGCGAGCTTCGACCGACTGCTAAAAATCGCCGGCGATCCCTAAAATCCGTGCGATACTCGACGAACATTGGGCGTACTACTGCCGTAAATGTTGTTCAGAGCTCGCCGACTCGTCGGCCGATCGATTTTCACACAATGTGACGGCCCCTTCAGGGTTGGACAAGTTTTCAAAAATCCACTTGCCTTATTGGGCAAGTACATCATATTTCCACTTGCCTGAACCAACCTTTCACTTGCCCAAAATTTATACATGACATTTTTTATTCATTTTTACTACCACCCAGGAAATTATTTTATTTTAGAGTTTATAATGCTGCATGCTTTATTTATCAAAATAAGGTGGTTTGAGACTTGCAATGGATTTTCTGACAAAAGGGCATTAATACACATGTAATATCATTATTAATGATGAGTAATTTTGCTCTAAACACCGTAGCTGCTATACTTCGCATCCAAAAAATTTACTTGCCCAATTGGGCAAGTGAAGGGGTATATGCACTTGCCCGAACAGTACTTTTATTTGCCCTGGGCAAGTGGGCAATTGGACTTGTCCAACCCTGCCCTTAAGCAAAACTAAGTCCCCTTCGCTTGACCCATTCCAGGCCCAACCTGCAGCTGTTACAGCAGGACTCGGAGCAGCTGGCCAGCATGATCTCCTTCACCTGTCAGCTGGCCGAGAACGTCAGCAGTAAGGTCAGACAGCTGGACCTGGCCAAGGTGAGTAGCTGTTATATCCAGAACAGTGCTTTATCCAAAACCATGCTCAGAAACGGTTCTGGATAGTCCACGCGTATCCAGAACCATACCTGGGACAATCTATGTTCTTGGATAAGCAAAGACTATCTAGAACTGTGGCTGATCCTAACCCTAACCCATTCAGGCATAGAACTAGATAGGCACGGTTCTGGATATGATATTAGTAGTAGTAGGTCTTGTTGTAAGACATTTGCACCCCCATCAAACTCCTTTCAAGCCGTACGCCCAGCCCCGGTGCGTAGTCACTCGGAAGTCGTGTCTAAATACCCTGTACGGCAACGATACACAACCTCATATAGCCTATGCTCTGGTAAATATTCCTGGCCACCTATCTGCCGAATGGCGTCGTACAAATCGCGCTCAATCTTGAGAGCACTTCGCTCGGCCGGCCGAGAAGCGGTCTCGAGAGAACGGCCGGCCGAGCGAAGTGTTCTCAAGAGCATAGGCTATATGAGGTTGTGTATCGTTGCCGTACAGGGTATTTAGACACGACTTCCGAGTGACTACGCACCGGGGCTGGGCGATATCCGCCATTGGGTACGGCGAAAAAGTACAGGGTACGGCACGAATTACCGGGTACGGCTTGAAATTTTCGCGGGTACGGCACGAATTTCCGGGTACGGCCAGAATTTTTGAGCGTGTACGGCACGAATTTCCAGGTACGGTTTGAAAGGAGTTTGATGGGGGTGATTTGCTGCCTCCTCCATTCTAATGACAGATCCAGAGGAGGACTGTCTGTCTGTTGGAACCATGGCACAGTTTTAAATACACCCTCCCAGCATGTTAAAAGAGTCTGTCATACCCTATAACATCTTTTGCAGAGGAAAGATTAACTCATTTTTTCCCTTGACTCTCGAGTCATGATAGAAACATGCTTTGTCATTACAGAGTCGTGTACAAGCTGCTATTCAAAGGGCTGATGACATCTTGGATCTGAAGGTGAGAAAAGCTACACACTCATCAATTTTGTCAATTATTTCTTCTGGGATGGAAGTATTGTTTTGGGCAGTGCCGGTTTAGAGGAGGTTTGTATGTTTGGGTTCTAGAGTCATGATAGTTAGAACAATGGTGTAATACTAGTAGACGTAAAGTCATACAGGTGTATGGAACTGAGTGGGTGGAGATTGGGCTTTAGTTGATTGACAGTGTTGTGACCTAGCATGCTCTGTGGTTGTAAGGAATGTGTTCTGTGTAATCATGGTATGAAATATAAATCATGGTGTAACAGCAGAGTAATTTATGTCATACAAGCATATGAGTAATGATCGATTCTATGATGTACATGTAATTCAATTATTCATTTAAACCAAAACCATTTCCAGAAGTTTGAAATCTCCAAGTTCTTATAGCTTATGGTTCCGGGTCAGAGTTTAATTCTGACCAGAGTCCAATTAAGTGCGTCAGTAAATCGCCGGATCTGGGTGGTTGTCACGCTACGTTTGGCTCCCCCTTGCTCGGTGATGGTTATAGATAATCAAATAGTTTTCGTATCTACCGAAAAACCCGTGGTTTGTAGTATTTTCGGGCGTGGTAAAGTTGGACGGCCAGCGAAGCGTTTTTGGTATCAGTCCGCGAGCAAGGGTGACGCGGTTTTGTCGCCTGATGACCCAAATAGCTGCGTTCTATATGCATTTTCAAGGGGTGTGCGTCACCGAAGATTGCGGAAAACTTATCGCAACAACCTATCCTTTTTTTCCGTTTTTCAGAAACAGGAAGTAGTGAGCTTTTTCGTCATATAAGCCGTTACCCAGGGAAAACTCTTTTTTTCTCAGCAGCTCCGCTGAAAAAAGTGTAAAAAAACGGTATTTTTCGGGTCCAAAATTTACATTTCACAACAGTTTCTACCCAAAATGAAGAGTCAGCAGACGATACTCAAATACCTATCGGAAGCCTGCTGAAAACCTCTGTTCACTGGTATAATAAGATTTTCCGGCCTACTTTTCTTGGCGGAATTGTAGCCCTTCGGCCTGGGGGTGTCCGCCCGACACAAAAATCGTAAAAGAAACTCTGGTCCGAGACCTTAATAAGACGGCGCATGCGCCAAAAATGACGTCATTGATGACGTCATTTCGATGGATTTTCCTTTTTTCGGCAAAAGTTGTAAGATTGTGTTAAAAAAACCACATCGTTCTGGCTATTTCGGTTAAAAAGTTAGTATATTCGTGGCCAGGCCCTTGGCGCCCCCCTCCCCCTTTTTTTCTACCCCCGCCCCCCCCCCCCCCCCGACACTACGTATTGGCAATTTCTAGCGTTCCTGTGCGGAGTACTGTTGTTACATGAAGTCACTTTCTGAGTTGTTTGATGTGAGTCGACTCGGAATTTGACTTAAGTATGATTTCAGCGATGTCTATCCATTTATGATAACTTTAATGAAGACTTTACACCAAAGTTTAAGTGTTTTAAGCCTAATTAAGACAAAACCTGGTTTTCCGAATTTCGGTTCAGGGCTCCTTACTGTCGCGATCTTCTTTTCTTTGGGTGGTGTGTAGTGATAGCCTAATAAGTACTTCACACGTTTCTGTAGCGCTTGTTACAGTTGCTCGCTCCTAGCGTGAACACTATCACCCAGGTTCTGTTTTTACCCGCGTAAGAATCCAGTCTTTTACACACTTCAGTAGCGTTTTGCTACTTAATGGGCCATTCAATGCGAAATAGACCGAGTTTGATGTCGGACGCGTTTGATTCGGAATGTGCGAACTCTGGTCTTTCATTCAAAGTCAAAATCTGACGTATATTTCATTTTAGTTTAAAGCAACGAAGCAAAAACGCAACCCCATGCCGTTTTCCCAGGGGAACTGATGACGTCACTGCGTGACGTCATCATTGCCAAGGTTTAAGGGCTGTTTCTGCAAGTTTGCAGCACCGAAACCACGAAAACATCACACATGTCCGTAGACAAGGGCCGGGGCAGATTATCATTTCCGTTTTAACTGTTTGGAGAGAAGTGATGACTGAAAAAACGATACTTTTCAATTGCTCCATATTATAACGTTGCCTGGAGTCCGCGTCTTGGCAAGATAGCCTCAGAACACGGTACTTTTCACATGACTTTAAACCTCTGCCGCGGCAAAAGTAATCATCGCAGACTAACCAAATTTGGATATATGGTAGATATAATGTTTTTGAAGAATAAAAATATTTTTTTATGAGAAAATATTCTCCTTAAGGTTCCGGGTCAGAGTTTAATTCTGACCAGAGTCCAATTAAGTGCGTCAGTAAATCGCCGGATCTGGGTGGTTGTCACGCTACGTTTGGCTCCCCCTTGCTCGGTGATGGTTATAGATAATCAAATAGTTTTCGTATCTACCGAAAAACCCGTGGTTTGTAGTATTTTCGGGCGTGGTAAAGTTGGACGGCCAGCGAAGCGTTTTTGGTATCAGTCCGCGAGCAAGGGTGACGCGGTTTTGTCGCCTGATGACCCAAATAGCTGCGTTCTATATGCATTTTCAAGGGGTGTGCGTCACCGAAGATTGCGGAAAACTTATCGCAACAACCTATCCTTTTTTTCCGTTTTTCAGAAACAGGAAGTAGTGAGCTTTTTCGTCATATAAGCCGTTACCCAGGGAAAACTCTTTTTTTCTCAGCAGCTCCGCTGAAAAAAGTGTAAAAAAACGGTATTTTTCGGGTCCAAAATTTACATTTCACAACAGTTTCTACCCAAAATGAAGAGTCAGCAGACGATACTCAAATACCTATCGGAAGCCTGCTGAAAACCTCTGTTCACTGGTATAATAAGATTTTCCGGCCTACTTTTCTTGGCGGAATAGTAGCCCTTCGGCCTGGGGGTGTCCGCCCGACACAAAAATCGTAAAAGAAACTCTGGTCCGAGACCTTATAGTTTCTTCATACATGTATTAAAAAAGTTTCTTTTTACATAAAAATGTTTATCTTGTCTTGAATTCAGGGATATAAGAAAGGTGACTAACTTGTGACACCATATTTCTAGTTTTGTACAGATGGGGTCCAAACAGCTCTGCAGTCTGGCAATTATGAACAGGTATGTGAAGATGTCCCACAAGTTCTTGAAGTCTTGAAATAAAGTTGGCTACCAGAGCTCGAAGTACTTTGGTCTGCATATCTGCATTGGTGGAGGTAACATTTACCTGTACCAGACAAATTTTACCTGCACCACTCAGAATTAAGGAAGTATGGATCATACTGAAAACTGTGCAAAAACCATTGCAATTATTTCTTTTACACTTCATATAGGTGGTAACAGTCAATACCGCTAATAACAATCCACATACACCTAGTACATTTTTGTAAAAACCTACTACATGGCCCAGTGCAGGTTAGTTGCAGGTAGACATCAGAAATACCTGCACAGCTCCAATTTTACCTGCACTAACCTGCATATACCCAGTACAGTATGCAGTAATTATGCAGGATGGTATTTCGAGCCTTGTTTATAGGCGTGATAATTCAAGGAATCAAGACATGTTCATCCAGTATGTTACATGTACATGTAGTAAGCTATGTAAGACACAGC
Organism: Branchiostoma floridae x Branchiostoma japonicum; assembly: GCA_013266295.2. Lineage (NCBI taxonomy): Eukaryota > Metazoa > Chordata > Leptocardii > Amphioxiformes > Branchiostomatidae > Branchiostoma > Branchiostoma floridae x Branchiostoma japonicum. The sequence continues at coordinate 15,003,326 of CM023829.1, read as the reverse complement.
TGTAGTTTTTGCTGACTTAACTATTTTTGTCTTCCAGGCAGCAGCACATATCCATAGGTACCTCAGTCTAGACGAGAAAGTTCTCAAGCAGAGCATTCCAGATGCAAAAGAGGGTAAGTCTAGAATCACAGTTCTAACCTATTCAGTAAGTCTAGAATGGTCTTTTACTGTGTAACCCATGATATGAAGTTCTACCATTTTTGGTCTTAATTAACACAGAATGGCAGAAAACTGTTTCCAAAGATTTTAATGCTTTGAGGTGTTGATTTAGCTGTATTTAAATGCCTGAATCAATATGCAAACTTTTGAGAAATGATTTGACTTTAGTGAAATGGTTCCTTGCATCTGTACTTGTACCCTCACATGGTGATTTACATGGTAATTCACTTGGACAGAGACCTGGCGTACCCAGTCTTGTATCAGCGAATGAAAGGGAATATCACCCGGTAAGGGACGGTAACCCTGACCAATAGGGTTGAACAATGATGATGATTATGTTGTCAAGACTTACTTACTCAGACTTAGGCGCTCCCATGTCGTCCGACACATGAGGCAATCAGAGCGGTCCAGCAAGTTCGGTCAGCGGCCAGTCTCTCTACATCCTTCCAGCTCAGATTTATTGTTTGCAGGTCTCTTTCAATTGTTTGTCTGTAGTTCATTCTGGGGTGCCCCCCCGCGTCTTTTTCCCTGTGGGTCCCAGTTTAAGACTTGCTTTGCTAGTCTAGCTAACGGAAGTCTTGTAGCATGGCCTAGCCAGCTCAGACGCCGCTTGCAAATTATTGTAGACACTGGTTGTTGGTTGGCTCTGGCTCTTACATCTACATGTATGTTGGGTATGAAGTCAAGACCTCATCAATTTTACATAATATCTTTAAAATGGTACAGGAAGTGGAATAGAACACTCCCTGGAACTCCTGCACAAGGCCGAGCAGGAACTCAAGGTCATCATCAACAAGGAGTTTGACGAGGCCGTGGCCAACAAGGACGCGACCGCCGTGGACAGGTTCTTCAAGATCTTCCCTCTGATTGGTCTGAGAGATGAAGGGCTGAAGAAATTCACCGCTTATCTTTGTACTCAAGTAAGTAGGGAAAGAAGATAAAGGTTGCCATAGCCTTTTTGAGGTTATAGGGGCAGTGGGCTGGCTGGAGAAAGCAGACGGAGGGGAGCAAGGGGCCAGTATCTGGCCTGTGCACATAGGCAGGTATGCAGGGGCAGTGGTTGAATAGCCAAGTGGCCAGGCAAGCAGACGTGAGATTGAGACGTTGTGGGTTTGATCCCTGGCATTCCTGGCTAGATGTTGTGTCCATGGGAAAGGCACTTTACATGACTTTCCTCACTCCACCCCAGTGTAAAATGGGTACCTGACTTTGGTTGGGGAGGTAAAATGTGGTGGAAGGAGAGGGATGGGCTCTGCCTTCCAATACCATGTCCTAGACACAGTGAATTAATAACCCACTGCTCCTACGGCCTAAAAAAAAGCTATTAGTAAGAGTACCTTAACCTATACCTAGCTTTTTAGTCTTTTTAAGGTCATTGGGGTAGTGGGCACAGCATTCTATGGTGGAGCCCATCCCTCTCCTTTACCATGTGCACTGTTTTACCTCCCCAACCTAAGTCAAGTACTCACTCACATTTGGGTGGAGTGAGGAAAGTCGCGTTAAGTGCCTTTCAAGGACAAAATGTCTGGCCAGGAATCGAACCTGTGACCTCTTGATCCTATGTGAGCTACATAATTGTGGACAGTATGTATGCAGCTTGAATGAAAAGAGGGTCACATATATTCTGCCTGCGTCTGATACATATTCAGTAATTCGAATACCTGTAACGCCATAGAAACAGTTACTCAAGCAACTGGATATGACTTTCCAGTTGCTTGAGTAACTGCTTTTTGGCGTATCTTATTACCTGGATGTCTAACCTTCCCCGATGTAAATACCTGTAAGATTGTTCACGATATTCTACAGTTGTGGGCCTATGATAAAGCTTTTGAAGGTAACCTTAAAGTTAAATTCTCCTGATGTTTGTCTTCCACAGATAGCAAATACTTCCGAGCAAAATCTCCAAATAGCAGTAGAAACAACATCAACAGGTATGTATACTCACTCTTCATGTGTCTTCCATACACAGAAATGTCTTTTACTGAAGTTAGTGTTCTCATTGGCTGAATGCTCTTTGCCTTTTGATTGCAAAACATTCTCTTTTATCTGGTACAATGTATTTCATTATAATTATGAATGATGTATATTACATGTTCTTGCCCACATGGGCTAAATGCAGTAGTTATACATATATATAGTCTAAAATAAAGGTAAAATATCATTACCTGTAGTGTTGATGATAAACAAGGGGGAGACAAAATTAAAGAATGTAAATCTATGTTATCGCTATCATGTACATGCTAGATCTATCATTTACAAAACAGTTACACATATAAAGCTATGCTACCACTAAGTATATGTTGTGATTAATATATTCTAACTCTTTGTGACCCCAAATGATAGCCTGGGTGCCATCCGTTTTGTAACGGGGCTCTTTCGCACTCGCTACCCCGTTACAAATCGGATGGCATCCAGGCTACCCAAATGACATAAGGTGCATTTGTTGTTCTGCTTTCACATTGTTGGATAAGTTGCATTATGAAACTGTTACTTAAACACAACCTTTTTTTCTTGGTGCCTTGTGCAATTTTGGCAGAGCGAAGAGCCAATGTGGTGTATGCCGACACCCTGACTCACCTGTTTGAAGGGATAGCCAGACTAGTGGAGACTCATCAACCCCTGGTGGAGACCTACTATGGTACAGTTTTAGTCATTTTTCTTTTAAACCTGAAATTATAAAATTAAAAGAAAAAAGTCTTGAAAAGTGATTACACACTCCAGGAAATATGGGAAGAAAGAAAACAAGCAATTGGAGATTTCATGCTTCAGTGAAATATGATTGTGAATTTCTTGTTTTGTTTATTGTGAAGTTCTCTGTTTCTGTCTATACATTGTACATTTTTCCACTGGCACCCTGCCAACACACAGGGAGGGGTCAACTTTGCTGGCTCTCTGCCAGCTTCTAGGACCTAACTTCCTGTGTCTGACCTTTTGTAGCCTGTGGTTAGGTAATTTCCCCCACCCTTGTGCTGTCACTCAACTGTACAGACACACAAGCCAACACACATACACACAAACACCCAAAACACTACCCCTGTTTTGGCAGAGGTAATACATCCACAAAGATGTAGAACCTGAGATAGTTATGTTTACCGAAAGAAAACATATTGTTTTTGCTATGTTTCTTCTTCCTCCTCTGCCTCCTTCTCCAAACAGTGACCTCTGACCTGGTCAATGACCTGAACCAGACTGTCTTTTACCATGGTAACTGGTGATGGGTTACATCATGTTGCAATTTTATAGCAGGAGGGATTTAGACTCCTGTCTGACCACATATATAAATGTGTTTGAGCAAGGAGGTTAACCTCCTTGGTTTGAGTAAGAATTAACAGAGCAGACCATATGCGAAGGTAAACATCATGCATTTGCTTTGCAAATGTTACCTTTCTAATTTCCATTTTTTTTCTCTTCCCAGGTCCAGGCCGGATGTTGACCCTGATGACAGAGTTACAGAAAGAGTGTGACAGACAAGCCAGGAGGGTGGTGGATGCCTTCATCAAGAACAGAGCTTACCAGAAAAAGGTCAGAAATCTTTTCAGCTTCAGTACACTCTCTTTGTCGACTCAAATTCCCTGCCAAAAAAGACTGGGCCTACACATATTCTATCAGTCTGTCAGTTGAATATTTGTTCAGAATTTGAAAAGGTGCACTGATTGGCCAAACCTGAGCTGCAGTATTAGGTCATCCAATAAGCAGAGACCTCACCCAGCATGTAACAGTTGAATCAGCTCATCACCAGACAGATAGAATATGTGCAGATCCAGTCTTTTTGGCAGGGAAGCAACAAAGAGAGTGTACTAAAGTGTACGAAATACTTTTTTGAACCAGGTTGCCGAGTGGCAACCTAGGATGAAAGCTAGGTTGGCCATCAAAATTCCAGGTTGCCCCGAATTTAAACTCTTCTACATTATGATTAACTTTGTTAGAATGCAATGTGCATTTTATACATTTCTGACACAGAGTTGTTTCCCCTTACCTGAAGTGATGAGCTCTTCCATGGGAACTTCTCATTAAACAGTTCCCAATGGAAGAAAGGGGCATCCTTACCACAAAATTTAGGTAGCGCACTAAGCTACCTGGGTGTAGAAATAGGTTGCACCAAGCAAAATATGGTTGCATGGTGCAACTGGGCAACCTAGTATTTCGCACACTGTACTAAAGCTAAAATTTTTAGTAAAAAGGCTGGCATCCAGGCTAGAACAATCTGTATTGACATGACCAACCTATAGTATATACAAGTACCATGTACCAAAAGCTACAGACAACTTCAATTTGCATTTATAAGAATTAGGGACAGCTCCCAGTTTTTGACAATTTTTCTCTCAACAATCAGTATCTTCTTTCTGATTTACTAGTACAAGTGTACATGTGTAGTTGTTGCATAAAATTTACCCAACTACATGTACTGTTATCTTCTACTCCATATTATTAGGCACAGCAAGTACAGCAGTGCATGATGGGAAGGACAGTCACAGAGAAGTAAGTATACTGTACATAGCACGTCGGCAGAATGTACTGCACCTGCGCGAAACCTGTAATGTATTGTGCATAGCACTTTGGCAGAACGTCTCATATAAGGTTGTACTAGAGCATATAAGGTTGACAGTCTGTCTGTAGTTTTCAGATGTTGTATAGGAAAAGATATCGTCTGCAACAGGCAAGATTTTGATGCAACGTTGACCAAACATCCAACGAAAATCAGTGTTTTGCGCAGGGGCAGTACGTTCTGCCAACGTGCTACTGTACATGTACTGGAGTTTACATAGGAGTGCTTAGTACATGTAGGATGTACTAAGCACTCCTATGTAACATAAATTTTCAGTTTTAGCCTGTCACACATAATTCTATATGGTAGGAAGCTGCTTTGAACAGACCAATCCTGACTGTCCATCACAATTAGTTGTTCAACCAATGAGGGAATGGTAATTAGTGGTTCAACCAATGAGAGAGTGTCTCACTCACTCACTCAGTCCTGTGTGAGGATTCTCTCTCCCCAATGAGAGAGTGGCTACGTACTGTCAAGTATTTCCCTTTTTATGTTTTTATTTTACATTTTACGTTTAAGGATCTGGGTGACTGTGTCTATATAATGGTCTATTGTATAGTCACGCAGCATTTTAGTTTCTGTGCTGTACATGAATGTTATGTTTAGGTGTTCTAAAATAAAACCACCACAACGAAATGGTATCTGTGTCTTTGGCTTGTGAAGTTGGCACAAAGCATTTTTGTGTGTCCTTACAGACCTGATCCAAAGGAGCTGGACACTTTGTTAGCAGAAGTTACTCTGATCAACTCGAGAGCAGAGCTTTACCTCAGATTTTTCAGGAGAAGGGTTACTGTAAGTATAGCTGTTTTACAATTTACATTTCATGCATAAAAATGAACTTTTATAAGTTTTGTTGTGATCATTTTTTTGTTTTGAAACATAATTTTTGTGTTTTTAAAACTTTTCTTCAACTTCAATTTTACAGGCTGATTTTGAAGTCCAATATCAAGAAGAAGAACAAAGAAAAGGTGAGAGAATCGATCTTTGCCTTTGATGTGTATGCAAGAGAAACCAGCCTGCAGTACTTCATCATGATGCTAGGTGTCTCTTGTGAATGTGTAATGAGTTTGTCTATGTTCTTTCCCATGTAGACAAGCTGACAGAGTTGGACAGACTGGTGCGGACCTGTGGCCTGAGTCTGTGTGTACAGGAGCTGCAGTACTTCATCATGATGCTAGGTGTCTCTTGTGAATGTGTAATGAGTTTGTCCATGTTCTTTCCCATGTAGACAAGCTGACAGAGTTGGACAGACTGGTGCAGACCTGTGGCCTGAGTCTGTGTGTACAGGAGCTGCAGTACTTCATCATGATGCTAGGTGTCTCTTGTGAATGTGTGATGAGTTTGTTCCTTCCTATGCAGACAAGCTGACAGAATTGGACAGACTAGTGCGGACCTGTGGCCTAAGTCTGTGTGTACAGGAGCTGACCGGAGACTACATCCTTATGGAGGAGTACTTCCTCAGGGAGATGATTATGAAGGTTAGCACTTGACAGCACATCGGCAGAACGTACTGCACCTGCGCGAAACCCGTAATGTATTGTGCACAGCACTTTGGCAGAACGTCTCATATAAGGTTGTTTTAGAGCATATAAGGTTGACAGCCTGTCTGTAGTTTTCAGATGTTGTATAGGAAAAGATGTCGTCTGCATCAGGCAAAATTTTGATGCAACGTTGACCATACATCCAACGAAACACGTGAAAAATCAGGGTTTTGCGCAGGCGCAGTACGTTCTGCCGACGTGCTGCACTTGACCAAACTTCAGCTCTTTTCCTGATCATGCAAGTACAATGTAGCATGTCAACCAAAAAAATACTACTGTAGTATTTAGAAAACTGCACTCAATCCAGTGGTGATCTGAGGCAATAATGGATAAATGCCCGTCATGTGGTATTGATATTTGAAGTGCATGTGCAGGGCTCGAATTACATTACTTGGTAAAGGTGCACAGGTGCACGCGAAAAAAAAAATATTTGCTAATGCACTGGTGCAGACTAGTAAAAAATTAGGTGCACGGCACCAAATTTATGTGTACCAACTTGCACAAAAGAGGCAATTCTAGCCCTGATGTGTGTGTCTTATAATCTGTTTTGTCCATCCATTATACATGTATGTCTTATATACATGTAGTTACATACAATATACATTTTTACATGCCGTAATGTTTGTATAATTTTTCTGCCAGGCTGTTAGTATGGACATCATGGAAGATGGGTCCTTGACATCAAGCATGGTGGACGATATCTTCTTCATCCTCAAGAAATGTATCAAGTAAGTAAGGTTCTCATTTGTGCTCATCCATGCAGAAGAATTGGCATTTATTTTGTTTGAGGGAACAAGACGGAAGCTTTTCTCCAGGAAAGGATAATGGTTTATTTTCCTCAAGGTTAGGTCGAGTGGAGAACATTTTGTTTTCAGGGAAGAAACTTATTATAATAATTATCATTGTCGTTTTCAGTTCTTGATGTATTCATCAGAAGTATTGGGCAGAGTAGGTTGACAGCATGTGGTTTGGGAAGGTTGACAGGCAGAATAACGGGAGGTCAAAAGGTCAAACACAGGAAATGGGGTGAACTTGAGAGTACAGCATGTGGGTGGGGAAAGATTGACAGGCCGAATGAAAGAAAGTCAAAAGGTCAGACACAGGAAATGGGGTGATCTTGAAGATCACGAAAACCCCAAATACATTGTACTACCTGGAAGTCTGAAATCTCTGATTTGTCTTGTCAGGAGAGCGATGTCGAGTTCTAACGTTGACCTGGTGTGCGCGATGTTGAACCACGCCACGACCATCCTGGAGCAGGACTTCTGTGAGGTTCTGTACGGCCGCCTGAGGCAGGGCTTCCCCTCCGGCTTCCTGGACTTCACCCAGGCCGTCAACCTCATGCAGTCCACCATCCAGCAGAGGAAGATCGCCTCGGAGAGCACAGAGGACACAAAAACAGCTTTCCTGGTAAGTGGACACTTAAAGGGGTCCTAAAGTCCAGAAGGGAGTGCTATTTTCCGACAGACATTAATTTTAGGAAGTGAAAAATGCATATTACTTTACAGCATACAATAAAATATCCATTATGCACGCAAGTCTTAAAACGCATCGAAACCAGGACAAACTCCCCAGATACCCTCTAAACTATCCCAGACTGCACCGCGCAACCCCATTGGTGTCTATGCTTTGACCAAGAACGTTACGTTTTAGACCTAACTTCAGGGGCGATAAGAAAAAATTGTATCGTTTTGTGTTCTTTGATATCTTATCAACAAGTCGCCTTCTTGGTGTCCTTATCGCCCCTCATTTATGCCGAAATTATTGACAATGAAAAAAACGGCGTAATTTAATTATCTTTTCAATAAGCGGCGTAATCTAATTATCTGTTCAGTAAAGATTTACATACACAAATAAATTGAGAAAGTCAAAACACGCAAGATGAAACTGGCAGCTCACTGTATTAGACATCCTGATATTATAGCACCCAAGCTAGAGGTCAAGCAAAGTAAAGTAAGTAAGTTTTCAATAATCAGCTTATTGGTGTGCTTGTCTCCTATCGTTTTTGCCGAAAATGTTTATGTTGACTTGAAGTGTATGAGCATTTCGTAATCCAAAGTTCCCGGATGTATCTATTGTGGTTCAGTATGGGGGGAAATGATATTGATATCGCTTTACAAACACGCGCCGCTTAAGTCGCACAAGCGAAATTTGTAAAAACTCGGCTAGTATTCATTGAAGCATAGTCTATCAGAAAATAGCACTCCCTTCTGGACTTTAGGACTCCTTTAATCTACAATTTTTGGATACTGCTACAGCTACTTGATTTGGTAAATCTGAATCACTGTCAGTCTGACTTAGACTGCTGTACATAAATTACACATACTAGTAATACAGCACGTCGGCAGAACATACTGCACCTGCGCAAAACTCAGATTTTCCACAGTTTTTGTGGGATGTTTGCATTTAAATTTATTCCGTTGCAGACGATCTTTTCTGATACAACGTTTGAAAACTATAGACAGGATGTCATCCTTAAATACTCAAGCACGACCATAAACAAGACGTTCTGCCAAAGTGCTTTGCGTGCAGTCGCAGTACGTTCTGCCGAAGTGCTACATAATACGTTTGTACATGACATAATTCTACTAATTCGCAAAATTTTTTTTTTTTACATCCAAGTACAGAAGTATTGTTTTGGGTAGGTTGACAGCACAGAATTGGAGCAAGATTGACTGGCAGAATGACAAGAGGTTAAAGGTCTCAGAATCTGGCTGGGAGCCAGCAGGAATTAGAGCTCGACATGGGGGAATTCAGGAAGCCGAGGATTGCATACTTCCCAGAAGTCTGAAATCTCAGATTTCTTGTTACCATACACATTAATTTCAACATCTGCCTTTCTTCATTACTTATTTCAGACAACGTTAAACAATGCTGAGGCCTGCAGTGAGAATATCCTGCTGTTAAAAGCAAGCTTAGAGGTAAGTAAGAAAAAATTAATATTCTTTAATTTATTGATACATTGTTAGAGCATGATGTGTAACAAAACACTGAATCCTTCAGCTGATTTGCTAGTCTTCACTTATTTACATATTCTATCATTCATACAAAAGATCAGGTATTTTACTCAAGATTATTGTGTTAATTTGTCATGCTTTCCCAACTCTTGGCTGAAAGTTTACATTTTACTTTTTGACAGAGATGGAATTGTCTTGTTTTTCCAACAGGACGAGTGTGCCAGACATTTTCCACTAGCTGGGGAGCAAGGAAAGGCCAAGTTGGATGTAGGTTACATAATTTGTATTACTCATTTGTATTGACTTATCATAATGCAGTTTTTTTTCACAAATAAACTATAGCGCAGACTTTTCTTGGGTTTTCAAATGCGTGAAATAGATCTAACATTTAACCTTCCTCCTGCTGCCAGATCCTTAACAACACAGATTGGCTACCAAATTGCAACCACAGTAGGGATAAGGTTAAGTTAGACTACTGAAAATCTCAGCTTCAATGTGAATGTTTTGATTATACAAAACTACTGAAAATCTCAGCTTCAATGTGAATGTTTTGATTATACAAAAGAATGTAAGTTGAAGGATGTACTTTTTTTCTGTAGAGCTGCCTGAGTGACCTGGCATCACTGTCTCACAGGTTCAAGAACATGCTACAGGTCAGTTGTTAGTAAGTAGTACATGTAGCACATGTAGTAGTAGTAGTAGTAGTACATGTAGTAGTAGTAGAAGTAGTGGAGTAGTAGTAGTAGTTACTCCTGGGTATGGAAGTATTGTTTTGGGTGGCTGAGCTGTGAGTTTGTGTCTCTGTGTCTGGACAGAGCAGGTTGACCGTGTGTGGGTGGGAACACAGCAGAATGACAGGTCAAAAGGTCAGACACAGGAAATTGGGTGGACTTGAGAGTAGTTTGACAGCATGTGGGTGGGGGAAGATTGACAGACAGAATGACAGGTCAAAAGGTCAGACACAGGAAATGGGATTAACTTGAGAGTAGGTTGACAGCATGTGGGTGGAGGAAGATTGACAGGTAGAAAGACAACCATGAGGTCAAAAGGTCAGACACAGGAAATAGGGTGAACTTGAAGGTCACTGAAGTCTGCAATATCTTTCTCCCCTCTAACTACAGTATGACACTGTATGACAGTAGAAACTACACAATGCCATATCTAACTAGGTTATGCCTTACAATGTACATAACTCATGCCATTTCATGTAGCTTTTACCCCAGAGTGGCTCTTTAGCCTTGCTAGTTTGTGAGTATTGCATTTCGTAAACAGGAAACAAAGAAAAATAAAACACAATGCCAGGAATGCTAGGAATCGATTGGTCTCGTGTCTGCTACATGTAGTCTGACCACTCGGCCATTCGAAGCCAACATGTTAGCGTATCCAGCAGAATGATGAGAGATTGAATTTATCTCAAGTTTCAATTCTCTGCTATTCCAGGAGGGTCTGGCAGAACTTGACAGTTCCGCCATTAAGCCACAGGTGAAGCCGTGGGTGGCCACCTTCCACTCCTTCAGTCACAACATCTCCGAGGTAAGAGCCAAGGTCTCCTCTTAGCTGGAAAGTTCATCTGCTACGTGTGTTGATAGAAGTCATTCTAGAACAGGCTTCAACTGTAATTTCCAATGCATAAAACTTGGACTTGCCCAAATTTTCCACTGTTAAACTAATCTCCAAGCAGATCTTTGGTGGCTACAAGGCAGTATCAAATTGGCAAGAAAGTATCAATTCGGCAGGGCATTATTCAATACACCACTGGCAAAAAAAAGACACCGGTATAAAAAAGAAGCCTGATAAAAATGCTTAAAACCACGTTAGAAATAAGCCAAAGCCTAAACCTCTGCTTGGAGAGTACTGTTCAACCACTGTGGTTTACTGACGCTAAATATTACTTGGTGCATAGTGCACTAAAAATATTATATAGTTCACAGTGCACTGTCACTTGGTTCACAGTGCACTTAGGCTAGTTTTTACTGTTAACAATTGATTGCCGAACGTAGTGCAATTGTGACATACATACTAGGCATTGTTACATCATAGGGACATATGCGGTTCCAAATATAAAATGTTTCTATATATAATATAAACTTTGTTCACTAGCAATGCTGAGCTATCGCAGTCCCAAATAGAAAATATTAAAAGTCTTGTCACATACGTATTGTTACAAATCATAATAGTTACATACAATAAGAAAACAATTGTCAGTTATTAAAAATGTGATCCCAAACATGACTAAGTTTATACCCCCCCTCATCACGGTTCATGACTTGATCATGGCAATCCATTGTTAACAGTAAAAACTAGCCTAAGTGCACTGTGAACCAAGTAACAGTGCACTGTGAACTATATAATATTTTTAGTGCTCTATGCACCAAGTAATATTTAGCGTCAGTGCACAGTAAACCAGTCAGAATTGCCCTGATGAAGATGACAGATGGTCATCGAAACGTCGGCTCGTGAAAAATAAATGGTTGTGATGAAAGAACTTTGCTATTGATTCGATTACCAACCTGATGAAATTATTTACAGATGTTTCAGGACCATTGTCTCCTCATTAACTCCTGTCATAACAAGTGTTAATGGAAGGATTTCTGGGCTTATCTCATTATCTGAGTGTACATTGTACATAATGAAAGCTGATGAAGTGTCTTTAAAAGTGGACAGCACTGTTTCAAAATAACAGATCAGTTGCACTTTTTGGGGCATGTGCTACTCATGTCAGCAGAATGTACTGCTCCTGCACGAAACCTGTAATGTATTCCGCATAGCACTTCGGCAGAATGTCTTGTTTAAGGTCGTATTTAAGGATGACATCCCGTCTATAGTTTTCAAATGTTGTTCCAGAAAAGATATCATTTGCAACAGGCAAAATTCTGATGCAACAATGACCAAAGTTAACATACAACGTAAACCATGAAAAAATCTGGGTTTCACGTGGTGCATTACGTTCTGCCGATGTGCTACTACTCAGGATATTCTTAAACATATTACATGTAAGACATATCCAGTTGCTTGAGTAACTGCTTTTTGGCGTATCTTATTACCTGGATGTCTAACCTTCACTGACGTACATCTAAGACATTCTGAAATATAAAATTCTCATGTTTCAAAGAGGCAAGACTTACAAATGTATCTTTACAAGAGGAAATTATTCTGGATTGAGAACAAGGAGGCAGTGGATTATGTATGTGGATAAACTAAAGAGAAGCTGTGTTATTCAGATAAGTTAACACAAAAATGTTTCAAACACACAATCTTACTTTATAATGTCATGGCTTTGTTTTCTCCAGGAGGAGTTTACCAACTATGAGGCCAACGACCCCTTCATTGAAAACTTTGTTGTCAACCTGCAGTCCCTGTTAGACTCTTTCAAGGTAAACTTTTGCAGTTTCAAACAAATTCTTGTTTCCAAAATCATATCCAGTTGCTTGAGTAACTGTTTTTTGGCGTAAATTCTTGTCTTTGTCTGTCTAGAACCTTAAGCTGATGATATTGTGACTTATAAAATGTTTTGTGAGGTGTAATTGTGGTTCAAGGTCAACCAGTGCCTCCATTTTGCTATCCCAGGGTTCCTTGAGTCCCAGCATCTATGATCAGCTGATCAGCCATCTGACCAATCAGGTGACACATCAGTTGGAGAGGGCTGTGATGAAGACAGTATTTAACAGGGTAAGACTCAGTGTAATGTGTTTGTAACATTTCCATATTATCTATTCCAAATAATTCAGTTTTGTACATTTATTATTCATAAATATCTTTGGTCTCACCAAACTACTTATAATTAAGTAAGTACAAACAACATACTACATACGTGAGTGAAAACAATATACTAATACATTGATGAACATACTATAGACAGTTCAAAATCAGGCCTTTTACTGCATACTTGTCTTCTACAGTTTATAAGTTTGAGAGAACATTTGATAGTATTTTCAAGTTTAACTTATTAGTGTCGTTTGGGTGGCTGAGCTGTGGGTTTGTGTTTGTCCAGACAGAGTAGGTTGCAGCAAGTGGGTGGGGGGAAGATTGATGGGCAGAAAGATGGGCAGAATGACAGGTCAAAAGGTCAGTCACAGGAAGTGGGGACGTCTCAGAATCTGACTTGGAGCAAGCAGAAATTTTTGGTCAACATGGGGGGATTCAGGAAGCCAATAACAGCATACTTCCTAGAAGTCTGAAATCTCTGATTTCTTGTTGGTGTTCTTTTCTTTTGTGATAGTAGCTCAAGATATACATCTTCAATTCACTATATAATATAATTAATAGTTTAAACATTTTTATTGCAGAAGTGTATACATGATCAGACTTGTTAATTCTGCAGCAGCTGAGCAAATGTCAATTTCATTTGAATCAAGTATTTGTTTAGCCCCCATTTGACCCTCCTCCAGGTGAACTGGTTTCCAAGTCTCAGTTGTTCCTGAGTTTGTTATGTACAGAGTTCTGTCCTCTAAACTTGCACACACCCACTGTATTTGACAATATTTATTTTTAAAAAAAATTGCATACAATTACAACGCAATACCGTGGATACCCTGGCAGCTAAAGCTGATATCGGGTTCCACAACAAAATATACACAACAGGTATACACAATATACACAACAGGTAAGAACAATAATTGTAGAAATACTAATTATAGCTATACAAAACATTGATAGGTAACTAACATAGCTGGGAGGCCAGAGGTCAACTAAATATAGTAATAAATTTTATAGTTACATTACATGCAGGAATAGGTGGAAGGACTTTGGAATTAGAAACGGTTTGTTGATGAAATGTAGGTGTGCAAAGCAGCCGAAAGGTTTTGATCTGTAAAAGGGTCGTGACCTGAATACCCATCGAGGAGAATGTTGGTGGAGAGAGGTCGATCCGTCAAACGACGTACAACTGTGGCAATAATGTCAAACACTGCAAACACTTGACTTAATGACACCTCTAGACCTCTTTATGCCTGCCCTTTGGACCCATTTGGGGTTCATAACTCATTCAAAACTTCGAATGATTTAGTGAATGGTGAATAGTTAATGGGGTCGTATTTTAGAAACATTGGTGTCTGACGTTTGAAGGCTGTTTGCTCAAGTGTTTGTAGAAGGTTGTGGCTGCTATATTTCGGGTTCAGCTAATATCAGTTATTGGCTTGTTTGAGTGCAAACGTTGTCACTCAATTTACAATGTACCTGTAATGGGAGAGTGGCCAATCTCCAAGCAGATGTAAAGATAGGGCACATTCCCAGTGTTTTATGCCTGTTTTTTGCAATGTTACTCTTTTCTGGTGTAACAGTAGTATTTTTTATGGTTTGCCTTTTCCTATTTAGGCTAGATGTTGCAAATGCGGAAGTAAATTAAACATTGAGTTATCGGTTAGGGACGTCCCTCGGATAGGACGTTAAATGGGGGTCCCGTGTTTGGGGAGAGCCACACCCCACGCATGATAAAGAACCCACCACACCCTTCGAAAAAGAGTAGGGGCATGCCCCGGTGTGCGATGGTGCAAATTCTACAGTGACTGGCCTCAAGGTTAGCCCCGTTCTAGTTGGGCAGCCTTGGCTGTGTCTTCAGCCGAATAAATAAATAAAAATAAAACATTGAGAATGAGCTGGATCCACATATTGGCTACTTGAGAGGGTTCATTGTACTACTATTGTCTAGAATCAACATATATCAGTCCTTTTATGTTGATTGATAATATCAATTTATGTTGATTGATGTTTTATAGTGATCAATTAAGTGCATACTAAAGGAAGTTGATTGTCCACTGCTGCATTAAATCATATCCATAATTGCAATATGATGTTAACTCCAGACCTGCTTCCTGTAGAATAGGGTCTATAGGTGATGAAACAAGCTTCTTATTAGTAACTTAGCAGATATCTTTTTTCTTCTTCTTCTTCTAGCATGTTAAAGAACAAAGAGGTCTTTGATACTTCTGGGTATTGTTTTTGCGGAATTGTTTGTGTATCGACATGTATTTGTCTTGACAAAGTAGGTTGACAGCACATGGGCAGGGGAAGATAGACTCCTGGCAGAATGACAGGAGGTCAAATTTTCAGACACAAGAAAGGGGGTTAACCGAAAACCCGAAATATTTGCCCCGGCCCCAAAGTCTGAAACCTCTGATTTCTTTTTCTGTTTGAAATGGAACCATAAGGCAGCTCGTGCCACTATACATTTGTATTTACAACAGAAATTTAAAACAACTTCTGTTGTACAAGAAAGCACTTTAATTTACTAGATAAGATAAGAAAGCTTTATTAGCATTGACAGACTCACGAAGAAATCTGAAATTATCGCTAATTTACAAAATGCAATATCAAAATTTTACGGAGGATTAAAAACCTAAGAGAAACATTCAGTTACATTGACATCATTTACGACTTTGCAATTTTAAAATTACAGAAATCAAATTAAACATTAAATTTTTTGTAGATATACATAATAATACATATTTTAGAAATTACGGGTGGAATCATTTCAGAGATTTGTTATAGAGCAGTGTTGATTGGTATAGGAACGATCGTTTCAGTCTCTCGGTTCGGCATTTTGGCAGTGTGAGATGCATACAGTTTCTAAGTGTCCTTTCCGTTTCTTCTTGCCTGTCACTTGTGACCATGTAGTGCAGGGGATGGTCGCTTGCCTGCATCTGGGTAACTAACATTGAGCCTTACTTGTTACTCCTGTATATTACAGCTGGGAGGACTACAGTTTGACAAAGAGCTGCGTGCCCTGGTGGGGTACCTGACCTCGGTGACCCAGTGGACGATCAGGGACAAGTTTGCACGGCTGACCCAGATGGCGACAATTCTCAACATGGAGAGGGTGGGCGGCTTTTACCTGTTTTCAGACTTTTCTTTTAGCCCCTTTTGTCACACATAGCCAAATATGGCCTAACGAACTCTGCCGAACTCCCCCTAACCATGGTTCGGAGTAGGTCGGTTGGGTCGGCTGGTGTTTGGTGAGGTTGGCTACTGTCCGGCTGCGCCAGCCGAATGTTTCATAATGTTTATAACATTCGGGTGTGGACGGGAGGTTCGGCCATGGTTGGCTGTTGGTTTTCTGGTGTTCGGAAGTAGGTCGGGGCGTGGTTCGCAGTCAAATTTAACTCAAAATTGATTTGATTCGTATCAAAAGGTAGGCTTGGCCTAAACCCGGTCAGATTCTTCCCGAACTTCAGCCAACCTTGGTTGGCTGGTGCTCGGGGGGAGTTCCTGGATGCTTTTACCAGCTGCTCACATATACATTGTAAGTAGCCCTGGTTCTCAAGCCATGATTTTAACAACTGGGATATCATAGTAAAGGGTGGTAAGTAAGCTTTCCAATGATTTGTAATACAATGCATTTGATAAATGTTTTACGGAGATATGATCAACTGAAATCAAGTTTCTGAATTTTTTGTGTTTAGAAAAGTTCAGCTGCTTTGTTCGTTTGGTCAAATGACATGAGAGTTTGTTCCAACTTTTCAAACTGTGTCACCTCCTTCAAATTTATGCAAAGAGTGAAAATTTTTGAATTCTAGAATAAAAAGGTTTCGCTTTCTATTGTGAACAGCTACCATGGTCCCTCATTAGCTATATCGGTAGATTTTTTTACGACAGTAACTGCAAGATTTTCCTACATTTTAACCCCACTCTGCTGTGTTTATCACAGTATAAGTTAACAGAAAGAGGGTTAACTGACAGTTTTATATCCCCTATTTAGGTTGGTGAGATTCTGGACTACTGGGGTCCCAACTCAGGACCTTTGACCTGGAGATTGACCCCTGCGGAGGTCAGACAAGTGCTAGCCCTCAGGGTAGACTTCCGAAGTGAAGACATCACCAGGCTCAAACTGTAAGATTTCTACAAGGAAACTCAAGTCTTTTCAGAGATTATTAGTCATTACAGAGATATTATCATACCTGACATAATTTATGCAATTAGGAGTTGCAGGGACTTCATATGAATGCAAGGACACTACGTACAGTACAGATCTCGAATAACTTCCCATCTACAGGAGTGCAATTCGCGATCAAAATTCGTGCAAAATGCGATTAAAAGGCGTGCATTTCTCAATTAAAATGCATGCAAATGTTGTGCAACAGCCGTGCAATTCTCGTTTTTTATCGCATTCATTTCTCATGTAAAACACGTGTAGATGTTCGTGTAATTGCGTGTGGTATGCATTATAGACAGCCACACATGATTGCAGCTAATTAGTGCATGCTGTTTACATGGCTTTTGCACGAGTTTTAACCATGTTTTACACGACTTTTACACGGCTTTCAATCGCGATTTAAACGCGATTCACTCGAATTTTGCACATGAACTAAATGAGTTAAAACAGCATATAAAACATGTGAGAAAGGAAGTTAATCGAGATCTGTACTGTAAATTAAACAGTGAATAGAAGTATAATTGTAGATATCAGAAAGCACTCCAACCTGCACATATTTACTTGAATGAATGAATGTTGGGAAGACACTGCTGAAATACATTTTGTAGTTGAATATTAAGACTCCTGTTTTTTAAACCTAGACAGTTTCTTTTTCTGAAGCAGTAGCAGTGCATAGTTTGATTGTATTCTATGACCATCCAAGATGTCAATGTATAAAAAGAGCTGTCACATAACCTTTATCAGTCCTAGTTCCCCGGTGACTGATGTAAATTTGGTGTGGTGTAGCACCCTTGGGGTGCTAATGGTTAACAGTGGGGGGGGTTGCCCTAGAAGAGGTATGTGTAATATGCAAAAAAAGAGTGCTATTATATGACATGTATCATGTTTATTAATTTCTAATGCATCATTGCATTGTGAACAGAGAAACGTACAGAAAAAGCACTGTACACTGTACAACTATTGTGCATAACAGTCTTGTTGCGGAAGTCGATGATATTGATAACAGATATCTGAATTGATGTGTATATAATGTACTTCATTCTGAGATGTACATATGAATTGTAAAGAGGAAATATCAAAGAACAAAAGTGTATTGTGATTAACTGTGTCCTGATTTGCTTTTAGTATGGAACTATCGGGCCAAGGAAAAAAAAGGTTGTGTTTCCTGTTTCGGTCCTGAAAAAATTAGGGTCGGTAGGTAGGGATTATCTTATTTTATTTTTTTTTTTTACTTTTTGTAGACTTTGCTGATTGCTGTGTTTATATATGCACGTGTAGGAACCCTGCCTGATCACATAGTAGATGATATCCCTATAGATTCTCAAACCCTCCCTATAAACTACGACTTTGATCATCCCCTCCCTAGGACTAATATGGACGAAGGACCGGCAAATGTTTTTGGAAAAAATCTGATTGATTTATGTATAAACAGTAAAGTAAGAATTCTTAATGGGAGAACTCCGGGCGACATGTTCGGAAAGCCGACATGTTACCAGCACAACATGTTGGAAAATTTTGACTTGAATGTTAACCGAAACGTTTTTTTCACGTTACAAGTCTGGAACCGGTTCAGTGTACTGTTACACAGCAATATGCAGGGGTCCACACAGAAATAAGACAAGGGTCGGCGTTTTTTTTAGGGTCGGTCAGGAAACAGGAAACACAACATTTATTTTCCTAGGCCTCAGCACAACAAGGCCTAGGAAAAAAATGTTGCATTTCCAGTTTCCTGACCGACCCTAAAAAAAACCCGCCGACCCTAGCCTTTATGGGAAGTCCATCAGCTGCATTTCAAACCCTCTGAAACCTTCACACATTTTCAGAAACAAATTTTTATTGAGTAGATTGGGTGAAAAATTTGTCACTTCTTCACAACCAAATGAAGGGACAGGTCCTGCATGGAGACAGCCCTGGTCCTGATGCATTTCAGTTCTACCTAGTTAAACTGTATTTGTTGGATCACTTCAGCTGACATTAAAAAGAAAAAAAAGACAGAATCCCTATCTACCGACCCTATTTTTTACCACAGGCCGCGCCTATGGTATTGTGCCCGGAATCACCTTGGTCGTTGGACGTTGGGTCAACAAGAAGCTGCGCAATGTCTAACCGCACGTTACGCAATGCCAAGCCAGGCCTCGAAATTAACATGTGAAAGGTGGATGGGTCGGAAGAAGTTGCGCAATGTCTAACCGCACGTTACGCCATGCGAAGCCAGGCCAAGCAAAGGGAAGCAACACTGTCTATTTTTCAGGTCTTTCAATTCACTCTTTTTAACATTGCTACAATTTGAGCAAGGTGAGCAAGTCATTAATAGTGCACACCCATGCCACCGAACCAGCTATTGCCATTTTGGCGGCCTATGGCCAGCTTTTTTTAAAAGCTTTCTTGTTTCAGAACTGAAATCGGGAACACAACAATTTCCTAGGCCTTACTGTAATGAGCACAAGCCTGACGGTTTTCAAAGGTTAACAGTATAATTGTAAACTACAGTGAATAGTTCAATCAGGTTGGTAAATCACAAGACATTAAGGTTCTTTGTACACAAATGATAATATTACCTGAACTATTACCTGCCGATGTTTTGGTAGTGCTGGTACCATCCTCAGGGCAAAAGGAATTAGAACCAATTGTTATTGCCCCAAGGAAGACAGCAGAAGAACTACTGGGACTTTGGCAGTTAATTGGTATCGGTAGTGTACAAGGAACCTTAATTCCCTGCGTCGTAGACTGATTGTGTATTTGTATGCAGGAAATTGAGAAATGTACAGTAAAAATATTTTTTACAAGACATAGGTATTTGATATTTTACAACAGATTTACAGCTTAAATTAATGTAACAAGTACTAGATTGGTCAATTTGAATTCTATATTTACACAGTATAAGTTACCCTGTATGGCCGTTCAAGTCCTTGCTACCGCCATCAAGAAGCGACGTCTTTCCATCTCAAGTCGCTTCTTTTCTTCGTTCAGGTTTTCCTGAGCTTTTCTCACTAGCCACAGTTCGAAAGATCTCTGACTTTTTCTCTTCCGCTCCTCGTCGTTCGCTCTTTCCTGGCGTTCCTGCTGTGCCATGGCGACAAACTCTACAATTCTGTCCTGTTCTTTTTGTTCCTTCCAGTTCCTGAAGGTAACTCCGCGTCTCACGTTCCTGAAGCGGCGCTCGCTTTCTCCGCTTTGTGCCTTCCGACTTTCTGCCTCGAATTTTTCGTATTCCTTTTGGTTTTCTTCTGCCTTGTGCTTCAGCCATTCGCGAAAGTTCTTGTCCACGATGCCTTTTCTTTGTTCGAATGCTTTTTTCTGAAGTTCCGCCTTGTTGGCTTCTAGCAGCCTCTTTGTTAACGTTTCCTCTTGGAGCTTTCTGGTTAGCCACTCTTCGTACGTGAGGCCGCCTGTGAAGGTTTTCTTCCGGGCGGTTTTCTCGTCTTCCGCGGTGTGACGCCGTGCTTCGGCGATGGGGAAAGCTCCCTGTTCGGCCTTTTGGAGCAGCCACTCTTCGTGAGACATTCCGTCGATGATTTTCGGGCGTGTCTCCAGTGCAGCGCTATCGACAGGCTGTTTAGAACCGCTAGAATGCGACGATTTTGCGCTTGTTTCTCTTTCTTTCTTAGCTTGCTGCCTTTTTGCCTTCAACCACTGGTCAAACGCATGTTGGTTCTCCTTCGCGTCACCGCTAGCGGACTGTGAAGACAGGTCCGTAACATCTTCGCGTATCTCTTGATCTTTAGTTCTCAGCCATCTTTGATACGCCTCCATGTTCCGCCGCCTCCTTTCTTCGTTCTCCGGTCTCTCCCGTCTTCCCTGCTTTTGGCGAGCCTTCATCAGAATCCACGACTCCAGCGTCTTGGCCCGCGGGAGGATCCCCGAAGCTGGTTTGCGCGGGAGGAACAGCTTGTCGTCCGCCGATAGAGAACGTTGGCGGACGGCACGCTTTGGGACATTCACTTGGCGGTGTTCCCTTTCGGTCTGCGTGCCATTTTGAGTGACCGTCACAGTCGGTTTCTCT
The DNA here is from genome assembly GCA_013266295.2 of Branchiostoma floridae x Branchiostoma japonicum. NCBI lineage: Eukaryota > Metazoa > Chordata > Leptocardii > Amphioxiformes > Branchiostomatidae > Branchiostoma > Branchiostoma floridae x Branchiostoma japonicum. The sequence goes on along the minus strand of CM023829.1, from coordinate 14,982,253 downwards.
ACATCCCACTTCACGCCATTGATCTGCAATTTGGGAACGTCGTCTGTGGAGGTATCAGGAACTGTTTGTAGTGCTGAGAAACCTTCATCCGAGCACTGCGTCCCTTTTGTGTTAGAACCAGGTCTATCCTTGCTCGGAGAATCTTCAAAAGTGTTGTCAACGTCGATCTGATACACCCTTTGTTTCACAAAATATGTCGTCGCCTCTTCGCCAGGTTTGGTGGCGTTTGCATCATCGTCGTCGTCGACTGTTTCTGTCTTGTCCATAGTGTCCCTTCCGCTGTCTTCACTGTTGATGCTGTCGGGTTTGTGGCTGGTTTCAGGAGGCTTGACGAGGTCCGGGAGGTCGTCGTCAGCAATGGCGGCGTCCACAGCTTCATCGTCACTGCACAGAGACGGCGGCGGCACGGAATGGCACCTCGTGGTGGGACGTTCGTAGTAGTCCATCTCAGGCATCATGACGTGAAGCTGTTTCGCGCCCACGGAGAACGTTCCCGGGTACACGAAATGTTTACTGGGTGTTCGCTGTGGGGTAAGTGGCTTCTTCGTGTCGTAGCGCAGTCTGCACCTCGTGCACCGCGAGTTCTCTCCCGTTCGCGGTCTTCTGAGCTGCTGCTGTCGTTTGTCTCTGGTTACAAGACCCGCGTCGTCTGTAGGCACAGGTGTGGACGGCTGAGACAGAGAGACGACGTGGATCAACCTCTCGATGTCCTCGTCATCAACGTTGTAGTCGGCCAGGGGGTCGTAGTTCTCGACTGGAGTGTACGAGGCGTGCGTCTGGCAATGTCTGTGGTACAGCGAGGAAGTCGACCGGCTCGTGCTGTTTCTGGACTTCCTCTTGCCGTCCTCGCTGTCGGTGTTCACCCGAGGAGAGGGAAGAGTAGACGCTCGGCAAACATCGGGAAACGACTTGTCTCCGAGGAGGGCTGTGCCGGGACGAATCCGCCCGTACCGGACGCCCTTGACGGGAGCGCTCATGCTCGGTAGCTGGACGCTTTTCTGTGGTGCTTGCGGTGCTGGGAGGCTGTTTGACCAGGCATTGGTGCTCCCGATATGTTGAGCACGCAGAGGAGACGGTTTCAACACTCGACGTACGACCTGCCGGGGTTTCTCTCCTTGTACGTGAATGAACCCCAGCGTGCTGATTGACGCTGAACTCGAGTTAGCGTCCTGTCCGTTCGATCCATGACCCGAAGCGTGACTTGAAGTGTCTGCTGCGTCCGTGGTGTTCATCTTAGCCGCCCGCAGGTTCCACTGGTGCAGCCACAGCCTCCGCTCGCACTCCCGCCGACCGAACTGCCCCGATAGTTCCAGCGGGGTCTTGCCGTACATGTCCCGCACGCCCACGTCGACGCCCTGGTCGAGAAGAGCGTTCAGGACGTCCAGGTGTCCCTGTGCCGCGGCGGCGTGCAGAGGCGTCCGGCCTGAGGGCGTCCTACCCACCGGGTCCGCACCTGTACAGAACCGACAAATAAAATATTATGGCCGCTGATAGATTACAACAGCAACAGAAAACCGAGAAGGGTGGAGAAAACTGCTTATCAGATCGCCTGTGGTGTCCCAACGGTGAAATAATTAGACTAAGGGATATATAGATAAGATGAGATCTATGACAGATTGAAACAGAACATCATTCTGTTAAAAACACGCACGACACTAGAGAAATATCATGAGACCTTGAAAATAGTTTTGAAATCTACAGTTGAGCCAACATGAACATGATACATATGGTATGTGGCAAAAAATTGACTCTAAACAATGCGTCGAAAAGACGAAATAATTCGAAGTGTTCTAGAAGCAATGTAATGTAAGGGGCAACTATCACGTCATGCGTAGTATATATCATCCGTGACACACCGATCTCGTTCTTAGGTTTGAACGACTGATTTGTGGATAAATGGATTTGACGTGGGTCTTGCCTTGAACGCTGAATAGTTCTTAAAGTGTAGAGCACAGGACAAAAGATGTAGAATCGCGTGACACCACATACATAGATGTCGCTAAAGCCCCTGTCACACATTCGGGACCCCCCCCCCCCCTGAAGTTCGGAAGCAGTCTGACCAGATTTAGACCACGCCTACCTTTCGATACTAATCGAATCAAATTTGAGTTAAATTTGAGTCAAATTTGATTGCCAACTACGTCTCGACCACTTCCGAACACCAACCAACTATGGCCGAACCTCCCGTCCACACCCGAATGTTTGAACCATTTTGAAACATTCGGCTGGGGCAGTCGAACAGCAGCCATCCCACAGTCTACATTGCTCCCGGCCCGACCTACTCTTAACCATGGTTGGGGGGAGTTCGGCAGTGCAGTGTTCGGGAGGCCATACTCGGCTATGGGGCTTTAGGATTTTTTAAAAGAGTTTGCTCAGTGCAAGGCCACGTGGACCACTTCTGGGCACTGAACTAGGACTCACTGAAGCAGCATCTCTTCTCCCTAAGTCAGTAACATGAAGCATTGGCTTGACTAAGGCCCCGTTCATACGAATGCGGTGAAAGCGCTTTCGATGTGGTTTGGCCGGATTCTGGATTCATGTGGCTCCATCTGAACGCTCCGAATCGCATTGAAAGCGCCTCGATCCCAAACCACATCTGGATGTGGTTTCAAACCGCCTTGACTGGATCGCGATTTGCGTCTGAACGCGCCGAAGCGCTTTCATCAGGTTTACTTTGCATATCAACCCGGTCATTGACCTCGGGGTCCGCAAATAACAAGTGGCGGCGTCGGCAACGAATTCTTACAAGGGCCACTCGTAGCCTGCGTCTCTTTCGTACTCCTCTGAGCCGGTTGCAAGCGATTATCCATTAAAAAAAACACGACAACTTCTAGGGCATGATGCACTTTCACCCCTAACCTCTAATATTGGGAAGACGCCACCTTGTGTGTTTTCATCAAACAACAATGAATGTGGTTTAGGCGAATCGTTCTCGGGCACGGTTTAGAAGGAACGTGTGGCACGTGGACCAGATGTGAGGAATGTGGTTTGCCCGAATCAAGCTCAACGCGCATTCGTATGAACGGGGCCTAACTGACTCAATAGGCGAAGCATTTATATCGATCCGTAATTACACATATGGAGGCAAGCTGCTGACGCATGCCGGTCTAGTTTTTGTAATCCGATTAAAAGCGTAATGTCATGGCACCGAGTGTAGGTAAACAGTCCCTCTTTGTTACCGTTTCAAAGACGGAACAATCCGCTGTTTACTGTAAACAGTTCTTATCGAGAATGGGTAACCTGAGAGAGATTGGGTAGTTGATGGAAGCGCCCTTTAATTGTGACCTGATATGGACGATGGGGCCATGTCAATGTATAGGGTATTTACGGCGCGTTCACATTCGTTGTAGGTCATCGTACGATTTTGATGCCGCAGTTTTGTGATCGTACGACGATCGCACGACGTTCGCACGAGTTCAACGGAGAGAGTGAGTGAATGAGTGATTGGGAGAGTGAGAGAGTGAGCGTGAGGGATAAACTACGATATTGGCTATGATTTGGTTCTGCAATGATCTTTATGCCCCTGTCACACATTCAGAACCTTTCCCCGACCACCAACCAACCATGCAAGGTTGGCTGAAGTTCGGGAGCAGTCTGACCAGATTTAGGCCACGCGTATCTTTCGATACGAATCGAATTTGAGTTAAATTTGAGTCAAATTTGACCCCCGAACACTGCTGACCTACTTCCGAACACCAGCCAACCACCAGCCATGGCCGAACCTCCCGTCCACACCCGAATGTTTGAAACATTTTGAAACATTCGGCTGGCGCAGCCGAACAGTAGCCGACCTCGCCGAACACCAGCCAACCACAGCCGACCATGGTTGGGGGGAGTTCGGCAGTGTTCAGGAGGCCATATTCGGCTATGTGTGACAGGAGCTTTACGTACATGTGCATACTACCGGTACCGTGACTTTGACATTCTGCATTCGGCGTGAGAACTTTCTCCAAAGATCAGGTGTTTCGCGAACTCTCTTCCGCTGACTCACAACACAACGTTACGAGCCTATTGATTGGTAGTGACCTGGAAACTCGATAGTCGAGGGACTGAAAGATGAGCTACGAAACCAACAGTAACGTTTCCAAAGCTTCTATATAACCTAAACAGTTTCTCTTTATACGTGCAGTCGCCTGCATCCAGGTGAAAGTTGGCAGGCGCTCAATAAGCTAGCAACCGTCGCGAGGCAAAAATACACGTCATAGGAAATCGATTAATTCGAGTTGCGACATGCCATGCCAAGACCTGCGGAACAACAAAGACCGGTGTACCGGTCTCGGGAAGTTAACAAGGTCGCGGAACTGGCGATACAAAAGGAGCCCAAATAAACGAGTACACTTCGCTTGACAACGGGAGTTCTAAATGCTACATTGATGGCTTTTGCTGAATAAAGGGTCGGGCGACTTTTGGTTCATTACCTTAGACTTTTTCTTCCAAACAATCGCCCTGTAGTGAGTGATACCGTACCCAGTTGCCTTGGTACTAAATGTTTATTGTGCTGGGCGTCTTGCGATGGCCAATGTACTGTTATATCCAGAACCGTGCTTTATCCATAACCATGCTCAGGCACGGTTCTGGATAGTCCACGCATACCCAGAACAGTGTCTGGTGCAAATCTACGTTCTTGGATACGTGGAGACTATCCAGAAACGTGTCTGATCCTAACCCTAACCCATTCAGGCATGGAACTAGATAGGCGCGATTCAGGATACAGTACGTCCTTTCGTCAAAGAAACACACGCACGGCCGATATATTGCAAACTAGTACTGGGGGCATTTCTGGGACAGTCTTACATGTATCGCGCAAATTAAAATTCAGCTGTCTTGCTACTGAAAAACGCCATCTTAGATTCGTGTCGGTTGGTTCAAGGACGTAATGTCCTTGGTTGGTTCTATCACAGCCCGTCTGAGAATTCTAAAACATGAAAATCGTACGACGGCCTACGACGAATATGACCGCACCGTTACCACAACCTGAATAAAAATTGCCAAGGTGTATGTTTTATGTAAACAAAGTAGTAGAAAACAAGGGCGAACTTTGTGAAAGCCGACCTATATACCATGTTAAGAGCAGATCGACTCTCAAGGGTACATAATCCTTGAATCGCTTTTTTAACAACGTTCTTTCATGTGTCCTTTTTCTTCAAAATCAAACGACATTTTTGTGATACTGGATACATTCTACAACGGTCCTCTCCGTCCAAAACCTCAAAATCGTTCAGTTAACTGTTGAACAGCACCGTTTGCAGGCTGCATTTGCCCAGTGTCATGATACCAAGGTATTTACAAAACAAGTCAAACACTACCCTGACACAGCCGGGGGTTGTATATGGGCTTCTAGGTTGAAGTAAATGTACCCCCGTCTCTTTTGTGTCAACCCAAGCCAGGCCAAGATTAAAACAGGCCATGTTTCTTCTTTTTTTTTTGCCGGCGCCGTATCACCACCCGGTTCTAGATTTGCTTGCCGAAGGGATTTTTGAGACATTCTGGACGTCTGTGTTTCTAAAGATCAACTAGCCTGGTAACCATTCTCTACGGGCCAGCTTTGGAGTGTTTGGGCACCGGTTTGTTGGCACAGGGCCTCTGCTCTGGCGGTCGATCTTTCCAGAGCCGGCTTTTCTAATTACTGCCGTCCCTTCGTGGCGACCTAATTGAAACCCCCAGCACGCGCTGGGTGGAAAGCTTGGCGGACGGGAACACTCATAGCGCCGTAGAGATCGAGGGTCCATGACGGTCTGTTCACCAGGCTCAAGCTTAACGGAAAAATAGCAACGAGTGTGTTGCTGACATCCCCCTTTTATTTTCTAGCGTGAATTCTATGCCATGCAGTCTTATTTCGAAATTTTAAAATATGAATCCAGGCATATAAGATGGAGCAGTGTTAATTTTAAAGAGTCTGACGTAAAATTGGCCAAATTAAGTCTTAAGTTTTAGAAGGCTGTACGAGGAAGGTCAAAGTGTGTGACAATAGAGTAGCTTCAACGTTTGAGTAAGCACGGAGATTTGCCGTGTTCAAGGTACAGCGTACAACATATCTAAACGACAAAGGGAATACAAGTAGGAGAACGTGTCCAGGAATAAACAACACTCACCGATGGAGAGTAGAACTTTACACAGTACATAATGCCCTCTGTGACAGGCCAGGAACAGGGAAACGAAGGCTCTCTTGGCTACAATTCTGTGCATGGCGGCCGCTTCCCCTTCGCTGAAGTTGGCCTCACTGATGAGCTGTACACCTCCACTGTAGTACGTGTCGTCGATGTTCCCGTTCCAAGTGGAATAGAAGAGTCCGTTCCAACTCGTGAAGAGCTGCATACGCAACGTGGCGCCATTCATGATGGTCATCCCTATCCTTAGTTCGTTCTCGTCCTCCAAGTCCACGTCGTTGGTGTAGTGTAGGGTGTAGATCTGGCTGGGAATGCCCGTCACGATCTCGATCCTCGCCTTCAGGTCGTACACGGAGATGCCCGGCGGAAGGTCGCGAAACCCCGCGACGTCTTCGTTAGGAAGGCGGACGAAGACGGTATAGAGCTCCGAGGAAACGTCGTGTGACGTCCTGGTCCCGGCACTGGAGGTACGCGGTTGCAGTTTGCCTTCCATCTTGTCCTTCCTCCGTCTGGTTTAAGGTCAAACTTACCGTTTAAATGTCCCAGAACTTGGCATAATACTGTTTCTCTTCCGTATTCTCCCCCATGTCCGCGTAAACGGTTTACACTGACAATTTCTGAAGCACTTGAATGTGAGCAACAAGTCTTACGTTGGCTCCATAAGGTTGAAACTGTCGATGGTACACACGGCGTGGCAGTGGACCGGAGAGTTGGCGATTCTTACGGTGAAACGTGACCGCGGTTGTAACTAAACTTTTGTCGCAGGCTGCAGCAGGGCGTGCAGGGCTGAGAAAACACACCGTAGACGTGCGATCGCCAACCGCCTGACGTTACCACTGGGAACCCGGGGTCGGCTCAGGAACACGAAGTGTTTGCACAGGCATTTATCAGCAGAAAGAGAGACCTTTCACCGCACTCTAACGCTTGCGGTTGCGCCTGGGTGCGTGCCACCGTAGAACTCAACTCTCCCAAGTCTTCTAGTCTCCCGATGCCTTCATGTTGAATGACGTTCCCGTTTCTGACACCACACATCGTGCCAAAGCAGGTGTAGCCGCATTCTCCGCTCCCAATTGGGCGTATAAGACGTATATACGACTTTCGTAATGGTACCCGCAGGTGTCAAAAGGAATGAGCGGGGCGGGCTGAACTAACACCACGTCCGGTGTAAAGAATAGCAGCAGCTTTTGTCCTCGGCGTTGTTTGTGTATTTACGTGTGCCTTGTTAACGTCGCGTTCGGTGGATGGCTTACCCCTTTGCGGCTTTTTATTTCCCGGCCGTGTGCCTGTGCCGGGGATAGGTGAGTGGGCAGGTGAGGTTACAGGTGAAGAGTTTGCGTTCCTCCTCAGGTGAACTGGAACCGAGGCGGAATTACAGGTGACACCTTACCCCGCACACGTTAATCAAACCGGCACGACATGTAATCTGGCTTCTTGTAAACAACCCTGGTGTCTAGTTCGACGGACAAGGTCGCATGAGGCGCCACATGGTTTAGAACTAGACACGGTTTAAAGGGGCATTATGTAACATTCTTGAACAAAAAATTGAAATATTTTAATTGAAAAAAATCTTCGGTTGATTGTAATTTACTTCCACTTTTCAACATATTTGTGCAGTTATCTCACATTTCTGACATTTATGGTTGGCGCTAAAACGGCCCACACGAGGCGCACTCAGTTTGTGGTGCCACCACAAACTACCAGAATGTAAACAAACATGGCTGACAGCTGTGTTTGCAACTTTTGAACACATTCGTAAGACGTTATATTTTGGCACCCCCACTTCATGAATGGCACTTAAACAGTGTGACTTAAAGGGGCATTATGTAACATTTTTGCACCAAAAATTGAATTATTTTAATTGGAAAAAATCTTCATGTGTTTGTTACTAGTATTTTTTTCCAATTTTCAATATTTTTGCGCAATTATCTAGTATTTCTGACATTTTTGGTTGGCGCTACAACAGTAGCTACAACAGTCTACGCGACGTGCACTCATTTTGACACCACCATAAACTACCAGAATGTAAACAAATGTAGACTTTGTAAAGAAATGACCAGAATATTGACTTTTTGTATCGGCCTAATGTTACATAAAGCAGCTTTAACCCTCAACAGTACACCTTCCCGGACTGATTAATCTGTCCACCTGGGGTCCGCACGGACCCCAAAACAGATTTTGCTAATTTTTTAGAAATTATCAATATGCTACCAGCTCAATTATTTTGCCGAATCGATGTGTGAACATCTGAGTCCACATTACGTACAAAAATCATACATTTTGACCTTTTACTATTTTTTGGTGAAGAAAATAAGCAATCAAGAAATACCCGTTTTTTAAAGTTTTTAAAGCTTTGGGGGTTCGTCGGACTGGAGAGGGGGGCTTATTGCCCCCCCCCCATAACTCGGGAACGGTATGTCGTATGGCCACCAAATTTTTAGAAGATGGTGTACTAGTAAAAAAAAAATCAATACAACAATTTTGATGTCGTTATGACGTAGGATGACGTCATTATGACGTCATTCAAATGATTTTAATGGCTAAAACCGTTATAAATAGGTTATTCTCTTAAAACTTAATGGTATACAACGCAACTTTAACAAAAAGTGTTTATAATAAAATAATAAGGTCTGCTAAAGCTTATATTGCTCTTAGCAGCACCAGTGACGTCATACAATGACGCCATACATATTTAATTATCCGCCATCTTGGATCTTGGTTTTGACCAATGACGTCATCGAATTAGCATAGATTATTAATAAAAATCACATTAAATTACATAAGATGTTATTTATGTTAGAAAGCATGTGTAACTTATCATAAAAGCCTAAAAATAAAGTAACGTATAAGAAAATAAAGTAAAGTATAAGAACGCTAGTGATCCATTACGGTCGAAAGCCGGCTGGGGTCCGCGCGGACCCCAAAAGAAAATCAAATACAATTTTTTTTTTAAATGGGGGAAACGGAACTTTCTGCACTGTGTTGAGGCACAACTTTGTGGGTGACAATTACCTGAAATTTCAGAAAAAAATCTGTAGAAACAAACAAAAATATTACAGAATATATAGTGCTGGGGTCCGCGCGGACCCCAGGTGTACTGTTTAGGGTTAAAACGCAGGACATATAGCCGAATATCAAGGTTTTTGAAAAGACGTGAACGTGAGTGCACTGGTTAAAGACCTGAGAGGGTCCCCAAAACAATGCCAGGCACGGTTTGGGTAGGTGAAGGTAAAGTTAGTCCCATAGCCCTTTTGAGGCCGTAGGGGACGGTATTGCAAGGTGGAGCTCATCCCTCTCCTTCCACCGCCTTTTACCTCCCCAACCAAAGTCAGGTACCCATTTTACACCTGGGTGGAGTGGGGGAAAGTCGTGTAAAGTTTCTTTCCCTAATAATCTCCAAGCAGATATTTTGGTGGCTGCAAAGACAGTATCAAATTGGCCAGGCTGTATCCATTTGCCAGACAGTATCCAATATGCCACACTTTGATGGTGAAAACCTACCAGTTCCGAACTGACAACGTAACTCGCACATTTCATTCTGAGAACTGGTGCTGCGCGCTACATGCATATCCATACTGCACTGTAAGTGACCTGCTCTCAAGGACGTGAATACGTTACTGCGACTAGGTGTGAAACTGGAATATAAAACGTTATAAAAATGGAATATAAAATCTACCAGTTCCGAACTCACAACGCAGCTTCAACGATACACTACCATTCCTTCACGTACAGAAATAGTGCAGAAATAAGTACAGAAACACTATGTGCATACATACATATTCAAACTGCAATGTAGCAAATCTGCTCTTGAATCATCTTTACGCCTGTTTCTCACTTCAAGTCGTCGCAATAACCCCATGAAACCACCGATGTCAGTATGTCTACCTCGGCTGCCTGGCCTGGGTACCTACCTGTAAAGTACCGTCACATTTCTAATATGTACACTGCATGCTGTGAATGGCCAGAATGTATTATGTTGACAACATGGTAAAGAAAGGTGGTATGAGACTGTTTTTACTCAGAAAACTGAAGTCATTTCGATTGTCTACAGAAGACTTAGTAACCATATACACAAGCTACATCCGACCAGTGTGCGAGTATGCAGCACCAGTGTGGCATCCAGGCCTCACCCAAGCACAACGTAACCAGCTGGAGAGAATCCAACGTCGGGCCTTCAGAACTATTCTTGGCAAAGACTACACAACGTATACTGATGCCTGTCTCCTACTTGGCCTTGAGACTCTGGAGCGACGGCGAGACCAGCTCGGCCTAGCTTTTGCTAAAAAAACTCTTACAGTCTCCAGACTACCGCCAGTGGTTTCCTCCCCGCCGTGGAGACATCAGTGGACGTACAACACGGTCCAGTAACCAGATAGATTGTTTTAAAACAAGAACAGAACGCTTTAGAAAGAGCCCTTTACCCTACATGGTCAAGTTACTGAATAACACATACATGTAAGATATCAGTACCAGTGCTTTAGTTACTGAGTGTATGTATGTATTATCTAAAGCGACGAAAATGTAAAAGTGATGCTTACTTTGTTCTTTGCTACTTGCAATTTTAGAACTACGGAGTGCGTAATATTTAAAACAAAGACATATCTATAATTATAATGAATTTTAATATTAATGTGTAACGAATAATGTTTTAATAATAATAATACCGTTTTTATAGACATGTCGTTTGGTAGTAGCATTTTAATGACAACCCATGTTGACCCCAGCGCAATTCAGGTGGCCAATAAGGTTGCCTGCGAGACTAGGTCTGTGTGTACTGTATATGTATGTGAGTTCTTAATAAACCAGTCATCATCAACGCTGCAGTCTACAGGGATACTTTTAAAAACGTCTTCTCACCATTTAACACCTTGACATCACACTGACTTATCTCATGGGGCTCCTTCGTCAAACTTGTACAGATATTTCTACTGCAGTTGGCGTTCACAGATATAAATCTGTAGTTTAGTGTACAATTTGTGAAGAGATTCATACTTGTTATACCGAGATTCTGTCACAGCTCATGGTCTTTTCCCCATAACTTTTACATTTATATATATATATATATATATATATATATATATATATTGTTTCCCCATGCTTCAAACCAACAGTAAAGAGAAAACAAGAAGAAAACGTCTGCAACCACAAGAAAATACATATTTACAGAACTGTTGGAAATGAGTCGGTGGGTAAAACGTTTTATGTAGCCAACCTCCTTTCGGATGACTTCGCTGATTGAAATAACACTATGACTGTATGAGTCGGCCTCGGAGGCTCCATTGAACTAGCGCCTCTGGTATGTAGTATTCAATAATGACTATTTTTTGGGACACTTTTGAAATGTATTCAGGTCCCTTACTGCGTATATCTAAATATAACAGTGTAACCATGTTTACCTTCCTTTTCATGAAAAGGTGAAGGTAATAAGTACGTCAATCGCGATGTGCATAAACATAACACTAAGGGTTAATCGTCTGGTAAATAAATGCAGTGTACGTAAAGACGCCACCGAGGCGGGTGGGGAAAAGCTTGATACTTACTTACTTACTTTGGCAAAGCGTGTTAGATCCCGGATTTTATTAAATCGGAGGAAGGAAGTGCTCTTCTGACCGACAGCTTGTCCTTGATGCTAACAGATGTGCGGATGAAGTGGAAAATCATGCAGGTAAGTAACAAATAGTTTCTCCGAGAAAAGGCTTAGATACGGGTGGGCGGCGTGTATGTAAGAGGTGGTGCAAAGGAAAACGCAGCCATGTTGTTCTTGCTTCTCTTGGCAGTTGCCTGTGCAGCCACAAGTGGGCAACAACTTCCTCAGTGTAAGACAGCTGGATGGCTAGAGTGTGTACCTTACATAAGTAACCCGGCGCTTACTTGCACATCTGGCAAAAATACATGTGTCATGTGTGAAGTCCCGTATGGGAGTATTGCCGCTGTAAGTCCTTTCCCTTCTCTTGTTGGGGCGAATGGTGTGGCAATAAGAGGATACCCATTCCATGTCCTGTCGGCCAAAAAACTGGTACCACTAGAGCAGTCGGAGATCTTCGCTTTAAATTTGATAGATGCAAAGATCACTGATGTGAAGAATGACACCTTCGCTGGGTTTTCCTTTCTGGAGAAACTGTCCCTGCATTCTAACAGGTTGACAAATGTCAAACACACCTGGTTCATTGGATTAGAGAGTCTTTCGGTGCTGATTTTGGCCAACAACAACATCGAGCAGATAGAGCCAAGGAGCTTCGCGTACCTAACCCGTCTATTTCTGTTGGATCTAGCTAAGAACCTGTTACAGGTTGTAGACCCTTCCTGGCTCTTTGGACTGAAAGGTACAATGTCCCTGAAATCCCTGAATCTGAGCTCTAATGCAATCAATAGCATTTCCCCGGGGTCATTCCAACACCTTCAGCTGAACTGGTTAGACCTGAGTGATAATGATCTGTCATGTCTGGATGGAAAAGTGTTGTGGGGACAAATGTTTCTGTCAATGCTCCATGTCAGCAGTGGTATGTTGTCATCTGTCCATGATGCAATGCCACATGAAGTGATGTGGAGCCTACATCGGCTAGCCAGGGTTTTCAGAAGGTCAATAACAATGGTCGTTGAGGTGCCCAAGTTCCTCTTCTGTGCCAGGCACAATGCTCATGAACTCTCGTTTGGGTGGATGTTTGATTCATCGAACAACGTAGCTGGTAACACCGATTTAAGAACGGTCAACCCTGGCAGATCATGTGGTGATTTGGGTAGTTCTCTGAGCACGGTCTCCATCCAGGCCCCTGTAGTTGTCCTGGCCTCGGACGGCTCTCTGACAGACAGACTGGACACCAACACGCTTGAGCAGTGTAGGCAGGTTTGGGAATACGATGGTGGTATTACTGTGGCCCTGGTGGGAAACTCATTCTTCCGACTGGTTTCCATGGCCACAGAGAGTGCAGACTCTAAAGGCGTGGCCATGTCATTTGTCCAGACAGAAGACACGAGCACATTCACCACCACAGAGTCTGACAGTAGCCAAAAGCACACTAACACCACACACGACAACACAAAGAACATCACCTGCATTCTCCTCACCAGAGGTGAACACACAAAGTTGTTCTTCACCATTCCCCCGGTCCAACATCAGACACACACAACAGAAACCACTTACAGAACCGACACTGACCACTCCAGCAGCCCGACACACTACTTTGAAACTACAGAGAAAGACTACACATCTCCAGAACCGGTAGACCAGTCTACACTTCCGGTGAGTACCGCACTTGGACCAGATCTAGAGGTGGTTCAGACACCAGGTCATGTTCTCATCCCAGTTGTTGTCTCGGCCGTGGTCCTTCTGGTCATGTTGTCCCTTGCAGTGTTGATATGGAAGGTGCGCGCAGCAAGATTAAAAGTTGAGAATGACAGGGCCAGCGACGATGCACACATTTGGACAATCCCTCCTGGCGTTACCTTCCCCGGCTTGCTGAGGTCTGCTTCTCTCCCGGCATGTTCAGGCAAGATGGCGTCGGATGACGCAGCCTCGTGTAGGTCATTGCCCGCTGTCCTGCATTCCATCGAACCTACTTACAGCGAGATCCCAGATGACGTAGCTTGTGTTCAGAGGCCTCTGCCCGGTCTCCCACACGTGTACTGTGAGATCCCAGATGACGTGACCTCCGAGGTGGTACGGTCGGCTTCCCTTCCTGTATCTAGTGTATGCACTCGCGGGGGCGCCCCAGACGATGCGGTATCCTGTAGGTCATTGCCGGCTGTTGTACAGTCCGTCGAACCCACCTACAGTCAGATCCCAGATCACATTGCCGCCGCCCAGCGCCCCCTACCTGCTCTCCCGCGCACATCTTGGGAGAGCCCGGATCACGAAACTTCTGCTCAGCGCCCCCTGCCTGTCTTACCACATACCTACAGTGAGATCCCGGATGATGGGGACAGCGGACCCATGCCTTTCTATGCTGATGCTGCGGAGTTGTCGCTTCATGTCGTCACAAACAGGCGACAGAATCGGCGGTCTGAACGATCCATTGCCACATACGGATCGACAGAGCAGACCAGCGGCCAAGGTAATAATCCCTTCTACAGAAACGCCTCCGAGGTCGAAGGTGTCAGAGCCCGTCGGCAGCTCAGGACCACTCCGGTATTTCAGCCACGAGGTGTGAGGAAGTACGTTAACGTCACAGATGCAATCCTGTCCAGAGGTCAAAACGTCACGAGAGCTCATATCGCTTTCCTTACGCAGCCTGACACTTACTGGTCATGGGAGATCCCAGGGGAGGGAACCCGTATCACACCACGGCGTGTGTCCCTCCCCACCGTCACACTACCTAACACTTACTGGCCTTGGGAGATCCCAGGGGAGGGAACCCGTAACACACCACGACGTGCTTTCCTCCCCACCGTCACACTACCTAACACCTACTGGCCATGGGAGATCCCAGGGGAGGGAACACGTAACACACCACGACGTGCTTCCCTCCCCACCGTCACACTACCTAACACGTACTGGCCATGGGAGATCCCAGGGGAGGGAACACGTAACACACCACAGCGTGCGTCCCTCCCCACCGTCACACTACCTAACACCTACTGGCCTTGGGAGATCCCAGGGGAGGGAACCCGTAACACACCACGACGTGCTTCCCTCCCCACCGTCACACTACCTAACACCTACTGGCCTTGGGAAATCCCAGGGGAGGGAACACGTATCACACCACGGCGTGTGTCCCTCTCCCAAGTCACACTATCTAACACCTATTGGCCTTGGGAAATCCCAGGGGAGGGAACCCGTAACACACCACGGCGTGCGCCCCTCCCCACCGTCACACTACCTAACACCTACTGGCCTTGGGAAATCCCAGGGGAGGGAACACGTAACACACCATCGCGTGCGTCCATCCCCACCGTCACACTACATAACACCTACTGGCCATGGGAGATCCCAGGGGACGGAGCCAGTTTCACACCACGACGTGCGCCCCTCTCCCCCGTCACACTGCCTAACACCTACTGGCCTTGGGAGATCCCAGGGGAGGGAACACGTAACACACCACGGCGTGCGCCCCTCCCCACCGTCACACTACCTAACACGTACTGGCCATGGGAAATCCCAGGGGACGGAGCCAGTTTTACACCACGGCGTGCGCCCCTCTCCCCCGTCACACTACCTAACACCTACTGGCCTTGGGGAATCCCAGGGGAGGGAACCCGTAACACACCACGGCGTGTGTCCGTCCCCACCGTCACACTACCTAACACCTATTGGCCTTGGGAAATCCCAGGGGAGGGAACACGTAACACACCACGGCGTGCGCCCCTCCCCACCGGCACACTACCTAACACGTACTTGCCTTGGGAAATCCCAAGGGAGGAAAACCGTAACACACCATAGGAAACAACACTATTCGCACAACCTATCACTGTATGACCTCTACAATCTACGTAACCATTTCAGTTTGGAGGAATAAACAGTTTTAATCAAACCTAGGTTTTTAGCACATTTACAATTTCAACATGATCTCCAAGCAGATCCGAGTGAGCTATCAAATTGGCCAGCCTGTATCCATTTGCCCCCTCCTCCCTGCCGGATTTGCTTTGAGATTAACCCTCCCAGTGTCATAGGCCAGTTTAAAAGCCTAGTTCTAATATTCCCTGACATTTGAGGGTTAATTACACACATATGAATCGATTGATTGATATGATTGGCAAAAACATCGTTACCATGTCTCTGCTGGAGACAACTATTTTGTGAGCTTCGAAAATCCATGTCAAATTGAAGAAATTCTTAGTGGAACAATCTAAATGTCCTTCAACCTATCTGAGCTGCACAATTTGCACAAAAAGTCATCTTTATCTTTAAAAAGATATTTGTTATGCATATTCGTCTTAGAAGATGGCAGCAAAATGCAGTCGATTGTTGTGCAATATCCTGAATTCTCTCTTATTGCACAAAGAGATTTTAGTATCACATTGGTGTGCTGTCTGCGCCCCTGATGTATGTCAGGGTGGGCACAACTGAAGGTGTTCACTAGACTGCTGACTTCTAGGTTTGACGCCTGGCCACATATTTTGGCTGACGATCGTTCCAAAAGAACCGAAATTCTACCTCCATGCTCCAACTAAATACAGACCAATCGTTGCAACCAATAATCCTCAGCGTCCATGTTGAAATAGACAGACACCATTGTTCTGTTTTCATAGTCTCTTTTATGGACTTCCTGGGCTGCTGATAAAAAAATACAACTTGGTCAAATAGGGAGAATAACTTGACAGAGAAATCCTTATGCAGCTGGCGAATTTGTAACTCTTTGACACCGACTGATTTTTTTCTGGCAGGTTAATTACCTTATTTGGTTATTATTTTGATCAAACAACGGAGTCTGATAGAGACTATTGATTCTTGCCACTCCATACTTAAATTACGATGTCTAGACTAACCGTTACATTACCGTTACATTACCGACAGGTGTACATATGTGCCTACTCGCGGGTCAGATATTCCAATGGCGACAAGTCACAGGAGTATCTGACTCTCCTGAGGGCTGGAGCAACATTCCTGGAAAAGTACAGAAAAATTTTGCAGCTTCGTTTTCTTTTTATTTAGAGATTCAATTATCAGACATTTGTACCAAATCAATCACACAAGTGACTGAACTTCTTGAAACTAAGTATGTCTTAGGGAGATTTTGTTTACATAGGAATGTCATTAAGAACATAATTGGGTAATTTCATAGACATAGATAACTATACTTTCACCAAAACAAGAAGGGCTGTTAAGTATATATGACTGTGCTCACAGAAAATTACAAAGACAACAAGAAAGAAAAAAAACTATTATTTTTACCATTCCCATTAACGCTCTTGTTGAACTCCCTTGTTCAAATTGAACGCTCACAACAAGTTAAGTTGGGTGGCAGGCACTCTTTAAGAGGAGGGGATATCTTAACATGGAAGGAGTGGGTAGCTTAACGAAAAGATTCAAACTTTTCGGGGGATTATAAAGACGATATAATTGGGATCAAAAAAAAATCTGAAGAAGAAGTATGTTCAAAATATCGATGTGATATAGAGTTGAACCTCTTTACTTGTATTTTAGAGAAATTTGTATGTCATAAGTAATTTAGATGATTTTAGTTATTTTCGTAAAAATCAATGTAAGGTGCATGAAACTAGCATACTGACATTCATTTCATGTTGTTGGCAAATTTAGCAAGATAATGTTTTCCTATAGATGTATAATTATGTATTGTTATTAATTTTGTTAATGAGGAGGTACGGGGTTAACCGCACAAATTCCAATCCATAAGCATAAAGATTTCATTTTTTCATTCGAGTGAAGAAACATAACCTTTAAGTGTGCTTTAAGACGTACTTAAAGATCAAATTTCATGCAGTGGTTGAGGTTGTAGTTTTGATGTGTAAAATAGACAAGGGGGGTACTAAGGTAGAGTCAAGCCAAACTCTCTCTCTCTCTCTCTCTCTCTCTCTCTGTGTGTGTGTGTGTGTGTGTGTGTGTGTGTGACTTATTGTAGCCTCCGTAGCAGGAGTCTTGGCTTATTATGTGCTGTTTTGTGATTGCATATCTGTTCTGATAGTTCCCGGTTTCTAACATTCCTCTGCCAAAAGACTGCTATATATATGGAGACTGGGCTTATAATAGGCCAACGGGGCTTGTACACAACTAGGGACTACTTTGCAAAACGAACGCTGACGCAAAATGCATGAACTGAATATATGTATTGAGCTTTATTGTCTAGCGTAGCGTCAGGTGTTTGTTGGTGTGGGTTTAGCATTTTATATACTTAATACGCCTACAGCGTATAACACCTTGTAATTCATTGTACGTAGCAAGGCGCAAGCAAGAAATATACAGTATGTATAAAAGTAGTAGAATGGCAAATGGCAGCGGCGGCCAGTCCAATGCGGGATAGCTAAAAGTGATATCAAAACCGTTGAGAATTTTGTAAGGAAAGGGTGTACAAAGTCTAAAAAAATTGTATCAGTTAACCGATGAGCTGTGACTGTCAGGCGTCAAAATATTGTAGGAAAGGTTTTAAAAAACATCGGTGGGGGAAAAGCTTGAATACAGCTCCTTGTGGTGACATGAAATCACAACTCTATACCACCCTCAAACCCAGAGGCAACCACCAATGATTCTGGACTGAACCTAAATACGTGGCGTGTAGTGATCTAGTTTTCGGATCACTGATTTAGTCTGGAACTCGAATCCCGGTCTGCTCCTCGGAACCCCTATCGGAGGACAGCTACAGCTTAAAGACATTGCCACACTTCTGGAAGACAGTGCGTTGTACAACTTGGTCTGCGATGGTGAAAGCCTACCAGTTTCGAACTCACAACACAGCTCGTACATCGCATTCCTACATACAGAACTGGTGCTGTGCGCTACATGCATACTCATGCTGCACTGTAAGCGACCTGCTCTCAAGGACATGTACTGAGGAGACGTTACTGGGACTAGGTGTGAAACTGTTGCAAAATGTTGAATATAAAACCTTACATTCAATTTGGTTTCTGGTCTGCTATGGTAAAATCCACCAGTTCCGAACTCACAACGCAACTTTAACGGTACATTATCATTCCTTGACGTATAGGAATCATTATGGTACAGAAATAAGTACAGAAACACCATATGAAATATTCATACTGCATTGTAGGACATCTGCTCTTAAATCGCCTGGTTAGTACATTTCTCACTTTGAGTCATCGCAATAACCCAGTGGAACCACAAATGTCTGTACATGTATGTCTACGTCGGCTGCCTGGTTCGGACCCGTGTAAAGTACCGTCACATTTCCAATATATACACTTTTGTGTGTGGCCAGTATGTCGACAACGCTGTCGTCAAGGATACTTTAAAAAAGTCTTCACCATTTAACACCTTGACATCGTGACATCAAACGGACTTATGGGGCTTCTTCGTCAAAATTGTACAGATCTTTCTACTGGTGTCCACAGATTTAAATCTTAGGGACGACGAAAGCGGGAAAACACGAACGTTCATCTACAAGACCTGCTGTTTTACAATTTGTGAAGAGATTCATACTTGTTATACCGAGGCTCTGATATGTTACAGCTCATGGTCTTTTCTCCATAACTTTTACATTTTTATCTATATATAAATTGTTTCCCCCAGGCTTCAAACCAACAGTAAAGAGAAAACAAGAAGAAAACGTCTGGTCTTTTCCCCATAACCTTTATGTTTTCATCTGTACATAAATTGTTTGACTCAGGCTTCAAACCAAAATTAAAGAGAAAACAAGAAGAAAGCGTCTGCAACCACAAGAAAATACATATTTACAGAACTGTTGGAAATGAGTCGGTGGGTAAAACGTTTTATGTAGCCAACCTCCTTTCGGATGACTTCGCTGATTGAAATAACACCATGAGTCGGCCTCCATTGAACTGGCGCCTCTGATATGTAGTATTCAATACTATTTTGACTATTTTGTGGGACACTTGTAATGTAATCAGGCTAGGCCGCTTACAGTGTGTATCTATATATATAACAGTGTAACCATGTTTACCTTCGAATTCCTTTTCATGAAAACTTCTAAATGTCTTGATAGCCAAGAACGCTTCTTGCTTTGCTAATGTGATATTAAAGTCCGTTTTTTGCTTTTCATCTCATATACGTATTTGTCATACATATATGTATATATAGCTGATCCTACGTTACTTTGTTTAAAATTAGTTATTATTTTTAAGTGAGTTTAGGACTTCATTATAACAGATGATGGAGTGTCTGCAACTGTATCAATGATGTTTTGAAGAAAAGTTATAGAGATTAGAATGAATAATGATAATAGCCATAGCTCTACCAGATCTTTTTTTAACTTGTAAATGTGCGCTTGCAGCCATATAATTAGGTGCTACCAACGTCTGGACTCACTTTATGAATATGCAAATGCTGAAGACGACCAACACAAAGCTTTTCGGAATCGCTGATCGCCCCACAACTCACCAAAGACGTACCAAATAGTAACATCAATTGAATCTTTATCATGTAATCATTTAAGTTACGTACATATAAAAAAACTCACGACGATCCATCAACTGGTTTTTAGTTATTGTTATATAAAGATTTTTAAACAAACCCCCTGCAGTTCCAGAGGAAGCTGCTAGGGAATCCAAACTCACGCCACTTCTTTCCGAGCACAAGACCTATCTACCATGCAAATGTAGTGACCCTAGCCTGTCAAGATCACGAGATATCAAAACCAGAAGTTCCGCTGCAGTACCATAATAAGCCGCTAGGGATGCCAAAATCTAATCCTTTTGAGGTCCCATCAAGATCTACCCACATATCAAATATCAAGACAATTCAAATTTTACACGACCCATGCACAGCATCTCGATTTATCCTGTTCACAAACAAACTAACAAACACCAAAGGTCCACTGCAGTAACGTAGAAACCCGCGATAAAGCCCATTCTCGAACTTGACCTTCGTCTCCGCAACAGTATCTTGCCTACTAAAAATCCTGAACATCCATCCATGGCTTCCAGAGTTCTACCGCCTTCATCCACAGTCCACCATAGCCAAACCGAAAACATAACCTTCTGGCGAAGGTAATAAGTACGCCAATCGCGATGTGCATAAACATAACACTAAGGGTTTTTCGTCTGGTAAATAAATGCAGTGACCAGTGTACGTAAAGACGCCACCGAGGCGGGTGGGGGAAAGCTTGATACATGTACTTACTTACTTACTTACTTTGGCAAAGCGTGTTAGATCCCGGATTTTATTAAATCGGAGGAAGGAAGTGCTCTTCTGACTGACAGCTTGTCCTTGATGCTTACAGATGTGCGGATGAAGTGGAAAAATGCAGGTAAGTAACAAATAGTTTTTCCGAGAAAAGACGTAGATACGGGTGGGCGGCGTGTATGTAAGAGGTGGCGCAAAGGAAAACGCAGCCATGTTGTTCTTGCTTCTCTTAGTCTGTGCAGCCACAAGTGGGCAGCGACTTCCTCAGTGTAAGACAGCTGGATGGCTAGAGTGTGTACCTTACATAAGTAACCCGGCGGTTACTTGCACATCTGGCAAAAATACATGTGTCATGTGTGAAGTCTCGTATGGGAGTATTGCCGCTGTAAGTCCTTTCCCTTCTCTTGTTGGGGTAAACGGTGTGGCAATAAGAGGATACCCATTCCATGTCCTGTCGGCCAACAAACTGGTACCGCTAGAGAAGTCGGAGATCTTCGCTTTAAATTTGATGGATGCAAAGATCACTGATGTGAAGAATGACACCTTCGCTGGGTTTTCCTTTCTGGAGAAACTGTCCCTGCATTCTAACAGGTTGACAAGTGTCAAACAGACCTGGCTCATTGGCTTAGAGAATCTTTTGGTGCTGATTTTGGCCAACAACAACATCGAGCAGATAGAGCCAAGGAGCTTCGAGCATCTAACTCGCCTAGAATCGTTGTATCTAGAGAACAACATGTTACAGGTTGTAGACCCTTCCTGGCTCTTTGGACTGAAAGGTACGATGTCCATGAATCTAAGCTCTAATGCAATCAATAGCATTTCCCCGGGGTCATTCCAACACTTGACGCTGATCAGGTTAGACCTGAGTGATAATGATCTGTCATGTCTGGATGGAAAAGTGTTGTGGGGACAAAGGTTTCTGTCACGGCTCCATGTCAGCAGTAGTATGTTGTCGTCTGTCCATGACGCAACGCCACATGATGTGATGTGGAGCCTACATCGGCTAGCCAGGGTTTTCAGAGGGTCAGGAACAATGGTCGTTGAGGTACCAAAGTTCCTCTTCTGTGTCAGGCACAATGCTCATGAACTCTCGTTTGGGTGGATGTTTGATTCATCAAACAACGTAGCTGGTAACACCGATTTAAGAACGGTCAACCCTGGCAGATCATGTGGTGATTTGGGTAGTTCTCTGAGTACGGTCTCCATCCAGGCCCCTGTAGTTGTCCTGGCTTCGGATGGCTCTCTGACAGACAGACTGGACACCAAGACGCTTGAGCAGTGTAGGCAGGTTTGGGAATACGATGGTGGTATTACTGTGGCCCTGGTGGGAAACTCATTCTTCCGATTGGTTTCCATGGCCACAGAGAGTGCAGACTCTAAAGGCGTGGCCATGTCATTTTTCCAGACAGAAGACACGAGCACATTCACCACCACAGAGTCTGACAGTAGCCAAAAGCACACTAACACCACACACGACAACACAAAGAACATCACCTGCATTCTCCTCACCAGAGGTGAACACACAAAGTTGTTCTTCACCGTTTCCCCGGTCCAACATCAGACACACACAACAGAAACCACTTACAGAACCGACACTGACCACTCCAGCAGCCCGACACACTACTTTGAAACTACAGAGAAAGACTACACATCTCCAGAACCGGTAGACCAGTCTACACTTATGGTGAGTACCACACTTGGACCAGATCTAGAGGTGGTTCAGACACCAGGTCATGTTCTCATCCCAGTTGTTGTCTCGGCAGTGGTCCTTCTGGTCATGTTGTCCCTTGCAGTGTTGATATGGAAGGTGCGCGCAGCAAGATTAAAAGTTGAGAATGACAGGGCCAGCGACGATGCACACATTTGGACAATCCCTCCTGGCGTTACCTTCCCCGGCTTACTGAGGTCTGCTTCTCTCCCGGCATGTTCAGGCAAGATGGCGTCGGATGACGCAGCCTCGTGTAGGTCATTGCCCGCTGTCCTGCATTCCATCGAACCTACTTACAGCGAGATCCCAGATGACGTAGCTTGTGTTCAGAGGCCTCTGCCCGGTCTCCCACACGTGTACTGTGAGATCCCAGATGACGTGACCTCCGAGGTGGTACGGTCGGCTTCCCTTCCTGTATCTAGTGTATGCACTCGCGGGGGCGCCCCAGACGATGCGGTATCCTGTAGGTCATTGCCGGCTGTTGTACAGTCCGTCGAACCCACCTACAGTCAGATCCCAGATCACATTGCCGCCGCCCAGCGCCCCCTACCTGCTCTCCCGCGCACATCTTGGGAGAGCCCGGATCACGAAACTTCTGCTCAGCGCCCCCTGCCTGTCTTACCACATACCTACAGTGAGATCCCGGATGATGGGGACAGCGGACCCATGCCTTTCTATGCTGATGCTGCGGAGTTGTCGCTTCATGTTGTCACAAACAGGCGACAGAATCGACGGTCTGAACGATCCATTGCCACATACGGATCGACAGAGCAGACCAGCGGCCAAGGTAATAATCCCTTCTACAGAAACGCCTCCGAGGTGGAAGGTATCAGAGCCCGCCGGCAGCTGAGGACCGCTCCGGTACCCCAGCCACAAGGTGTGAGGAAGTACGTCAACGTCACAGATGCAATCCTGTCCAGAGGTCAAAACGTCACGAGAGCTCATATCGCTTTCCTTACACAGCCTGACACTTACTGGTCATGGGAGATCCCAGGGGAGGGAACCCGTATCACACCACGGCGTGTGTCCCTCCCCACCGTCACACTACCTAACACGTACTGGCCATGGGAGATGCCAGAGGACGGGGCCAATTTCACACGACGACCTGTGTCCCTCCCCACCGTCACACTGCCTAACACCTACTGGCCTTGGGAGATCCCAGGGGAGGGAACCCGTAACACACCACGGCGTGTGTCCCTCCCCACCGTCACAATACCTAACACTTACTGGCCATGGGAGATCCCGGGGGAGGGAACCCGTAACACACCACGGCGTGCTTCCCTCCCCCTAGTCACACTACCTAACACTTACTGGCCATGGAAGATCCCAGGGGAGGGAACACGTAACACACCACGGCGTGCGTCCCTCCCCACCGTCACACTACCTAACACCTACTGGCCTTGGGAGATCCCAGGGGAGGGAGCACGTATCACACCACGGCGTGTGTCCCTCCCCACCGTCACACTACCTAACACCTATTGGCCTTGGGAGATCCCGGGGGAGGGAACACGTAATTATAACACACCACGGCGTGCGCCCCTCCCCACCGTCACACTACCTAACACCTACTGGCCATGGGAGATCCCAGCGGAGAGAACACGTAACACACCACGGCGTGCGTCCCTCCCCACCGTCACACTACCTAACACCTACTGGCCATGGGAGATCCTAGGGGAGGGAACACGTAACACACCACGGTGTCCTTCCCTCTCCCAAGTCACACTACCTAACAGCTACTGGCCATGGGAGATCCCAGGGGACGGAGCCAGTTTCACACCACGGCGTGCGCCCCTCTCCCCCGTCACACTACCTAACACCTACTGGCCTTGGGGAATCCCAGGGGAGGGAACCCGTAACACACTACGGCGTACGCCCCTCCCAACCGTCACACTACCTAACACGTACTTGCCTTGGGAAATTCCAGGGGACGGAACACGTAACACACCACGGCGTGCGCCCCTCCCCACCGTCACACTACCTAACACCTATTGGCCTTGGGAAATCCCAGGGGAGGGAACACGTAACACACCATGGCGTGCGCCCCTCCCCACCGTCACACTACCTAACACGTACTTGCCTTGGGAAATCCCAAGGGAGGAAAACCGTAACACACCATAGGAAACAACACTATTCGCACAACCTATCACTGTATGACCTCTACAATCTACGTAACCATTTCAGTTTGGAGGAATAAACAGTTTTAATCAAACCTAGGTTTTTTAGCACATTTACAATTTCAACATGATCTCCAAGCAGATCCGACGTGAGCAAGACACTATCAAATTGGCCAGCCTGTATCCATTTGCCCCGTCCCCTTGCCGGATTGGCTTTGAGATTAATTTCAACACACATATGAATCGATTGATTGATATGATTGGCACGAACATCGTTACCATGTCTCTGTTGCAGACAACTGTTTTGTGAGCCTCGAAGATCCATGTCAAATTCAAGAAATTCTTAGTGGAACAATCTAAATGTCCTTCAACCTATCTGAGATGCACAATTTGCACAAAAAGCCATCTCTAAATCTTACAAAAAATATTTGTTATGCATATTCGTCTTAGAAGATGGCAGCAAAATGCAGGCGATTATTTTGTTGTGCAATATCCTGAATTCTGTCTTATTGCACAAAAAGATTTGGTATGACATTGGTGTGCTTTCGGGTCCCTGATGTATGTCAGGGTGGGCACATCTGAAGGTGTTCACTAGACTGCTGACTTCTAGGTTTGACACCTGGCCACATATTTTGGCTGACGATCGTTCCAAAAGAACCGAAATTCTACCTCCATACTAAATACAGACTAATCGTTGCAACCAATAATCCTCAGCGTCCATGTTGAAATACATAGACACCATTGTTCTGTTTTCATAGTCTCTTTCATTGACTCCCTGGGCTGATTATAAAGAAAATACAAATTGGTCAAATGGGGAGAATAAATTGACAGAGAAATCCTTATGCAGCTGGCGAATTTGTAACTCTTTGACACCGACTGATTTTTTTCTGGCAGGTTAATTACCTTATTTGGTCATTATTTTGATCAAACAACGGAGTCTGGTAGAGACTATGGCTTCTTGCCACTCCATACTTGAATTATGATTAACTCACCGTTACATTGCTAACACGTGTGCATGTTCGTGCCTACTTGAGGGTCAGGTATTCCAATGGCGACTAGTCACAGGAGTATCTGACTCTCCTGAGGGCTGGAGCAACATTCCTGGAAAAGTACAGAAAATGTTGCAGCTTCGTTTTCCTTTTCTTTAGAGATTCAATTATCAGACATTTGTACCAAATCAATCACACAAGTGACTGAACTTCTTGAAACTAATTAGTATCTTGAAACTAATTAGTATGTCTAAGGGAGATTTTGTTTACATAGGAATGTCATTAAGCACATAATTGGGTATTTACATAGACATAGATAACTATACTTCCACCAAAACAAGTAGGGCTGTTAAGTATAAAGACTGTGCTCACAGAAAATTACAAAGACAACAACAAAGAAAAACCTATTAGTTTTACCACCCCCATTAACGCTCTTGTTGAACCTCCTTGTTTGAACTGAACGCTTACAACAAGTTAAGTTGGGTGGCAGAAGGGGATATGGAAGGACAGAGTGGCCTAACGAAAAGATTCAAACTTTTTTGGGGGGGGGGATTATAAAGACGATATCATTGGGATCAAAAACAATCTGAAGAAGAAGTAGGTCCAAATATCGATGTGAAATAGAGTTGAACCGCTTTACTTGTATTTTAGAGATATTTGTATGTCATAATTAATTTAGATGATTTTAATTATTTTCGTGAACATCAATGTTAGGTACGTGAAACTAGCATGCTGACATTGATTTTATGTTGTTGGCAAATATAGCAAGATAATGTTATAACTATAGATGTGTAATTATGTATTGTTATTAATTTTGTTAATGAGGAGGTACGGTTTACCGCACAAATTCCAATCTTTAAGCATACGTTAAAGCATGCGTAAAGATTTCATTTTTTTCATTCGAGTGAAGAAACATAGGCGTGCTTAAAGATCGAATTTCATTCGAATTTCAATCTCTCTCTCTCTCTCTCTCTCTCTCTCTCTCTGTGTGTGTGTGTTTGTGTGTGTGACTTATTGTAGCCTCCGTAGCAGGAGTCTTGGCTTATTATGTGTTTTTTTGTGATTGAATATCTGTTCTGATAGTTCCCAGTTTCTAACATCCCCTTGTTGAAGGCCTGCTATGGAGGTCGGGCTTATAATAGGCCAACGGGGCTTGTACACAACTAGGGACTACTTTGCAAAACGAACGCTGACGCAATTCAAAATGCATGAACTGAATATATGTATTGAGTTTTATTGTCTAGCAAAGCGTCAGGTGTTTGTTGGTGTGGGTATAGCATTACTTAATACGCCTACAGTGTACAGCACCTTGCAATTCATACTAGCAAGGCGCAAGCAAGAAATACATGTATAAATGTTACAGTAGAATGGCAAATGGCAGCGGCGGCCAGTGCAATGCGGGATAGCTAAAAGTGATATCAAAATCCTTGAGAATTTTGTAAGGAAAGGGTCTACAAAGTCTATAAAAATTGTATCAGTTAACCGATGAGCTGTGACTGCCAGGCGTCAAAATATTGTAGGAAAGGTTTTAAAAAACATCGGTCGGTGGGGGAAAAGCTTGAATACAACTCCTTGTGGTGACACGAAATCACAACTCTATACCACCCTCAAACCCAGAGGCAACCACCAATGATTCTGGACTGAACCTAAATACGTGGCGTGTAGTGATCTAGTTTTCAGATCACCGATCCAGTCAGGAGCTCGAATCCCGGTCTGCTCCTGGGAAACTCCCATCGGACGACAGCTACAGCTTAAAGACACCACCACACTTCTGGAAGACAGTGCTTTGTACAAATTGGTCTGCGATGGTGAGAACTGAGAATCTTCAAGTTCTGGACTCATAACGCAGCTTGTACAATGCATTCCTACATACAGAACTGGTGCTGTGCGCTACATGTATATCCATACTGCACTGTAAGCGATCTGCTCTCAAGGACATGTACTAGTAGACCGTTACTGCGACTAGGTGTGAAACTGTTGTAAAAAGTTGAAAAAAAAACCTTACATTCAATTTGGTTTCTGGTCTGCGATGGTAAAAACCAGTTCCGAACTCACAACGCACCTTTTACGGTACATTATCATTCCTTGACGTATAAAAATGGTACAGAAATAAGTACAGAAACACTGTATGAATATTCATACTGCATTGTAGGACATCTGCTGTTGAATCGTCTCACGCCTGGTTAGTACGTTTCTTACTTTGAGTCATCGCAATAACCAAGTGGAACCACAAATGTCTGTACATGTATGTCTACATCGGCTGCCTGGTTCGGATCCGTGTCATGTACCGTGACATTTCCAATATATACACTTTTGTGAGTGGCCTGAGTGTGTCGACAACGCTGTCGACAAGGATACTTTAAAAAAGTCTACATCATTTAACACCTTGACATCGTGACATCACACTTCACTTCGTCAAACTTGTACAGATATTTCTACTGACGTTTAAATCTGAGGGCCACGAAAGCGGGAAAACACGAACGTTCATCTACAAGACCTGCTGCTTTACTTAAGTGCACAATTTGTGAAGAGATTCATACTTGTTATACCGATACTCAGACATGTCACAGCTCATGGTCTTTTCCCCATAACTTTTACATTTTTATCTATACATAAATTGTTTCCCCCAGGCTTCAAACCAACAGTAAAGAGAAAACAAGAAGAAAACGTCTGCAACCACAAGAAAATACATATTTACAGAAACGTTGGAAATGAGTGGGTGGGTAAAACGTTTTATGTAGCCAACCTCCTTTCGGATGACTTCGCTGATTGAAATAACACTATGAGTCGGCCTCCATTGAACTGGCGCCTCTGGTATGTAGTATTCAATAATGACTATTTTGTGGGACATTTTGTAATGCAATTGGGTCCCTTACTGATGTAAGTTGTATATATGTAAGTTTTATATGAACAATGTAACCATGTTTACTTTCCATTTCATGAAAAATTCTAAATGTACTCGTCTTCTTGGACAAGAACCCTTTTGCTTTGCTTATATTAAGATTTTAAAAGCAGTTTTCTTTTACCTTTGTCTGGTAAGCTATGGCAAAAGTAAAAAAAAAAAAGAAAAAAAAAATACAACGCACCACAGATTATCAAAACAAGGATTTTTAGTATCCAACGAATGCATGTTTTAGCTGTCTTTAGCTGTCTCTGTGGTAATTACGTTGCTTTTTCATCTCATATTCTTATTTTTCTGACATATATGCACATGACTAGCAGGTGACAGAACGTACTGCGCCTGCGCGAAACACAGATTTTCGTCGGACTTTTGGTCAATGTTGCATCAGAATTTTGCCCGTTGCAGACAACATCTTTTCCGACACAATATTTGGAAACTATAGACGGGATATCATCCTTAAATACGCGAATACGACCTTAAATGTGACATTGGGGTCGTGTGGCGCAACGGTAGAGTGTTCGATTCCGAACGTTCGAACCAAGAGGTCCCAGGTTCGAACCCTGCCATGCCACCGATCTTGTGCTCTTGGGAAAGGCACTTTACACGACTTTCCTCACTTCGCTCAGGTGAAAATGAGCACAATATTGTCCTCTGTGTCGATGGCATCATGAAAATAAGTTGAAAAAACTTGAGTGTGCGTCACCACGTCTTGTGATTACATGTTGGAATAAAAAAAATATATTACGGGTTTCGCGCAGGCGCAGTGCTTTTTGCCGACGTGCTCACATAACTGTTTCTTCTTTATTTTGTTTAAAGTAAGTCATTCATATCAACGATTTTTTCAAGAATGAAGTGTATTATTACAAATATTGTAAGGTCTGTAAGTATATTAATGATGTTTGGAAAGAAAATCACAGCGAGAGTGATGAATGGTAAATATACATGATTCATATTCAACTCATGAATGTAAAGAATGTGCTTGCAGCCATGTAATTTAGTGCTACCAAAGTCTGGACCCATGTCTTGAATATGTGAAGGCTGGAGACAACCAACACGAAGCTTCGCCCCGATAGCCTATCAACCCATCACTTAAGCCCCTGTCACACATTCACGAATTTGGCCTGCTGAACACTAGCCGAACGTTCCCCAAATCATGGTTAGGAGTCGGTCGACCGCTACTATTCGGCTGATAAATGTTTCGAAATGTTTAAAACATTCGGGGGTTGGTCGGGAGGTTCGACCGTGGTTGGCTGGTATTCGGCTGTACGTCAGCAGAACACCAGCCAACCATTCGGGAATGTTTGGGGGATCAAATTTGACTCACATTCGTTTTGATTCGTATAGAAGGGTAGGCGTGGCTTAAATCTGGCCAGACTGCTCCCGAACGTCAACCGAACCTGGTCGTCTGGTGTTTGGGAACAGATTCGGGGAAGGGCTTTATAGACTATTAAACGAAATGGTAACATGAATTGAATGTTTACTCTATATGTATTATATATATAAGCAAATAAATTGATCAGTGTCATGATGATGCATTTGTTGAGGACCTGATTTTGTGACCTTCTATTTAGTCAGGAATTCTAGCATATGATTCTGTAGTACTTGCACAACGGTGTGGCCCAAGGGCATAGAAACGGAGATGTGCACTGCTTTATACACTGAAAGGTGTGATAAGGACTTAAACTAACTAAATTATTTTTCAGTGGGACGTTGTCTAGAAGCCACTAGCCTAGCAGCTCATACAGGTAGAAAAACAGCTCATGAGACGTAAGAGATATATTGTTTTGCCACTCAAGCTCCTATCACACATAGCCGAATACATACCCCCCCCCCCCGAACACTGCCGAACTCCCCCCAACCATGGTTAGGTTAGCAATGTTGGCGAGGTCGGCTCCTGGTCGACTGAAACATTTGGCCAGCCGAATGTTGCAAAATGTTGAAAACGATCGGGTGTGGACAGGATGTTCGGCTATCGTTGGCTGGTGTTCGGGAGTAGGTCAGTGGTCGCGGGCGTCAAATTTGATTCTGAAGTTTTTTCGGAATTCGTATTGAAAGGTACACGTGGCCTAAATCTGGTCAGACTGCTCCCGAACATCCGCCAACCTTACGATTAGTTGGCTGGTGTTCGGGGAAGGTTCTGAATGTGTGTGACAGGAGCTTCAATATCTCTGAAACGTTGTCAGAACGACTTGTACGGCCATAGAAATAGACACGACCAGTCCGGCGGTGTAGGAGAGACTCCTAGTGGGAGCCTTCAGAGCTGCAAGGTAGGCCACTGTGTGCATGAGACGGGCGGCGGTGAAGAGACGGAAGTGCCAGGTGGCTACCTTCGGGCTCGGGGAGCTCAGAACGTAGAAGAACCCGATAAGGATGAAGGGAAGGATGTTCTCCAAGTCGTTACGATGAGTCCTGCGGGGACAAAGAAAAACGTGGAATGATTATCAGAATGAACAAGAAATCGGAGAGCCTTATTGGCTTTGGGTTTTCATGATAGTTTTTTATAGGCCTCTACGTTTTGGCTATTCGCAAATGAATGAATTAGAACTTTGCAGGGGATTGTATACTATGATGTAATTTTAAAATTACATCATAGTATACAATCCTTAAAATTGGGTATTACACCACTTCCTGAATTCCTCCATATATTGCCCACTTACTCCTACCTTCAGATTTTACCTTCCTATCAATCATCTGTCAAAATCACTTCCCACCCACCATGCAACTGGAGCAATTATTACTACAGGCAGAGACACAAACCCACAATTCAGCCACTCAAAACAATACTTCCGCACCTAGAAGTAAATATTGTCTTAGTACGATACATACTTAAAGTTTTAATTTCTTTTCCGAAACAAGAGCAAGATGACTCAAATTTTCGGCCGTATTCATCGATAAAGTCCCTGTCACACATTCAGAACCTTCCTCCGAACTTCAGCCAACCTTGTTTGGTTGGTGGTGGGAGGAAGGTTCTGAATGCGTGACAGGGACTTATCTTTTTCTTGCGTTGGGAGGGATCTTTTCCTTGCGTTGGAAAAAAAAGTACATGTAAAAACTTAAGGTATGTTTAAGGATTACTAGTACAGAGTATATAGCCTCTTCAAGGACAAACACGTCACCAACTATATACCCAGTCATGAAGATCAGCACGTCGGCAGAACGTATTGCGCCTGCGCAAAGCCTGGATTTTCGCTGGATTTTTGGTCAACGTTGCATCAGAATTTTGCCTGTTGCAGACCATATCTTTTTCTTCCCAACATTTTAAA
Organism: Branchiostoma floridae x Branchiostoma japonicum; assembly: GCA_013266295.2. Classification (NCBI taxonomy): domain Eukaryota; kingdom Metazoa; phylum Chordata; class Leptocardii; order Amphioxiformes; family Branchiostomatidae; genus Branchiostoma; species Branchiostoma floridae x Branchiostoma japonicum. The sequence continues at coordinate 14,950,463 of CM023829.1, read as the reverse complement.
ACTATAGACGGGATGTCACCCTTATATACGCGAATTCGACCTTATATGAGACGTTCTGCTGAAGTGCTATGCACAATACATTACGGGTTTCGCGCAGGCGCAGCACGTTCTGCCGACGTGCTGTCATAAAAGAACATGCCACGCGATGACGTCATTCCACCCACCTGACAGCCCTCTCTACATCCGGGTGACTCCTGACGAACTCCGGTCCGCCATGACGGTCAGCATCCTCAGGGTTTAGGAACGACTGGTAAAACAAACAAACAAATAAACAAACAAAACCTTTATAACAATTTTGATCAGATAGCCTGCACAGCACATAACAGCTACAATACACGAGCTTATAATTAACCCAACAGCAAATTGATACATGCACTATAAAGGAAACGTGACGCAACTATTGCAACGCTTATAAAATTATCTGATCATAATACTATTAATCGTTTATCTGCCCAAAAACGTTATAAAATGTGCTAAATGAAACAGCTAAACCAGAAATAACAGGCATGTACCAATAAAATGTATAATTCAACACACGCACTCACGTAGCCCTGTTCTTTAAACATCATGGCTTTTAGTTAAGCAAATCTTCCGTGTTGAACACAAAAGCATTGGAGTAATATTTACAGTTTTGGTCAATTAACACAGTTGTATACTGTGCAAATTTGTCCTCTGAGTTGGAAATGATAGTTCTGTCGCCCGGTAAGACTTGAGAACCTTTATCGTGCTGAGTATGCTTCAGGTACAGCTGATATAAACAGTAGAATTCACAGAATTTCACGGACCAATTTAATGGATGCATTTGGTCTATGCTTCTTATTCTTATATATATATATATATATATATATATATATGTCAGCGTAGCGTATATATTATTGAAATTGAAATTCTTCATTGCAAATTCGTGCCCGAAGGCTAATTGCAAACTGACAAGGACAAAGAGTACAGAATGTATTGAAGAATGGTATAAAACCATATGCTAACATGGAGTTCTACTTCTAATCTAACTTTCTATTTCTACTTAAAACTAATAACGTATCATGTCTATAAGACAAAGAGAGCATAACTAATACAGAAAGAGGTAAGAACAACATGGTAACTACCATTCTATTTCTAGTTAAGCTATTGTGGGGTTTGAATTCTTATATATATGCACGTTTCTCTCTCGAAATATTACTTGATTTATACTGAATCCTTTTATATGGACAGCTGAAATTATGTTTTCAGCTGGAAACGCTTATGAAATATACACGAACATCTGTTGAGTTGGAGGTGTGCCAGATTGTAACCCAAAGTGCCCAGCCTTTCTTTCAAAAGTGTTCTTTATGTACGTGACAAGAGTCAACACTGTCAATGGCAATGTCAAACACTGGAATGAGTGTTCCGCCTCGAGGAGGAGAAAAGAGGCACGCTTCACGCCCGTGTGTCACTCGGAATGGTGCGCAAGACTCTGACCAATCACAGCTGCCATACTGGCCCCTATCCCAGCTGGTCTGACTTTGGCGGAACTGGGTTGGGTACGTATTTTGTGACGTCATTGATTGGATTAAAGTGGATATAAACGCACCGATACAAGGTACGTCATCGTTCACGTGATGTGAGTCCTTGGGATGAATATCTAGTTTTTAGGTCAATTTTGAAAAACACCTCATCGGCACCGTTCTTAACCTTTTTTTTTTTTACTAACAATTAGCCTGAAATCCAGCCTTGTTAGCTATAGGACCGCTCCCATAAAGTCGCTGTTTGGACGCTGACCTGTACCTGGTACCTAACAAGGCTGGATTTCAGGCTTACTAACAAGAGAACTGTGTCCGTTTTACACCTAAGCTTACGGCCTATAAAAAAGAATGTCAACGAATTTTCAATCCAGCCAGACTAGCTTTAACGATCGAGGTTTTATCGTACACGCAATCGTTACCTAGCCTGGATGGCAGACTGTTGTCAGGGCCAATATTACACAGGCCAGCCCATATAGTTAGACCAGCTCAGGTTTAAACTTCCGGTGGGGATATGTTGGCCCTAGCAACAGTCTGGCACCCAGGCTAATACCGGTTGGCAACGTGTAGCCCTTTAGCCTACGACCGGCTAATTCCTCTGGCATGTTATTCTCTCAGTTTGTCCTATGTTTACTATTTCTTTCACCAACATAAGGAATTGTGGCCTTGAAAAATTATCTAGTGATCATACCGACTACTAAAAGACTAAAAACGAGTTTGTTTTTCCTAGGGACAGTCACGTCTGTTCTGAATTTCTGTCTAGTCAGTGTTTCAGTTCACACATGGGAAGATAACGTATGCCGTTTCCAGACGCCCGAGGGTTTTCGGAGCCCAAACAACGAGACTAATCTGTCTCCTTGTGAGTCTCCTGTCAGTTTTGAGAGATAATATCTCACACAAGAAGAACCAGTAAAGAACAAAAGAACCGATACGACAACCTCTCTAGTTCTTGTGTGTGTTAATAGGGGTTGGTGTCTGCCAAAATATAACAGCATTCCTCGGATTTTTAGAACGACCCTGGCTCGAGTAAGGGAGTCGGTGAGAAACGAGCGTTCCCTCGGCTTGTCTCTGAGCAGCCACACGTATTAAATCTACCATGAATCTAAAAGGAAAACATGCCAAACTTAAAAAAACAACACCCACCTTAGTACTGAGTCTTAGTTGTCCCGTGATGATGGACACCATAAACATCTTGAGCACTAGGATCATACTGTAGAAGGCGAACGATCTGAAAGTCGGGTTCCTGAAGTCCAAAAACGCAGACATGTTGTCTTTCTCGTCCAGTAGGCAGTCTCAGAACTGAGCTTTGTAACTGGAGCCGACTCTTAGCTCTGGGAACGATAATACACGGGGCCGCCTGGGTGGGTGGAACTATCCTTGTTACACGAATGACTTCACCTTTTTGTTTGCTGATGCTATGGCGGATCAATCACGTTCAAGTTGTGAAAAGGCGGCAGAAATTCGGGCGTCGAGGTATGTCGGTTCCCGTGACAACAGTACCAGTGGGATAGAAAAAGTCAGTTGTTGTTGTGACGTTTGGAGCGCAATCCGGAGATTTTTTTTCAAGCGGCGTTACGTGCAGGTACAACAGGTGACTGCACGCATCCCAGGTACGGTGGCGTTTGAACTGAAGCACCCACATTTCCTTAAGACATATTTAATACCCACCGGATAGCCTGTTCCGGTTTAAGGTGTTTCCTGACCGGAAATGACGCAGAAGAAAAACCAGAGATAAGAGAAAATAGCCGGGTTGGTTGTCCCCAGATGAGTAAGCGGCTTGCCCCATTTAGCAAAGGCCACGCCCTCAGGTGATCATACCTGTCGCCTGGCGGAACAAAGACCAGGTAGGAAGGATCGGGACGGACCATTTCTCTCCGAGAGGGGTCTAGGAATTTTTATCAAAACATCATATGTTTCAAATGAATCATTCTTGACCGTACATTTGTATTAACGTTGAGAAATGTTACGCGAAAAAACCCTGTCGATTTAGATAGTTCCGCTCCCCATACATTATAATCTTCAAGTAGATGTTTCGGTGGCTGCAAAATACCAATTTGATACTGTCTGGCCAATGGATACAGCCTGGCCAATTTGTTACTGTATTTTGCAGCCACCAAAACATCTGCTTGGAGATTAATACATTATACATTCATACATTCATACATGTATATACTTTTCAATGGGATGTTTGTTAAAGGTATTTCGTCAAACAAGAAATTTGTTATCCGTGTGTAAAGACCCGTACGTGTTGTATTGACAATGACAAGGCAATCATTTTATTGAAACAGAAATCTGAAGTATTTTTAATGGGTTCATGAGGTTCCTGTGGGCGTCCCAACAACCTTAGCCTCGTCATCAGTCTTTCCCAGGGCTCATCAGTGCAGGCTGGGTTCTCTAGCTGTCAGGCCCCCTTTCATATAAGGCGGCGATCGCGCTGCGACTAAGCCTGGCGACCATTCTCTATTCTGGCTACCAGGCTAGCTGCGACCGTATAGCGACCACTGAAGACTTGATAAATCTCTCAACGAATTTCATTGATAAAGAACGGTTTTTGAAACTTTTTTTTATGTGTCTTCTCTGTCTTTTAAATCATACTTTTACATCGTGCCTCATATTCCAATTATGAATTCAACCCGGTCATGCAAATCCCATTTTGGGTCGACGCACGGTCGCAGCGCGATCGCCGATTCGCCCGGGGGTATTAGCTTCTGTCCCCGTTAGGCCAACTAAGCCCACCCGGGTGATTTTTACCTGCCTGGAACAGTCAGGCCTAATGCTTGGGAAAGGCACTTAACACGACTTTCCTCACTTGACTCAGGTGTAAATGAGTATCATGTGTTAGGTGTGCACGCTATCAGCATACTTGCTGCCTAGTGCACACTTTGTATTGTCATGTTACAATTTCTGAATAAAATTAAAAAAAAAAATTGCTAAAGTCACATTTCCAAACTAGGTCCCGGTCGGACTGTTTGCGTGAACAAAAAATAAGCTATTTACATCAAGAATATACACAAATGGTGCTCATGACTAACTTTTTTGTGCTTTATTTGTTGTCTTTTTTTATACGTATACCATACTTTTCGCTCCTGGAAACTGCACAGCCGGGTCCCGGGTTGCCGAATTGTGATAGCATAAGAGAGTCTTATATTAAGATGATCCTCCTCAGAAGGGATCAGAGCCAAAATTTCGATTGGGGGCATGTTGACCCCGGTGCCGAAGAGGCTGGACTTTGAATGTAGGCCATGGTAACGTAGGATTCCAGCAATTTCTCTACAGGCCGGTTTAGGAGTATTTTTACCGGTCTTGAGTCCTACTGAGCATATACCTTTCTTTCGTTGATAGCCTACTAGCTTTCCAGCCTTTCCTGGCTTTTTTTCTGACAGCCTATCTTTCCAGCCAGCCTTTCTTTCTGACAGCCTATCTTTCCAGCCAGCGTTTCTTTCTGACAGCCTATCTTTCCAGCCAGCCTTTCTAATTACTGGCGTACTGTAGAAATTATATTGAAGCCGACCCCGAAAAAAACCCCCGGCTTGCGCTGAATGTAAGGGCCTAGGCGGGCAACAAACACTAAGTATACCGTAGAGATACCGGGAACCCTACAATGGTCTGGCAACAAGGCTACAACGTTAACATCCGCCGATCTCCAGAAGACAGGCCTAGGAAGTTTGCTAACATATGTGCTGTGCTAACAAGAATGACGTGATCGCCCCCGGTCAGCAGATCATGTGTAATCCATAATCGTCACGCTCCTCCACAGCGTCCGCTATAACATTTTAGCTAAACGATAGGAAACTTTCGTTTTGTTTTAGGCCCCGATAGTAGTAGAAATATAATTTAGCAGTGTAGCAGCCATACTCGTTAGCGCGCAGGCAACTACCACCAAGGGGGTTATCATAATCCTCTAAAAAGACACAAAACAAAAAGGACAAATATGCATTAAAGAAAGTTTATTTTCCATAGCCTGAGGTGACATTATTCTAAGCCACGATCTATACCTATGGCTTCTCCGCGGACGCTGAGTACGAGCGTGTGTAATCGTTATCAACTTAATGTTTCCTGCGACATACAAATACTGACTGCATCATGGTGAGAGTGACAAATCTTCTTCGTCTTTTCATAGGGCCATGTTGATTTGATTATATGGATGGCATCCTCTGGGAACCCCAAAACCCAAAACTGATGCGAGCGTGCGAATAAAAAAAAGTTTGGCCAAAAAAGTTGCTTTCATTATAAAATCTACGTGGTCATGAAGGTTGAAAAAAATGATTGAACACACAGAGTATGGCATGGCGAATAATAGACTCTCTCTTTATTTTCATTTCTTCACATTTTTTCTTTTCCTTTCGAATTGATTTTGGCATTCGACTACATTAGTATCCTTTTCCAATATTTTTTTTGCGATTTACGCCATATATTTGCTCATTTTGCAGCTGCTTTGTACGATTTACAGTATCGTCCATTAAAAAAAAAATTTCAACCATACTATGGTTGAAATTTTTTTTTTTAAATGGACGAAAATTCATGCGCGGGCGGATGTCATCCATATAATCAAATCAACATGGCCTAGTACTAGTTGTGAAAAAAAGACTGTTACAGGCCTAAAAGAAAAAAAAAAGTCAAAATTCTAATAGTAGCGATGGCCAGGTCATCACAAGGTCTTCAAAAATAACGTATGATTAAAAAAAAAACTGGTTGCAAATGCGTGATTATTTTTATTAACAATGTTTATTAGTCATTTATTAATTTGTTTTGCGGATGTCTATCTCCGAATTTCTTTCTAAAGACGTTTTAACAGAGAAATAGTGAGAAATATGAAACGTTTTATTTCGTTCAGCGGCGGAGAAGTAGTGCCTATTAATCACAGAGGAGATAAAAAATGGTGTAACTCTATAACACCCCTGTCCACAGAGTCGACTCGTCCACCACCCCTTTTAACAAGAATGGTATAACTCCATAACACCCCTATCCACAGAGTCGACTCGTCCACAGCGGTGCACCACGGGATATTCCATCATGGCGGATGACCAGGTAAATATTTCAACACGTGTTTGAACATTAATATCGCTATTTTGTGATCTCCGGTGGGCTTTTTGTCTTGTTTGTACTTTACAATGTAAGGAGAAGGAATGATTCACGCGTAGCCAGAATTATCCATCGCATTCTCTCCCAGTTTTCGGAGATTTTCGTCATATAATGTACAGTATGTACACAAATTTTGTAACGTTACACAAACCGAAAAGCACACGCACCCAAGTATTTGTGAAGTTATCACAGTGTTTGCATACACAGGTTATAGCTCAAGATCTTCCAAAGGCAATGGACACCCTGAATGACATCAAAACACAGGTAGGTTCTGTATCTGTAAAGATTTGTCTAGATCAAAGCATGGAGGTAAGAAAAGTTCTTCTACCTCCATGATCAAAGTCAAGAAGAAGAAAGTAAATTGCAAGAAGACTTTTTTAAATACAATTCAAACCAAAGAATTATTACTAAGTGGTTACTCGTAAAAATGGGCTGTTAAATCACTAAAAATGAGTCATAATTGGCCAAACCTCATTATTCAAGTAATGTAGGGGTTTTTCTAGAGAAAATTTGCATGAGGGAGCAGATCACTAGCATGGCAAGGGAGCGATGCAAATTTTTACAAGAGTAACACAGTTTGTAATGCTAGAATGAATTGTTATGATGTTTTGTTTTTATATTTTCACTGGAAAAAGATAGTTTTATGTACTAGTATGTAGCCACTTAGGGTTCAATCTGAAAATTGACATGAGGGTGCTGGCTGGTTACATGAGGGAGCAGCGCCCTTATTGCCTGGTTTAGAAAAACCCCTGTAATAGATAGGTGAAATGCATTGTATAAGATTCTAATCTTTCAAGAGTTAAAAGTGAGAGTACAATTGTGCTTCACACAGGTGGACTCTGTGACAGGACATGTGAAGGGTTTGCTGAAGAAAGTGAAAGATGGAGAGATATCTACTGCAAAGGTACGAGGAAAATATAATAGTATCTGCTGTTATTAAATCATAATAAGAATCACCTTCATATGTACCTATTAAGTGTAAAAGAAATTTGATTTCTGAACAATTTTTATTATGATCCATACTTCCTAAATTCATGAGTGGTGCAGGTAAAATTTGTCCGGTGCAGGTAATTTTCAATGTTACCTGCACCAGTATGTATAAAAACGTATTTCGAGCCTTGGATGCGGTGTAGAATGGCTCTGTAATGCCTGTGTCACATTGTCGACAAGCTTCGGCCGTATTTGTTGATCGCAGAAAGGTCGCCCGATTTTAGATCGACCGAGGATCGCGCATATTTTTGGCTTAAAAATCGTCCCCGTCACATGGAGCGAGGCTCGGGCGATTGCTTGGGAATACATCATTGACCTAAAAAATTGGGCGACCAGTCACAACACATTTCACATGTCAGCAAGCTTCGGCCAACTCCTAAAAATCGCCGGCGATCCCTACGAAACATCGGGCGTACTACTGCTGTAAATGTCGTTTAGAGCTCGCCAACTCGTCGGCCGATCGATTTTCGCACAATGTGACGGCCCCTTAATGTTTCTCCCGTCTCCAGGGCATCAGTTTCCTGGAGTCCAAGTACCAGCTCCTCCTGAGTTACCTCATCAACCTGACGTACGTCATGCTGAGGAAGGTGGAGGGGGCTTCCATCAGGGGCGACCCTGCCATAGCCAGGATTGTGGAGATCAGGACTGTGAGTAGTGCAGTGTACGAATTACTTTTTTGAGACAGGTTGCCCAGTGGCAACCTAGGATGAAAGCTAGGTTGCCCATCAAAATTCCAGGTTGCCCCAAATTTAAACTCTTGCTTCGAATTCTACATTATGATTAACTAAATTGTTAGAATGCAATGTGCATTTGTACATATCTGACACAGAAAGTTGTTTCCCCTTACCTGAAGTGATGAGCTCTTCCATGGGAACTTACAATAAACAGTTCCCAATGGAAGAAAGGGGCATCCTTACCACAAAATTTAGGTAGTGCACTGGGCTACCTGGGTGTAGAAATAGGTTGCACCAAGAAAAATATGGTTGCACGGTGCAACTGGGCAACCTAGTATTTCACACGCTGGGTAATACAGGGCTGGAAATCCCACCTGCACATGCAGGTTAGTGCAGGTACAGGGGTTTTTCTAGAAAAAATTTGCATGAGGGAGCAGACCATTAGCTCGGCAAGGGAGCGATGCAAATTTTTACAAGAGTAACACAGTTTGTAATCATGCTAGAATGAATTGTTATGATGTTTTTTTAATATATTTTCACTGGAAAAAGATCATTTTGTGTACTAGTATGTAGCCACTTAGGGTCGAGGGTTCAATCTGAAAATTGACATGAGGGTGCTGGCTGGTTACATGAGGGAGCAGCGCCCTTATTCCCTGGTTTAGAAAAACCCCTGCTACCTTTTCTGAGGTCTACCTGCACCTAACCTGCACTGGTCGATATACTGAGTTTACATGTATATACAAATGTAGGTGTACATGTGTGTGGATTTTCCTCAGCTGTATTGACTGTTACCACCTATGAAGCATAAAAGAAATAATGGCAATGGTTTCTGAACAGTTTTTAGTATGATCCATGCTTCCTAAATTCTGAGTGGTGCAGGTAAAATTTGTCTGGTGCAGGTAATTTTCAATGTTGTAGTATGCAGAAAAAAGGATTTTAAGCCCTGTAATGTGTAGGTAGCTATCAGATTTTGTCAGTGGTACAATATATATCAGGGCTCGAAATTCATTATTGAGAATAGGTGCATTGGTGCGCCTGAGGTCAAAATTTAGGTGCACAGTAACAATTTTGGGTGCACAACATAGAGATTATAACTAATCCAAACACTACTGCCTTTTTTCAGAGCATAAATCTGAAATTGTAGAGCTTACTTCAAAATTTTAGACAAGTAATACAAGAAAGGTTTTATCATTCTTTCTAATTGTTGAATAAATAACTGTACAATTATAGTGCATAATAGTACCTTTACGATAAAAAATTAGGTGTACATGCATATTATATTAAATATAGAGATAGATTATGTCTGATGTGTATAACCTTCAGACATTGTGTAAGCTATGAATTTTTAAAGCAAAAAACATTTAATTTTAAAGCAAAAAGCATTTTAATAGTTTGTTTGTAGGTTTCCAACTCAGGGATAGTATGAAAGACACATCACTACCATGTGGCAGTGTAATGATGCCCCCTGGCTGTTTGCATCTGTATTGCAGTACCTGGAGAAGATGAGACCCATTGACCACAAGTTAAAGTACCAGGTGGACAAACTGGTCAAGATGGCTGCTATGGGTGAACTATGTAAGTCAGCAACATTGTTCCCTATATGCTTTTATGCTGGCAGGCAGTTTCTCAGTATTCTTTGTCTTTGATCCAAAATTTTGGCAAGGGACTACATATTGTGATATTGTAGTGGTGTCAATTGTAAAGCTCAGAAGCTGATTTTTTGACTCATGCATGTTTTGTGTATCTTTATGCCCCTGTCACACATTCACGACCTTGCCCCTAATCTGTTCCTGAACACCAGCTAACCAGGTTCGGCTGACTCGAATCGAAACAAATTTCAGTTAAATTGGAGTCAAATTTGATCCCTGAACACGCCCCGACCTCTGCTGAATTACTCCCGGGATGGTTGGCTGGTGTTTTGCTGACTCTAGGTGAAAAACCAGCCAACTATGCTTGAACCTCCCGAATGCCCCACGAATGTCTGAAACATTTTGAAACATTCGGCTGGCGCAGCCGAACCGTATCCTCATTCGCCAAACGCCAGCCAAACCAGCCGACTCTAGATCTGCGCCAACCCTCTCCTAACCACCGTCGGCAGGCGTTTGGCAGGCCAAATTTGTGAATTTGTGACAGGGGCTTTAAGTGCTAAAACTAGTGAAAGGTACTAATTTGACTGCTGTGGTGTAATGTAGCTGATAATGATTACCACTTTGTTTCAGCTGAGAATGATCCACTGAGGTTCAAACCTAACCCTGACAACCTCACAAGTAAGGTAAGTACAGTACATGGGTATTGTGAGCACGTCGGCAGAACGTACTGCACCTGCGCGAAACCCGTAATGTATTGTGCATAGCACTTTGGCAGAACGTCTCATATAAGGTTGTATTAGAGCATATAAGGTTGACAGCCTGTCTGTAGTTTTCAGATGTTGTATAGGAAAAGATGTCGTCTGCAACAGACAAAATTTTGATGCAACGTTGACCAAACATGTAACGAAAAACGTGAAAAATCAGGGTTTTGCGCAGGCGCAGTACGTTCTGCCGACGTGCTGGTATTGTGACACTTTGCGCTCAAGTTTGTCCTCATTGAATGGCGTCAAATCAGCATTCTAGCCAGCCTTAGAAATTTTTTTTCTGTCGTCTCAATTTTGTTTGACGTAGCGCAACAATCCTAGGGGGGTCCGGGGGCATGCTCCCTCGGGGAAATTTTGAAATCTTGACCCTCTGAAACACTAATTTCCTGCACTTTGAGGGGCAAATTTGGCTGGTAGACTAAGCTTAGTTTAATGACAGTGGGAAAATGCAAAGAGATATAATGTGAATAAGAACAAATCAAGAAATTCCCCCAAATCCCTATATATTTCACGAAGATGTCCGATTTCTTATCAAAAATGTGGAATTGGATGTGATTTTAAAGTCACTCTGTATAATCCATGTTTTCTTCAACCTTCCAGCTGGATGAATTAGAGGAGGAGTCAGAAGCCAGTGACGAGGAAAAAGACACAGGAAAGCCCAAGGTGTACATCCCACCCAAACTGGCACCCATGCACTATGGTAAGAACTGTCTTCAATAGACCCATCCTGACTGTCAATCTCAATTAGCAGTTCAACCAATGATAGCGTTTCAATTATATATTGGTTCAGCCAATGAGAGAATGGCTGCATGCCCATCAAATATGTGCACTGTTCTGTTTTTATTTTGCCTGTCTTTGTCTTGGTTGGAGGGGCTGGGGTATATTTTCTCTGACATTTTTTTTGCACCTTCATTATAATTGCCATTCTACAGTCTCACACTTTGGTAGCCTCAATTTCAAGTAATATGTAAAATACAAGCAAATGTTGGATTCAATCCAGCTTTTTTTTTTTACATCTGTAGGCCCTACATCTACATCCCCCTGTTAATAGTTTCATCAGGTTGGAAGATACATAGGGTATAGAATTTTCTTCTTACACAACCAGTAAGGTTCTCACCTGCTTACGTTTCGATGTCTATCAGACACCTTCCTCAGAGCTTCTGACTGGAGTTCTGCATCTCGCCGCTATTTATCGCCAAAGTAGGTGGCGCTTTTGCGGCGAGAATGTAATCCCAAACGTGGCTGAGAGGACAACAGGAGAATCCGATGGATTAAAGAAGCAGTCTGGATAAGGAAGTCAACCCCAGTGATGAACCGGGACGAGGGGGGATACAAACTCAGCCACGTTTGGGATTGCATTCTCGCCGCAAAAGCACCACCTACATTGGCGTTAAATAGCGGCGAGATGCAGAACTCTAGTCAGAAGCTCTGAGGAAGGTGTCTGATAGACATCGAAACGTAAGCAGGTGAGAACTTTACTGGTTGTGTAAGAAGAAAATTCTATACCCTACATCTACATGTTTTGATATTCAATGTTGTCACTTGCTCCATGATTTTTTGAATCAGATGAAGACACTCCCATCCAGAGACAACAGAAGAAGGATGAGCAGGCCAGAAAGAGAGCCCTACGCAGTTCTCTCATCAGAGAACTCAAAGGTAAACTGTGCAAAATTGGAAACGAAACCGCCACAGGCAAAAAAATGGGGTGTCAAAAAAAACCCCCAACAATTCCTGGAAGTACAGTCAAACCTGTCTGTAGTGGACACTCAAGGGACTGAGCAAAAATGTCCTTTGAGAACAGGTGTCCTCCCCAGACAGGGTTGGTCATCCAAAGGATTGGCAGATGTATATCATGTATCCAGGCTTATGCAAGTACAAATGTATGTGTAGCACATTTATACTAATGTTAAGATAGAATCACACAATAATATACTATTAGGCTTGCTATCTGTTCCTGCCAGACAAAAAAGATCTAGTTGTTATATATATATTAGATATTAGATATTATACCTTGATAATGGATTTTTATGCACTTGGGTTGTGCATTTGCAGTAGTGTAAGTGCAAATTTTGTGTCGCATGTCATCAAATGTGTATACAGTATTTGTTTCATGTATTTGTTATTAATAATTGTTTAATGAACCCTGGAATATTAGCCCCATAATGGGGCTAAAGGGTATCTTGATAAGCTCAAACTCAAAAGAATTAAACCTGAAATAAAGTCATATCTTTTATCGCTATTCTACCTACAGAGGCTCATTCTGATGCACCACAGGAGATAAGAGTAAGTACTGTACACTAGTAACTCTCTCTCTGACTTTTACTTGCACATTATTAAATTGTACATGCTTTATACATGTAGAAAGATGTTTGTGCCATTTCATGTGTTGCGAGAGATGTACATGAGATGTATAAATGGCAATCAGAAACTATCAAGCGGCAAATTTTGGATCTGTCATACTTTGGAATAGCCTGGGTTCCATCCTATTTGTATGCCGGGGCTCCCATACTCGGAGCGAGTATGGGAGCCCCGGCATACAAATAGGATGGTACCCAGGCTAAGTTTGGAAGTTGGTAAGGGCAAGAAGCTTTCATCAAGCTTCTTGGTAAGGGTTATTTGTAGGTTGAATGGTGTTTTTATCGTTTTATGAACATTCTACAGGACTCTGTGGGCTTCCGTAGAAGTGTGGAGACTCAAGACGACAGACACCAAAGAGAGTAAGTGTTTTCATCCTGTTTGGGTGACATCCAGTTTGTATATGCTGTGGGTTGCATAGCAGTGTGGAAATAGTGAATGCACAGTACAGTCATGCCACCTATCTGGTTTGTTGAAAACTGCAAACTTGAATTCAGGTTGACCACTCAATCTTTGCTGCCTTTCCAGAATTCCATCTAATGTTTTACTGAGCAAAATTATCATGAAGTGAAACTTTGCTTTCTGCCAAGAATTGCAGCAATGGGGCTGTGTGATAGTAATTAAATTTTTAACAGTTTTTAACATTTTTTCCTCTGACTTCTTTAATGGATGTTCTGATTCCAATATTTTTTGCAGGTATGAAGAGGACTACTTTGTGCGACTGGCTGTTTCTAAGAAGCAGAAGGTAGGTGGCTCAACAAACCGATGTAGCCTTGTCGTAACTGTCCTTTTAGTTGAAAGACCTTTTCTTGTTTACAAAAGTACAACAAAGAGTACATGTATTGTCTCAGGGTTATTATGTTTACCTTCGCAGAAGGAAAACATATTTTTTTTGCTCTGTTTCTTCTTCTTCTTCTTCCCAAACACATAATGTCAACGACCTGGACCAGATGTCTGTCACCATGGTAACTGGTGCTGTAGCAGACACCTTGTGGTGTTGGGTTACATTATGTAGCAGGACAGAGCTGGAGGGGCTGGTTACCATATACTAGTAGATGAATATATTTGAGTAAGAATAAACAGAGCAGTAGTTTGTTGTTCTAGACGATTTGAAGGTAAACATTATGCATTTGCTTTGCAAATCTTTCTAGTTCTTATTTCTTTTGTCAAATCATAGAAAAACAATACACTTATATGAAACATAGTTTAATCAATAAGCTCCCCTCCTTTTTTAATGAAGAAAAATGTTGATCTGTCAGATTTCTCTGGGATATGTCAAATTATTATGAATAATATTAAAGATAGATTGAATGTTGTTACATGTATTTTGGCCTGGATAGAAGAGATGAGTACTAATATATGCAGGGAGAATTTCTAATAATCAATTATCACTTTATTGCCTTCAATAACACATGGTCAAAGCTTGTTATGAATCTAGAGTTTTGGATAAGATGTTAAAATGATTTTGATAAAGGAGAACATGCATTTGTCTCTGAAACAGACATTGCTTTTGATGTACAGTTTTCTGTAGCCTATAGTTATTTTAGTATTTTTACTGTCAGCAATATATGATTTACACGTACGTACCTTATTGCAATGGCTATAAATTTCAATGAACTATGTCTATGTATTATAATGCAAGAAGTGTGAGTTTCATGAATTATGTCCATGTTATTTCAGACATAATGCCCGCCTAGTTCACTCACACTCACTCACTATCCGCCTAGTTGATTAAGATAAAGGTTAACATTCAGCTTTCGTGTGCTATTTCTGATGTTTACAAAAATTGATATGTAAGGCTTTATGTTGTTACTTCCAGGTGCGGAAGTATTGTTTTGGGTGGCTTTTGTGTGTTTGTGCGTCTGTTTGTGACCATGTAGTGATGGTTGTGTGGAGCATTGGAGGTGATTTTGACAGTTGATTGATAGGGAAGTCAAGCCTGAAGGTGACCCAGCATGCACAGGGTGGGATTAATTGGGTGGTATGCGGAGGAATTCAGGAAGTGGTGTAATACCCAATCGAATTACATCATACAATAATCCCCTCCACAGTTCCAACACATTCACGAAAACCCAAAACACCTCCCGGATGTCTGTGAAGGTCGCGGAAACTCAATATACTTCCCGGAAGTCTGAAGTCTCTGATATCTTGTTCCTTCTTCTTCTTCTTCTATCCAGTTTAACATCTTTTTTCCCCCGAAACAGGGGTTAGACGTGCTTGCATCAAGTGCAAGTCTTTTTTTTTTTAAGCAGAATTTTTTACGGCTGGATGCCCTCCCTAACGCCAACCCAAACCCTAGTAGGGCCCAGGATCCCTCTAACTGAGGGGGAAATACGTGTTAAGTGCCTTTCCCAAGGGCACAACATCTGGGTGCATGTCCGGACATGTCTGGGTCCAACCCTGGGGATTGAACCTGGGTCTCCTTGCTTCACAGTCGGATGCTCTACCACTACACCACAGATGCCACAGTTCCCATCATGTGTGTTTTTTCACAGCGTAAGCAGAGTATGGGGATGGTGTCCACTCTAAACCAGATCACCAAGTTCGGTGACACCAGCGCTCTGTTCGGGGGAGACAGTGGGGCCAGCTCCTCCAAGAAGAGGTAAGCTGTGGCAGGAAATCTTGTTTCTGGAAAGATTAACCTTCAGCCTGCTAAGGTACCAAATTTTGTATTGGTTATGTTACATTATTTGTTATTTGGCAATACCTTTAAGTCGGGGCTGGCCCAGTACATGGGACACCCTGACTCCCAGATGTAGACGGGATACTCTAGTGCGGCCTATCACCAGTGCATCAAATGTTTGTTTTTTCTGACACTTTCCTCTTTTTTTTCCATGCCATCCCGCCGGCTGCACTAGCCGTGCACCTTGGGCATGATGTCCATTAAGGGCTTTGTCCAGTATTGTATATAGTATATAGATACAGACAAAATGGATACTGAAGTACTTTGTTGCATTTAATTTGCTTGTTGACAACTTGAATACTTGCCTTGCAGGAAAAGGTCTTCAAAGAAGGGAAAGAAATGTGCAAAGAAAGGTAAGTAATATATGCACTTAAAGAGATAAGTACATTTTGTAAATGAGCCCTATGGTAATTTTTACGTTTGTATGCGGTTGAGACACAATGTTCTACACATGTAGCTACTAAGATATGTCGATGAAGGTTCAGACATCCAGGTAATGAGATACATACCAAGGTAAGAGTTAAGCAACTGGAACAATTTTGAAAACAGACGATTCAGGTAGCATCTTGGCGACTAACAAAAGGTCAAAAGGTGCTACCTGTAATGTCTGTCAGTGACTGTTTCCAAACTCTATCCAGTTGCTTGTTACCTTGGTATGTAGCTACTATGTTTGGATTATTTTGAGTTCTCTATTATTTCTCAGAAATAACATACATGTATTTTTCTTATTTTTTAGGTTTCAAGAAGAGGAGGAAATGATTTCGTAATGGTGAATTATAAAGAGGTGATCCCGGGATAAATTCTACATTCAATGCCTTCAGTACATTTTTACATACTTACAAGTTGAAACAACTCCTTGCAAACAAGAATTCAGAGACCTTATCAGTTCGGTTCAGTTCATCCTGTTAAGGTGACGCCACAAAGTGCCTCTACAAGTTCCTGTCTCGCATAACCGAGGACAGTTCAACACCCTCTAGTCCTGTGTCCTCTTCGATCACCTTCCTCTGGTGACCAGAGGAGAACCAGACCCGCCATTTCCTCGTGGCGCATAACATGTCCTGCCTACGGCGACGAATGACCGTCGAAATCCGAGGGATACTGCCATAAAGAGACCTTATACCTCTATGAAATATTAAGAGCTTTTATACAAGTCATACATGAATTTTTTTTTTTGGGATTTGTGTCATTGATGGAAAGTTTTACTAATTTTACTAGTAGAATAGGAGCTGTGACTGATAACAACCTGACCTTGTGGGCAACACGGTGGCTACAGAAACACACAAGGAAACAGAACTAGACAGTGCAGCGTGCGAAATACTATATACATGTATATATATACTAGCTAGGTTGCCCAGTTGCTCTGTGCAACCATATTTTGCTTGGTGCAACCTATTTCTACACCCAGGTAGCCCTAGTGCATTACCTAAATGTTGTGGTAAGGATGCTCCTTTCTTCCATTGGGAACTGTTTATTGAGAAGTTCCCATGGAAGAGCTCATCACTTCAGGTAAGGTGAAACAACTCTGTGTCAGAAATGCATAAATTCACATTGCATTCTAACAAAGTTAATCATAATGTACAGTAGAAGAGTTTAAATTTGAGGCAACCTGGAATTTTGATGGGCAACCTTGCTTTCAGCCTAGGTTGCCACTGGGCAACCTGGCTCAAAAAAGTATTTCGTACAGTGCAGTGTTAACATACGAGCCTTGGGATTGATGACAATGTGACCTTGGGAGCAACACGGCCTTGTTTAACTCCTCAGCCTAAAACACAAGGTCTCAGCTGCAAGCACACAGACACACAAACAAACCAAAAACAATACCTCCATTTTTCATGGAGGTAATAAAGCCAAGACTTCTATTTACCTGGTTGTATACCTATTTACTTAGGATGGTTCTTTTCTTTAATTATATTTAGTCCCTTCTTGCACTGGTTCTCTGAGAAGTCAACCCACGAAGTTGAGATTGAGGACAGAAGTATTTGAAACTAGAGTAGTGAGATGTTCCATATTGTCAGTGTTTTTATCATTGACTAGATCTATCTTTTTCTTCACTATTTGCCGTAATTATGTTTAATGTTTACCTTTGCAGAAGGAAAGCATTTTTTTCTGTTTCTGGATCAACTCCAAAATGCTCATATTTTGGCTTTAGAAAAAAAACTAGAGTTCCACGACCTCATACCTTCGCCAAATGAGGTTACCTTTATGACTGACGAATGATAGATTTTCCCCCTAATTATACAAATAAGATCCTCATTTCAATGAATTACATCTGATTCAGTTAATCATATTCTCCACCTAATGGCAGTGTTATCTTAAAAAAGAAGGCTATCCTAACATTTCCTCATAAATTATGCAAATGAGGTCCTGATTTGAATACGTTATGTTAAATGATGTTTACCTCAAGTCAACTTCGAAATGCGCAAGTATGAAATTGCCAGCATCAACCACGATGGAATTATATTATTTTCTCATTAATTATGCAAATTAGGTCGTCATTTACATAATTAAGATATGGTGATGTTCCTCTCAGTCTTAATTACACATGTCACAAGGTTGAATAGTCCTATTATGGAAGGTAGCTGAATTATAGAATTTCCTCATTAATTATGCAAATTAGATACTTATTTGCATAATTGTCATCTAATTATGTCAAGCATCACTTAAGCTACCTACATACCAAATATCAAGACGATCCGTCAACCGGTTATTGAGTTATCCTCCTTTAAACATTTTCATACAAACGCTCCTGCAGTTCCAAAGCACCTAGCTACCTAACATCCAAAAGGCATGACCCTAGCATGTCCAGATCGCGGGATATCAAAACCGGAAGTTCTGCTGCAGTACCATAACAAGCCGCCAGGGGGCCCAAAATCTAATCATTTCGAGGTCTCGTCAAGACCTACCCACCTACCAAATATCAAGATAATCCATCTAAGCCTTCTCAAGTTATGCTGTTGACACACAGACACACACAGACACACACACACATGGCCACGAAAACATAACCTTCTTGGCGAAGGTAATAAACTGCAGCTGTAACATGCATAGCCCAACAGATCTGGACCAAGAGGTCGGGAGTTCCAATCCCAGCTGTTGTCGCTCATCGCTCGCCATGGCCATGCACGCTACTGGAAAGGGTAGCAGTCCTTAGGACGGGATGTAAGCCGTGGTCCACTGTTCATTGTACATGTTTGAGCTAGGGGCATTTCCATGGTACAATGAACCTGTAAAATAGTTTAGTGTCTTCTCTGTCATGACCAGTGGAAACTTAGCTGTCCAGTGAGCTAAACTAGTTTGAGATGACTTGCACTTTTACACCAGACAATCATGTAGGCAATGTTCGACAGAAAATTTTGTAACAATTTTCATTAGTCGAACCACTAATTGCCATTCTCTCATTGGTTGAACTGCTAATTGTGATGGACAGGTTCAGTCTAATGGGCAGAAATAGTTGGGGTCATTTCAGATTGTATACTGACATGAGGAATTTGTGGGGAGGCTATCATCAAATGTCAGCCATTTTTCTCCTGCAAACTGACCTTTTTAAAGGTCATGAAAAAAAAACTTAAAAGTTTCATGAAGACAGTTTAGGAATGGGTTAGATGTTACTGGCAATGCAGAAATACTCATCGGGCAATATATCAACTACGAAGGTTGGCCACCAATAGTTGCCGTGTTTGTAAAAAAAGTGTATTGTCAACATCATGCTTAGAAATCGACGCTGGCGCAGATGTTAACAACGTACAGCCGTGCACTGTTGGATGTTGCTGGTAAAATGTAGAAATATTCATCTGTGTATTTTTTAACTGTTATGTAAATGTGACCACCAATGGTAACTTTAAATTTATTACTTCTGAGACGGAAGTATTGTTTTTGGTCGCATTAATTGAAGGTTTGTGTCGAGTCAGCACTGGGACCCGTGGGAATCGAGTCGTTTGAGTTTCACTGGAGTGATGGGGTTTGGGGGTTGGCAGGAATGTATGACATTGAAAATTTGACTGACTGTGGAATTGTGGGAGGAAATTACTGCATACAATCATATGAGTAGTAAAATCCATTGTGTGATGTAATTCAATCGGTTATTTCCCTCTGATCATGCAGTACAATTCCAAAACATTCACATATACCCAGTACAATCCCGGAAGTCTGAAATCTCTAATTTCTTGTTTTGTTATGTGGAGAGCCTAGTGTACCCGGCGGAATTATAAGAGTTGCTCTTCCGAATAAAAACTTTCCCCCTCTAAAGTCCCAACAATGGATGAGGACAGCGTTTGGTTGTTAATTATGCAACACTCGATGTAGACTATCCGAAGGCAAAATGTGAGAAGCCAATGCATAGCAAACAGTGTCTTTATCACTATCTAAAGTCTGGGGCTGTATGTACATGTATGAAGAGTATTACCAGTATTAGGTTTGGGTAAAGCCCCTTTCACACATAGCCGAATAGGGCCTCCCGAACACTGCTGAACTCTCCCCAACCATGGTTGGGAGTAGGTCGGGAGCAAGGTCGGCTGTGCACATGTGGTTGGCTGGTATTCGGCTAGGTAGGCTGTGCCAGCCGAATGTTTCAAAATGTTTAAAACAGTCGGGAGTGGACGGTCCGGAAGTTGGGCCATGGTTGGCTGGTGGTTGGGAGTAGGTCAGCAGTGGTCGGGGCATGATTGGGCGTTAAATTTGACTCAAATTTGATTCGAACAGAAAGGTAAGCGTGGCCTAAATCTGGTCAGACTGGTCCCAACCTACCGTCGACCTTGATTGGTTGATGATTGGGGGGAGGTTCTGAATGTGTGACAGGGCTTAACCTTGGCCACGGTCTATCTATAGAAGGTATCGACTGAAATCCAATTTGCAACACGATAAAGCCAGCTTATTCATCTCCATCAGTACTTGGACAGTCAATAGATTGGACAGTGCCACACAAATTGCCTGCAAAGTCGACCTTTGTCAATAGTGATAGGGGAAGGTAGATTATTATCAATCATTGCTGACTTGGAGGCAATATCTGGGGAGAATGAGGACTTCTATTCTGCTGAAAGAGGATTTGCAGGTTCCTGTATTAAGCTATAGTAGAGGTTTGAATGAAAATGACAGAAAATGTCAAAGAGAAACGACCCATGTACACAAGGTTTTTATGTTACGATGATGTCTTATTGTCCTCCATCCGCGTACTCTGGATGGTTTGTAAGAGCATACTATGGTAGTGTTTGTCACCTTCTAGTATCGGGCACGCTCATCAGGGAGCGATTGCGAGAGTTCATCAACTTTATGTAAGTTCAAGTAGAAAAATCGTTAAAACAACATTTCAGTACAGACCCTTCCGTGAACAGCTAGCTCTTTATCATTGCAGTAATTGTCTAGTACGTACTTTCCAGCACAGGCCATCAACGCAGCAAATCATCCAATACTTCTACAAAAGTTCATAAACTTTATGTACGTTCAAGTAGAAAAATCATTAAAACAACATTTCAGTACAGACCCTTCCGTGAACAGCTAGCTCTTTTTGCCAAGGACATTATATCAGCTGATATAATGTCCTTGCTTTATCATTGCAGTAATTGTCTACGTCCTTTCCAGCACAGCGGGTCATCAACACAGCAAATCATCCAACACTTCTACAAAACAGTGATTGCATCGACTTTTACTCTCCAGCTTTTTCAGCTGTCATATATAAACATGAAATACGATATACTATGACACACTGCATGGAAGTGTTCGTCTGTACAACTGGTATTTTCTTTGTGTGTCAAGTTCAACATTACAATATTGTAAAAAGACATAACTTCAAGTACCATAGTACATTTTTATCAGAACATAAAATACGGATATGTTGGTACATATAATATGTAACACAAGTGGCATCAGGAGAAGAGAGTTTTCAATTTCTGAGTCTTTGATTCAGTTGAAGCATGATGCTTTTTTTTCAAGTAACTACTAATGCAATGCAGCTTCGCTATGGATCTTTATATAGCCAAGCACACAGGTTCAACCCTACTCTTTTTGATAAGTCTGTTGGGTTCTCACATGCAGACTCTTAAACTCTTCACGTCTCTATACAGAATGACAAAAGTAACCCCTATTATTGATATAATAACAAAATGATCTGGGGCGTGCCCTGGGATTGAATCCAATAAAGTCATTATCTATCTGGTGCCAACATAGTTACATTCACAATAGCTTCTTTACACTCTATTTTAATAGCTACACACAAAAATACAGACATTTCATAATATACACTTTATCGATACCATACAACAGCAACAAGGCTTCGATACACACATACAAAGTCAAGACTTACTTTAATGTTTATGAATCCTAATTTAAAAAAAAATGATATGCCTCAGTAGAGTTCTTTATTTAATGCCCATTTACTAATAAAAAAGTGCAGTACTTTTATCAACCTATGCTGGGCTCGAAATACTGAGTGCATATGCAGGTTAGTGCATGTAAAATTGGAGCTGTGCGGTTACTTCTGATGTCTACCTGCACCAGTCCATGTAACGTTACTGGGTTTACACACACGTAATTTAGGTTTATGCGTATTTTTCAGCAGCTGTATTGACTGTCATCACATGTGAAGTGTAAAAGAAATAATGGCAATTGTTTCTGAACAGCTTTTAGTGTACTCCATACTTCCCAAATTTGGTGCAGGTAAAATTTGTCTGGTGCATGTAATTTTCAATGTTATCTGCACCAGTGCAGGTATGCAGAAAAAAGGATTTCCAGCCCTGCTACGAATGTGTGTGCTATTTTGTCCGTGGCAGTGGAAGAGATGCCAAGCAGTATGGGTAAGGGATTGAAGTCTGCCATCTCTGCTTACCTTGTTCAGCACCAGGAATAATAGCTAATTTTAAGTCTGTCGTTTGATATTAGATTTATGTACAGAGAGAGTTTGTAAAGTCGTTTTTAAAGTTGTCCGTTGAATGTTGAATATGTATAACACTCCTCACTTTGAGTTTAATTTGGAATTCCACTTTTCCCATTTCGACAAGTGGTAATATTTTCAATCGTACATATAATTGCCCAGGGCCCCACTGTAAAGCAGTGTTAATCACTGAGCGGGCCACCCTGGCTAAAGAGAACAGAATGTAAAAAAAAAAAATATTATAACGTTATATATGTCCGTACATATAATCGTACACATAATATTATAACGTTATATATGTACAGAAACATTTTCTGATAAAAAGGCGTTTACAGTTGAGACAGTTGCCTGATGTATGGTATAAGTATACATTTAACAGTTTGTAATGTAGAGTCCATTATTCTACACTAGAAGAGACAGAAGTTATTTACTCCCGCTGTTCCTCCTGTCACTTCACCTTCTTCGCAAAAAAGATCTGCCTTTGAATTTGTCTAATAAGCTCTTTTACGGTTTGAACTGGTGAAGGTGAAGGTCTCTGCCTTGTAGACAGTTATTGTGTAGAGGTGTTTTGTTTATATTTACCCTTTCCCCAGGATGCATGGCACCAGGGGGGTCGATATACCGTTAACGTTATACAGGTTGTGTTTTTTGTGGTGTTGGGACATTTTGTATTCAAAATTACATGTAGGTGACTTCCGAATCTGACAACAAGTAGAGTGAAATTCTTGTTTCTTTCTAGTGTACAGGGAACATGTGGTTTATCATGTTACTCTCTACACTGGTAACGTTATACCGTCTGTCAAAAGGAAAGGAGATACAACTATTTCTCTAAATAATTTGACAGATATTGTAGTATATAAATATCAAGGGAGCAACCTTAATCTGTCATCAACGAATGCAAAAACACCAAAGAAACACATAATTCCGACCCCCTGGCGCTATGCATCTTGGGAATGGGAAAAAAGGTAAATTCTCAGGGGACTCCAAGTCTGGCATATTACCCACAAATCATTACACCTGCACATGCGCAGTTTAAACCATGAACTAGCTTATTGATTTTTTCTTCAAACCCAGTAATAACTCTTATTCTGTACACCACAGATCCCATTTTTTATGTTGACTAAAAAATCTGTACTTGTTTTTGTTTTGTTTGTTTTTAGAAATTGTAACATGACAATACAAAGTGTGCACTAGGCAGCAAGTATGCTGATAGCGTGCACACCTAACACAGAATAGTTGTTTTTATTCTTGAAGTACTGGCTGGAATGTCGTCAGTTGAAATAATTACTTACTTGATTTGTCGTTCAAATTGATAGCACTGATCAAGAGCTCTCTTCAACCTCCTTGCACTGATCTACTAGTATTGATAAAGGTATCGTCACTGTTTTTTTAGAACTTTACTTTTGCGTAATATATTGTTGTAAAGCAAGCAGCAAGATACGTGTTTATGTATGCAGATTTTTTTGTGTTACCTTGAAAAGAACGTCTTTCATTTTGTGGCACTGCACTTGCCCCCCCTCCAAGTACATTGCACTTCAATATAAGACCACAGCAAGTAAATTTTAAGGATGACATCCCTCGCAGACTCCAAATCTAAAGAAAGAGCAAAAAAAAAAAAAACATGGAGAAAAGAAGATGCACGGATTTTCAAATTAGGGACCGTAAACGTTGTTGAAAGAATTGAAGATACAAATCATGGTATCACAGGCAAAAAGTCTTTCTGTATACTATCTTATTCCTGTATTGAAGAAGGGTAGAAAGTGACACTAGTGTGGTAGCCTAGCCTACAACTACACAGAAGGTTTGTTTATTTATTTGTTTATGGATATTTACCACATTTGTGGAAGGATTTATGTGACTATCACCTCTTTTCAAAGATGTCAATCCTGAGACCAGACTGAAAGGTTTGAACCACTCACACTGGGAAGGACCCCTGCTCTTTTCGATACTTGTGATGGGATCTTTAAAATTAATTGCTCAAGGTGTGGCTCTCCTTGAACACGGGGTCTCCGTCTAATACATTAGTGCCGCCACTCCAACAACTACACCCATGTTGGTAAAGTTTAGCTTTAATCCAACACAAGGAAGAAGCTCACCATAAATTTGAGTGAAGGAGGCAGTCTACATTAGGGCCCATCCACCCTCTTTGAACCGTGACGGTGGGAGATTCCGTCTTCCCGCCACTTACTCGATTCACTCCTGACGTCATCACACTTCCGACTTCCGGAGCGACGTCAACGAGTGGATCATTCATCTGACGAAGGTTGACGAGATCGACCGAAAATTTATGGTGAGTTTCTTCTTTGTGTTGGATTAAAGCTAAACTTTACTACTATGGAATCTACCAACACAGATGAGCTTTCATTCTAACTACACCCATGGTTACGTTACTAGTGTTACCTCTACAAGTACACACGACATATATCTTCCCATTTTCGATATTTTTGTTGCATTCCAAAACGTGTCCCATTCCAAAACATGATTATGAAATACTACTAAGTGGAATGCCTCTATATTCCAAAACGTGTCCCATTCCAAAACATGCATGATTATAAAATACTACGAAGTGGAATGCATCTATATTCCAAAACGTGGTCCATTCCAAAACTTTTTTCGGGAAATGGAAGGCATGTTGTATTTCAAAACGTGATCCATTCCAAGACATGAGCTTCGTGATGACATCTTTTGGTTTTAACCTAAACCCTAATCTAAACACATACATAAACATACAGGCAGACAGACAAGGCTTACTTGACTGGCACAAGATGGAGTACCTGACGACAGAGCTCTGGATGCTTCATAGCGTGGTTGGAATATTCCAAATGGAATATTGCAAATCGTGGTCTAGCTGTGCCATGATTTGGAATGCAACGAATCAGCCGGCGAAAATCAAGGCTCGCGGATGTCATCCATAAAATTTACTTGCTGTGGCCTAACAAATATTTCTGCACATCGCCACGGGTGTGATGAGACGATGGCACATCATCGCCTTTCAAACACACCTGCAGGGCAATTAAACACGTGACCTGCACCTGGGACTGGGAACCGTTACCATGGTTACTAGACGTCAATCGTCTGTTATATTTAGTACTTCGGTGGCATTGGTTCCTCTGTCGCCTGCGTGTGTCTATTATAGGCATCCAATGCAATATCAGGGAGGTAAAACAAAAATATATTCTGGATGAGGAAATCTGTCTGATATTGACATTTACTGCCACTTCTTAGCACATTTTCTTCATCATTTCATACTTCAAGCGTTTGAAAAAGCCCCAAAACAAGCCACATGAGGAGTCCCTTTATTTTATGGAACCACCAATAAATACTAGTAGCTAGAACCAGCCTACGATACGAAACAAGAAACCGTTTTCTGTTAGCAACATCACGTTTTTGCCTCACAGATATCAGTATGCTATGGGATAGGGTTGATTCAACTTACTAGATAAAAAAGACCAGAACATTGACTTTGAAAATCCAGTTTTACTGCCCTGAAATCGCTTTGGGTGCCTTTAATGCTAAGGTCACATTTCGAAAACGGAGCCCGGCCGGGCCCCGCGCGGATTTGGAATTGTGACTTACCACGAAGGGCTTATGTGCTAACTATACGATGACGTCGTGTGCGGGGAAGTACGGCTCCAATTGCAGAATGGTGAGCTTACAGAGTCATTTCACGTGCGTTTTGCTGTGGGTACAGCCCCCGTATGAAACTGCGTCAGATGTACAGGTGCAAGCTGTGTAAGACTTCCCCGGCTTCTCTTGTTCCTGTAAGGATAAAAGAGACAAATATGCATCAAATTTTCCTTAGCAACGGTTACCATAAAGTAATGACATTGTTTCCAATGCCCTGGAAATGAATGTTCTCCTACAGATAGTGATTTTCTCCAAGTTTGACGTCGAGTTATTCATGCGAGCTAAAATGTTCCAGCGTTTCTTTGTGAGTAATTGTACTTCCGGGTACGGAAGTATTGTTTTGGGTCGCTGAGTTGTAGGTTTGTGTCTCTGCTTGTCCTAATTGCTTCGGTTGCTATGGTGGGTGGGAGGTGATTGTGACAGTTGCAATATTGATATGATAGGAAGGTCAAGCCTAAAGCTGACCCAGCACGCGCCGGGTGGGAGTAAGTGGGCGGGATATGGAGGAATTCAGGCAGTGGTGTAATATCCGACTAAATTACATCATACAATCCCTTCTACAGTTCTAGTGCATTCACAAAAAAACTAACCAGAGCTATGTACTCATTTTCACATGAGAAAATAGGTGTAAAGTGCCTTTCCGAAGTGCACAACACTGGGATTGTCAGGGCCTGTAAGGGATTCGAACCCAGAACCTTCCGAGTCTAAGACATAGCTTTAACAAAACAACCCTTACCACAAGACCACATTGCCACTATGATGATGTTCTCAATATTGGCATGACAAACGTGGCGAAACAGAGAGACAGAATGCCCAAGTAGCAACAAACTGTAACATAGTAGAGAGTTTTTTTGTTCGAGTCATTTTATTTAGCATACTTGTTGCATGAACTGAATCACGAAATAATATGATTTGAAATTGAATATGTGACATACGGCTATGATGTGTGTAAATGCTGTTTTGTAACGTGTAGTAATTTTTTTATGTCATAAGCAACTCAACTGCCGTAATTTTATTTTATTTTACACTGTGTAGTCGTGAACGTTTTTAACAAACTTCATGTACATCTATGAACGCAATTCAGCCTTCAGCTGCAATGTTGATGATTGACCAATAAACCATTTTGATTGATTGATTGATTGATTGATTGATAATAACCTTCTAGCCTTGGGAAACTTTATCAGGGGCCAAAAGTACATCGACTTTATGTAAGTTCAAGTAGAAAAATCGTTTAAAACAACATTTCAGTACAGATCCTTCTGTCAATACCTAGCTCTCTATCATTGCAGTAATTGTCTACGTCCTTTCCACACAGCACAGGCCATCAACGCAGCAAATCATCCAACACTTCTACAAAACAGCGATAGCATCGACTTTTACTCTCCAGCTTTTTCAGCTGGCCTTATCGTGTCATGTTGATGTATAGCCGCCTCCAAAGCTCGTATACTCTGAGGACTCATTGAAGAGGTTTAAGGAAGTACTATTGATTATACGCACCCTTCGTGTGTAAGGTGAAGGTTGTTATTGGTAATAAGGCCTCGCTGCCTTGATTATATGGAAGACATCCACGCGCGCATCAAGTTTCGTCCGTTTAAAAAAAAAACGTTTGCGACTATACTGTAAATCATACAAAGAAGCTGCAAAATGGACAAATATATGCTGTTACACATGTATTATTAGAATGAAAGCTCATCTGTGTTGGTAGATTCCATAGTGGTAAAGTTTAGCTTTAATCCAACACAAAGAAGGAACTCACCATAAATTTTCGGTCGATCTCGTCAACCTTCGTCAGATGAATGATCCACTCGCTGACGTCGTTCCGGAAGTCGGAAGTTTCACAACATATACACATTGAGTCTCCGGGACATACAGTTACCCTGGACAAAGTTCACATTCTGGATACGGAGCAGGATTATTTTGTGAGGGGAGTGAAGGAGGCAGTCTACACCAGGGCCCATCAACCCTCTTTGAACCGTGACGGTGGGAGATTCTGTCTTCCCGCCACTTACGATTCACTCCTGACGTCATCACACTTCCGACTTCCGGAACGACGTCAACGAGTGGATCATTCATCTGACGAAGGTTGACGAGTTCGACCGAAAATTTATGATGAGTTTCTTCTTTGTGTTGGATTAAAGCTAAACTTTACCAATATGCTGTTATTGTTAAAAAAAATGTAAACCGGATAATGGATACTAAAGACGTACAACGCCTCTTTTCCTATCATAAAACGTGCTAATTTTGTCGTAAACTTACTCCTTGCACAAAATATATTTAGACCTGAGCGAAGTCTTCCAAAGCCAAAGAAGATAGGAAAGAACAAAAATAAAGAATTTATGTTTTGTATATACGGCATACTGTATGTTCAGTCATGTGTTCAACGTTCCTGACCACTTAGATTTTATAATGAAGGCAACATTTTTTTGCTCGACGTTTTCTTCGCACGATCACATCCGTTTTGTGGTGCGCCGATCTTTTTATTTATTTATTCAGAAACACTAAGATAAATACAAATGAAAGGACACTGACTAAGTGGCTGCGAACTCAAGTTAGGAACTACCTATATTCTCGCAGCCACTTTTACAATGAAAAAAAAAGCATTTTACAAGACGTTGAAAAAATGCGCCGATCTGCATAGGATTTTATCCATATAATGAAACCAGTTCGGCCTTACTCTCCAGCTTTTTTTTCAACTGGCCCCTCTGTCAACAGCTAGCTCTCTATCATTGCAGTAACTGTCTACGTCCTTTCCACACTGCACAGGCCATCAACGCAGCAAATCATCCAACACTTCTACAAAACAGTGATTGCATCGACTTTTACTCTCCGGCTTTTTTCAGCTGGCCTTATCGTGTCATGTTGATGTATAGCCGCCTCCAAAGCTCGTATACTCTGATGACTTATTGAAGGAGTTTAAGGAAATACTATTGATTATACGTCCCCTTCGTGCGGAAGATAGAGTTGAAGGTTGTTATTAGTAATAACTGATATGCAGGGATCATTTATATACAGGAAATACGGAATACTGTGATACACGACTGCGTTAAAGCCCCTGTCACACCTTCAGAACCTTCAAGTTATATTGTAATTTTGTATAGATTGTTATGTTGTAACTAGATGGAATTGTATGTAAAGGACTCCAGGAAGAGTAGTAATTAACTGTTTTTTTTTTACTAATGGATATCCTAATAAACATAAACATAAACCGACCACCAACGTTACCAACCAAGGTTGGCTGAAGTTCGGGAGCAGTCTGACCAGATGTTGGCCACGCTTACCTTTTTATACGGATAGAATCGAATTTGAGTTAAATTTGAGTCACATTTGACCCCCGAACACGCCCCGAACATTGCTGACTTACAGCCAATTTTTGCAACCACCAACCAACCGTGGCCAAACCTCCCGTTGTAGGTTGCAAAATATGACGCCTTACAAGTGTGCTTAAAAACTTGAAACACTTCTGTCAGCCATGTTTGTTTACATTCTGGTAGTTTGTGGTGGCACCACAAACTGAGTGCGCCTTGTGTGAGCTCTTTTAGCGCCAACCATAAATGTTTATAGAAATGTGAGATACATGTAGTTGCACAAATATCTTGAAAACTGGAAGTAAATTACAACGATCTAATGTTATTATTTCATTAGGTAAAATATATATTTATAAAAACCGGGAGTCACCTAATCTATCTATCCATAAGTTTATTGCCTTCGTTAAGTATGTACATAGAGTAGAGAAAAATATTGCGACACTTAAGAACAAAATATGTAAGCACAACAAAAAATGGGAACCTTTTAACGTAGTTTTGTAATATCAACTGATTGCTACTACGTGTATTTATCTGTTTAGTGTATGTATACCTCTTTGTTTTGTATATTTTTTTTTATCTGCATAAAGTTTGAAAAAAAATCAGAACCATACAAACATTTTTTTAAAATACAATATTTCAATTTTTGGTGCAAAAATGTTACAAAACGCCCCTTTGAGGTTCACTTTCTACGCAGCTGGCGCGGAAAACCGTTTACCTGACCCGTGAAAAGCTTTCAGACAGTCCATTTTCCACCACCGTTATCTTTTGTCAGACAGGTTTCTCGCCTCTTTTGATTTGATGGTTATTGATTTGTTCCTCTGGCAGTCCGAAGGATACACGTGGAGAGTACGTTGATTGACTGGAAACAGAGGTAAGACAAAAGAACGTTCGGGCGTTTATGAATAAACTGTTTAACTGTTGAGAACAGGTATGAATGAATGAACGAATGAATGAATGAATCAATGAATGAATCAATCAATCAATCAATTGCAATCAGCCAACCAATCATCCATGGGTATCATTTTGTTGATTTTTTTTTTACCTCAGGCCTGTGGCCCATATCCATACAAAAACAGCTAAAATACTTTAAAACACACAAATGAAACTACCTATGTCCTACCTATAAACTAACTTGGCGCAATGCTGACAGAAAAGGCTGTGACAGAAAGCGTTAGGGTAGACAAGTAAATTGATAATGTCATTGACCAGTGGAAGGGCTGCTAGAAGTGTGATGTAGTCAGGCTACAGTCCTGGTAGCAAAACTCCTAAAAGTACCCCAGCAACGCTTCCATATGCGGAGGCTTTATATCTCAAGTCCTTCAATTGATGGTGGATGACAGGGTCAACGACCTGATTATGAGTATTAATTTCGGCAAACAATTTGTGCGCTATTTGGCAGCGGGGTCACCTTGTCATCGTTATTAAAAACGATCTTTTCTGTTAGCGATACCGCAAGGAGTAATCTCGTTAAATCTTTCATTTATGCGTATTTTATTTTTAATGAAGAAAAACGATCATCTGTAGCTACCACTGCCGTAAAATTGCACGGCAAAGTCAAGTCAAGATCGTGGTTACGTCAATGAAGGTTAAACATCCAGGCAGAACAATATATAATACAAAATAATCTGTGACTGTGTAGTTAGTAATGAAAGATAGGGGATGCTATCTGAACACTGCATGGAAAGTGGGATTCATCAATGATGATAAATGCCATAAACCAGTGTATATTTCTTGTGTGTATTAACTGCTGTCCCACTTTTTGTGAGTTGAGCCCTGCATATCTAACTTCAGGTGTTATTTTTGCTATTTATGCGCCCCAGGTAAGTCTGACACGTACGTCTGGAAATGGTTGCCTAAACCAATGACAAGAAAGTCTGGTAATGGTTGCCTAAATCTTCAAATGCCAATAGCAACCATTATACTAGACTTTATTGTCATTGTTAAATTCCACTTTTCGTGTAGTGGAACCGCCTCGTTTGATTCGCAAGAGAATTTATCCAGTGGAATAGGCTGCTTTGTATTATGTAACAATATGGTTATCTATTTCTGGTATAACATATGTCGGATGACAGAAGGTGACAAAATAATTGATTACTATTATATATTTATCAGGAGGATCAGAAATATTAGTCCACGCAGATGTTTTATTGAACCTAAGACCATAAAAAAACCTAAGACGAAATGGTTTTCTACGGGAATTATAAGTCAATTTGCTAAATAAGCCGTACATGATTTTACAGCGGGGGTCACCTTCTACGTGTTATTAATCTCGTCTTTTGCGCCTGGAGGAAATATATTTTAATTACAGTTTCTGTGTAATGAAGAGGAACTCAGACTCCGGGTGTTTCAACTTGAGCGACAATGCGAAATTAAACTCAACACACGGGCATGCAGTAGTATTCGTCCGATTACGAAAGAAATGAGCTATTTTAAGAAGCCACCAAATGCATCCTAATGTCCCTGAGCTTACCGACAAGAAATCTCCTACTAAAATCACAAAAGAATCCACGCATTACACAAAAAAAAGAATTCTAGAAGTCAAACTTAACATTTTTAGATTTGGAACTTTACTATTTGAAAATTACAGTCGCCACATGTCCCACATCGTTATTGTCTCCATTCACTGTACTTATCTTATTATTTGCTTTCAGCTAGCTTTTGGGGAATTCACAAGAAGCCTTTAACATTTATGGGAGATTTGTGCATTTCTCTTTCCAGTCATCGACGGCCATGTAGAAGACGGCCTTTAAGAAGTGGTCAGAATTTACGAGTATAGCTGAACTTTGTTGTAAGTTCCAAGTCTCAAACGTGCAGTTACGTTCCAATTATGATCAAAGGATTGAAAGTTTTCACCTCTCTCATCGAGAAACTTTGGTACACCAACATGATAAGCCACTTAAGGTGTTGATTGATGGAATCTCTCTGACCGCCTCAACAGAACGTACGCCCACGCTGGCCTTGAATCTCCTGCAGTTGCCGTCACTCACGTTCGCCCTTAGTAGTTAGACTAGGGTGGTCGTAATCTTTTCCCGTTTTGGTGATGTCAAATTTTGTATAGTTTTGTAATGTCCATAATGAGCCTCTAACGGCGACAGTTTTCCCCGAGCTGGCTGTTTGAGGCAGGAATGGGCTACAAAGGTACCTTACCAGAGGCCTACGAGGTTG
The DNA here is from genome assembly GCA_013266295.2 of Branchiostoma floridae x Branchiostoma japonicum. NCBI lineage: Eukaryota > Metazoa > Chordata > Leptocardii > Amphioxiformes > Branchiostomatidae > Branchiostoma > Branchiostoma floridae x Branchiostoma japonicum. The sequence continues at coordinate 14,917,871 of CM023829.1, read as the reverse complement.
TCGACCACAGTAGTTGGACAAGGGTGGTCGTAATCTTTTCCCCTGCTTTGGTGGTGTCAAATTTTGTATAGTAATGTCCATAATGAGCCTCTAACGACGACAGTTTTCCCTGAGCTGGCTGTTTGAGGCAGGAATGGACTGAAGAGGTACCTTATATTACCAGAGGCCTAGGAGGTCGTCAACTACAGTAGTTGGACAAGGGTGGTCGTAATCTTTTCCCCTGTTTTGGTCATGTCAAATTTTGTATAGTAATGTCCATAACGACCCTCTAATGAATACAGTTTTCCCTGAGTTTGCTGTTTGAGGCAGGAATGGGCTGAAGAGGTACCTTACCAGAGGCCTAGGAGGTCGTCGACCTCAGTAGTTGGACAAGGGTGGTCGTAATCTTTTCCCCTGTTTTGGTCATGTCAAATTTTGTATGGTAATGTCCATAACGAGCCTCTAACGAATACAGTTTTCCCCGAGCTGGCTGTTTGAGGCAGGAATGGGCTGAAGAGGTACCTTACCAGAGGCCCAGGAGGTTGTCGACCTCAGCAGTAGTAGTTGGACAAGGGTGGTCGTAATCTTTTCCCCTGCTTTGGTGGTGTCAAATTTTGTATAGTAATGTCCATAACGAGCCTCTAAAGAATACAGTTTTCCCTGAGCTGACTGTTTGAGGCAGGAATGGGCTACAAAGGTACCTTACCAGAGGCCTAGGAGGTCGTCGACCTCAGTAGTTGGACAAGGGTGGTCGTAATCTTTTCCCCTGTTTTGGTCATGTCAAATTTTGTATAGTAATGTCCATAACCAGCCTCTTACAGCGACAATTTTCCCTGAGCTGGCTGTTCGAGATAGGAATGGACTGAAAAGGTACCTTACCAGAGGCCTAGGAGGTCGTGAGGTATCGGCCAGCGGATGGCCATGGTCGACCGCCCATACATCAGTGTAACCACCCGTGCAGCATGGTTATCTGTTATGGTCATTGCCGCAAGTCAAGGCCTTAACCCCCATTACCACGCCACTGTGCGTACATCTGTCCTTTTATCTTAGCGTTTTAACATAGAAATCCAATTACGTGTAATGGCAGAACATAATTCTTACTGCCCAGCGTTTGCGAACTCAGCTGAATGTGGTGCGCCCAATCGTAAGCAGCCATTGGTCAATTTGGGCGGGGGGAGTACTTTTGAAAGAACTTTTGGTTACGGGAGCATAGGAAGTGTACCGAATATGCAAATAATTTTAATTGTAAAATACAAATTACATATACAATATCATACAAATCTGGAAAAAAACTGTATGAGATCTAGAGACTTACCATGATATTGTATTTGTAAGTTATAATTTGTATTTATAATTAAATTTATTTGCATATTCAGTACACTTTCTCTGCTCCCGCAACCAGTTTGATTGAAGGTATCTCAACCACCTACGAGCCCTGCAATTTGTTCTGTCGCATCGAGCATATCCAATCTATGTTTCGAGTCCTTGGCATTATGGGAGGTTACTGATGCAGAAAGAGCACACAAGATGCTCGTCCGTCTGCTGCTTAGCGGCCCTGAAGGACAGTTCAGCCCTGATTACGGTTACATAATGTAATTTGCCGGTTGAAAATGAAAAGGATGAGGTCTCTGGGGTTGAGCAGATCAGCGTTACAGATTACAGCGTGTAACAATCATCCAGGGCCATGTATGAAAGGCATTGCGGCTTCCAGGCGGAGCCGTAAACAGAGTGATACTGTCGGTAACCGTGCCGCCAGAGCCTGCTGATTTCACCGGGGGATATCGAACAGATCACCCCTTTGATGGAATAGAAGTAGAAGTCCTTGCTGTTGACATTGGCAGCTTGAAGCCTGCATTTTTCATTAAAACCTGCACTAAGGTTGTTGACCTGGGTACGGAAGCGTACAGTAACGGGATACACTACATGCAGTGTCTCAACTTTTGAAACTGAGAAAGTAGCTGCCGCCGAAGCAAAAGAAAAGGCCAGGAAAGCGCGTTGACCAAAAGGACTGACTGACTACTTGTAGACTCGCCGTACTTTCTGGAGTGGCTGTCAACACACTGCATGCAAAATGGTATTTACTAATGACGATAAATGTCAGGTAAGTCCGGTAATGGTTCATTTTGACGTCTGATACCTTACGCCCATGTCACACATAGCCGAATATGGCCTCCCGATCACCGCCGAACTCTCTCCAACCATGGTTAGGAGTAGGTCGGGAGCAAGGTCGGCTGTGGTTAGCTGGTGTTCGGCGAGGTCGGCTCTTTTAGGCTGCGCTCGGGTTAGGATATATAGGACGGAAGGTTGGCCATAGTTGGCTGGTGGTCGGCTGGTGTTCTGGAGTAGGTCAGCAGTGGTCGGGGCGTGGTTTTTACCAAAAGCGATGATACACACGTACAGGAAATCTACACTTGCAACGTTTATCGACTAAACCAACTTTTATTACCTGGCATTTATCATCATTGGTAAATCCAACTTTTCATGCAGCGTTAGAGGCATTTCGCAGGGGAGTTTGTGTTTGCAAGACCTTGAACCAGTCAGCTATATACTTAATTTACAGGGAGAGCGTCGGCACGGAGAGTCAGAGGTCCCGGATTCAATACCCGGCTCTGTGCTCCCTTCGGTCTCTCCAGACTACAACCTTTGCCGCTCTTTCTCTACTCGCCCATTGAGTACTGACTTTCAACCTCTGCCTGTGTCATTCCGGTTTTATGGTTTTCACGCTGAGAGTTGATTACCTGACTGAATTGAAAACGTGTTTTCCATTATGCAGTAATCGACTAGAATACAGGAAGGAGTGCCAATAGTAATGGAAACAAGTATAAGAAGTCACAAGTGTATGAACGAATCTACAAATACTGTGCGTTGAATACTGTGAAAGACGAAACACATTTTATCTCAAATTGTACTCTCTATAGCAATGAACGAAAGGAACTCTTTGACGTAGCCTCGAAATTCTACCCTACCTTTCAATTCAATTCAATTCAATTCAATTCAATTCAATTCAATTCAATTATTTACTTCCATACCAATATTACAGACATACAAAATAGAACTATAATGTTGCCTGAATGGCATTGGTATTTACATCATTACATTAAAATAAACACGTATACAGATGAAAAGAAAACTACTCTCCTCTTAACATCCGAAAACCCACACATTACAGAAAAATTGGGATCTTTTGTCTTCAAAAAAGAAGTCAAACCCAGTAGTTTTAGGTAGTTTATTTATTTCTTGTGTCTAGTTATGTATTACTTGCTTGAACTTATATCAAATGTTCCTTTTGTATTTGCAATTAGCACTCAGGCATGAATTTGCAATAAACAATTATAATAACACCAATGGAAACTTGTCGTTGAAAAATATTTCTGGCAGGCTTGTGGAGTAGATTTTTGCTTGGGTCACACCATGATTTTATGATCCTTTTATTACATTCATTCGTCCGTAGATCAAACACAAAGCTCAGAATTGGTTGTCACAAATTGAGTATAGAAACGGGAAGTGTCCAGAAAATATCTTTTGAGCAAAGGGTTTGTCCATTTTGCCCAGAACTAATTGAATACGAATATTACTTTTTGATTGTATTGTATTGTATATATTGGGGCAATATTAATAAAGTTTATTTTGTATAAACCGTATTCTTTTACAACGTCATTAAATGAGAATGGTCAAACGGTCCAAACGGAAACAGACACTAAGTGGTACTCATGACAAAATGATGTTCCTTGGAAGTGACATATCATAGTCAGAGTAAGGAGGAGAATTTCAGTTGCAGTCTCTACAGCTAAGGCCCCCCTTTGTAGCTTTGCAATGGATGGGAACAATAGTTGGGTTTGTATGACCTATGTCTTTATTAATTAGATATGACCCATGATGTAAACAAGTGCAAAACTTGAAAAACAACAAAACATAAAAAAAATATACCACTTTATCAATGGAATTCGTATGATTGAACTACTAATGAGATTTTTGGTCATTCGAAGCTCGCCGGCTCAGTGGAAAGGGGTGCCCTTGTTGGGCCGATATGCACTTTTTCACCATGAGTTTTAGATATAGAATGTGCAGTTTAGTTTATCATTAAACAATACTTTTTCGTTCTTTTCTCTTCGTAGATATATTTCAAAAGATGTCTAGACACCAGAACTTCCACCAATGATTATAAAAGCACATTTTCATATTTACTGTATAGACTCTCTTGTGTGGACTCTCAGAGCCAACTACTTCACCATCCCCTTCTCCTTGCCATTTGGCACAAAATTTGTATCAATTTGGTTTTTGGGTTACGGCGCGGTCACATTCGTCGTATGTCGTCGTACGATAATGATGTAGATAATCTTCAAGCAGGCTGTGACAGAACCAATCGACGACAAGGATATAAGAAGCATTTCCGTACCAACATAGTTGAATTTTGTACGACACGTGCACGACTATCCCAAGAATTCAACTCAGTTTGCGATCGTACGACGATCGTACGACAAAGAAAACTTTATTGTACGACAATTGTACATGGTACAAAGTATGGCAACAACTATATATTGGACGAAGTACAGAAAAGTATAGAATAAAACCTAATATAGTGTAACAATCGAGTGTGGTTAATCATGCATGGGTTCGGTATTTTTTCTAATAGCAAAGCAATCGACATATATGACCGGACCTTTAGGCAGCAGGGAGAAGGTTAGAATGTTGTGCTCCTACCAGTGCAGGTTCGCCGTGCTGCCCAGTGGTCTGTCGAGCCGCCCGCTACACGACGCTCTCGATCTCCCTCACTTCCACCGTCACACAGTTGGTTTTCTGTAGAGTCTTCATGGACACACGGGTCAACTCTGTGTCTCGACTCCTGAAAATTCACACGCAAAACGAAAGTGTTGTTATTGGACTTACGTACTTCAGCATTTTGTATGTATGTATGTGTGTGTGTGTGTGTGTGTGTGTGTGTGTGTGTGTGTGTGTGTGTGTGTATGTATGTATGTATGTGTGTGTGTGTGCGTGTATGTGTGTGTGTGTGTGTGTGTGTGTGTGTGTGTGTGTTTTGTGGTTGCCTGTGTTTTTGCTACACAAGAAGACGTGAATGGTTCATTTCGAATGACACGCAAAATTGGCTCAAACATGACAGCCAAAACGGCTGAATTGCCTCAGGACATTACATTAAAATTGAGACATGTTTACAAATAGAACACAAAACGGTAAAAATTATGCTAAAATATTAGAGATACATGACAAACACTGTCCCATGCATCTCACATCGTCAGCATCCAGGAGCACCTCAATTTCCTGGTTAATTAGACTTGTCTGTGATTCTATTTTGTTCTCACTGCCGTCCGTGGTGCCATGATGTCTGGCCCTTTGGTTTGTATCCTATAGCTACGTAGTCAGCACGAATATATGCATTGTCACTTGTCATGTTCACTGCCTGTCTTGTCTAGCCTTCATACCAGGCTTCTTAGTTGGAAGTTTATTTCTTTTTTTTATTATTTGGCTTGCACATCATCTAAGCCAAGTGAATGGCTGTTAAAAACCCAATAGCAACGAGTAAAGAAGAAGAAATTGGAGACTTTCGGGAAGTGTTTTGGCGTTTTTGTGACCTACAAGTTCACAGACCACCTGGAAGTGTTTTGGGTTTTCGTGAATGTGTTGGAACTGTGGAACGGATTGTAGGACGTAATTTGATCATTAGGTATTACACTACTTTCTAAATTCCTCAATACGCCACCTACTTACTCCCACCCGACAACTGCTTGGTCACGTTCAGGCGTGACCCCCCTATCAATCAACTGTCAAAATCACCACCCACCCACCATGCAACCGAAGCTATTAGGACAAGCAGAAACATAAACCCAACAACCAGCCATCCCAAAAACAATACTTCCATACCGGGAAGTAAAAATCCCCCTCCCAAAGAAAGAGCCCAGCAGCCACGAAGACCTGCTATGCAGGCTAGTCTTGCTTCCTTGGCTGTTACCACAATACTCCTAGCTTGTCACTTTGCACTGTGTGGTTGGTTGAGCTAGATACATTTTTATTCGTTTTCTGGGACTGGCAAACAACTCCAAACAACTCTGCAATCCAATGTTGACAAGAATGTGGTTAACAATGCTAGTACCAAAGCCATGGCTTCCAACGAACTCACTTTACATGCTAGAGAAAAACACACGGTTCAAGTTCGTTTCCCAACATCAGCCAACGAGGAACGTGACAAAAAACAATTTGCCGGATTTAGTAATAACAGCAATGATAGCTCTCGAAGATCTGTTTCCATTACGTTCCATTATCTTGCCTCCCATTTCTTTTACAGACCAATAATGTTGCGAAGACGCTCAAGAAACTCCACGGGATGCTAATGCAATCATAACCTCTTGTCTTGCGGTAGTGTTTAGTTTTTAATAGATGGGTTGCTGGTGTTTCCGACGTCTATAATTACGTTTGGTACAAAAGTAGGTCTACAGTGAAGGGTAGAAAAATAGGTTGACTCCAGACGTTGAAATTACAATTACAAAACGAAAGTCTTTTAGACCATTTGGGAAAGAAGCCGAATTTACTTATTCCTAGAAAAAATATCAATGGTGTAGCCAAAGATCATAGAAATACCATCAAGCCATTGCAACTTTCCTTTCTTCTAGATACGTCGATGACGGTTAATTTAGATATCCAGAGAGAACATTATGTAACTCAAAATAATTCAAGCAACTGGATAAATTCTCTGAAGAGTCAGACGTTTCAGACAACAGTCGCTATCTGGCTGAGAACGAGTGCTGCTGTCTGAAAAGCTGACTCTTCAGAAAACTTATTCAGCTGCTTGTTTTATTTTGTTTTACGATTTACTCCTATATGAATGGTTTATTTCGAAAGGCATGTACACGTAAATTGTCTCAAACATGGCAGCCGAAACGCCTGAATTGCGTCAACACATTACATTAGAATTGAGACATATTTACAAATAGAACGTTAAAACAGTATTTTTCGAGATCTCCTATGTGTGCTATTCTCACATTCACATCACGTTGTGCGATGAGTACCCACTTCTTTCACCACTTAAGCACGGCCTTATGATTGGGAAGATTAAAGATCAATATTCTACGATAAGTCTCCGCAGAGGACAGAGCCTTTTACCAGGTACCTAGTCAGCTGATTTGGAAGTAATTGTTAGTAAAGGGCCTTGGACTTGTGCAGGGTCTGGAACTAAACCCTAACCTTTAGAGTGCCGTGCTATCCACCGGGACACTGCAGTACCTCATTACTCTGTTGATGATGAGACGCGGCAATGCCTGGCTGATGATCCTAAGTCCATGGTAACCGTTCCATATATACTCTATAGAATTGAACCTGATGAGACCTGGCATTTAGCGTTAATGAATGAATGAATGAATGAATGAATGAATGAATGAATGAATTAATGTCTTTATTTCAGGTATTTCACCCATAGAAAACAACGGTACAAACATAGAAACACAAACTATACATACAGCATCTTATATACATTAAAAAAAAAGAGTTTCCGTACTGACAATCTGACCTCGCAGACATTGTATTATGCTATTGTTGGTGTTGTTTAGCCTATTAATAAAGGAGTAGCATAACTTTCTGCGTCTGGCATCAAAAGTGTCAGTAGCTTGGACAACAAACATAGTTAAGATGCCTGTAAGGATTTCAATAATGGCAAAGGTAAAATAATGTACTTTCCTATCCTGGAAGTTGGTCTGTGTTGGAAGTTATATGTTTAAAGTTAAAACTTTTGTTCCAACACAAAGGATTGTTCTCACCTAGAGCTTTCGACCAGTCACTCTGATCTTCTTCAATAGACTGACCCAGCGAGGCTTGTCACGTGGCTTCTCTGAAGTGTGACGTCAACACTGGGTCAAAGGTACCTGGTTGTGTTTTTTTATAATAATAGCCCTCTGTTGTCATGGTTTCATTTCAGCTGTATGCTTAGATTCTGGCATGTTGAAAACATGGGAAATAGCGCTAGAGTAGATGAAAATATTACTGACAATCACTAGGATGTAAAGCTACAACAAGTCCTATCAAGAACCATTTCTGTCTTTATATGTGCGTGCAAGGAAGTTAAGTTCCTATGTCGTTTAGTTTCATATCTTGTTCGTCCAGAAAGCGAACGAGGTTTTACTTGTTTATTTATTTGATTTATTGGATTTTCAGGCAGCTGTGTAGCCCCATTCAATTCTGTCGACGATATGAAGAAATATGATTTGGATTAACGTTAAAGTTCTGAGAAGAGCGAGATAGGCTTTCCGCAAGCAATTACACTGTACACGTTTGCTCTATGACCCTGATGGCTTGATGTAATTGAGTAGTTCCTATAGAGACTGCTAAAAGAGCTAATTTTACAAGGATCCTATTCCTCCTACGGTCTTTCAGTGTCCACATCCGTTTAAGTGAGGTTTATAAGCTGTGCTATTGATGTATACAGTGTAAACTACTCCGGGGGCACAGTGGTGGATTTACTAGTCTCTACCAGACTAACTACGCTGGCTATAATAGGGAGAATATTTGCCAGGGGAGTTTGGCCGCCTTGGGGTTTGACTGGAGGGGGAAACTAACCCTCCCGCGGACTGACTCTACTGGCCAGCTATTCCCTTCTTTTGCCGAATTCCACGATCCGTACCCCCGTAGGAAGGCCTGGTGGAGGCTATGGATTTACAGTCACAGAACTGACTTTGTTAAAATTAGCTCCCCTAGGCAGCGCAGATGATGATAGTATGATATGACATTGTTATGCAGCCCCGCAATTGATATTTCCCTGTATGGAAGTACTGCCTACTACATAACAATTTCAGTGCACAACAATTGTATAGGATATACCGCATGGTAGCTTCTATATTACTTTATAACATTGCTAGAAAACTAATCTACTAGAGGCAATAGACTATGTGGTATGAAACGGGACTAGTATATGCTTGCACAGTCTTCGTTGAAATTTCTAACACAGTTTCTTATGTGTTGTTCTATATCTGCAATGCAGGGATCATATCAATATTTTATTTTTGGCTACGGAAGTATTTTGGATGGCTGAGTTGTGGGTTTGTCTTTCTGTGTCTTAATGGCTCCAGTTGTATAGTGGGTGGGAGGTGATTTTGACAGATGGTTGATAGGAAGGTCAAGCCTGAAAGTGACCCAGTGGGGTGAGAGTAAGTGGGTGGTATATGGGGGAGTTCAGGAAGTGGTGTAATACCCGATTGAATTGCATCATACAATCCTCTCTACAGTCCCAATACATTCACAAAAATCCAAAAGCACTTCCCGGAAGTCTGTGAACTTGAAGGTCAAGAAAACACAAAATACTTCCCGGAAGTCTGACATCTCCATTTTTGTTGGCTCTGTATATATATATATATATATATATATATATACACACATATATATATATACTTGGCTGGAATGTATACATCATTGCGTACCTTCAGCACTTGACACAACTGTTGACTTATCTTGTAATTTGTAAACAGATGCGGCTCTGTTGTTTCTTCATTCAGCCAATTAAGTATCACTATATAAGAGAAACACCAAGCCTTAGATTGCTCTCTGCTACCCCATCAATGTCTTTATACAATCCTTCCATGTCCCGTGTTCATTTATTTCCTAAGTACCTCATGTTAACTCGCTGAGATAGCTTCATCAATTTCGCAAAACCCATTTGCAAGGTTTCACAGTCAGTGACTTATGCCAAGTACTTTCGACTGGGCCTGGAACAAATTTTCGATTTCAGGTAAGCAGTACCACATCAGGCAACTTATCCCACTTCGTATTACTGGAAAGTTCATTACTTCAGGATAAGTGGGGTTTTGCTTTGTAAGAATTTGTGTTTTTTTGTGTGTATGCTTGTCCGGACAGGGTAGGTTGACAGCAGGTGGGTGGGGAAAGATTGACAGGAAGAATGACAGGAAGTCTAAAGGCCAGGCACAGGAAATGGATTGAACCTAAACGTCCCAGAATCTGGTCTGGACATGGGGGGAATTCAGGAAGCCGAGGATTGCATAAGCGACCCTCCACTCGAACCCTGCACACTTTCTGTCCTGGTTACGTCATACAATCTCATTGGTTGTTCCAATAAATTCACGATAAATAAAAAAAATAAAAATACTTCCTGGAAGTCTGAAATCTCCGATTTCTTGTTCACATTTCCTTGCTAAAGTAGGTAAAGCCAGGATATAAGAGTTGGGCCGAGCTGCATCACATACATGTAAGACTGTGAATCCATCATGTAACTTTATGGAGTTGTGGGGTCTTGTGGCGTAACGACAGAGCGTTCGGCTCGGAATCAAGAGGTCCCGAGTTCGAATCCTGCCATGCCACCGACCTTGCGTCCTTGGGAAAGGCACTTTACACGACTTTCCTCACTTGACTCAGGTGAAATTGAGTATGTCTATTGTCCGTTTGTTCTTTGCGTTGGTGGCGGCATTGAAATAAGTTGAATAAACTTTATTATGCCACCACCATGTCTTGTGATAAAATGCTGGAATAAAAAAACAAAACTTTATGAAGTTGAAACCTGCCCAAGACGATGTATGTCCTTATATACCGCAAGCGTCCTTTGATGTCGACGATTCGTCAAAAGTATATATACACAGAAGTTGAAAGTGGCAATAAGCAGACCTAGAAAGCCCCACGGTAAAATTGCCTTGTGTAAGAGATGGATTAGGTATTTTACTTTCCCCTGGGTTTATAGCGTTAGTGTCTGGCAAACGTTAAAATGGACATTCTGGTTTGATAGGTATTGTCAGCTTTTTACTGAGCCGTCGTACGTGTCCAGAACTACAATGTTGTTCAGTTCTAATGTGTGCTTTGAGGAGGTTATAAAGGTTATGGTAACCGTGACCAAGGACGCCACAGACTCCCACCGATCTACAACTCCCTCGTACAGTCACGTGACCTGGGTGACCCTTGACACCTAGGTCACGTGACCCCTCTTATGAGCTGAAGAAAGATGGCGGTTGCCATCTGAAAGCTTCTCGGAGCTTGAACTTTTTTGTCGTGCGTAACAGTTTAACTCCTTCTTTTGAAAGGTTATGGTAAATTAGCATACCTTGTGGTTATACGGTGCTTAATCTATGGCATTTATTTGTACAGACGTTTTATCAAATATGTTGTTCCATTGTACCTTGTGAAATGTAATTGTCTCTTGTTTATTTTAACTATTGTAATTTTATGTTATGTTTTGTATGTTGCTGTGGGCTAGATGTAGCCATAGGACGTTCTTGACTTTATTTTAGTGCCCTTTGTGTTCTGTATAGCTTTGTGCCCTTTGTGTTCTGTATAGCTTTGTGCCCTTTGTGTTCTGTATAGCCTTGTTTGTGTAGTCCTTTGTCATGTATGTATTTTTATTTGCTATATTCAAATCATTTGCTAATGATTGTACAAATCAGTGTTATACAGCTTGAGCTTGATGTACATGCTGCGAGGCTGATTTTATGAATAAAACTGTTAAACTGTTGTATGTAGAGCTGTAGAGCCAAGAAATAAAGTTCAAGTTCTCTGAGGAGGTTATAAATAACGGAAAACAACACTGTCGGTATGAAAGACTCCTGACAGTCGTGACGGGAAAAGGTAATTGACATGGTATGGACACATAATGAGGTCAAAGGACCGGTAAAAACAATCCTTAAAGGAATAGTTACTGTAGAAGGAGTAAGGAAGAGGGGAAGGCAGAAAAAATGGGTTGATAACATCAAAGAGTGGACAGGAAGAAAACTTTTCGGAAACCCTAACTCTAATGACACAGATTCAAGAGGGATGGAGGCAGATGATCAGACACACCACCATGCAGTGCCCCCATGACCCTAACTTGGGCTAATGTGCCATGGTACAAAGTACAAGGTAATGTGTGCTTTGTCAGGTGCAAAAGTCTAGTGGGTAGAGTACCCACTTTGCATTCGCGGGGTCGCAGTTTCAAGCCAGACCGGGTCATATCACTTTAACAGTGGTACATACTGTTTTCTCTGCCTAGCACTCAGCACTTAATATGGTAAATAGTACGGAAGTTGAACACGCATTCCACTACCAGTAGACTACCTCCCCCCCCGCTGTAGTGATTGCACAACTGTGTGGCCCAAGGGCTTTAAAAATGGAGATGGGCACCGTCTTATTTTTGTTTCGTCTAACCAGCAAACTGCATTTAGGTATAACACACCAGTTTTATACAGTAAGCACAAGCTGCTTAAGACTGTAAAGTTCATCCAATCACACCGGGAAGGATCCCTACTCTTTTCGGTAACTGTGGTGGGATCTTTAACGTGCACGAGGTGTGACTTTAAACACATGACCTCCAGATTTACGTCCCATCCGAGAGGACGTCCAGAACCAAAGCTAGCTACTCTTCTCACCTGAATCGAGTGAGAAAATAGGTGTAAAGTGCTTTTTCCAAGAGTACAACATTGGGGCCTGTCAGGGATTCGAACCCAGAACCTTCAGATCCCAAGTGCCTTTTCCAAGGTCTCAACATTGCGGTCTGCTAGGGATTCGAACCCAGAACCTTTAGATTCTACATGTAAGTCAACAGCCCTATACAACCTTGCCACCAACTAGCTGAAAAAAATGTGGCAGGCTTCACTCCGATGTAGTTTGCTTGAAAAATGTTGCACGTCGAACATGCATCAAGCCAAAGGTACCGAGATTACACGTCAAAGACTACATTCAATCTAAGTGTGGACACCCAGTAATGGTGTCGTGCCAACCGCTGCTCATGATGGACAACACAGATATACGGCACGTTTGCATTCAGAACGCTCCTGGCAGTGAGAGATAAGGCACATGGCTCCATTTCAAGTAGCAAAGAGCAGCATCTCATTTAAGCGCCTGTCACACATAACCGACTATGGCCTCCCGAACACTGCCGAACTCCCCCCGACCATGGTTGGGAGTAGGTCGGGAGCAAGATCGGCTGTGGTTGACTGGTACTTGTGTTCGGCGAGGTTGGCTACTGTTCGAATATTTCAAAATTTTATAAACATTTGGAAGTGGACGGGAGGTTGGGCCATGGTTGGAGACTGGTTGGCTGGTTGTTGGGAGTAGTTCAGCAGCGGTCGGGGCGTGGTTGGCAGTCGAATTTGACTCAGATTTAACTCAATGTTGATTCGATTCGTATCGGGCAGACTGCTCCCAACCTACCGTCAACTTTGGCTCATTGGTGGTCGGGGGGAAAGTTTCGAATGTGTGACAGGGGCACTGACAGGTATTGACCTAAAAAATCTAATAATTTCTTACGTAGGTCGAGACCCAACCTAGTTTTCGGGACGCCATGTCCGGCTATGTATGGCAAAGGCTTAAAGCATAGTATTATCGTATCAGAGGCTCTGCATAAGAACTAGACCTCCTTCTGCTGTGCTTTCAATGTTTTGATGTAATCCTTTCACGCGCGGCAGTCATTTGTTATCACCTAATCCTGAGGTGCCGAAATTAATTTCATTTCATACGCAAAGTTTCACAGTCAGAATCTCACAGTCACTACGTCTGGCTGATCCTGGATTAGGATTTCAATCTCTAGTAAAAGCGCTACTTTCGCCACTTACTCCGCTATCTAGTGTGAGCGCGATTTTATCACTGTCCTAGTGAAGTTGTAATAAGTGACGTTACAAGTGGTTGCGAGTAAAGAACTTTCTGTTCAACCATTCACCAACCCGATGAAATTATTCACGGGTTAACTCACATGATTGAAAAATGCGTGGCGTGCGATTATGGTCAAAAAGGGGCTTGTGGAACCGGTGTAATCCTTAACTAGATAGGAGTGACTTGTGGTTTGGGTTGTGGGTTCAAATCCATAGCAGTTCCCAATGTTTTGCGTTTGGGGAAGGAACTTTATGTATCGACTTGGTCTATCAAACATTACTGCAGCTAATGCAGCTAGTCGAACGCGGGTTCGATTCCCAGGCCGAGTTGTACCAAATCAAAGACGTAAGATGATACTGCTTCTCTGCTGAGAACCCAGCACTCATAGAGAAGCGTGTGGAGCTTCAAGTTGAACACACAGTGCTACCAGTAAACTAACTTCCTGCTGTAGTATTATCTGTACAAAATATGTAGCACGTAGACCAAAAAATGTAGCACGTAGACCAAAAAATGTAGCACGTAGACCAAAAAATGTAGCACGTAGACCATAAAATGTAGCCCGTAGACCAAAAAATGTAGCACGGAGACCAAAAAATGTAGCACGGAGACCAAAAAATGTAGCACGGAGACAAAAAAATGTAGCACGTAGACCAAAAAAATGTAGCACGTAGACCAAAATATGTAGCACGTAGACCAAAAAATGTAGCACGTAGACCAAAAAATGTAGCACGTAGATAAAAAAATGTAGCACGTAGACCAAATAAATAAAAAATGTAGCACGTAGACCAAAAAATGTAGCACGTAGACCAGAAAATGTAGCACGTAGACCACGCGCCCACTGCGAAAAGCACAGGCAATTTTAGCTCAACATCACATTCAACTTGCCGTAGATTCAGATCGTTCCTCTGATGGCGACGATATAGCGAACGACACACTAGGATATACCCCTGCAATACCAAGATAAGCCAGACGGCCTTATTTCCAACAGCTAAGTGCAGAACTTAAGTCCGTAATCTTCCATATGGAAATATAATAATATTGCGCCCTGACGGTTGCTGTGTCAGATATTGGCTCTGGTGGCAAAGTGGTTTTTAGGAACGTTAATCTCACTTAAGTACGTGTAACTGTGAACGCAAACGGTTTGGTACCTTCACCTAGAAAGTTATGTTTTTGGTAGCGTTTGTATGTTTGTAGTTTAGCACGGTAAGTCAAGAAGCTATGAATGGATTGTCATGATCTACCAATGGTGGTAAATGCCAGTAAAGTCGTAATGTTTACTTTTAGTTACTACCATTGTTAAGTTCGATACAAAGTAAACATTACCCGACTTTACAGGCATTTACTACCATTGGTAAATCCAGCTTTTCGTGCAGTGTAGGTGTTGCACTATCAAAGAAATGACTAGATTTGGGGGCCCCCTGGTATATGTACCATTCCTTTATACTGTAGCATAACTTTCGATTTTGACATCTCGTGTTCGGGATCTGCTAGGGTCATGAATTATTAAAGATTACCATGATTTGTGTGTGATATGATTTCACAACGCATACACATAGAGTCATCTGGACACTGTAAGAATTCTGGACACCGAACAAGACTACTGAGAATGGTGAAAGGGGCTATCTACATCAGGGCCCATATATCACTCAACCGCGACGGGGGCCGACATCGTTTACCGGATAACTTTGACCAGTGTTGACGTCACACTTCAGAGAAGCCACGTGACTAGTCTCACTGGGTCAGTATATTGAAGAAGACCAGAGTGACTGGTCGAAAGCTCTAGTTGAGAACGATCCTTTGTGTTGGAAGAAAAGTTTTAACTTTAAACATGATCTGTATATAATGCACACTTGTTCAAGGTCTCCCTCTCTTGATATTTTTCAGTAGATAGGAATATTACGTGTTACACGCATCGATGGGTTTCGTATGATAATTTCTGGGCCCTGGTATTGAACACATCATAATACATACTAGTCAGCCGTGAAGACATGGCGCCGTAATTGTCCAGTAATTACGAAATAAATAAGCCTGATTACCCTATTCTTCAAATAAAGTATCATTGTATCAGCCGGACCGATAGACAATTAGGATTAGATTGCTTTCAGCTGCTCTCGTAATGTCCTTACGAAATACCTCTAATGCTCTATATGTTCATTCGTTATTACCTTACGTTGAGTAGCCCAGATTACTTTTTCAAGTTTACAAACCCATTTGCAAGGTTTTATAGCGAGCGCCTTATGCTAAATACGTTTGGCCGATCCTATGTTAGGCCATGTTGATTTGATTACATGGATAATGTCATATGGGAATCCCAAAACTGATGCGAGCATGCGAATAAAAATGTTTGGCAAAAAAAGAAATTGTCTTTATCATGAAATCTACGTAGTCATGAAGGTTGAACAAATGACTAAACACACAGAGTATGTTATGGCGAATAACAGACTCTTCATTTTCATTTCTTCACATTTTCTTCTTTTCCTTTGGAATTGGTTTTGGCATTCTACGACATTAGTATCGTTTTCCAATATTTTTTTTTGGCAAGCAATTTACACCATATATTTGCTCATTCTGCAGCTGCTTTGTATGATTTCCAGTATGGTCGAAAACCTTTTTTTTGAAACGGACGAAAATCCATGCGCGCGTGGATGTCATCCATATAATCAGATCAACATATCCTTAAGCAAAACACTCAGTGCGGACGGCCAATAACAATTCATCATTGGTTTCAAGATGAGATTAAAACTTCGCTCTCCTGAAACAGCACAATCACTTTGACATTGAACTATCTGTATCTGTATAGCTGGTATAACCGCCCTTTGGCGTAACACACCAGCTTTGCAGGCACGCGTGTTACACCTAACCTTTGAACGTCTAACTCTAACCAATGTTTAAAACTATCTAATGACGATACCTCTACTGTACTTGGTGGCATCGAGTTCCACTCTACGATAGTTCTAGGAAAAAATGAGTTTTTGAACACGTCAATGCTTGGTTGATAGCTCTGGTACTTGAAGGCATTATTATTTTTTGTTCTTTTCTGGGCTGGTACTAGGTAACTAGAACATTACCTGCCAAGTTTAAGTGTCTATCACGTGATGGCGGTCAAAGGAAGGCCTGCAGCACTATTTTAAACAAGATATAGGTCTGCTAGTTTGATAATATGTTTGATAATATGTTTGGTATGTTAATAAAGAATTGAATTGAATTGAATTGCTAGGGCAAGAATCAGTTCAATTCTTACTCAAAAGGCTGCGAATGTCAATAGAAACTTTACGACATCTTTACGATCGTCAAATGTGATCTTTACGCAAGTGGCCTTCCATGCCGTTGATTGGTTGAAAGTTCAGGTGTTATTTGAGGAGGAAATAAGCAAACCACGTATCTTATATAGATTCTTAGCGCGAAGCTGTTTGCACGCTAGTAGTAATGATAAGAAAACCCAGTGAAAAGCAAGTTTGGGTACAGAACTCTACTGACTTAGTATGATAAGCCATGTGGCGTTACCTCCAGTAACAAACAATAAATCGGGTATTTTAGACTTTGGGGGCTTTCGTGACCTTTTAAGTTCAGAGACCTCGGGGAGTGTTGTGGGTTTCCGTGAATGTATTGGAACTGTGGAGGGGATTGTATAATGTAATTTAATCGGGTATTACACCCCTTCCTGAATTCCTCCACGTACCTCCCACTTTCCCACGTACCTCCCACGACAAAAATCGGTGTGTAAAGATATGGAAAAAGTTGTTATTAAACTAAGCTTTGTCCACCAGCAAAAATAATATTTCAGGATGGCTAGGACACTGATCCATCCAATTCAAGGGACATCATTTGAGGAGTTATTGCGGGTTGAGAGAGTATACACATAAAACGTAACAATACATCAACATGTACATATATACATCAACATACACAATATATACATATATACAATCTTCAATTTACTACCAATTCTATACAGTTTGTTTCAGTCTGTCTTTGATAAGAGTTTTAATTCTAGTAGGTACTGACATTCTGATGTGATATGGAAGTGTATTGTACAATTTTGAGCATCTGTAAAGGAAAGATTTAGTAGCTGCTGATGTTCTTGGCTTTGGCAGCTTAAAATTGTCTTGTGAACGGAAATGATTTGATTTATTTTACTTAAAGTGATGATGTACTTTGTATCAGCCCTGCCTTAAGAGAAATTAAGATGCACCTCACGTTTACAGACCTTATTCCTCCCCCGGCAGTTTTCTGTAAATGAAAGAGCTGCGTATTACACGTATGAATGAGCCCAGATTTCACATTCTTTTGCGGCACACAATAAATATTTCCTTTTTGAGCCATTAACAATTGGAAGCAGTACTTGTGTTGTAATTGGTAGATAAATAATTTCTATTATTATTAACTTGTTCTTTAAATTATGAAAACGAAGCATCACTATATCAACATACGTGGTAGTTGGCAAGAATTTCAACCGTTTGAGATTTTTGGGAATATTTTAGGTGATTTTGAGTCTTTTTAGCAATTGATACTGCATTGTATTGTATTGTATTGTAAATTAGTAGATAAATAATTTTTATCTGCTTATTCTTTAAATGATTCAAACGAAGCGAAGCATCATCATATCAACATACGTGGCAGTTAGCAAGAAATTTTTCAAACGTTTTAGATTTTTGGGAATATTTTAGGTGATTTTGAGTCTTTAGCAATTGATACTGCAATGAATTGTATTGTATTGTAAATTAGTAGATGAATAATTTTATTTGCTTATTCTTTAAATAACTGAAATATCAACGTGGCAAATGTTTTCGGTGATTTTGGAGCCATCTGGGACCGCATTTTATGTTGTAATTAGTAGATAAATAAATTCTATTAGCTTATTACTCAAATATAACACTACTTTATCAGTAAGACAGTACGCAATTATTGCCCTCAGTCTTTATTTGATCCTTCCATTCGCCGTGTTCAGCCATTATCTATCTATTAAGATTTAACACTTTTGTGGAAGAATTAACATAAATGGTGACTATCACCTCTTCAAGATGTCAACCCTGAGACCAGACTGTAAGGTTTGAACCACTCACACCGGGAAGGACCCCTACTCTTTTTGATAAGTGTAGTGGGATATTTAACGTGTTCGAGGTGTGGCTCTTCTTAAACACTGGACCTCCGGCTCTACGTCCTATCCGAGAGGACGTCCCTAACCGAAGCTAGGTACTCATTTTCACCTGGACCAAGTGAGGAAGTAGGTTTAAAGTACCTTTCTCTAGGCCTGCCAGGAATTCGAATCCAGAATGTTCGGATTCTGAGTCAACAACCCCAACCACAAGACCACCTTGCCACCTCATTATCGCATGAAGTTGGTGCACAGAAACGATTTCACCAATTTCAACAACCTATTTTACAATAATCATCACTCTGCGTTGTCTGATAACTACGTTTGGTTGATCCTAGATTGCGACTTCAAGATTGAATCAGAGAGGTACCAATAGACAACTCATTTCTCGTATTAGGGCGTGGTCACATTCGTCGTAGGTCGTTGTAGGATTCTCAAGCAGGTTGTGACAGAACCAACTGCCTACAAGAATCTAAGGCACCCTCTTCGGTAAGAAGACAACGTCTGCTGAGTTTTGAACGACACATGCACGACTGCCCTCAAGTTATGATCGTACGACGATCGTACGACGTATGTACGACCGAGACCTAATGAATAGATGTAGCTGCTGATGTGTTATCTATCACAGTTGAATGGAAGTTTGGTTGATCACCAGATTACGATTTCAGAACCGAGTGAGACTGGTTCTATTGACAACTTATGTCCTGTGATATTGAAGAATGAGTCGATTTCAGATTAGATCATGTTGATTTGATTATATGGATGACATTCACGTGTGCATCAATTTTCGTCCGTTTCAAACAAAAAAGTTTTCAACCATACTGTAAATCATACAAAGCAGCTGAAAAATGAGCAAATATGTGCCGTAAATTACAAAAAAAACCCGGAAAACTAAGTCTAAGGAGAAGATATGAAAGAACAAAAATGAAAAATTTATTGTTCACTACACCATCCATACTCTGTGTGTTTAGTCATTTGTTCCACCTTCCTGACCACTTAGATTTCATAATGAAGTCAACTTTTTTTTGCCAAACTTTTTTATTCGCACGCTCGCATCAGTTTTGTGGTTCCCAGAGGATGTTATTCATATAATCAAATCAGCACCACCTCACTGTAAAAATGAGCCCTTTAATACTACCATTGCCACCAATAATACCAGTACAACTCTGACCCACAGTATAATGCACATGCGAATGGATCTTGTAGCTTTGTTACAAAGCGAGGTCTTCGGCAAACCATGCCAGCATTCGATGATGCATAATGTTTAAAGCAACCGTCCTACATTTTTGGACACGTATGAAAGAGAAATTGATTGAAACATGACCGCAGAAATAGCGTAGTTGGTAGAGGGCTCACTTTGCATGAGGTAGGTCGCGGGTTCAATTTTCCGACCTAGCCATAACCTTGAAAACTGTACATTCTGCTTACCACTCAGCATATTTGCCAGAAAGAGTATTGAGCTTGATACAAGGCTAATACTAGTAATAGTCCCCTATTGTAGTATTATCTGCGCTTGCAAGATGTGTGGCCCAAGGGCTAAGGAAATGAGGATGGGCGCGGCTCTATACACCATATGGTATGGGAATGACTTAAACTTTACTATTATGGTTGTACAGCATGTATGTGTTTTGCCATGTGTGATGTGCTCTATGATACGTAATGTGTTGTGCAAGATACTAGCAATGTCTGCATGTGCTCTACCTGTATTGCATTGTGTCAATCCAAATAAAATCAATATCAATGCTAATGCTAATGCCAGAGAAAACAAAAAAATGCTAAGGATGCATAAATTGGCATTAAAATTTGTTCATTGAATGCCCACGATCACCATGTTGATCATCCTGGCATTGCTGATACGAGACAGAGGTTCGCCAGACCTCTGTCGGGGTGATTTGAAGTGAATCACCAACCAACCAGACAGATTTTGGACCATCGCACACCGGGGCATGCCCCCTGCTCTTTTTAGAAAGGTGTGGTGGTGTCTTTCACGTGCGTGGCGTGTGGCTCTCTCCAAACACAGAACGTCCCTAACTGAAGCTAGGTACTCATTTTCACCTGAGTGAAGTAAGGAAAGTCATGTAAAGTGCCTTTCCCAAGGGCACAAGATCGGTGACATGGCAGGATTTGAACCCGGAACCTCTTGGTTCTGATCCAAACTCTGCCGTTACGCCACATGGCCCCTCTTCAGTTTTCATTTCTTTACTTTTGTCTTGCATTCCACTCAGTATGATTTCTCTAGTGCCGAAGGCTTTGGCCCAATGCCAGTGATGTTAAACTTTGTTGGCAGTGATTTTCTAAGCTCATGTTGGTTGATAGCCAAGCTACACATTCTTGGCAACCACTCCTCCTGATTTTATTGGCTAGTAATACATCGTATGGACAGCTTAACCTAATCTTCCAACAGATTGGAAACCTTATTCAAGCGATAAACATCTTTCACAGAAGATAATTGGACATCGACTGACATGTCTTTGGCATCTACATTTTGTACCTGTGCACAAAGTTCGAATTCTGCTGTCGAATTTTATTTCGAATGATTTTTTCAAAGTACATTTGTGTAAGCATAGATTTGTACAGGGAATACCTGCAAAGCAATGCGGTTAGCATTGAGTGTATCCACCCTGTTGAAATAAAACAGAAAAAAAAACACATAACTGTAAATGGCCTCTGTGTAGTAGCAAGGTTAAGGAAAATGAGATATAAAGTCCTGCCGAAGTACCTCAGAAAGTCGCTAGGGGTCCATAATCATTTCTCTATTTGCCAACACCTACTCATCACATATACCAAATGTTATAACGAGTCATCCACTAATTCTTGAGTTATGCTGTCCACAGATATATAAATGCATAGATACAAAGATAGACACACGCACCCGAAGACATAACTTTCTTTTCGATGGCGATATTGTTTTAAACTTTTGTATATACTTGATGTAGCATCCTTTTTCAAAGACGTCGACCCCAAAACTTGGCGTGGTGAGTAACTATTATGTGATATACCACCAGGGTGGCAACTTTCAGGCTACTTTCAATTCCCGTAGACCTCTTTTAATGGGATCAAAAATAACTTCGCTGCTGCTGTCTCGGGAATCAACAGAGGCAACTTTTGGGTTGGTAAATGCCCGAGAAGGAACAAAACTGTAGTGAAGCGGAACGGATGCTAAAACCACGGGGATAGGAGCTAGAAGGGTCCCGCAGGTCTCTTTGGCCGGTTCCGCGGTTCGGGCCCATGCCGTTCGGGTGTACGTGGGTGAACGCACAGACGTACTCGGTGCTTTTTTTTGGCTAAAAGCCCAAATCCTGCTAATGGCACCGCCAGAACCGATGGTCGGAGCACAGGTGCCATTAGAGGAGTCTATATCGTCTCATGTGAATTTCAACCATGTTGAGGCGGCAATTTTACCTACGTGTACCAGAGTTTTTTTCCGATGTGTTTGTTTCTTTACTTGTGTGTCAGTAGTTGTTTGAAAGCAGGACAGACACCGGAAGTTAGGGGGGAATGATGTAACCGCAGACTGACAGGAAAGTCTCCCAGCAGAATTTGAACCATGTTGCAATTGAGGCGGCACTTTTTACCTACGTGTACGAGAGTTTTTTTCAGATGAGTTTCTTTCTTTATTTGTACATCATCAGTAGTTGTTTGAAAGCAGTAAAGTCACAATAAAATGAGGGGGGGATGATGTAACCGCAGACTGACAGGAAAGTCTCCCATCTGAATGTCAACAATTTCGAGGCGGCACTACTTTCTACCTCCGTGTACGGTGGTTTAAGTTTGTTTTCGACGTGTTTTTTTGTTTGCTTTGTAGTTATTTGAATGCAGGTGAGACACAGGAAATGAGAGGGGAAATGATGTAACCGCAGACTGACAGGGAGGTCTCCCCGCCGGCTGTGAGAGAGTAAGGTCGCATTGGAGGTCAAAATGGTCCTTTTGCAGGCTGGAATGTAGTGACAGTGGATAATGCACAGAAACAGCAAGAAATTTACAACAACATCTCTAAGATGTTAACGAAGGTGTGCAATCTTGGATTTCCTGTTTCAAAGTAAGAGAAATTGCAGGGAAAAAGAAGAAAAGGACGCCATATTGATTGATTGATTGATTGATATCATGTCCTAGAAAAAAGGGTCAAGGACTCCATCCTTGTCTGGCTGCCTGCGTGCTTACGTCGGATCCAATTACGGAGTGATTATGAATAATGGCACAGTAATGCACAGGAGCTAGTATCATCCAGTAATGAAACCTCTATCCTTTCAGATAAAGGTATAAACTGTAAACCCTGTGATGAAGCAATTGTGGCACAAAATAGGACAGTAATCCCTAAGAGATGACATCGCTAGGTAATGAAATTTCTGTCCATTTAACGTCAGCAGGGAACGTCAGTACGTAGACTCCAAAGTTCGCGTCTGTCGCTAATGGCTGACCCAAATGGAAGATAAAAAAGCTGCACTAAATAGCAGATCGCCTACGTCAAAAAGTCTGAATACTTTACGGGGGCACGCAATCTTCAAATAGCAATATCATATTCCTGCGGAGAATACTCGTCTCTTAGAAAAAAAGGGTCAAGGACTCAATCCTTGTCTGACTACCTGCGTGCTTGTAAATCCAATTTCTGTCAGAGAAAAGCAGAGAACGTCACGTTTGTCGCTAATGGTTGACCCAAAGGTGGATAGAAGACATAAAACTGCACTAAATAGGAGATCACCTACGCCAGAAAGTCTAAATACTTTACGGGGAACGTAACCTTCAAATCACAAGGAAGAAGAAAACAAGGACGTCGTATTGAAGCAATATCATATCCTTGGAGAGAAGACCCGTCTCCTAGAAAAAAGGGTCAAGGACTCAATCCTTGTCTGACTACCTGCGCGCTTGTGAATCCAATTTCTGTCAGAGAAAAGCAGAGAACGTCATGTTTATCACTAATGGTTGACCCAAAGGTGGATGGAAGACATAAAACTGCACTAAACAGGAGATCGCCTACGTCAAAAAGTCTAAATACTTTACGGGGGAACGTAATGTTCAAATCACAGTGAAGAAGAAAACAAGGACGTCAAATTGAAGTAATATCATATTCCTGCGAAGAAGACTCGTCTCCTAGAAAAAAGGGTCAAGGACTCAATCCTTGTCTGACTACCTGCGCGCTTGTGGATCCAATTTCTGTCAGAAAAGCAGAGAACGTCACGTTTGTCACTAATGGTTGACCCAAAGGTGGATAGAAGATATAAAACTGCACTAAACAGGAGATCGCCTACGTCAAAAAGTCTAAATACTTTACGGGGGAACGTAACCTTCAAATCTCAGGGAAGAAGAAAACAAGGACGTCAAATTGAAGTAATATCATATTCCTGGGGAGACGACTCGTCTCTTAGAAAATAAGGGTCAAAGACTCAATCCTTGTCTGACTACCTGCGCGCTTGTGAATCCAATTTCTGTCAGAGAAAAGCAGATAACGTCACGTTTGTCGCTAATGGTTGACCCAAAGGTGGATAGAAGACAAAAAACTACAATAATAGGATATTGTGTACACCAAGTATGGTCCAGACTTGCTTTGTGATATGAAAATATACGGAAAGAAGTGTTTCTCTGAAACAAGAAGTCGAAGATCTCATACACAGCTTTTTGGGAATGTCTAGTTTTATTCCTTATTGTGGATTTCTCGATAATTCTATCTATGCCTTTTCCCCATTGGCTCTCATAAGGCAACGGACATGCAGGAAATTAAAGACAGGAAATGAGACAACCTTTTCTGGAACTTTTTTGGAACCTTTGACCTAATTTCCTGTCAGTGTGCTCGAATATTTGGCTGGGAAGGGATCAGAAATCACTTTACGAAAAGTTGGATTTACGAATGGTAGTAAATGCGAGTAAAGTCGGGTAATGTTTATTTTGTAAATAGTACCGGACTTTGCAATGATAGTAAATGAAAGTCTAAGTCCAGTAATTTCATTTACTACCATTATTAGGTCTGAAATTACCGGACTTAACTTTTATATACTACCATTGAAATGTCTGGTACTGTTTACAAGTCAACATTGACCTACTTTACTGCCTGTTACTGCCATTGGTAGATCCAACTTTTCCTGCAGTGAATGGAGATAGCATAAGATGGACGCCAGTCTAACATGTAGCCGCCACAATTACAACAAAAAAGACATTTCAACATCACACCAAGCTCTGTACTTAGATTGACGCTCAATTACATCTTTGACGTACTCGCACTGCTACGAAACGGCTTAAAGCTTTGACCCTCACATGCTGGACACTCCTAAAGCACACGTGGAATCCTTCAAGAGGAGCCTGCAGTACCAAGGGCCTGTACTGTGGAACAGTCTTGCTGCTGATCAGCGACAACTGACATCAACATCAGCATTTAAAAACAGACTGTGGAGGACTGCAGACTGTGGGACTGAACCTGGAACATGAATGAACTAAATGTGCCTATACCGTGACTGCTTTGTACATGTACATGTCTGTAACATTATTTGTATATTGTTGTGTTCTACTTGTAATTTTTATGAAGCTATGTTTTTAATGTGTGTGCCCTGCCAGGGATACCTGAAAATCAGATCAACGGACCTGAGGTATGCCCAGGTAAAATAACTTGAAACTTGAACATAAACTTTACCTGGAACTCAGGGCAGTGATGTCATCGTGCTGGTTGCAGCAGAAGAGTTGCTTGAAGCTCTGGCGAAAGTTTTTCCCCAGAAAACTGTACAGGATCGGATTCACGCAACTATTGGCGAAGGCAAGCACGTTGAAGCTCAGGGCCACGTTCTGGACAATGTTCGCCGTCTTGGGATCGGAATAGTCGGGGTCGGGATCGATGAGAAGCCGTGAGATCGCGAAGAGGTGGTAGGGAAGCCAGCAGACGATGAAGACGATGACTACGACGAGGACCAGGACGGTGAGTCTGCGGCGTGAGGCCTGGGAAGACGTGCTCCCGGTCCCGCGCAGGCACGGTTGGTCACTGCGGCGGAGACTCACCAGTATCGCCCAGTAGCAAACGATTATGACAGTCACCGGGATCGCAAACCCTATGACGAAGGACAACACCGTCGCCAGTTGTTCGAGATATTGGTTCGGCCACTGTAGAATGCAATGGAGCTTCTGCTGCTCTTCTACGGTGCTGGCGAAGATAATGTAGGGTAGATCCATGAGCAGGCCCCCGGTCCAAACGGCAAAGCAGGCCCACTTGCAGCGCCGGATGGTCCGGTACTTTCTCGACTTCAGCGGGTGGACCATGGCATGGTAGCGGTCGATACTGAGCGTCATTAGGAAGAGAAAAGACGCAAAGCCGTTCAAGTTAGAGGCTCCTACCACCACCTTGCACATGACGCCACCGAAGGGCCAGTAACCCAAAAACACGTTAGTGGTCAAAAACGGCAGAATGCAGAGCAGGCAGAGGTCGGCTATGGCTAGATTCAGAATGTACATATTAGCCACGCTCCTCATCTTGTGGTATTTCTGTATGACAGTTATGACCACCAAGTTACCGAAGAGGCCCACAACAAAGATTATAGAATAAAACACCGGGAGGACGACATCGGTTACTGGGCCTGGCAAGTGCCCATCGCCGGTGACGTTGTTTTCTGGATCGGCAAAGTCATCGTTGATGTCCGTATCGTTTTCATCCACGTTGCCGAACCTGCTGTGGTTTGCAGCTACGCCAAAGATGTCTGCCATCTTTGCAAAGTTCTCACTTCGTAACGGCATCAGCTAGCAAAGGCTCGCCACCATATCCTCCTAGAGCGGTGCGGCGTGCGAAATGATGCGGTGTGTGCACTCCAAAGCCATCTACCAAACCTGTGCTTGCCACGCCTCCCGGCTCCTGTAGTTGTAACGTCAGTAGTCCGGACTCAGCTGCAGGTAATATCCCGCCTACACGTCATCACATCAATCTGGCATGAGATGCGGAATCCCTCCTTCGAAGATGATTGCATTGTGATCGGGGCTGGATTGAATCTGTACCGTTTTAGAACGCGATCAAAATTTGTAGGACACCTAAAGCGCTGATAATCCTTCATTGGGACGAGAACTTTTCCCCCAGGAGGAAAGGAATGATCAGGATGATACATGTGTTGAGATGACCGACCAGGCGCAGCCGATGTTATTGTGTAAAGCGGATCGTGCTTTTTATATCAGTGATATTGAATTGGATGACTTGGTGCGTGCACGTCTTATTGACTTTGGAGACAGAGAGAAAGAGAGCGAGAGAGATGGAGAGAAGGAGAAAGAGAGAGAAAGAGAGAGGAAGCTTAAGAGACAAAGAGAGAAAGAGAGAAAAAGAGAGAGAGGGGGAGAGAGGGGGAGAGTGCGAAGGGAAGAGGGAAAGAGAGAGGGAGAGTGAGAAAGGGAGAGAGAGAGGAAGAGACAGAGAGATGGAGAGACAAAGAGAAAGAGAAACAAAGAGGGAGAGGGAGAGAGACAAATAGAGAGAGAGGGGGAGAGAAAGGGTGAGGGAGAGGGAGAGGGAGACAGACAAAGAGAAAATGGGAGAGGGAGAGGAAAAGAGAAAGACAGAGAGAAAGAGAGGGAGAGACAAAGACAGAAAAGAGAGGGAGAGAAAGGGAGAGGGAGAGGAGGAGAGACAAACAGAAAACAAGACAGTAGAGAGAGGGAGAGAGGGAGAGACAGAGATGGAGACAGAGAGAGAGACAGAGATAAAGAGAAAGAGAGAGAGAGAGAGAGTAAAGTCCACAAAGTAAGACTTAGTGAATAATCACTACCACACCAGCTGGGCCAATTGACTTCTTTCCGCAAATGTCTGATTTGTTGCGACAGTTGATCAAACGGAAAATTTAAATAAGGACCCACAATTAATATAGATTCAAATGTCAGACGTATGAAAAATGACTGATAGTCTCGAAACGCCCAACGCATATGGACTTGTATAAAACCAATACAGAGATCAAAATTTGTACAATCTGCGGAAATTCAACAGGGGAATAACCTGTATGCAACGACTGCAATATTGGTGTGGGTAAATATGAATTCAAGGCATACACGAGAGAAATGTTGATGTTATACGGTTGGACAAGGCTGTTATTTGATTTGAAACTTGTAAAGCGTAACGAGTAAGTCATATGGAAGGCGCCTACTAAATAGATTAGCATAGAATAACGAACTAATTATGAAAAATGGTAGACGGGGAACTGAATCAACCTATTTATACACCGGCTAAGAACATATTAAGCTATCATTAATAAGAATATACGCACTAAGTGCACATCGAAATAAAGCTGTTGAGTGTGGATTAAGAGAAATACTTATGTAAGAGTTTTTTTCGTATTGTCTGGAAAATTCATAATATTTAGATGTACCAACCTGATGAGATTATTCACGGAGGAACCTGTCTGTCTTATGATAAGTTCCAGGTCGTACGATCGTCGTACGATAGCAAACGGATGCGATTCTTGGGATACTCGTAAATGTGTCGTACAAAATTAAGTCTTGTTACTGAAAAAACGCTGCCTTAGATTCTTGTCGGCGGTTGGTTCTATCACAGCCAGCTTGAAAATTCGACGACATGAAAATCGTCCGACGGCCTACGACGAATATGACTGCGCCGTAAGATAGGCTGTTTAATTTTTTTAATAATGTATATTAAATGGCTGTTTCCAGTTTTGTTAAACAACCTCGCCTCAGACCCTTGTCTCCTATCAACATTCCCACACATCCCCACAAGCGCTTAAGGGAGAGTGTATATAAAATGGTTGACAAAATGGGCTCTTAAGCTTTAAAAGTTTCAGCTGCTCTTAAGGTAATATCACACAGCCAACACAGCTTCCTTATTAAGCCGGCAGAATATTGATTACGTTCTGTGCTCATCGGCGATGGAGCAGCCCAAAGATGAACGTACTCTATGGCCCACTTTAGACTAGAAACGGTTTACTACTCCGAAACGCCTCGAAACGTTTCGCTACCCGAAACGGTTCGTCTTTAGACTACAGAGGCGGAAGTGTTTCGGTTTCACTGAAGGGTTTCAAAACCACGGTGGAGGTGGTTTCGGAACCGTTTCGCAAAAACCCATAAAATACCGTTTTGTTCGACTTTAGACTGGGAACGGTTAACCCATCGGAAACGTTTTTCCACCCCGAAACCCCTTAAGCGTTTCTAGTCTAAAGTCGGCCTATGACGCATTCGCCTTCGGCTCGAATCACTTCAGGCCCCAAGACAATCCTGTCTATCGTTGCCAACGTCATACCTTCCTTCTATGCTCTTGTGCCCCGTCCGATATATATGTCTCTGTGCGTAGCACTTGAAAAGACCCCCTGGAGTATTCTGTGATATATTATAGAATACAATATTACCTTCCGTGCGCTACATGTGTCCTTAATCGAACCGAACATCGCTCTTAGACAATGCTGAAACTTTCCTCTTACTCCAAAGCAGTCATTTATATACATCGGTTGTTTGTATGAACCTTTCTTTATGTAACTCATACCTTTGTAGCGTGCTTGGTCTAGTGGTTAGCGACCCTGCTTCTGGACTGAGACGTCATGAGTTCAAATCACGGCTACTGTAAATGGTCGCAGTCCTTAGGGTGGGATGTAAAGTTGTGGTCCACTTGTCGAAAAGAGCTTGTGGAATTTCCCCGTTACAATGAACCTGTAAATACTGTACATCGCATCTTTCAGCACATAGCGTATTTAACTATATATAACCTTTAATGGCCACATGTAATGGTGGTATCTGCCATACGGTGTCATCAGGTTGGACAAGGGCATTGAAGTAGTGGTAATGCTTGTCAATCAACAGCGGTGTACTTTACATTGCCAGTCAGTTGTAGCATTACTGTCCTTGGTTCTAAAAATGAGCTGTTGTTGCACACTGTACGTATTATATTAGTAACCAATGTAGATGTCTAATAGATACCGGATTCTGACGATTGCTTGCTGAGGTATGATTGCTATTAGCTATTAGCTATTAGCTATTAGCTATTAGGAAACTATGTGTAGCTGGAGAAGATATCCGTGGGTGTCTGCAGCGGACGTTAGATATCCCCAGTGCGCCGGGTTTAAACCATAACGTTAACGGCGCCGCGGTCACATTCATCGTACGCCAGTGTGTTATGTTAATTAGTTATGACATCACTGTGACGTCCCAGTGACGTCAGTCCGACCATCGACTCCGCCATGATGGCTGCGTTGTGTGAATAAATGCCGTCCTCAATCTGGCTACATCCTTGCATCCCGATCTCTTATCTGCATCCTTGGCCGCTTAGTGGCGGTAGGTCGTCGTGCGATTTTGATGCCATAAAATTTTCAAGAAGGCTGTGACAGAACCAACCGCCGGCAAGGATCTGAGACAGTTTACTCCGTAACAAGATGTCTGAATTTTGCAAGACGCATTCACGATTATCCCAAGAATCCCCTCAGTTTTGCGATCCCACAACGATCGCACGACGTATGTATGTGACCGTGCCATTTACTGTAAAGGGGGCAGAACCTTTTTTTGGGCCTAACATATTCCTTACAATAAACTTTTGCTCTTTGATATTTTTTGCCATCGATAAGGATCTAAAACAGCCCTTTTCGTAACAGGATAGTTGAATTTTGCAGGACACATGCACGACTATCCAATGCCATCATTTTCGGTCGTACGACGGCTGCACGACGTATATTACTGGGCCCTATCAAAGTCGGCTGCCCGTTTGAATGTAGATGTTTGGGATGGAAAATCCTGGCCGACCGGGTTTTATGAGATCTGTCTTTATGAGATCTCTTCTTTTTCTTCTTCTGTCGGGTGCTACATGCAGGCTATTGTGAGTTTTTCCAGTCTATTCTGCCCTTCACCTTAGTGTAGATTAGAAATATGTTTATACACCACTAAACAAATTTATTTCTCACACATTCTTACACCACAAGTCATTGTTATGTCGGTCTAGACACCTAGAAACCTTTTAGCGAGCCTATAATCAAGCGTACTTACAAGTCTCTTCCAAAGGCTTATCATTACAGACCCAAAGGCTTTGCCAAAACTTCGCATATCTACTACCTCACGCGAGCTGTAATAGCAAACTTAGTTGCATCCATGTGCATGTAAAGAGAGCAGCAAAACACCCCCATCTTGTACTTAACTGCATTTATGATAACCCCTAAAAACCACAAACGTTTTTAAACGTGAATCCTGTGTAAACGATGTGCAAGTTTATGATTTAAAAATCAATGATGATTTAAAAATCATAAACTTGCACATCGTTTACACAGGATTCACATCATTGTTAGTATGCCTGGTACCGCTGATATTTCACGGCGTAATGCTTAAAACTATTGCCCTCCCGCTGATTTGGTAAGCACGCAGGTTCTTGCCAAGAATGTCGAGTCTTCTTGTCTTCACGACGCAAGACAAGATGTTGAAGAAGACGTACTCACGCCGAAGCATCTATTCACATCACGTTCCTGAAGATGCGTGATCTGTGTCTTCCTTTGACTCCAATGCCTGCAACTTCTTCAGATGTATTCCTTGTCTTTTTGCTCTGCTTATCTAAGTTCAGCCTCAAGCTGATTGTTTTAAAGTTTGTCATTATACCGGTCATTAACGGTGCACACCCCACTTCTTCCGCGAGTCGTAGTCCGCGGTAAAAAAAAGTGACAAAAGGGTTATGAGGGTTGGCTGAAGTTCAGGAGCAATCTGACCAGATTTAGGCCACGCCTACCTCTTGATACAAATAGAATCCAATTTGAGTCAAATATGAGTCAAATTTCTCTGCCAACCACGGCCCGGATCCTGCTTGGAAATTAAAACCAACTCCCTTCAACATATTCGACGGGAAAGTAATAAAGTCCTAAACTCTTGATAGACCTTTGCATTAACCCCGGACACACTTAATCTTTAGGCCAAAGGTCTCCGTTTACACAGTCGAAATTGTCCTAAAAATCAATATAGAAGGCCAAGGTTGATTTTTGTTCGTGACTTGCTAGCTCTGATAGCCTTTCGAACTGTATAGATGGAGTCAATGCGGGCTGTGGCTTTTACAAGCTATTCTTGACATCATTACTGTTTATCAGACTGTAGGTACTGGTCTAGTTGGTCGTTAAGGACAAGACTTAGAGTAAGGATGGTATACCGAAAGCATCTAACTACATTGTACTAATCACTGACAAAAAGTAGTTGATGCATGCTACGTGGAACGTCCGACAGTTTTCACAATCTAGCCAGTTACTTGGGTAACTGTTTTCTTGTGTATCTCATTACCTGGATGTCTAACCTTCATCCACGTTGTAACAATGCTCCGGCACCTTCTACCCAGATCCTTTAAGGTTTGGGTTGGAAGATATTTTGAAGACTTTTTTTGCTCTTCGACGTGCTCCAAATAAATGAAATAATATCTCTCTTACGAAGCAGATTTTTTGTTTAAAGGTTTGCAGTAGAATTGCTAGCCATGGTGTTTAGTGTTCATGCTCACTCGACACTTTCCCTGGAGATTGAAATCGTAAAGCACAGTCAGCACCTGCAATATTTCCCGCAGTTAAATCAGCAAAATCCTACAATAAGTACCTTTTTTTTTCATAATCCGGCAGAAATTCACATATATATATATATATATTTCACGGAGGTATGGGATCCTCCACTTCCATTCACTTCTAAGCTCACGTCCTGAAATCTAGAAATTTGTAAGAGCTCTAGATATTTCACAGAGGTATGAGATCTTCTACTTCCCACTTTTTAAAGCTAGAGTCTTCAATTACTAGATACCATGGTTATATCTCAGCTGAATATATCTCAGCCTCTTCAATATTTCCCGCAGATAACTCAGTAAAGTACCCTTTCCATCTTCTAACAAACCTCCATTCAACCCGTGCCAGGTTTCCAGGCTTCTATTTCCCTTCGAAGTCCACTTTTTTAAAAAATATATAGAGTCTTCAATTACTAGACACCATGGTTAAATCTCAGCTGCAGTCAGCCTCTTCAATATTTCCCCGCAGATAACTTAGTAAAATCCCTTTTCCATCTTCTAACAAACCAGTATTCAACCCGTGCCAGGTCTCCACCACCATGAATCACAATAAACCCCTGAGGGATCTTAAAACTTCATCCTAAGAGCTGTCATTATCGCAATTTTCAAGTTCAAGTTGACACCCACGCAGATAGAGGGGTCTATCAAAGGCGTACGGTATGTTCTTGAACTTGTCTCGAGAAGGTTTTACAAGTGCCTTGCATCATATGATTTCGCTTGGGTGGTAATTGTATCCACAGCCGTGCCTATCTAGTTCTATGCATGAATGTGTTAGGTTTAGACTCAAGCACGGTTCTGGATAGTCTCCGTGTATCCAAGAACATAGATGTGCCCCAGACACGGTTCTGGATACGCGTGAACTATCCAGAATCGTGCCTGAGCATGGTTATGGATACAATAGTGATTCATCTATTCCAGAAAGGTTGCCAAGATGGTGTATACTGTAAATACAGAAACTTTCGCAGTGGTTTTATTTTCTTGGTTTAATTTTCGCGGTGATGATCTTACTACTGTACTACAGAATTGTGTTAACCGCGAATTTAGAACACCGAGAAAACTTATTTTTTGTCCTACAACACAGCGCAAAATTAAATGTATTTACAGTAGTCTCCCATAGCAAAACACATTTTTACATTCTCGTCGCCTTTCCTTGCATTTCAGTATACGAACGACTATTAGATAAATTCAAAGTACAGCAATGATTAGTTTTCTTGAAACCCTGGAGAATCTAGACGAATTTACCGAAATGTCATATCGGAGCCCCAATTTGTGTTCTGACAGATTCCTACAGTTGTAGCGCTATCATTAACTGTGTTATATGACTGAACCATGACCTACTGTAGTCAGTAATTACTAGTTTATAGCTAGCCTATTAACACTCCTTTCCAAAAGGGCAGCTACATGATGAGAAAGCCCATCGTTTATCTCAATGAGGTAAAGTGCGTAAGGAGAACGGTTGTCTTTTCTTTTGACGTATCTGCGTGTAAAAAGTTTTTTTTGTTTTCTGTGTGTCTGTTTTTTTTGCGTTTGCCTTGTTTTCGTAGTCATTTCCACATGCTGGACACGCTGGGGACACTGGCAGGAAGTTAGGTCAAAGGTCCCAGAAAGGTCCCAGAAAATGTCTCATTTCCTGTCTTGGAATATGCAAGTCTTTTGCCTTATGGGAGCCAGTGGGAAAATGCATAGACAGAATCAGCAAGAAATGCACAATAATTAATTAATAAAACAAGAAATTCCCAAATGCTATGAGGTCTTAGATTTTTTTAGTATGGTTTGCCAAGGTGCAGGGTCTACGTGCATCTAACTAGGCTGATAACAATTGTAAATCAAAGCACAGATGCATGAGGTCTCAAAGTACATCATGTACATCTACATAATATTATGTTAGCCTCATCGGAAGCTGTTTTAAACATATACTGTATAAGGTGTGTTCATCTGTTTGTTTACTTGTGTGTCTGTAGTTTTTTGAATACAGTAGAGTCATGGCAAGTGAGGGGGAGGGAAAATGGTGAGACCGCAGACGAAAAGGAAGGTTGAATTGTACGTAAGTCAAAATGGTCTCCCACATAGCTAGCAGGAAGTGAGGTCGAATTGGAGGTCAAAATGGTCTCTCCGCAGGATAGGAGGAAGTGAGGTCGTCATGGAGGTCAAAATGGTCTTCCCAGTCTGGGGAGAGGTGAATGGTACGGTGGAAGAACTCAGGAACGAAAGGATTGCATATGGAGTATGCACAGAATCAGCGAGAAATTCACAATAATGAATAAAACAAGAAATTCAGAACAGCTCTAAATACATCATGGAGATGTCAAATTTTCCATTTCTTCTTGTAATTGTGTGCCTATTATTCAACGCACATTCTTAAACAGGATATCCGTTATTAACAACGTAACACACTAAAATATGCTGTATCGTGCTCTATGACTCGACATGTACAGTATCTACACCAGTCCTGTTCAATTCCAGAAGAACGAACTTTCTTGGCGGTGTCAATAAGTTTCCTGGAAAATCCAGACGTTTTTCCATCTTTCCTTACGGCAGTACGTGATGTATGTCATTGGCAACTCCCTGGGACAGACTTAATTTCCGTCTAGAGTAGTGAATTGACATCGGGCACCATCCATTGACCTAACATGCGTATCTAACAGGCATTAGTGAGAAGCAGGGCGCCATCGCTTCCAGATTCTATCAGTAGATATGGAATGGATGGAAAACCTTTGACTTATTAGAATCGCATTTGCAAATGCAATTTCGGTATTCAGCGATACAGCATGCACGTTAAAGGCATCCAATGCAATTTCAGTGCGGCAAAACAAAAAAAATATTCTGGATGAAGAAATCTGTCTGATATTGACATTTACTGCCATTTCTTAGAACATTATCGTCATCATTTCATACTTGAAGCGTTAGAAATACCCCAAAACAAGCTAAGTGTGGCGTCTCTTTATTTGTTGGGTACCGCCGGCCGTAAATAGCTAGAACCAGCCCATGATACGAAACAAGCAACGTCCGCGAATTGCATTCTTGCCTCCCAGATATCAGTATGCTAAAGCGTTAGGGTTGAGTCAACTTACTACATTAAAAGAATGACCAGAAAAATGACTTTGACGATCCAGTTTTGCTGCTCTGAAATTGCATTGGATGCCTTTACGACAGGCTATACCTTTCGCATATACACAATATAAGAACAACACATGGTGGTATAAACATTCAGATCGACGCATGTTTTGAATGTCAGATTGATGCATGTTTGTATGCATCGATCTTTCGTTAAAACGGTCAGAAATTCAAAAACAAAAAGTGGGGTCGTGTGGCGTAACGACAGAGCGTTCGGCTCGGAACCAAGAGGTCTCGAGTTCGAATCTTTCCATGCCACCGATCTTGTGCCCTTGGGAAAGCCACTTTACACGACTTTCCTCACTTGACTCAGGTGAAAATTAGTATGTCCATTATCCGTTCATACGTTTGTCCGTTGCGTTGGTGGCGGCATTAAAATAAGTTGAATAAACTTGAGTGTGCCGCCACCATGTCTTGTGATCAAATGTTGGAATATATAAAAAAAAGAAATTCAGATGCGACATAAACTTGATTGCGAGATCGATATGTCAAAACCTTTGGCAACAGATCGCGGCATCACGAGTCTAAAAGCACACACAAAAGGAATAGCCCATTAACTTTAAATACTACAGTCATGCCACATAAAAATAATCTTCTTGTGATTTGCGACGCCTTCGTCAAAATAAAATAAAGCTGACTCATCAGAATTACACCCACACAACAGAGTGGAGAGATTTTTATAGCCAATACTTGGAAAACCTTTAAGGTTATGCTATCTCCCTGTCCCCTGCGATGATGTATCTCTCTCCATCTTTAAGAACCAGTTCTTGTTCCTTGGAGACGAGGGCAATATCGTAACACGTGTTGTAAATGTAATCGCAGAGCGGACTCCCAGGAAATATTCCCACCGAAGTACTCAAGTATGTGATAGAGTTCCTCTACAGTATGACACATTTGTTGGTGCATGTAGTTGATAAGTTATCAGATCACTACTGCGTTGTTTATCTGCACAAAAGCTTATCCACCCATGCATTATGTCTAGTTCTAGCTATATATAGTCTCTGCTGATCTGTAGAAAAGTATATAGGGTACGTCGAAGAAGGTAAGACATCCACGCAGAACATTACTAATCATTAATTCCGTGTTATTTAATGTCATTAAGTAACACAAAATTAATCAAGCAACTAGATAATTTCTCTGAGGAGTCAGATCTTCCAGATAACATTCACTATCTTTTATCAGAACACTCAGTCACTGATGAGAGATAGAGGATGGTATCTGAAACGTTTGTATTACTGAACTATATATATATATGCATCCATGTATCACTTCCTGTGGACAACTGCCTTATATCAACGTGACAGTGTAGTTTATGTTTCCTTCTATCCTTGTAATGGTTTTTGTTACTTTGCTTGCTGACAGGTCAAAAGGTATCTGGATCTGACCAGGAGCCAGAGTTTGAAATTGAGGAATGCAGGAAGTCGATACTGCACGAAAAGTGGATTTACCAATGGTAGTAAATGCCAGTGGCGGACTTTACAATGGTAGTAAATAAGTACGGTAATGTCGAATTTAACAATGGTAGTAAATGAAATTACCGGACTTGACTTTTATTTCCTACCATTGTTAAGTCCGGTACAAAGTAAACATTACCAGAGTTTACAGGCATTTACTACCATTGGTAAATCCAACTTTTTCTGCGGTGCGAGGATTGCATTCTTCCTAGAAGTGTGAAATGTTTGATACCCTTTTTCATATTCTGTTTCAGGAATAAAAGCTATGAGATTACACATCATTTCTGTATCTTTTTTTTCCATTAATCGTACCACAAATGTGAAGGGGACGGGCTGCCAAGCTGCGCGGTAACGAATAAAGTGCCGAAACTAACATGGGAAACCGTATCTTCTTATCTTAAAAAACTAAATGTGCAATCATGTATTGGAAAAATGTTCTACGATTCTTCCAAACACATCAAAGCAAAGGGTATGTCAGGCTGGAGTCGTCATAGGTTTTGCAATATTGAGTAAAGCTTTTGTCCAACTAATACCATAACGGCTGTTCTAGTGTCACTCTGAAGAACAAAATGTGCAATCATGTGTTGGATAATGCTTTTTACGATACTTAAGTACATCAAAGCAAAGAGCACACAAAATTTACATGTGTATAAGAATGGATTCGTCATAGATTTTGCAATATTCCGGAAAGTCTTTGTCCACCTAATACAATAATGTCACTTCTAGTTCCACACTAAAAAACTAACTGTGAATTATGTGTTGGATAATGCTTTTTACAATACTTTCGAATACATCAAAGCAAAGGGCATATAAGACTGGATTCCTAATAACTTTTGCAATGTATAGGAAAGCCTTTGTCCAACTGATACTATAATGTCACTTCTAGTTCAACCATTAAAAACTAAATGTGCAATCATGTGTTGGATAATGCTTTTTACAACACGAAGCAAAGGGTATATAAGACTGGATTCGTCATAGATTTTACAATATTCTGGAAAGTGTTTGTCCAACTAATACCATAATGCCACTTCCAAGTTCCACACTAAAAACAAAATGTGTAATCATGTGTTGGATAATGATTTTTACGATACTTCCAAACACACCAAAGCAAAGGGCATATCAGCCTAGATTCGTCATAATTTTTGCAATATTCAGTAAAGCCTTTGTCCAACTAATACCGTAACGGCAGTTCTAGTGCCACTATGAAGAACAAAACGTGCAATTATGTGTTTTAATAATGCTTTCTACGATACACACATCAAAACTAAGGGCATATCAGCCTGGATTCGCCATAAATATTAATTTTGCAATATTCAGTAAAGCCTTTGTCCAACTAATACCGTAACGGCTGTTCTAGTGCCAGACTAAAGGACAAAATGTGCAATAATGTGTCGTATAATGTTTTACGGCACTTCCTTATAGACTAAATCAAAGGTTATATGAAATGGTAGTCTTCATAGATTATGGAATATTCTCTACAACCTTTGTCCAACTAGCGCCATAACGGCAGTTCCAGCACCACATGGTGCATTTGGCATAAATGCTAACTTTTTGTCGATAACTAGCTTCTACCAGGCTTCGGGTGGCAGCTGGAAAGAGTAAAAATTGGCTAAATAGACAGATAACATGCCAGGGGAGTTGGTCCGTGAGAGAGTATATTTTGCCACTCTCGCGGGCCAACTCCCCTAACATTTGGCCTATTTCTACTCTTTGCAGCCGCCTCCGGAAGCCTGGTAGATAACCTCTGCATAGCTGATAATTGTTAAAACTAACTTTCCTGCACACGTACGACTGACACAATCTGTCAAAAGTTTGGGAAGCTTTTCGTTACTGCCTGATCTTGAGAGACGTATAGGAAAGCTCATTTACGCTTTGTACTGATGTAAAGCTGAGGAAAGCTGCCTTTTATTAACGTGACAGCAGATATCCTTCTTTATCAAGGGTCTTTCCTAAATTGTCTGTAAGAAATTGTGAATCTTCTGCATTGATCTTACTGCAAGTACAAAGAGCTATCCAAGCTTCATGCATGGCAACGAGTGGCCAGGACTGACATGGTCCAATCAAGGAGGTTGAAGTCCACTTCAACCTCCTTGGTCCAATCGTATCTCATTGTCTGGAAAACGAAATGTGCAATCACGTATTGGATAATGATTTTATTGTGATACTTTCAGATACATAAAAGCAAAGGGTGTATCGAAAGGCACTCGTCATATGCATAGATTTTGAATTAGTCACGAAATCATTTGTCCAACTAAGACCGTAACGGCGCCACATTGACAACAGTGCAATCACGTGTTGGATACTGCATTTTACGATATTTCAAAATACAGCAAATGGTGTATCAAACGGGATGGAGAAACATGATAAAACATGATAAAACTATATACTCAACGTGCAATCATGTGTATTTCCATATCCATCAAAGCAATCGGTGTATTAGACTGGATTCGTCATGGATTTTTCGTTTGATTATAGTCTGTAAAACCTTTGTCCAGCTAACACCGTGCTACAGCAATTTCAGGACTAAGCTGTTTTTTACCATGCTTCCTATCCTGTATATGTTATTACCTCCATGAAATGTCATGGAGGTTATATTTTCAGTTGCGTTAGTCATTCTGTCATTCTGTCTGTTGGTCAACTCAAGAACGGCTAGATGGATTGTTTTCATACTTGGTGCGTTGGTAGGGTCTGACAAAAACTGGAAATGATTAGATTTTGGGCCCCCTAGTGGTTTCCCTTGGTACTGCACCAGAACTTCCGGTTTTGATATCTCGCGATCTGTATATACAAGGGTCATGAATTTTGGATGGTAGGTACATGTAGCTCTTGTGCTCGGGACGAAGTCACGTGAGTGTGGGCCCCCTAGCAGCTTGTTTAATGATTCAATGCCATTAATCAGATTCAACCAGACATTCATCTAACCATTCATTTACAGTGCAGGCCATTAGGAGCCGGCATCGCACTGAGGACAACTTGAATGAGGTTGAAATGCACCACTACGAGATGACAAAGAGTGCCGTTCCGAGCCAGTACACTTGCACTCGCGGAAGAAGTATTCTACCAGCGAATGACATTGTTCAAACCTGTTTCTACGCAGAGAAAATAGCAAATACCATGAAATTTGTCTGAGTTCATTACCGTAATGTAATAGTCCACAGAGGTAACTTCATTTGGGACAACAGGACACGATTCCTCTTTCCGGGAATTTGTCTCTTTTACATTCCTGTAAAACCACCCATTTTTCACCTATACTACTCACTACAAAAGGTTCAGCTTCTGCACGACCTTTCTTGGACAACTTCCAACAGGATGTCTACAGAATTGATAAATAGGTGGCCTATGTAACTACTCAAACTGTTGAATTGTACTCCAACTTCGATATATAACGGAGAAATTAGACAAACGCTTTCATCATTTGTTAACGAACTTCAAGGTTTGGCACCAGGATAATTGCTATCTATGCACTAATTATAATTACTCACTGCAATCAACATTAAAATCCTCTGACGTTTTGGATGGCAATCGCTGTCCTTCAAAGATAAGTAAATGTTAGGGTATTAAAGTTCTTTGTACACAACCAATCTCCCTAGCCCTCATCACTTGTCAACAAGTAGGTAGTCCGTACGCCGTCTTCCTCGTGTCAATGGGAATTAAAACCAGTCACCATTGCGATAATGAGCACCGAGCACTGCACGCAAAGTTGGATTTACCAAAGGTAGTAAATGCTAGTAAAGTCGGGTAATGTTTACTTTGTAAACAGTACCGGACTTTGCAATGGCAGTAAATAAAATCCAAGTCCGGTAATTTCATTTTCTACCATTAATAAGTCTAGATCTGAAATAACCGGACTTGACTTTTATCTACTACCATTGAAATGTCCGGTACTGTTTACAAAGTAAACATTACCCGACTTTACTGGCATTTACTACCATTGGTAAATCCAACTTTTCGTGCAGTGGAAAACGTGGGATGGTAATTAGAACTGGTTGTGTACAAAGGAATTCAATACCGATAATTTACTTATCTTTGAAGCACTGCAATTGTCAGAACGTCAGAAGGAGGGTTTGGATGTTGATTGCCTTGAGTAATCAGTGAAGAGATAGCGATATCCGGGCGCCAAACATTCGTTAGGAAATGATTAAAGCGTTTGTGTAATATTGTTCTCCATTATACCTAGTAAGTTTTTAGCATGGTGAAACTATTAATGTATTCATGGATATGTAAATGTCACATCGTAATTACGTTGTTCAATGGCAGAACTTTGAGTTGATGATAATGATAATAAGGTGATGTATTCTCATTCCTCACAACATGACCTCTGACCTCCAAATAAGATACGTACCAAACAGGATGGATTTTTGAAAAGTTTATATGTAACTTTAAGTGTAAATAACAGCCTCCAGTTTAATTCCGGACTTCCAATTTAATTCCGGACTACTTCCAATATCTCAGCAACCTTACATCTAGATGGGCTAATGTTAACTACAGGTAAAAATGATGTAAGAAATACGTAGCAGCCATCGAGGACCCCTTAGGGATTAACCCAATTCTGCAGAATTGGAACCGGAACCAGAATTCTGCAGAATTCTGGGAACTCGAGCCAGAATTCTGCATGCAGAATTGGGTTAACCCCTCAGGGGTCCTCGATGGCTGCTACGTATTTCTTACATCATTTTTACCTGTAGTTAACGACATTAGCCCATTTAGATGTAAGGTTGCTGAGATATGGGAAGTAGTCCGGAATAAAACTGGAAGCCCGGAATTAAACTGGAGGCTGTTAAATGTAACTTTTAAGTGTATATGCAACTTTATTATTAAGGAATAACTATGTTGTATGTGTATGTTGACTTAGTTGTTAAACCGTGGTGTCCGAAATAACTGTATTCAATCAATTATCCGCAGGTGTCAGGAACTGTATTGTGACGTTGCAATTTCAATAAGTAAAAAAAATAATGATAACAGGACCACTGTAGCTACTGCAGTCTCGGTACAGGCTGGGTCTGTTGTATCCAGAACTATGCTCAGGAACGGTTCTATTTTATCCAGAACCATGCTCAGTAACGGTTCTGTTTTATCCAGAACCATGCTCATATCAGTAACGGTTCTGGATAGTCCATACGTAGCCAGAACCACGCAAGAGGCAAATCCAAATTCTTGGAGACTATCCAGAACCGTGCCTGATCCTAATCCTAAACCATTCAGACATAGAACTAGCTATAGATAGGCACGGTTCTGGGGTTCTGGATATGATTAGGTCCCGAGAAGTGGAGTCCCATTCAATTCAACGTCCTCTCTTTAAGTTTATCGCGGGCTGTACATCAGCTCGCCCTGCCTATCTTACTCTGTGCTCAGTCTATCGTTATCAGCAATTGAAATGTTATGTTATGTTATGTAATGTATTGTATTGTATGTACTATTATGAGCTTGTTGACATGGTGGCTTTGAAAAGGTGTCTTTATGTCCACCTGTTCCACCATGCCATCCATAAATG
Source organism: Branchiostoma floridae x Branchiostoma japonicum (assembly GCA_013266295.2). Taxonomy (NCBI): domain Eukaryota; kingdom Metazoa; phylum Chordata; class Leptocardii; order Amphioxiformes; family Branchiostomatidae; genus Branchiostoma; species Branchiostoma floridae x Branchiostoma japonicum. Next base: position 14,875,725 of record CM023829.1, on the reverse strand, counting down.
TGGAAAATTGTAATAAATAAGTAAATAAATAAATAAATAAATAAATAAATAGAAAAATTCGTGATTACGAATACCTGCTGTCACAAGGCTAGAATAAGAAGAGTTCCAAAGATTCTTCTGTCAATGCGCTATTTTCTATTGCAAATTCCCTAAATTTAAATATAGAGTAACGTGTAATAACTGAGTTACCTCGTAAACAAGAGGTATTATCCAGCCCACTTGAATTGGCAGTTAGATCGTTTTACGGTGGCCTATGTCTGTAAGACAAATCAACATGTAACGTATCACTGGTTGTAGAGAATGCTGTCACCATTTTGCGGTGGAAGCCTAAACCATTGTCATCCATGAAACATTTTCTTTAAAACCCTGCCCTTTATATATGTACAATAGAACTCTGAAAGTCGTGTTTCTCCAATGAGTGATTACAATATTCTGTGGAAGATGCGGCCTGTACTTGTAAATAACTCATCAACCGTATATTCCGATCGCGTTCGCGGTAATACCAATCAGCGCATATGAAGAAGCCAATTGTGTCAAATCCTCTTTAGACGCCAGCGAATTAGATGCATCTACTGATACAGTCATTACCTGAAACGCGTGCTTATCTAGGTAGAAGACTAGGCGTTCACGGAAAAAGAGGGAGACAATTATCGCCCTCTGAGCGGACTACTTTCTGGACGATTATGGCAGAAGACGATCCGGTCGTGAGATTTGCCTCATCACTCTACTGTCACGAGGTTCAATCCACGGCGGAGGATCGTGCCAGTTAAAAACATCAGCCAATCAACGCCGTTAAGTAAAACTATCACCCTGAAATGATAACAGCCGGGAAAAAAAATAAGTTTTTTTTATTATTTAATACTAGACAAGTTTGACCAGTTGTCTCCAGAGACTCGTTCACAGTTCACTAATGAAAGGCAGCGGATGCTGTCTAAAATGCCTGCCTCTGTTTGTATGAATTATTTTTTGTAATAAATGTATTATGTACCTGGATGTATAACCTTCATTGACGTATCTACAGAAAGATTTGTCGTAGGACAAATCAAGTCTACAGTGAATAGGTATAAAATTAAAACTGCCTAAGAATGGAACATGCCTATTCTAAATATATGGTTCAATTTCTCGTATGTCGCGACGTTGCCTTGTGGGTCGACGGTACCTGTACCACTTTTATATTTATTTTCAATAGTTATACCGTTTGGACACTCAGTCGCCGAGCTGATTCTTTTTGGTGTAAGTAACGCTCCTGCCACATTTTTGCATCCTCTTCATTTATATCTATATGCATGCACGACATCTTAGGGTAGATGCGGTAAACTCTACTATATTCAACAAGTATGAGACAAACTCAATAATGTATTACTTGTCTATTGATACTTACATAACAGGAGACCATCACCTTGTCAAGATCTCAACCCTGAGACCAGACTGTTAGGTTTGAACCACTCACACCTGCAAGGTCCCCTACTCTTTTCGATAATCGTCTGGCGGGTTCTTTAACGTGCTCGATGTGTCAAACACGGGACCTAAGAGAGGACGTCCCTAACTGAAGCTAGGTACTCATTTTCACCTGAGGCGTGTGAGGAAATAGATGTAAAGTGTCTTTCATTAGGACACAATAGTGGGGCCTGCCAGGGATTCAAACTCAGAACCTTCAGATCCTTAGTCAACAGCCCTAACCACAAGACCATCGTGCCACCAATTATTAACCACTTTACGATATCACTTCTCGCTGCAAGCGTAGTTGCTTCATTATAACACCCTTAAACAATCTATATCGACCCGCAATGTTTCAGCAAGCAACTCATTTTATTCTGCTCTCTGAGTGTGCTATTGATTCTGTTGCTGAAATCACAGTTAATTTACTGTACCACCGTGAGCGGAGGAAATAGAGGGGGCGATTGCAACCCGGCCGACTTATCGATTAGACCGCCTGAAGTATAATTCGTGCATGTCCTACGGTAATTTGTCGATTAATGAATGATTTCTTCCACCCTTTGATTAACAACAGGCTAGCTTGGCTGTATTTCAGGGAAAGATACAGTTGAAAGAACTTTAAGACTTTCCATGGAGTGTCCAATCAAAATATACTCGTAGCTTCCGACAGACTTATAGATTAACGGTAGGCCAGTTTGGCTGCGTTTCAGGCAAAGTTATAGATAAAAGACTCTTAACCCTTTTCATTGAGCGTTCAGGCTAGCTTTTAAGCTGTGTTTCAGGCAAAGTTACAGATAAAAGAACATTAATTCAAGTCTTTCCATGGAGTTTCCATTAAAATATACTTGTAGCTTCCAACAGACGTGTAGATTAACGATAGGCTAACTTGGCTCTTGGCTGTGTTACAGATAAAAGAACATTAAGGCTTTCCATGGAGCGTCCATTCAAAATATACTTGTAACAAACAAACTTCTGACAGAACTGTAGATTAACGGTAAGCTAATTTGGCTGTATTTCAGGCAGAGTTACAGATAAAAGAACCCTTAAGACCTTTCATGCAGCATCCATTCAAAATATACTCGTAGCTTCCATCAGACTAGTGAATCAATAACGATAGGCTAGCTTGGCTCTTGGCTATGTTTCACGAAAAATTACAGATAAAAGAAAAATAAGGCTTTCCATGAAGTGGCCATTCAAAATATACTCGTAGCTTCCAACATACGTGTAGATAACCGATAGACTAACCTGGCTCTTGGCTGTGTTTCAGGCAAAGTTACAGATAAAAGAACATTGATTTAAGGCTTTTCATTGAGCGTCCATTCAAAATATACTTGAAGCTTCCGACAGAATTGTGGATGACCGGTAGGCTAGCCTGGCTCTTGGCTGTGTTTCAGGGAAAGTTATAGATAAAAAACATTAGGGCTTTCCATGGAGTGTCCGTTCAAAATATACTCGTAGCATCCGACAGACCTGTAGATTAACAGTAAGCCAGTTTGGCTGTGTTTCAGGCAAAGTTACAGATAAAAAGACCCTTAACCCTTTTCATTGAGCATCCTTCGAAAATACTCGTAGCTTCCGACAGACGTAACGATAGGACAGCTTGGCTCTTGGCTATGTTTCAGGTAAAGTTACAGATAAAAGGAAAATAAGGCTTTCCATGAAGTGCCCATTGAAAATATACTTGTAGCTTCCGACCGACGTGCAGATTAACTATAGGCTAGCTTGGCTCTTGGCTGTGTTTCTGTCAAAGTTACAGATAAAAGAACATTAATTTAAGGCTTTTCATTGAGCGTCCATTCAAAATATACTTGTAACATCTGACAGACTTCTAGATTAACTATAGGCTAGCTTGGCTCTTGGCTGTGTTTCAGGTAAAATTACAGATAAAAGAACATCAAGGCTTTCCATGAAGTGTCCATTCAAAATATATGTGTAGCTTCCAGACAGACAGAATACGATCGATAACTGCAAATGTTTACGAGCACCTACCAGCACAGATTTTTATGATGGGTATTTAAATTCGATCAACTTTGGACCAATCACATGTTGACGAGGTTAATGATATAAAATCATACATTGTCCTATATCACCTTACACAAGATAAGTACTGAGTGCTTGCCAGCTGACTTCACTTTGAAGTCGCTTCCATTCAATACTAGCTGGTGTGTTACGCCGAAGGGCGGTTATACCGGCTATACAAATACAGATACAGAAATACGGTCCGTTAAGCCCCTGTCACACATTCACGAATCAGGCCTCCCGAACGCTAGCCGAACGCCCGCCAACCATGGTTCCGAGTGATTCGGCTAGCGTTCGGCTGGGTTGGCTGGCGTTCGGCTGGCGTTCGGCTGGGTTGGCTACGGTTCGGCTGCGCCAGCCGAATGTTTCAAAATGTTTAAAACATTCGTGAGCGTTTGGCTTGGTTGGCTGGTGTTCGGCTGGGTTGGCTGGTGTTCGGCTAGTGTTCGGCTGGGTTGGCTAGTGTTCGGCTGGTGTTCGGCGCATGTTCGGGGGTCAAATTTGCAGACGAATGTGTCCCGACCTACAGAGGAATCCCTGCTAACCATCTGCCAACCGTGCCGAATGCTTCCAGAGCGTGTGCCGATCACCCCGGATTACAGAGGAACGCTAGCCGATCACCAACCGAACATCAGCCGAACACCAGCCGAACACCAGCCGACCCCCCGACTCATTCGGGAACGCCCCCCAACCTCAGCAGACTAGGTTCCTACCCTGCCCTATAAAATCAGACTATTATAATTTCTTGCATGACACTAATGGCAAAAAGAGGTGACACCATGCCCCAAAAGAAGGCAAAGTCCAAGAACGTTGAAAAATACCACAAAGTTCAACTTTCACTGTATGGCATGCTAGTACGTAGTGGACCCCTGATTCTGCAAATTTTCATTCGGGACAGAGTTGGAACATGATTAGGAGGGATTCGGCAGTATTCGGCTAGTGATCGGGATGGTTGGAGGTAGGTTGGCCACCATTCGGGGCTGGTTCGTGGCTGGTTCGGGGAATGGTTCTGGAATGGTTAGGACGTGGTCGCCGCGGAAAGACAGGCGTGGCCTAAATCTGGGCAGTTGCTCACGAACGCCAGCCGACCTGTGCGGCTAGCGTTCGGCTAGCGTTCGGCTGGCGTTCGGGAGGCCTGATTCGTGAATGTGTGACAGGGGCTTAAGCCAATCCTACCCTGCTCCTCTTCTACTTCTTCTTCTTCTAAACTGCATTTCTAAAGGCACTTTCGATATCATTTACCTATCTAATAAGAGGCCTACCCTCCCACCTTGAGGTGAACGGAACTCTAGTCTATTGATACTGATGATACATGGCGCAACTTTTACATTATAGACTTTCTTGAGAAAGGCTTATAGAAAATAGTCTAAACTGACATAATTAGAATTCAGGTGAGGCGAAACTTTTTCTTACGCTTCGGCTACTTTGACCTCTTCAGCAATTTCATTCCTCTTAACCCCGTGTACGGCTCTCCCTAGCTGCAGTCGTGTGTAGGCGGAGTGCAACACACTTGAATCCATTTCAAACATTCATGTGCAGTGATAACTTCCCGAATTCGAGCATTCACGCTATAATTAATTTTACTCCGAAGCAAAAGTAGTTTGGAGGTAAATGCAGTGATGGTAGAGCCATGAAGACACCGTCTAACGCCTAGTTAGGCCATGTTGATTTGATTATATGGATGACATCCTCTGGGAACCCCCAAACTGATGCGAACGTGTTTGGCAAAAAAAGTTTGGCAAAAAAGTTGCCTTCGTTATGAAATCTACGTGGTCATGAAGGTTGAACAAATGACTAAACACACAGAGTATGGTATGGCAAATAATAGACTCTTCATTTTCATTTCTTCACATTTTCTTTTCTCTTTGAAATGATTTTGGCATTCTACGACATTAATATCGTTTTCCAATATCTTTTTTTGCATAATTTACGTCATATGTTTGCTCATTTTGCAGCTGCTTTGTACGATTTACAGTATGGTCGACCGAAAACGTTTTTTTTTGGGGGGGGGGGCAATGGACGAAAATTCATGCACACACGGATGTCATCCATATAATCAAATAAACATGGCCTTATCTCTGTCCCTAGACCTGAACATCAGCAGAATAAAAAGAAACATGAATACAGATTTGTTTCGTTGTGTATAAAGATCTCAGTGGCTAGACTTTGGGTCGGTGTACCTGCCAATTTGGGAAGAATACTGACAGCTACTAACACCACTGGTATTACTAGTCTGATTAAAACTCCCATTTACAAACTTTCCGGAGCCCAAGGGCAGTTGACTTTCCAGCAATTTCTGACAACGCCATTTTTTTTAGATTCAAGGAAGCGGTTACTCTCATCTTCTGAAAATTACAAATTACTCAAGAACTACTACAAAACTTTTTAAGCTCTGATTTTCCTTTTACCTTTAGTTTGTATTTATCATATATTCTGTCGTTTGGTGGGTTTGCGTTCATCACATAGTTGGAGAGTTTAAAATTTGTTCTAACACAACAAGGCAAAAACTCACCATGAATTTTCGGTCGATCTCGTCAACCTTTGTCAGATAGCTGATTCACTGCGCTGAATTTCCGGAATCCGGAAGCGTGATGACGTCAGGATTGAATCAAAAGTGGCCGTTTTCCGGAAAGTCAGCGCAGTGAATCAGTTATCTGACAAAGGGTTGACGAGATCGACCGAAACTTCATGGTGAGTTTTTCTCATGTTGTATTGGAACAAAGCTTTAAACTATGGATTCAACCAACACAGATGATCTTTTATTCGAACTTTATCACATGTCGACATCACTTTCTAGTCATTTAAGCTAATTTCGTGTTCACTCATTCTTTGGTATACATGTTTAATGGTGGCATCAACACAGGTTAGTGAACTTGAGTGCGCCTTCACTATGTATGTATGTAATTTTTTCTTATTGAAAAAAATGGTGTGTCTATGAATATAAATCGATAAAATATCATCGCTCTCGGTGTGCTTGCACAAGGCTATTATAAAAGGTTATTCCAAATTACAGTAAGCTGATTTATTCTATGCCTAGGAATTCCGGAATGTAAGAAAGGGGGATCTCTGTTGACCCTGGCCCTGTCTGTATTCTAATATAAAATGCATTAGTTAAACTTGTTATCGATACAATATGCAACTGTAGGCATGAAAACCTGTCTCCGCATCAGTTGAATAGGTCGAGAGGCTAAAGTGCTAGGAGGTGTATGGTGTAGTTTAAAGCAGAAGCTTATTTATGCTTTGGGAAAATTCATTACTTTCATTCGATTTTCTTTATTGCCCCTCCTCACATTTTCGTTCCCTAGCATATTGCAGTTGTATGACTTTTTGTTGAAAGTGCCCAGGTGGCATAACGTTAATAAACTAGGTAAGGTTTGTATGTCAGGGTGGAGACTCCAATCTGGTAGAATCGGCAATTCTACCATTAGACATCCCGATAGGAGTCTTTGTTGACAGAGACTCCAATCAGGATGCTGTTAGGGTGGTTTCCCATTTACCAATTCCAAAATTTCAAGTCAATCCATTGATCTAAGGTGACATGAATCAAAGTTGAAAAGTTCTGACTGTCTTTTAAGTAAATAAAAACTCCAATCGGGATCTCTACTACGTATGTACGATCGCAAACTGAGAGCATTTTTGGGATAGCCATGCATGTGTCGTACATATGCAGCAGCCATGTTTTGGAGCAAGCTGTTATGCTGATAACTGGCTTAAAACTCTACCGCGCGGGCAGAACGACGAGGTTAATTATTTTCCATACTGAACACAATTTTCTTAATCTTCAGAGCTGAGCTTGGATGAAAAGGTCGCAGGGGAAATTGACTGTTCTTATGATAAACCCTTTGCTTAAACTTTGCGATCAGACCAATCCGCTGGTATGAACCAATTCCAAGGCAACCACGTACATAGGGTCATTTTCCGTTCATTGACCAATGCGATTCAATATTCAACATTTGCTTCTTGTATCGTGGCGTCCATGCTATAGTGGTTAGGCTAGCATACACAGGTCGATAGGGTCACGGGTTCGATTCCACAGCGGCTGGATGTCGTGTCCTTGGGAAAGGAGAAATTTTGAAAGTCACTATACACTACTTCCCTCTCTCCACGTACCCAGATGTAAAATGGGCACCTGGCTTTGTTTGGGGAGGCAAAAGGTGGTGGAAAGAGAAGGATGGGCTCCGCCTTCCAATACCGTGCCCTAGACACAATGAATTAACAACAATCCACTACCCCTACGGCCTGTAAAAGTCTAGGGGAACTTTACCCTAACTTTTTATTGCTTATATACATGTAAATAACATTGTATTCCAATGATAATTCATTACATACCCACAGCAACTTGCAACCTTTGGAAATTCGTATTTAACCCTAAACAGTACACCTGGGGTCCGCGTGGACCCCAGCACTATATATTCTGTAATATTTTTTTTGTTTCTAAAGATTTTTTTCTGAAATTTCAGGTAATTGTCACCCACAAAGTTGTGCCTCAACACAGTGCAGAAAATTCTGTTTCCCCCATTTTTTTTAAATTTTGTATCTGATTTTCTTTTGGGGTCCGCGCGGACCCCAGCCGGCTCTCGATCGTAATAGATACACTGGCGTTCTTATACTTTACTTTTTTTCTTATACTTTACTTTATTTTCAGGCTTTTATGATAAGTGACACATGCTTTCTAACATTAATAACATTTTATATAATTTAATGTGATTTTTATTAATATTTATGCTAATTTGATGACCTCATTGGTCAAAACCAAGATCCAAGATGGCGGATAATTAAATATGTATGACGTCATTGTATGACGTCACTGGTGTTGCTAAGGGCAACATAAGCTTTAGCAGACCTTATCATTTTATCATAAACACTTTTTGTTAAAATTGCGTTGTATACCATTAAGTTTTAAGAGAATAACCTATTTATAACGGTTTTAGCCATTAAAATAATATGAATGACGTCATAATGACGTCATACTACGTCATAACGACATCAAAATTGTTGTATTGATTAATTTTTACTAGTACACCATATTCTGAAAATTTGGTGGCCATACGATATACCGTTCCCGAGTTCTGAGGGGGGCAATAAGCCCCCTCCCCCAGTCCCACGAACCTCCAAAGCTTTAAAAACGGGTATTTCTTGAGTCCTTCTTTTCTTCACCAAAAAATTGGAAAAGGTAAAAATGTATGATTTTTGTACGTAATGTGGACTCAGAGGTTCACACATCGATTCAGCAAAACAATTGAGCTGGTAGCATACTGATAATTTCAAAAAATTAGCAAAAAACTGTTTGGGGTCCGCTCGGACCCCAGGTGTACAGATTAATCAGTCCGGGAAGGTGTACTGTTGAGGGTTAAGAGTCCCATTTCAAGTAATAACATTTACCCTTGCCTTCACTACCGATCCTTACGGACTTATGCCATCACCCAAGTGTTGGATATATGACCTTCAAGAGAAATCTACTTATTTCTACTTGACTTTCCATCTCCCATTTGTGATACTGCCTCGACACCCTCAATGAGTTTCACCAACCACGCTGCAACGATACGCCGTCTGATTCAATCATGGTTGTTTTCCACCAGAGGCTGCGGCCGCTGAGCGACAGATGAGCGCTCAAATATTGAAATGATGAAATGGATGTCTTTATTTCAGGTATTTCACTCATAGAAAACAACGGTACAAACATAGAAACACAAACTATACATACAGCATCTTATATACATTAAAAAAAAGAGAGTTACTGTACTGACAATAAGACCTCAGCAGACATTGTGGTAAAATTTCCTATTTATACAATTGGTATAGCGATACAAACGCCTTATTTCCGCCCGGACACAATCATCGTCACTTAACTTAGTGTTTAGACAGATGCCAAGATAAACAAAAGTATCCACATATTTCAGGTGCACAAATACATCAGTAGCAGTAAAGTACATACATTGACAAGACTTCTAATACAAATCTAATACAGCGGTTTTAAAACTTCTCTAATCCATAGGTTCGGCTTCTTCTCGAATCTTAGTGATGTTGGATAATATTTGACAGATTGGTCAGCAATTTTTTTATGGGCAAAGAACGACTTTTTAATGTTTTTCTTGTGTCTCGCTGTCTTTTAAATCATACTTTCGCATCGCACATCATGCCTACATGACAGGGAACTAAGAACAAAGGACAACTTCACGCAGTTCAGCTGCAGGACTTCTAGATTTAAGAATAGTGTTTTACCTTTTACTGTCGACTTGTTAAGCCAATCATGATGGGTTTTAAGCGTATCATGCCCCAATTCAGCCATGTAAGGCTGCAATGGTATGTGTGTTGCAAATAATCCAGTCTATCCATCTATGTTTTAGTTATAAAATCAAGGGTCACAGAAATCCAATTTGGTCGCTCAACGATCGCCGTCTAATGAAAAGAGGACCTAAAACTTTTTGTCCTTAGATTATCAGCGAAGCTATGACAGAACTCACCGTTGACAAGGCTTGTTGTATTCCAAAACGTGTTCTATTCTAAAACACGATTTTTGGATACTACGAAATGGAATGCATATGCATTCCAAAACGTGGTCCATTCCAAAACTTGTTTTGGAATAACACGAAGTGCAATGCATGTTGTATTCCAAAACGTGATATCCATTCAAAAACATGGTTTTCGTAATCACCAGTTTTTGTTATAACCTAAACCCTAATCTATTTACGTAGTACGTACCTACACATACACACATACATACATACAAACATACAGACAGACAGACAGACAGACAGACAGACAAACAGACAGACAGACAGACAAATAAGGCTTACTTGACAGGCACAAGATGGAGTCCCTGCAGAGTACTTAGGAGTCTGGGTGCCTGACATTCCAAATCGTGGTCTACCTGTGCCATGATTTGGAATGCAACGAATTGGAATGCCTGTTGTATTCCAAAACCTGATCCATTCAAAAAAAAATTGGAATGTTTTGGAATGCAGCAAGAGTCTACTGCAACCTTTTTATAGACTGACGTCATTGCAAATGGGTTTAATATTACCTTCTATTACTTCCTACTTTACTTTTTTCCATCGCTTGTTTGATTAACATGCCTGTTGTGTTACGGCACCACATGAAGGATAACTCTGCCACTGAAATCGTGTATTTCTAGACACGGTCATTCCTCAAGCAAGCCATCTCACGGTTGAAGAATGTCCCTATGCTTTCAATAAGAGACATTTATGGAGATGAATGTATTTGGAACGTGTCGCGGTTTGATATGATAATGAAATTTATGAAAATAATCACCACCTCGTAAAAGTCTGTAGATTAGCTTCGTATAAAGCTGAATGAGCAATACAGAATGTTTTATTTATATCATTCGTATGACGGTGTCCTAAGAATTGCGGCTAACACTACACGAAAACTTGGATTTACCAAAGGTAGTAAATGCCAGTAAAGTCGAGTAATGTTTACTTTGTAAACAGTACCGGACTTGAGAATGGTAGTAGATAAAAGTCAAGTTCGGTGATTTTATTTACTGCCGTTGTAAAAGTCTGAAATTACGGGTACTAACTTCTATCTACTATCATTGTAAAGTCCTGCACCTGCAATTCAACATTCCCCGACTTTATTGGCATTTACTACCTTTGGTAAATATCCAACCTTTCGTGCAGTTTAAGTTATCTGGCGACTCGGGTCTGCATAAGGTTAAAGGTGTGCCAAGGTACTCTCCAAGCAGAGGTTTGGGTTTTGGGCTTATTTTTGGCGTGTTTTTAGGCTTTTTTATCGGGCTTTCTTTTTTCACTGAAGTTTTGTTTCTACCCAACCCAACTTGGAGAGTATGCCTAGGAGACACAGAAATAAATGGAGAGACTGAACATTTAGGCATCTGTGAGAATGAGTAATTTCTTTCCAACCTTTCACAAAGCTGCGGAATTTGCGCACAGTTGATAGAACGCCAAACCGTTTTATGTCCGGCCAAATGGATTTTTCTGGACGGCGGAGGTTGCCAACTGCACTCAAAAGCTTAAACCGTAACGTACGTCTTGTGGTTTGGCGCTGCTAATCTCTCAAAGTACTTGAGCTTGGCATGGGCACAGAAAACCGTTTGTAAGTTGTAATAACGTATATACTGCATTCTCCGTCGTGTTGTTTGGTGCACGGTATCATCTTTCACAGCCGTGCGTCTGTATGGCCAAATAGCTTGTTTCCCCGTAACGATACTTCTTAATACTTCCCTCTGCGTTCGCACACATAGATCTCAACTACCGGGACTGTAATCTGATGTCGCAGCTGTGACAGCAATAATGTTCTGGCCATCCTAAAGGTCTTACCTCACTTAACAGACGCTCTGGTGTACTATGAATAGCAATACTAGTTCATTTCACGGCGCCTTCAGGGCAGAAAAGTCTGAATATACACGACATGTGATGAATGATGTCTACAGTGACACCTGCGAAAAGCCATGCACAAATCACGCACCTTCTCTTTGAAGAGTAGTAGCGGAGGGGGTTGAAAAGCGAGTGATAAGGCTGGAGTAAATTAATCCGCAACCGGACTACTTTGCCGGAAGAAACGCGTTACAGCAGAGATAACGTACCAAGTCTTTGCCTCTCGGGGGGCCGATTTCACATTTACGTAGTAACCTCCGACATTTCATCAACAAACTTAGGGTAAAATTGCTTAAACCGCAAAGCGTGCGTCTTGTGGTTTTGCGCTGCTCATCTCTCTAAGTACTTGAGGCTGGCATGAGCACAGAAAACCGTTTGTAAGTTGTAATAACGTATCTACTGCATTCTCTGTCGTGCTGTTTGGTGCACGGTATCATCTTTCACAGCCGTGCGTCTGTATGGTTAAATAGCTAGTAGTGTCCCAATAACAATACTTCTTACTACTTCCCTCTGCGTTCGCACACATAGATCTCAACTACTGGGACTGTAATCTCACGTCGCAGCTGTGACAGCAATAATGTTCTGGTCATCCTAAAGGTCTTACCTCACTTAACAGACGCTCTGGTGTACTATGAATAGCAATACTAGTTCATTGCACGGCGCCGTCAGGGCAGAAAAGTCTGAATAGACACGACATGATGTCTACAGTGACACCTGCGAAAAGCCGCGCACAATCACGGACCTTCTCTTTGAAGAGTAGTAGCGGAGGGAGTTGGAAAACGAGTGATAAGTCTGGAGTAAATTAATCCGCTACCGGACTACTTTGCCGGAAGAAACGCGTTACAGAGATAACGTAGCAAGTCTTTGCCTCTCGGGGGGCCGATTTCACCTTTACGTAGTAACCTCCGACATTTCATCAACAAGGGTAAAAATGCTTAAACCGCGAATCGTGTGTCTTTTGGTTGTGTGCTGCTAATCTCACAAAGTACTTGAGGTTGGCATGTACACAGAACCGTTTGTAAGTTGTAATATTGTTTCTAGTACATTGTATTTCCATTGATCTCCTGCATTTATCCCCCCGGGGAATGAACATGCAATAAAGATTCAATTATTAATAATCCATCTACTGCATTCTCCATCTTTTACGGAGTAAACTCTGATATTTCATCAACAAGGGTAAAAAAGCTTAAACTGCATCTGATGTCTTGTGGGTTTGCGCTGCTAATCTCTCAAAGTACTTGAGGTTGGCAAGAGCACAGAATCGATATCGTTTGTAAGTTGTAATAATCCATCTACTCCATTCTCCATCTTTTATGGAGAAACCTCTGACTTTTCATCAAAAAGCGTAAAAAAAGCTTAAACCGCATCGTGCATCTTGTGGTTTTGCGCTGCTAATCTCTCAAAATACTTGAGGTTGGTATGAGCACAGAACCGTTTGTAAGATGCAATAATCCATCTACTGCATTCTCCATCTTTTACGGAGTAAACTCTGATATTTCGTGAACAAGGGTGGCGGTTAACACGGTTAAATACATAAAAATACAAATAAAAAAAACAAACCAGAAAGGTAACATTTGCAAAGCAGATGCATTATGTTTACCTTCACATAGTCTAGCCTAAGAAACTACTGCTCTGGATATCTTTACTAAAACACATTGATATATATGGTGACCAGCCCCTTCAACTTGCTACATATTATAACCCAATACCACAGGGTGTCTGTTACAGCACCGGTTACCACTGTGACAGACGCCTGGTCCAGGTTATTGACCTTATGTGTTTGGAGAAGAAGAAACTAAGCTGAGTTACAGCTGCGAACACTTTTTTTGCATCACCAAAATTATTAACATAGCCAGTGCGAATCGTGCTCACTGGCACTACATAAAAAGCACATCATCCTACACTACGGTATTCACATCACCTCACCTTTATGTAAATAGAACATCGGAGCACGTCCCCAAGCTTTCGTCTCGTGGATTGGGTTATGGTTGGCGACAGCCAGGAGAATTATTCTCCAGTAGGCGGAAAATTAGTTGTTAATTCATCATTATATCACACGCCTGAGGTGACATCTACCATATGTGATACCGCCTCGGCTCCCTCTAGGGTGTTTCAAAAACCACCCTGCAGAGATACGTCGTCCCTGTCTGTTAAGGCGCGGTCACATTTGTCGTAAAACATTTTTGAAAGGGAAATTATGTAACATTTTCCACCAAAAATTGAAATATTTTAATTGAAAAAAACTTCGTGTGATGGTAATTTACTTCCACTTTTCTTCAGCATATTTGTGCAATTATCTCACATTTCTGACATTTATGGTTGGCGCTAGAACAGCCCACACGATACGCACTCATTTTGCGGCACGACCACATAATTTCTGAATGTAAACAAACATGACTGACAGCTGTGTTTCCAGTTTGTAAACTCACTCGTATGGCGTCATATTTTGGCACCTCCACTTCCTGAATGGCACTTATTTGCAATGGAGTAGGGTTGATTCAACTTACTTTGTAAAGAAATGACCAGAAAATGACTTAGCTTATCGTCCTAATGACTTAACTTATCTTAATGACTTAATTTATCGTCCTAATGACTTAACTTATCTTAACGACTTAACTTATCGTCCTAATGACTTAACCTATCTTAATGACTTAACTTATCGTCCTAATGTTACATAATGAAGCTACAGATATGGCGATGACAGAAACAACCGTCGACAAGGATCTATGGCAATATTTTCCGTCACAAGATAAGTAAATTTTGTGTGACACATTAAAAATCTGAGAAGCCTAATAAATAGATAAATGAATAACCGTATGAGACATTTCCATGAATGCTCTCAGTTTATTGTCTTAACCTATCGTAAAACTTTATTTGACCGGGACCGGGAAAAAGGGATTTTTTTGTGGGGGCGTTCTTCAGGACGACAAAAAGGGCTGTTAAGAATGCATTGCTAACAGTAACACCTAGCTCCAGTGCACAGCAAACCAGTCATATTAGCCCTGATGAAGATGGCAGACGAACGTCGGCTCTTGTTGAACAAGTGGTTGTGAATAGAAAACTTTGCTATTCAAATTATTCACAAACCTGATTAAACTATTTACAGAGTAATGTATCTTGTTATTTTTGCATATGTTTTTCTGACATGTGTAAGCCCTGTCACTGGCCTTAGCCGCATAACTAGCCATGAAATGTATAGTACTCTGTCCTACAGGCTAGATCACAACTTGTCTGCAGTCAGACAAGGTACTGACTGCAGCAGACTTACGTACTTACGTAATAAGTCTACCTATATCAGGTGTTACCAAAACAACAGACCAGAGTAGTTCAGCTAATGTTAATTTAGTTAACCTGTGTTTTCACATCTTTCTAGTTCTTTCCGGAAATGTAACCACAAATCCTGGGCAGTATCGATAGTAATCCCACAATCCTCGTGTTCAACCTAAGTTGTAAATAAGAAAAGTTCGCCAACCCAAGCAAACCTCCGCACGAGGCTTATCCACATCCTCACGGTATTTTGCAGCTGGTGGGTTTTCTTTCTTTTTATTTCCTTGCAAAAACTGGCCTTCAGGCTTGTTTTTGATGCTGGGTAGAGCTCTAGATAGCTTTGTTGTTGTGTTTAGTGGTGTTCAGGGGGTCAGAGGTCATTGCGGCCATCGTACAAGGAGTTTGAGCCGATTCAAAAATAAGAATTTGGGGCTAAATGAACAATTTGGAGGCCAAGCTATCCTGTCAATGTGAGTTTTCAATAGTTGAACACTCAAGGAGGTGATTTTTGACAGCTCATTTCTTAGGTGTTTACTATACTTTTCAATGGGAGCTCGAAATGGTGGGCTCTGCCCCCAAGGCACGCAACGACAACTTCTCTTCATATTTAAGAAAATAGAAATCTTAAGACTTGGCAAGGAGATGCTGGCTTCGATCCAAGGCACGGCAACCACTGTCTCCTAAACACTTGAGAAAATAGAAAACTTACGGCTTGGCACAGAGGAACTGGCCTCGATCCAAGGCACAGCAACCGCTTTCGTTTTCCTCCGAACAATTAAGGAAGTAGAAAACTGTAGTGACTGGCCGGCCATACATCAAGTTGCTGTGTCCTCTCCCGACCTATCCAAGGAGCTTAACTTGGCACACGCTTTTCTTACTAAGGCGGCACTGTCATCTTAATTTTGTGGATGACATCCTCTGGGGACCCCAAATCTAATGCGAGAGGGCGAATAAAAAAATCCAACAAAGAAAAAAAAATGAATACAAAGCTGGTAGTGCGAATTTGCGGTCATACATAACGATTTTACGACAAGCTGGCATATGCTGGCTTTTGCGGCATTTACGAGTAGGCACTGTACTGAGTTCCTGAGTTCCGCAGAGCTTTATTAGTAACCTGGGTGCCGTCCTCCGTAGTTACCACCGGGTCCCTACTGTCGCTAGATACCATGGACTACGGAAAATGGCACCCAGGCTAGAACCTTGGAGGAGGTGATTTTTTTAGAACACTGGCGGAAATCAATGCACGCTCGGGTGTCATCGATAAAATCAAATCAGTGTGGTCTACGACAAGGTATCATAGATATTGTCATTTTGTGCACGATACCATGTGTATGGTACAATAGCACGACTGATTTGCAGGTACTTTTTATTACTTTCCCTTCTTAAACACACTGCACGATCGAAAAGTTGGATTTACCAATGGTAGTAAATGCCAGTTAAGTCGGGTAATGTTTAAAAAAACGTGCAGATGCAGGAGTTTGCTTCTGAAAGGACTTTTGAGGCCGTAGAAACAACGGATTTGTCGACCTTCCAGTGTTTTTACCTTCCCAATCCAAGTGGTAAGATTTGTTGCTACGTCTTGTCGCTAGGGGTCGCCGCCGTTACAGCCAGATGGACGCTGTTTTAAATAATAATATTGATGGTGAAACACTGCCCCCCCCCCCAAGTCATCGGCCTTAATGCACCGATACTCAGCAGTAAACTTTACTACATGCCTCAAAACCTAAGTTGCGGATTAGGTGCGTGCGGATTGGGCATGACTTCCAGCTGCCGATAACTTCACCGATAAGGCGAGGAAAGGGTTTAGGACGAGCAAAGCCGCGGTGACGTGCGAAGAGCGGTGCTCAAGATTATCCCCGCAGCGAGAGTTATTGACTTTTTTTGGTCATCAACTCCTGCACAATAGACCTATCCCGTAGCCCCGCCCACCTCCGCCAAACCGTAAAAATGTCAAATATTTGACGGAATCGCTCATTGGTCCAACCACTACGTGCCATTCTCTCATTGGTTGAACTGATAATTGTGATAGACAGTCCAGATCGGTCTATTGGTCAAAAGTTGATACCACCTATCGTCTCTGTTGACTGTTGTGTGATGCCCGGTGTGCCTTGATGGGCATAAAGCTTTATTTCCATTAAAGGTAGGCATGAGAGAGGACACGTTATATGTAAAATTCTAGCTATGCATCTAAATACATATTACTGAGGCGATAAAGGCTAACTTGAAAGCAGCCGAATAGCTATTACCGAAAATCCATTATACATATTTGTAAGAAGAAAAGAAACATCAAAAGTTTAAACATGAAGAACACTCGAGACGCACGCAAAATTGAATGTCACGGTGTCTTTCACACGCCCCCCTTCCCAGTGCTACTTCTATAAGTGACGTCTCCTTCACCTTGTGACCTGATATCTCTATTCAGAGGTGAAAAGAAACATCTATACCCGCCGACCCATAATTGAAGGTCAAGGTGCCTTTCACCCCCCCAGTGCTACTTCCATTAGTGTGTCTCCTTCACCTTGTTCCCTGATATCTCTATTCAGAGATGAAAAGAAGCATCTATACCCGCCGGCCCATAACTGAATGTCAAGGTGCCTTTCACAAGCCAAGACCCCTCCCCCCTGTGCTACGTCCATTATTGACGTATCCTTCACCTTGTTTGCTCATATCTTTATTCAATCCAAGCAGATATCGGTGATGCCTGATGAGTGGCGAGCCCAATAGTGTAGTCAATCACCTTTCCATGAGTTGATTGGAGATGGCGGATGCTGTCTGAGAGCTCTGCTAATGTTGAGGTCACATTTCCAAACCGGGGCCCGGCCGGGCAGTCTCATGGAACGAAAATTATAATACAAAACATAACAAAGCACAAAAAAGTTGAGAAAATTCATAATGGGAACTATTTGCGTATATTCTTGATATAAATTGTTCATTTTTCGTTAATCGAAACAGCCCGGCCGGGCCCCGGTTTGGAAATGTGACCTCAGCATAAACTGTGCGTCGTGTGTATAATTCCTTTACTATATTCAATCAGTTTGCAAACGTTCCAGCTATTCCTCAGGAATTTGCACTATTCACACGCACGCAACATCTGTTTAACCCAGAAATAGGGCTACTTCAGGTTACTTCTAAGAACAAAAGGCTAGAAAACATATTTGTTGCTGTAACGTTAAGTATTGAAAAAAAGGACCGAGCAAAGTTGATTTTGGTTCGACAGAATCAACTGTATTTTCCTTTGCCATACATTGAGACCTAGTACATCTAGAACGAGTGCTCCACTAGTGTTAATTGTGCAAAGTAAGTAATCTACAAGCATATCTTTTGGGGGCTGCAAGACAGTATCAAATACGCAATACATGTATCCATTCGGCAGCCGAAGGCTGGCGTAAAAAAAAGATACCAGTACAAAAGCCCGATAAAAATGGCTAAAACACGTCACAAAAGTCGAAGCCCAAACCTCTGCTTGGAGAGTACGAAGCAAGTGCCAGTCAGGCTGAGAATTGGTATTCTATAAGTTTTACGGACCCATTACAAGTCTCCCATCACGTTTCCTTACAGCCCTTTGGTCCGTTACTAATGACCTCTGTACATCTTGGTCAGTCAAGCCCGATAGCCCTTCTGTCGAGTGAGACGCCGACGCCTTTGCCTGCGTCAGCGACAAGTTACCCAACTCACCAGAGGCCACAAAAGCAATAACCCTTAGCTGGTGGAAAAGTGTAATCATATGTATTCTTACGGTTTGCACGTTTCTTGGCGTCTATTAGACGCTGATTCTAATAAGATCATCCTCCGGAAGGCCGGCTGACTGACACGTTTAAGAAGCTCGCCCACTCAGGTCAGGAAACTTCTCCTTTTCTTGACTTTCTAGAAGACGAACTAGCATATAACTCTGTAATACTTTGGACCACAATAAATTGATAGTATGTGTAACCTAGGACTAGCTTGTGAATCATATCCATGCCGTGCAGCCGGAGCGACCTTGGCTAGAGCAGCTCTATCAGTCGTCTCAAGTGGCGCGCTAGCACCGCATGACAAGTGGTATTTACCAAAGGCAATAAATGCCAGGTAAGTCTGGTAAGGGTTACCTTCGGGATTTGATGATTTAGGCAACCATTATCAGACCTACCTACTACACGTACCTGGGACATACGTAATAGATTAAATAACAGCTGGAGTATGATATACAGGGCTCACTCAACAAAAAGTGGGATTTACCAATAGCGGTTAATACACACAGGGAATATGTACTGGTGCCGCTTATCACCTAAAGCAACCATTACTTGACTTACGTGACCTTGGTAAGTCCCATTTTTCATGCAGTAGCTGGCCCCTGACTCACTGATACGGTTATAGTTCAGAGGCTGTCTCGGTGTTTTGAGTTTGTACTGATTGGATATAACAAGTGTGCTGTTCAGTTTGACACGCTGAAGTTAAATTCAGTTAACTAAGTTATCAAAGGTACGAAGCTGTGCCGACTGCGAGTGAGGCCGTGAAGGATAGAACTGTCATACCTGATTGAATACTGCAGTCACTATTCAGATACTCAATTCTGTACACATAATCTCGTCAGTCCCTTTCTGAACTCGTAGACGCGTAAAGACTGCTTAAAGAGTCCTCATCGAATGTATTCATTGTCTTCATTAATTCATTCACCCATCCATCCATTCATTGCTTCCTCGGCAGTTTATTAATCCCTAAGGAAGGTTACCGAAACGTTGTCAGATACAATCATACTATGAACCCTGTCTAGAGATTATTTCATATCGAACAATGAAAGACTTGTCAAAAGGGCAGTACTACGTTACGTGTCCCCTAGTTACCGAACTGTTGTCAGATACAATCACTTGGCTGTGTAGCTAGCTAAGAACCCTGTATAGATATGATTTCAAATTTAACTGTATTAATAAACAACCAGGAAAGACTTGTCAAAAGGGCAGTACTACGTTTCGTGTCCCCTAGTTACCGAAACGTTGTCACGTACAATCACTAGGATGTGTAGCTAGCTATAAGAACCCTGTATAGAGATTATTGCCTTCGTCAAGAAGGGTATGTTTTCATGGGCGTGCGTGTGTGTGTGAGTCTGTCAACAGTATAACTCGAGAAGGCTTAAATGGATTGTCTTCATATTTGGTAGGTGGGTAGGTCTTGATGAGACCTAGAAGTGATAGGAATATGGGCCCCCTGGCGGCTCGTTATGGTACTGCAGCGGTACTTCCGGTTTTGATATATGGTGATCTGGACATGCTAGGGTCATGATTTTTGGGTGGTAGATAGCTCTTGTGCTCTGGAAGAAGTGACATAAGTTTGGGCCCCCTAGCTGCTTGCTTTGGAACTGCAGGAGCATTTGTATGAAAATGTTTAAAAGTAGGATAACTCAATAACCGGTCGACAGATCGTCCTGATATTTGGTGTGTAGGTAGCTTAAGTGATGCTTGACATAATTAGATGACAATTATGCAAATCATGATCTAATTTGCATAATAAATGAAGCAATTCTATAATTCAGTTACCTTCCATGATACTCTACCTTCATTGTGACACATGGGCTACAGGCTGTCCCAGAGGGAGAAAGTCCCAGAGGGGATAGTCATTAAGCCGTCCATGTACATTGTAGCTGCAGGCGGTGTTGCCTTACATGTCCTTGCACAGATGTTTTTTCCC
Organism: Branchiostoma floridae x Branchiostoma japonicum; assembly: GCA_013266295.2. Classification (NCBI taxonomy): domain Eukaryota; kingdom Metazoa; phylum Chordata; class Leptocardii; order Amphioxiformes; family Branchiostomatidae; genus Branchiostoma; species Branchiostoma floridae x Branchiostoma japonicum. The sequence continues at coordinate 14,854,984 of CM023829.1, read as the reverse complement.
TTGCCCAATGCACGATTGCAGACTGCATCGGCAGGGGTAGTTTTCAGGATCCAACTTCCATATTTAGGGGGACTAATATATCACTTCTACCTTCTTAAGTTATATAACGATAACATCCTTTGACGAAGGCATGAGATCGTTGACCTCTAGTTTAATATCAATCTGTACTAATAAGCAACCATGAAAGACTTGTCAAAAGGGCAGTACTACGTTTCGTGTCCCCTAGTTACCGAACTGTTGTCAGATACAATCACTTGGCTGTGTAGCTAGCTAAGAACCCTGTATAGATATGATTTCATATTTAACTGTATTTGATAAACAACCAGGAAAGACTTTGCAAAAGGGCTGTGCCGCGTTTCATGTTCCCCTAGCCTAAGGATTACAAACATCTGCATTTTAGGACGATGATGGCAACAAAGTCCCGGAATCACAGGACGGCGGCTATGTACAATTGCGTGGCTGTATTGGTGCATATCAACACAAAATGAAAATGCATTTCATCAATTTGGACAGGTTTCCACAAATGAAATCCTTCTTTTTTTTCTATCGGAATCTAGCTGCTGCAATCGTCTAGATGTTGTCCTACGCATCTGGTGAGAACTACATTATACTATCTATAGAGTAAAATGCTTCAATAAATGAAAGTCACTCCGTGGATACTAATTAATACCAGGCTACAGTTGTGAAATTAAGGGAGGATTACCTTCTCAATCCTTTAATCCTCTCCCCAGGTCATGCGAAGTTATAATCAGTTCCTGTTTCCTCCCTCGGTAGTTGTGTCGTTCCCGGTGCTTTTCCTGATCAATAGATCAATAGTCTGATGTACCTTTGATCAACTGTTTAATGTAACGTTGCGAGGGAAGGTCACGGGAAACATATGCTAGGGTCTCGTTGCATCACCTTGTCATGTTTGTTAATAGACAACGGCGCAAGGCTCTTTCTGGTGGTACTAATGATTAGTATCTTCACGTTCAAGTTATGCACAGCATAGCGTAAAAGGAATATTTCAAACACAGTTGAATTCCCAACATCCAATTCAGTTTGATTGGGTAAAACTCAGTTTGATTGGGTAAAACTCAGTTTGATTGGGTAAAACTCAGTTTGATTGGGTAAAAAGTGGTGTATCTTGATACACCTCGGCAAATGAGCCAATCAGGAATCAATCGGATTCACTGCATGAATAATGAGGTTTACCAATGATGATAAATGCCAGGTAAGTCTGGCAATGGTTGCTTTAGGCGACAAACCTCGCCAGCATACATGTCCTGTGTGTATCACCATTTGTGGAGTGAGCCCTGCATATCTAACTTCTTTTATTGCGCGATTATGCTACAGGTACGTATGACACATACGAATGGTTGTTTAAACAATAGCGATACATCAACGGTTAGGTAAGTTTGATAATGGTTCCCTAAAAATACAAACAAAACAGCCATTATCAGACGTACCTGGCATTTATCGCCATTGGTAATTCCCACTTTAAATTCCTTCTAGTGACTCGAGTGGTAGTAGGAATACTACACCTGCATTGTCATCTGCAAAGGACTCAAGATCAATTCCGGTTCCTCTTTCTCACGACAGGAATCTCACGGCAGCACTCCGGAATACGAAGTGTACAGCGTGACCTCATGACATTGCCATGCTTTTCGTTTGATGAGAATTCTTCATTTTAGAGTCATCTCGCTTCACCGGTGTCTTTTTCCAGCCCAATATGCATGCTTTCACATCTGAGGTCACTTTGTAACGTGACTTCAATCAAACCTGATACATTCCATCCGTTTTGCATCAGTCCCTGGCGTGGGACATTTTTACTGTCAAAGGTGCCGTATCTGGTCATTACCATTCAGATGGAGGAGTCAATTTCATGCCTGGTGTATGGGTGGCGTGCGTTTCGACCTGCGCATACTTCTACTGCGAAATATTTGTCGGCACTTTCCATGTACGCTGGGAGAAGAAGTACCGTAATAAAAACTCGATCCTTTTACTCTAAATCAAGACATCTAGTACGTGTAGTTAGCCAAATTGGCTATATGTTGTCAGGTTTACGACACACTGCCTTGATATGTGATATTGAATGATGACTAAACATAACATGAAAGCATTTGAATATGCAGCGAAGAGACTGATAGTACTAGGAATGCCTAAATGTCGATGCCTTGAAGGATATGCCCATATATATATATGCCGGTGGGCATAATTTGCAACGTGGGAAAGCACATCAGAATTCAACGATATCATGAAAGTCCATCTGTGTTGGTAGTTACATGTTTAAAAACGTTTCTTCCAACACAAGGATTGTTCTGGCCTAGAGCTTCCGACCAGTCACTCCTTGGGCATAATCCTTGGGCAGAACTTCACTCACTACAAAACAGCCCTGCAAGACCTCTCCCTCGAACCGCTAGCCGCAAGACGCCGTGATTTATGCTTTGCCCAATCCCTACTGCAATCCCCGAACTTTAGGAAGTGGCTCCCACCACGCCGTGATGAGATCTCTGGCAGAACCACCAGGTCTAGTAAACAGTTGAACACTCACAAAGCCAGAACCGTATTCACGAAGAGCCCTATTACGTACGCAACAACGTTATTAAATAACGAACTCCACAGATGTCCTAAGAACATGACAACAGACTCTTGACACAATCATTTGTATGTATGAACACGACTACGTTAATTAAGGTTGAAAGGAATAAGTCCAATTATTACAATGTAACGTTGAATAGAGTTCTATAAGTACATAACTTTATAACTTTTAGCAAGTGTCCGAGGTATTTTTATTGGAATTTTGTATAACTTAGTGATTTTATGTTATGTCGCAACCCAATTCAGCTAAATTGATAAAGCTGCTAGTTTGTGACAACTGACCAGAAGTGTATTTTAAAGGTGTGTGTAAATAAACCATTCATTCATTCACTCTGATCTTCTTCAATAGACTGACCCAGTGAGACTTGTCACGTGGATTCTTTGACCCAGTGTTGACGTCAAACTTCAGATAAGCCACGTGACAAGTCTCACTGGGTCAGTCTATTGAAGAAGATCAGAGTGACTGGTTGAAAGCTCTAGGTGGAAACAATCCTTGTGTTCTTGCAAAAGTTTTAACTTTAAACACAGAAATCAATGATAAATATTCTTGACGAACCAATTGTCTTGCAGTGCCTCCAGAATAGCACATAAAATGTCAAATAATCGGGCCGCTAATACTGGCAATCAAATCAGCATAAAGGTGAACTAGCTATAACTTTTTCCTGCTAATAATGCCTGACAACACTTCCTTTAACGTCAAACAAGTGGGCGCGAGAGATACGTCACAGTCACCATGGTAACGGAATCTGAAACCTCAGAATTCAACCGCATCCCTGCTTTTGGACCAAACAAAGCTCATACAAATAGTCCACGTAATGCAACAGATATTGGAGTGGCAGATAACGTCCTATCATATTTGTTTTATTCTTTGTGAGTTGAATACCCTGACCTATATTTTGTGCACCGAGGCAACGGCAAGGATTGTCCTAGCATGTAAATGCATGGTCCGATTCAATTATACAGTGTGTTTGGATTGCTTATAATTAGTTAATACTGGCCTTACTTCTCCTTGACGATTGCAAGTAACAATTTCCACAGTGGGTGGGCGTGATTGACTGTGCACGTCAATCTACTGTATAGCTAGCTACTTGCTCATACATACTACCTAATACGACAGATATTGGAGTGGTGGAATTGATTGCATTGGTGTGAACAAGACGGTACATTTGGTACTTTATCTTAGCATTGATGCCCGTTTACACACCACGGATGTTCCAGGTATGCAATCACCTGTAAATGATGTCTTAAAATCCCAGATGTCTATAACTGGGCAATACGTTAGACCTGGGATTTACACTAAATTAACCCTCAAACCACCGTATGGGGTCAAAACTGACCCCAGGCATATATAAATATGTGCCGTTTCTACATTTCTTATCAAAAACGAAATTCCTCCTATGAGTTTGTTTGCTTGACTGTATATATGTCTGATAACTTCTCATACGTTTTTACTGAGATTGGCTCATTGTTGATTGTGACCGTTGACCAAGTTGTCTATGGAATCGGGGTCAAAGGTCATCAACATGGCTGCCTGTAGGCCTCTTGTGAAATTAAATTAAATTATTATAATGAGCAGAAATTATTCACACCTAACCATGTCAAACTGTCCCTCATATCAATGAAACTATACATACATACAAATCACAAAAAGGGTCACAAAAAAACCTGTATTTGTTCGAAACATCATGGGGTCAGTTTTGACCCCATACGGTAAGATTCGTCGTAAAAAACCTACGGTGGTTTAAGGGTTAAGGCTAACGTGGGATAGCTCTGCATGGGAGAATGCAGCTTGGCCATACAAATGAAGAGCGATGATATTAACTGTAAAATTATGCTAGCCACACAAAACTACATAACAGAAACAAAACGTTTTTAGCTGAGTGTATAGGTCCTGCTTTGCTTTGTTTTTTTCTTCCGGGAGGGAAGGTTTGACTCACGCTATGTCTTTTCTGTATCTATATTTATTCAATGTCTTGTAAAATACTTTTTTTCCATTGTAAAAGTGGCTGCGAGAATATAAGTTGCTCCTAACTTGAGTTCGCAGCCACTTAGTCCGTGTCCATTCATATGTATTTATTTTAGTGTTTATGTATAAATTTAAAAAAAATGAAGAGCGTAGTTTCCTAAAACACTTACATTTGCCGCGCACGTGTTGCAGGAAATGACGTGGTGACTGTGTGAGTCGCTGTTGTTGCAAAGTTAGCTCCCAGTGCATGACGGAAACTCTGCCGGAACTGTTCTCCAAGAAAACTAGAAGTAGAAACATAAACAACGTAAGTGTAAAGAAAGAAGATTCCGAAATAAAACAAACGTCTAGCGAAGAGAACAAACAACAACTGTTGAAAATCTATGCCCGAAGGCTAATTGCAACTACAATGGGAATGATAAAATAATGGTTAACAGCTCTATAAAATGAGGGTTGAGAATCCCCGAATAATCCTACTTCTAGTATAGTTATTGTTGAGTTTGATTTATTTGCTGTATGCAGTGTAGTATGAAATGCCCGACGATTTGTGAGCTATATGAATTGGGAGGTGTTAATAGAAATGCAGTTGTAGGCTGGATTTTGGTGACTATCTTAGATAATCTATCTCTTTCGGTGCTGTATTGAGGATGGGAGCAATAGCAAGTAAAGCACCATCAGCAGACATAAACAAATGTATGCTTTGGCAGTACATCTGAAATTGTAGATGAATCAGTTGTTTCTATATGGTAATCACCTGTAAAGAATGGGGTTGATGACGCTGTTGGTGAATGACAAGGCGTTGAACGTGAGGGCCAGCAGCATCCAGGTCTTGGTCGTCTTCGGCAACACGATCAACCGGACGATGTGGAACACATGGTACGGCAGCCAGCAGAACACAAACGCCGCCACCAAGATCAGGACCAGCCGGGACAGCTTCTTGTGCCTGTGGACGCGAGCTGCGTGGCCGGGGGTTACATGCTGCAGCCCCGCTGCGGGCCCACCGTCAACGCGGTCTGGAGTGGACAGGACATCCGACCTGGTGATACTGCCGATGATCAGGCTGTAGCATGTGATAATGATGACCAGGGGAACAACAAACCCCACAATGAAAGAGTACGCCACACTGACACGATACCACAAGTTGGGGTCCTCAGCCGTGGCTGGCAACTCTAGAATACAATGCGATGAGCCCCCGGTGTAAACCAGCACCCTAGCATACCAGATGTGTGGGATACACGTACAGATAGCCAGCGACCAGAGCAAGAACAGAATAGTAGCGGTCTTCTTGTGGTCCTCTAGCCGAAGGGACTTCAGCGGATAAGCCATGGCGTGGTACCGGTCGATGCTTAGGGCAGCCAGGGAGAGGAAACCGGCAAAGGCTCCGGCGTTGACTGAACCGACCACAAATTTGCACAGGTTCTGGGAAAATGTCCACTCACCCACGATCAGATCTATGATCATAAACGGCAGAACACTGAGAAGAAGAATATCAGATACGGCCAGGTTAATCACCAAGACGTCAGCCATTTTTGGCACTCTGTTCTTCCCGCTGACTGCCAGGATAACGAAGATGACAACTACGTTTCCTACCAAACCCACGACAAACAACATCACGTAGAATGCAGATAAAATGAGGGTACCAACCCCCAGATATTCCCTAACTTCCTCCCCCGCTGTCATACTCCCGTTTGTCCAACTATCATTCCAGGATAAAGACATGTTCAGCGGAAAAGTCATATCCAATCCCTCAGCCATCTTTGGATGTTCTCAAACAGCCACTTCTCTTCCTGCCTTCAGTAATAAGAATTAGAACTCCCCCTCAATTTTATTTCTAATCTACTTCATGTGTCCGCAATCAAATGGAAACATAATAACTGTGCTGTATTTCACCAGGGGCTAATGGTTAATTTACCAGAACCTGATGGAAATCAGTCCTGCAAACGAAGAGGGTACTTTCATGCTCTCGCGACTCCACTACTTGGTAATTGCTTCATTAACATTCAGAGCTTTGCTGACAAAGCTAACAGACCCTGTGCCTGTGGATGGAACAAATCAAAAGGCGGCCCGATTGTCTTGTCTTCTCCTATCTGGCGGCACTGGCTGTTTTATTTCAACGAGAAAGCAAAATTGAAGTCACTTGATACCGTTCTGCTCCTCAAGCTAGATATGGGCATGAGTTTAAATCACTTGTCGTACCCTATATTTCCCAGCGCTAGCATTTAAACGTTAAGAATAATCTGTGTTTTGCAAAGATGGTCAGTTGGTAAAATTAGATACATTATGATAACCATGGTGTCACTACAGGTTTATGAATTAACGTCCTATCATACTTGTCTTATTCTGTGTAAGTTCTAAATCAGTAGCCTGGCCTACATTTTGTGAACCTAGGCAACGACTAGGGTTGGGATAGCATGTCATGTCATGTCATGGCGTTATTGTCTGTACTCATCAATCAACCGTATTCCTACTTTTGGAACAAATAAAGTTAATATAAATAGTCCCAACATTTGAGTGGCAGTGTTGATTGCATCGTTGTGAACAAGATATTACATTTGCTATTTTATCTTAGCATTCATGCCCGTTTACACACCATGGATGTTTCAGGTGTGCAATGATCTGAAAATGATGTCTTAAAATCTCAGATGTCTACGACTAGGCAATATGATAGCCGTGGGATTTGGTAAATTAAGTTATGATACCTTTGGTTTCACTTGTATCACTACAGGTATATGAAAATGATATACGTCCTATCATATTTGTCTTATTCTGTGTACGTTCTGAATCAGTAACCTGACCTATATTGTGTACCTAGGCAACGACTAGGATTGTGCTAGCATGTCATGGCATGGGCTGATTCAATTATACAGTGTGATATGCTTATGATTAAGTTAATACTGGCCTTACTTCTTACTTGACGATTGCAAGTAACAATTTCAACAGTGTGTGGGCGTAATTGACGGTACACGCACTTTCACACACGTTCAATTTGCCCATGTTTTGCATAAAGAGTGGGTTTTGTGATCCTGGTTGAAACGTAGCCTTTGGGTGATCTTCTAAATGGTAAACACTTGGGGGAAATTGTGGCAACTGTTTGAAATAATCTGTTTCTGTTGGTCTCGTAGTGAATACACTGACGAGTGAAATGTATTTCATTTTCCATTGCATTCATTGGGCAATATTAACACACTCTTTTATGAAATTATCTACAGAAAATTGGTGAAATGTTTGGACAGTCAGTCTTCTCTTCAACAATGTACATAAATTCTTATTGTCTAATGTACGTAGGGTAGTTGGTGTTCCATACGAAAGAATACACTGTATTGTCTACTATTTTATCGTGTTACTTCTGGGTACGGAAGTATTGTTTTGGGTGTTTATTGGTCTGTCGGTCCAAATTGCTTTCGGTTACATGGTGATTTTGACAGTTGATTGATAGGGAGATCACTTGAAGGTGACCCACCACGCGCCTTCAGGAAATGGTGTAATACCCGATTGAATTACATCATACAATCCCCCCCCCCCATAGTTCCGACAACATTTCCCGGAGTTCTGTGAACTTGAAGGTCATGAAGACCTCTAATATTTCCTGGAATTTCTTGTTAGGTTTTCAAAAAGGTATGAGGTTTTTCTTTTCTGGTCCCTTCAAAATTCCTAACGCTAAATGTTGTGTCATTTTAATCTTGAAATACGTTGAAGTAATGTTGACTTTCTCATATCCTTTGATTGATGGATCCTGGTTTGGCAATTTGGGTCAGATTCATATTCAGATTTATGGTGATTGCATTATATCAATGTAATTGCAATGTGTCATATTAAGTTGATAAAATAAGTTTTAAAAACTTCATAATTGCAGTCAACGTTCAAACTTTTAAGCCCTATAACCAAATGGATATTGACATCTTTATACCTTTATTAATGGCGTCTAGTTCGTTAATTTGGAACAGATTATATTGTTCATGTTGGGTTATCTATGTTGAAATTGCGGCGAATGTTACAATACTTCTTAATTTTCTTACGATAGACAATAAGCAAGATTGATTAGGTATTTCATGGGCGGATTTGCATGTTATCGGTCGATACAGATTGAAATGTCAAGAACGACGTAGTTATTATGTGACTTGTTCTAAAAACAGACCAAGGATCCCTTCTGGATTCATATGCATAATTGCAATTTTTGCTAGAATTAAACCTGCATTATGTAACATTGGGACGATACAAAATGTAAATTTTCTGGTCATATCTCTTTACAAAGTAAGTTGAATCAACCCTACTCCATTGCAAATAAGTGCCATTCAGGAAGTGAAGGTGCCAAAATATGACTCCTTATAAGTGAGTTTTAAAGTTGAAAACACAGCAGCAGGCAGCCATGTTTGTTTACATTCTGGTAGTTTGTGGTGGTACACCTCATGTGGGCTGTTTTAGCGCCAACCATTTTACATAAGCTCACCGTAGAGTGACAAATTTGCAAAAAAGTGATCAATGAAGACATGTAATTATAGTCTAAACTTTATTTGCATGATTAATGAACTACAATCAAACAAGACATACGTTAAAGTCTACATATATTCACGGAGGTATGAGATTTTCTAACTCTTGCTGATTTAAAAGTTATTATACCAACACTCCAACAGCTGTCTTATAAACCATTACAGTAAAACTTTATGTCAGTTAGCATAGTTGTATGGCAATCATTCAGTTTACCAGTCACAAAAATCGACATTTGTCACATTATTGACATTACGTCTTACACTGAAATATTCAATGACATCGTAAATACAGACGTTATATACGACACGCAATTCGTCCTTGGCATCTGTGTGGAAAAATAGTTTGTCCTTTGAGTGCAATAGTTGTGAATGTTAGATATGATTGTAATGCATTGAAGGGCTTCTATATCCATTGCATCTGACGTGTGAAGTTGTCTTATCTTTAGTGTCTACTCGTAACAGTGCTAAAGTACTACGGTTTCACTGCATGAAATGAAAAGTGGGATTTACCAATGATGATTAATGCCAGGTAAGTCTGTTAATGGTTGCTTTAGGCGATAAACGTCACCAGTATAGATTTCTTTGTGTATTAATCGCTTTTGGTATTTTTCGTGGACTGAGCCCTTTTTCAGTATCAGTATTGACTCGCATGTCACATAGCATATATACAATAAATGACATATGACATGAAGTATCATGTCAGATTTTCACATCTGACACTGCTCAGATTACATTACACAATCGATCATTAAAATAACAAATTTCATAGACTTTAAAAATCGTTAATCCAACATCATTTACATAGTTGTACATAAAATCATACATAAAATCAGCCCTGCATATCTAAGTATAGGTGTTACGTCGGTGAAGACATCCAGGTAATAAGATGCGCCAAAAACTGTTACTCAAGCAACTGGATCCAAAATCATATCCAGTTGCTTGAATAACAGTTTTTCGCGTAACTACAGGTGTTATTTTAGCTATTACGTGAGCATGTCCCAGGTACGTCTGGAAATGATTGCCTAAACAACAGCGATAAATGCCAGGTAAGTCTGATAATGGTGACCGAAGGCATCAGATGCCAAAATCAACCATTACCAGACTTACATATATATATGCAATGAAGGTAAATGTCAGTTAAGTCTGGTAATGGTGACCGAAGGCATCAGATGCCAAAATCAACCATTACCAGACTTAATTGCCATTTACCTTCATTGCATATATTGTAAATACCACTTTTCATACATTTAACGACAGTATTAGACACTGTTCGACAATAAAGAGAAAGCGCACTGTTTACTGCTTTTAGTGACAAAATTGAAAGTTGAAATGACCGACTACAAAAAAAACATTAAAGACCTTTCAATCGTGCTAGAATGAAAAAAATCACCCCCACCTAAGTCTTATATTCTAAGATCATTTTGACTTAGACCATAAACAAACAAACACACTAGGGAATGACCCAGGATTTGGGCATCGGTCCCTTAATTTTAAACTTGATTCAGAATGCCCTTTACATCTAGCAAGGAGAATTGGATGAAACCCAGTGTCACTCATTGAAGTTATGCAAACAGCACAGTGGAGTTACAAGTTTTCCCATGGCTTCGTCTTATTGAAAAGGGTCGTCATCGCAACACACCAGCCACTCAGAGACTGTGTCCCACATGTCATGAAAATGTCAAAGATGAATTTCATTTTCTTATGACTTGTCCTACTTACGGTAAAGGAAGAGAAGCACTGATACAGAGTATATTACCACAAGACACAGTTTAACATGTCCATGTACTGTTATCATGTTCAGCTTCTACTATCATTACTCCGTGAAGGAGGTATATCTCCTGCAAGAGTATTGTGGTCAGCCGTTTTTTTCGTGTTCGCAGCTAAAACCCACGGTTCCCTTTGTTTAATCGGCATGTAATTTTATACGTCGTCTGCAGTCATGCCCGTGATGATGCACGTAGTTTAATATTTACCGTAGCTGTTTTCGCGGTCAATGTAATATTTCAGAAGCACCCCTACATTTAGTGGCATATGAGACTGGCCGTAAAATAACCGTTATTTTGAATAGGGGGGGTGAAACCTTCAGGTAGATGTGGGGTATGGTCATTAATGCGTACCAGATGCGGATCGCCATGGTTTATGTATGGGCTGGAATTGTGCAATGTGTTCGCACCTAAAAGTCATGGTTCTGTACGTTGTATTTCAATGTAATTGGGCATGTGGTGTGCCGTTATGTCCGTGATGATGCACGTGTTTTTGTTTTTACCGTAGCGGTTTTTATATTGAGGTAAATTGCATATATCAGAAACACCCCTATTTTCATCATCCTATGGAATAGGCCGTAGGTTAGTAGTTATATGGTTGGCGAGGTTCTATAAGCAAATATTAGGTGGTTTGCACTTACTACGATACCCTATCAAATAAATAATATGTAGTGCACTTTACTGTTCCCAATCTGCAAAATATAAAACTTCACGAAGGATTGTCGCCTATGGACACTTGGTTTTAGTTGTAAATTTTCGACTTGTGGGCGGCGTTAGTCTTTTTTTCGGCGAGCCACGCGAGTTAAGTTTTCCGTGCATCAACTGTGCTAACCGTTGCTGTTGTGATCATGTTGCTTTTGCGAAGCAGTTGACATGAGCGGTAAGTGGTGAAATTGCTGGCGTGGCTTTAGGCTCACGGCCAGTTGCGCAGTTGACATTCGTGCGCGTGTGCGTTAATGTTGCATTTACCATGCATTTGCATTCGCCGATGGTGGTGTGATAACTGATCAGGGGGGTCGGGTCCATTGTTGTTGAGTCACCGGTCTCTATTTTGTTTTTTTTGTATAAGGTGATATATCTGTTCCTGGGTAAACTTTGAACAGTGCACGACTTTCACTTCGCCTTACTGTTCCCAATCTGCAAAATATAAAACTTCACGGAGAATTGTCGCCTATGACTGCTTGTTAGGTCGTTGTACTGTATTCCAAAAACGAGACAAAATCATCCATACATGTTACTTTTACACTGTTATCGATAATATTTTGTAGTCATATATGTATGATAGATTAGTCTTGTAGTATTGCTGTTTAATATAGTTGTTTCCATATATTGTACCCTGTACGATTGTCGAGCAATAAATTTCATTCAGTCATTACTTCCGGGACAGAAGTATTATTTTGGGTGGCGATAATTTACGCTAGGTTTGTATGTTTGGGTTCCAAAGTGGGTGGGTGGAGATTGAGTTTCAATTGATTAACAGGGTTTTGACCCGGTATGCCCTGAGTTCAAGGATGTGGTCGTCAGGAATGTATGAAACATAAGCCATATGTGTAATAACGGAGTACGTTTCGTCATACAATCATATGAATAATAATATGCATTTAATGATGCAATTCATTGACGCAAACTATATGAACATTCCGGAAGTTAAAAATCTCTGGCGCCTCCGTCGTCTCGTCCTATGTAAGATGCCATTAGATACACTTGCCCGCCAGGGGGTCTTACTGTTTCCACAGTAACTACTGATGAACTGTGTGATCAGAGTTTCCATCTGTACATCCTATCACCTCGCTGTTGCATTAGGCCATGGTGATTTGATTATATGGATGACATACGCGCGCGCATCAATTTTGGTTTGTTTCCAAAAAAAGTTTTCAACCACACTGTAAATCATACAAAGCAGCTAAAAAATGAGTAAATATGTGCCATAAATTACAAAAAAAAAAATCCGAAAACGGATACTAATATCGTAGAATGCCAAAGTCAATTCCAAAGTCTAAGAAGAAGATGTGAAAGAACAAAAATGAAAAATTTATTGTTCGGTATACCATACTAGCTCTGTGTGTTAAGTCATTTGTTCCACCTTCCTGACCACTTAGATTTCGTAATGAAAACAATATTTTTAGCCAAACATTTTTTATTCACACGCTCGCATCAGTTTTGGGGTTCCCAGAGGATGTCGTGCATATAATCAAATCAACATGGCCTTAGGCTGGGAAGTGTAGTCCTGGCGCCTCACCAAAAGTAATCCATTTTTCTGATAGATAAAACGAATGGAAGGAAGAGAGGCAAGTAACGTTGACGTAGAGCTTAGAGTTATCCAAACCTGCTTTAAACGGATTGGCAATCTATCTTCTCACGGTGCCTTCGTTTCTTGTTAACTCTTGGATGTGTAAAAAATTGGGTGTGTGGCACTGTTATGTAAGAGCAGCCAACACGATAAGTAGAAAAATGGCGCATGCAGTGTACATGCGAGAGCTTTAGGATTTTGTTAAATGCAATCTTCCTTTTAGGGTGAGGGTAATTTGGCAAGGTGGTCTTGCGGTTAGGGTTGTTGACACAGAATCGGAAGGTTCTGGGTTCCAATCCCTGGCAGGCCCGATTGCTCTGCCCTTGGTGAGAAAAGCACTTTTCAGCTATTTCCTCACTTGACTCACCAGGAGGAAATGAGTACCTAGCTTTCGTTAGGGACGTCCTCTAGGATGGAAGGTAAAAATGGGGGTCCCGTGTCTGAGAAGCCCCACCTCGAGCATGTTAAAAAAAACACCACACTAGTCTTATAGAAAAGAGTAGGAGGTCCTTCCCGGTGTGAGTGGTTCAAATTTTACAGTCTGGTCCATCAAAATGGTCACACACAAACAGAAAATTGGAGATTTCGGAGGCTTCCGACTATCCTGAATTCCCCCATGTCAGCCTCTGGCTCCCGACAAAGATTCTAAGACCTTTGACCTCCTGTCATTCTGCCTGTCATCAATCTTCCTTTGAACCAGGTGCTGTCAATCCACTCTGTCTGGACAAACCCAGACACAAACCCACATCTCAGCCACCCTAAACACTACCCGGAAGTAAAAAATATTTTATCATCGTGTTGTACCTTCATGTAACATTTTCACGATGAACAGCATAAATATTATGCTAAGAACTATTTACCACCCTTAATTCCGTCATTGAACTCAATTGGCCCCGAAAAGTCGAATTCAAGTAAACGTGTGCACGAAAACTTGTGTAACTCCGAGGAAACGAATTGCATATACATGTTACTCATTTAACTTTCGGTTCGTGACGCAATACAACCGTCAAGTCTATGTTTATTATCACTTTTTGTTCCTCTGTCCATTTACTAAACTCTTCATCATGAAATGCACGTCGTAACTTCGATTCAGGCCCGGAAGGCATGCCGGCATGGCGCCAGCTCTCCGGTACACACACCGGTTAGGTGTAAATGTTGGATGGGGGGCGATAGGAGGGGTCACGGTTAAGGTTAAAAGCTTGCGTCAATTGTTGGCACTAATATCAGATTACAGTTTAGCCTTCCAGAAATTTTATATTTGATCCGTCTCATAGAAATGATGATTTTTGATATCTTTGCATTCCATACTGGTGAACATGGTGGACAAATATGTATTTTGGATTGAAATCACATCAATCAATCAATCAATCAATCAATCAATCAATCAAAGTTTAAAAAAAGGCATTTTGTACCATGTCCTATTATTTTATCGTTTTCTTTATTGGGTGGGCAACTGGACTTGCGCTTATTAACCATTAAATATATTTGTCCATCATTACTTTGTGTTAGATATTTATTTTCCTTTGCATTTTATTTATATTGGATTTCATTTTGTAATAATCTATGTTTTTGTTATATGTAAGTGGTAGCGCAAAGATAAGTCTTCGTAACTTGAGTGCGGTACCACTTTGTGCTGTAAAACCATCTTAAATGTATGAATTAAAAATACGTATGGATGTTTTCTGTATTCAAGTTGTTGTTGTTTCTGTTTTATTTTGACAGGGTAGAATATACTCAATGCTATATTACGCATTGCTTTACAGGTATGCCCTGTACATATAGGTAGGACATCACAAACAGTGAGACAAACGGAAATAAACACATAATATATATAAACAATAGATACATAACCAAGCGTCAAAACAGAATCGTGTACCATAAATCGAAGTCGAAAGCCCAGGCTCAGAGGTCAGAGGTCAGCAGTGTTGCTTCAGAAGCCTTATAAAAGATATGCTGGACGTGGCCACTCTAACTGTGGCAGGTTGATCGTTCCAGGCAAATGCGCCCCTGTATGCCCTAAGTCGGCTGGATGTTTACTTCTGACAAACCCGTTTCTTAAAAAATAACTCCTTCCGAGTCAAATTCACGACCATGAAAAATAGATTGGCTTCCATTAAGATTTACGACTTATTCTTTGCTCAGGGCAAAAAAGGATAGACAGCTCCTAAGATTAAATACTTTGTATTAAAACTCGCTCCATCAGAGCATGCCCTCTGGCTAAACCGTTAACCGCAAAGGGAATAACAAAGTTATGCAATAAAACTATGCTTTAGTAGAATATTATACCTGTATAGAAGACAAGTTCCCTAGCTTCGGACATTTAGATAGAACAGAAAAATTAGATTCCTTATGAAACTAGACAAACCATGTATCATTAGCTCTATATGTTCATATATCTACAACTGTTTTAAGAAGCGAGAAGAAGTTGAACCTGTACATAGTAGCCAACATTAGTATGTATAGTTTTGGTAAGATGCTGCTTTAAGTTTTACTTCTGCTTTATTCATGACCTGTACTTAGCTCGTAAGAGCATAAATGTGCAATAAAGGTCTTTCATTTATTCATTCATTCAATAAATGAATTTGCCTGCTTTCCAGTGCCACAACGAAGCACGTCGTGAAGTCATAACTTTTGTAAACTGCATGCTGCAGATGGTAGTAGGGCATGAATGCTATGGCCTTTACTGACGAAGTGCTTTTATTTTATGCGTTTTTCCATGACCAGGATGGACCTCTGATGATAGAATGTATCAGGAATTCATAAGTTCAGCGTGGAGGTAATGTGGTCATTGACACAACTGTCATTTATGTTGTTTATCGTGAAAATGTTACTTGGAGGTACAACACAATCATGATAAAAGATCAGAAGTATTAGGACCGACCTCTGATGCTAGAATGTATCAGGAATTCATAAGTTCAGCGTGGAGGTAATGTGGCCATTGACACAACTGTCATTTATGTTGTTTAATTTGAAAATGTTACTTGGAGGTACAACACAATGATAAACTAGAAAGGTAACATTTGCAAAGCAAATGCATAATGTTTACCTTCGCATATGGTCTGCTAGCATGCTCTGTTAATTCTTACTCAAACCAATGAGGTTAACCTCCTTGCTCAAACACATTCATATATGTGGTCAGACAGGAGTCTAAATCCATCCTGCTATAAAATTGCAACATGATGCAACCCAACACCAGTTACCATGGTAACAGGCAGTCTGGTTCAGGTCATTGACCAGGTCAGATGTCACTGTTTGGAGAAGAGGAGGAAGAGAAAGAGGAAGAAGAAACGTAGCAAAAACAATATGTTTTCCTTCGGTAAACATAAATATCAGAAGTATTGGGATCGACCTTTGATGATAGAATGTATCAGGAATTCATAAGTTCAGCGTGGAGGTACATGTAAGATGGCCATTGACACAACTGACATATATATGTGTTGGGGCCAATTATTGAATAAGATCCTGTACGTTTTAATTGATTTGATAGGTAACTTGTGTGAATGGTGAATTCATTCGCCTTCTTTCTGAGAAAAAAAAAACTATAATTTCAGTAGCATACCAGCAATAAATAAAAAATTGAGTACTCTCCCTTCCACCCTCTCTCTCAGATAGATAGATAGATAGATAGAGATAGATAGAAAGATATGTATAGAGAGATATATATAGTTAAATACACAGATAGATATAAATATGTAAAGAGAGATGTAGATAGATGTATGGATAGATAGATAGATACTATTAGATAGATATAGAAAGATGTAGATAGATGAATAGTTAGATAACAGTTATAGATTTAGATAGATGCATACATGTACCGCGTCCGATTGAACCACGGCTTTGAATAAGTTTTCCGCCAGGCTCTTTCTTGGCCGTCAGTGATGATATGAGGAGGCAATAAGGTTGTTATCAGTATTCACAACTTCAGACCTCACAATTTTCCTTTGGCAGACGGTCCGTGGATTATCTAATACATGTACGTGAACTTCAACTCACGTACAAGTGTAGGCTGATATATGGCGCAAAAGGAGGAAACAGATTTTATACTCCCAGAGCGAAGTGCTGGATGGATTATGTCACGTCTACTTTACAGCAATACGTGTGGGTTTTCATTGTACGTCAGTTGCAATAACGACGGGTGTTACTACATGGGTGCTCGGAAGCCAACTGACTTTTATCCACTGCCTTCAAAGAAGAAGTCAAACCTCATAATAGCAAGCGTAGTAGTAGAAGTATACGTTTTCCTAGACAGTAGTTGTCTCTTTCCTATTATTGTATTGTACCGTATAGTACCTTTGACTTTGTGAAAAGCAATTAGCCTTCGGGCATGACTTTGCAAATAGACTTTCTTTAAAATGTCAATGAAAATTGCAGGTCTCCCTTTAAACGTGTCCTTTACATCTCGTCACCCTTATACTATTAGTTCAAAGCAACGCATCACAGCCTTTGGGTCAACTTGGTGACGCACACACTAAACACAGCTGTCTACGAAGAGGCCGTAGTGCATAATCATGGCTGAATTGAAATGACTAGAGTAGCCACATGTTCCACATTGTCATTGTCTCCATTTATCGTATTATATCATTGTTGTTATTTGAATTTATCCGGTTATGAATTTGCAACATTTTTATCATTTAATTTGTCCATGAATGCCCAAACCATGCCGCTCTGTTTTGCATCTTTCGTCAAAGCATTACTGTAAATGTATCTAATTTCGCAATGGTTATATTTTGTGGTAGGAGGGAAAAGGATACTTTCGCGGTTTCTTAAGTACGTTGTTGAACTATTTTACGTAGTGTAGTAGTCATACAATTAGAGCATATTCGTGGTGTCAGAAATTCGCTATGAAGAGGTCACCACGAAAATGTCTGCATTTACAGTAAAAGAGTTCTTGTCCCGTTGCCAGAGCCTTTGTGTTTGCCAGTTTAAGTTGACGCAATTCTCACAGTCAGTTAATGAAGTTAAAGCCCTCCGACAGTCGTCAAATGAGTGTTCATTTCACGGTCTTTGCTACCACCTCCGCTATATCGTGACTGTAACCTTTATCGTTCAAATTTGACGAGGGTCTGTGTCGGATCCGTGTAGCGCTTGGGCCTCGCGTGGGCATGGGAGCACGTCGGCAGAACGTACTGCGCGAAACCCGGATTTTTCACGGTTTTCGTTGGATGGTTGCATCAGAATTTTGCCTGTTGCAGACAATATCCTTTCCGACACTACATTTGAAAGCTATAGACAGGATATCATCATTAAATACGTGAATACGACCTTAAAGAAAGCGTTCTGCCTAAGCGATTTTCTTCATGGTTCAGATGCACTCTGATATTCTCTGAACTCTGATTCATGTAACATCCATTCGAACTGAATCAAGTATGAATAATGTATGTACCTGGTTTAATTTGCTTGAGATTGCTGGGTACGCCCCAGAATTATGTTCGACTTAGGTCATTAGTGCAATGGTTCAGTTGATTTACGGAAACACATATAGACAGATACATGCATAATGTATGGTTAGTATATCCTGTATCTACTGACCAAATTTATCTTATTCATCGAGATTTACCTTACACTGTGGAAGGATTGACATAACAGTTGACTATCACCTTCCCAAGATGTCAACTGTGAGACCAGACTGTATGGTTTGAACCACTCACACCGGGAAGGACCCCTACTGTTTTCGATAAATGCCATACGCTCGAGGTGTGGCTCTCCTCAAACACGGGACCTCCACATTATGTCCTTCCCTAGCCAAAGCTAGATATTCATTTTCATCTGAGTCGAGTGAGGAAATAGGTGTTAAGTGCCTTTCCCAAGGGCACAACACTGGGGCCTGCCAGGGATTCGAACCCAGAACATTCAGATTCTGAGTCAACAACCCAAAACAAAATGCATAATCAGATGACCGCCAGAGGTCCCGTCCTATATCTTCTATCAATCTTCTCATCTCCTCTTTCTGTCGTTAAAGTTTCTCCATTTAGTTATCTTTTAAAGTTCCAAACTAAGTTGAATCTCTTTACGTCAGCATAGGTTACGTCCAATTACATAGGATTAGGTCCATGAAACACACCGTAACTATTTCAGCACTGTGCAATCTAAGAGGATTTAGTGTGGTACTTTGGGAGACGATGCCTGCGCGCTGCGCAGACGATTTTCTAGGAAATACCTTTTGACGAAGGTCATAGAAAGGCTGTCGGCTTTGTGGTTCATGCAGACAGACGTACTAGAAATCATCATGGATCGTGTTCTACATCTACAGTGTCTAAAATAGGGTCTGTGTACCTAAACGTAACATCAGGTACAGGTACAGTTTACCTGAACCTGAACAATTCGACAAATTAACACTTTCTTTTGAACTTCTTCAATAACGACAGAAACATTAATAAACTTGACGGAATCTAGCGTGGAGACTGGTACGCCAATAGCTGACCCCCCATGGGTCCCAGAGACGGGGCAGTGTGTTTGTGCTACAGACTGTCAGTGGCAAACTACCCTGAAAGATCTGTTGCGTATTAGTTATGAGCATGTAATTAGTATAAGTTTATTGCGGTACAGTACAGTACCGGTACTTTGGACCTCTACCGGTACACAGCCCTAGTCTGAAACGTGCCGCAAGTGCATACAGTCTTTCTAGAGGCCGCGCCAAAAAAAAAACGAACTTAAAAAAGAAAGAAAGAAAACAACCATCTTTATCTCAGAATGATTAGTTTATTTCACGTGGCCCTGGTATAGATTTAAGGCATGCTGACAGCGGTGCCGTTGATATAAGCCATTTCGCTTGACTGCATGCAGCACCACTGTGTACTGTATTGTCTTGAATATTGCAGTACCAATATCATCAACGCATATATTTTGAACGGCTGAAGGCTTTCGGTCAACGACTCTGGACAAAAAATCGATCATTTAGAACAAACAGTAGAAGCAGAGGGCTTAATTCACGCTAATGTGTATTTTAACCAGCTAGAAGACAACTTGGCAAGGCGCCAGGAGCAAGTGAGGATGTGTGTGTGAGTGAATTTATAACAAAACGTTTCGTTCCTGCTTACTTCATAAGATTTTATATGAATTATACCAAATACTAAAAGACCTTCCGGAATGCTTTTGCAAATAAAGATATTAGTAAACATATGTGTCCTACCTGTAACACCAAGGGAAGGTGGGGAGTCAGGACCGTAAGTTAATAATTAACCCCCATATTTTTTTTGATTGTGTATATTTATTTGTATATCATTCATGCATTGTGTATATTTATTTGTATTAATCATGTATTATGATAACTCTGTTTGATTCTTCTTGTTTGAAGGCGGCGCTCAATTCGATCAACTTGAGTGCGCTGTCATCTTGTCTGTACTTCTTTGTTTTAATAAAAAAAGAATATATTTCATGTGAATTCCATTCGAATACAACAGCATCTCAGCACCATACAATGTATCTTGAATGATTCAGATAACCCTCTCAACGATTTCGTTTGTGTCAGGCCGCAAAGCACTTACAGTTTAAGCGCCATGAGCAGTCCTTTATTCCGCGTGCACTGAAGTTGCTCTCTGAACATCATGAGTAGTGGTATTACATGTATGATTTTATGTGCAATTGTATAAATGATGTTTGATTAACGATTTTTAAAGTCTATGAAATTTGTTATTTCAATGATCGATTATGTAATGTAATCTGAGCAGTGTCATATGTGAAAATCTGACATACTTCATGTCATATGTCATTTATTGTATATATGCTATGTGACATGCCAGTCAATTTTTTTAAATAAAACTGATACAAATAGGTTTTCTAAATAATTACACTCAGGTTACTTGACTTTCGGTCCGACACTCCTTTCACAACGGAGATTGCGTAAGTCTGTTAGAACTATTCACGCTGTGAAATTGCTCGTAAATTGAGAAGCGCATTAGCTTCAGTGTCGCCCATGTTTGAAAGTTGATACGGATTTTAATCATTCATTGCTCGCTGCATTGTAAAGTGAGAGCAGGTGGTGTGACCCATGTTAACTACTCTAGCATGGTGTATCCAGAACCGTGCTTTATCCAGAACCATGCTCATGTTCTGGATTTAAGTCCACTCCTATCCAGAACCGTTCCTGGGGCAAATCTACGTTTTTCGATACACGAAGAACTATCCAGAACCGTGCCTGACCCCAACCCTATAACCCATTCAGACAAAGAACTGGCTATAGACGGGCACAGTTCTGGATACAATACGGCCCTACACTATATGAATGAAAAGTAGGGTTTACTAATGGTAGTAAATATCAGTAAAGTCGGGTAACGTTTACTTTGTAAACAGTGCCGAAATTCGCAATGGTAGTACATAAAAGTCAAGTCCAGTAATTTCATTTACTACCATTATTAAGAAACTACCGGCGAAGGTAACAACTTAAAAGGTTAAATCTACTAACACTATCAAAAACGAATAATTTCTGCTTGACGAAGGCATGTTTTCCACGAACTTTAGTTAAGTCTAACATTACCGGTAATGTTCACAAAGTAAACATTACCCGACTTTACTGGCATTTATAACCATTGGTTTTCGTGCAGTGCTACTTCTGAATTAAGCTGAGTCAGTTTCTAGCTGTAAGTAAGCTTGGGTTGCATTTGCTGTGGATACTTGAGATATTTGTGATCAAAGCGAGACCAGGCAACTAAGTAATCTATAGATCAACTGCCCATAACCTTTGCAGTCACTGTAACAGTTATAAATTCCAGCAACTCATAACAGGAAGTTAATTTCAGACATTCTATCTTCCCACGTAAAATCGCTGAAGAGAACTATGGTCTCCGACTTTTTGAAGTCGACGTGACGATACTTTGGGGCTACAGAAAATCATGCTGGATGCCTGGACGACCATCGTATCCAGAACCGTGGGGTCGTGTGGCGCAACGACAGAGTACTCGACTCGGAACCAAGAGGTCCCGGGTTCGAGTCCTGACATGCCACCGACCTTGTGCCCTTGGGAAAGGCACTTTACACGACTTTCCTCACTTGACTCAGGTGTAAATGAGTATCATGTGTTAGGTGTGTCCGCTATCAGCATACTTGCTGCCTAGTGCACACTTTGTATTGTCATGTTACAATTCTGAACAAAAACAACTACAAAAAAAACCCCGTGCCTATCTAGTTCTATATTATCTGAATGGGTTAAGGCTAGGATCAGGCACGGATCTGGATAGTCCCCGTGTATTCAAGCATGTAGATTTGCCCCAGGGACGCTCATGGATACGCATGGACTATCCAGAACCGTGCCTGAGCAAGGTTCTGGATAAAGCACGGTTCTGGACACAACAACGATCTACCACCTGTTGGTAGGTAGCCGCCATTTTGATGACGTAGGTTGTACCCGTGAATTTTGTCTCACCTGTTTGCTTGACATGGTTATTCAACTGACTGACTTTTCCATGCTCAATCATAATGAAACTAGGACAAGGACATGTCGAAATTTTTACCTTTTTTTAATACATACGGGAACACATGGTAACATTTGTTAAACACAATCGTCATCGAAATTACTGCTATTACCATTTTCAAGAAATGCATACATGTTACAACTGCCTCAATTCACCAGAAAAAACAATGCCAGTAAACGTTAACGTCACAGGGAAAGGGTAGGGAAACTAAAGGCAATAGGTTTGTATTCTTAGTGTTCTTGCAGCACAATTTATTTGTGTAGATTTTCTAGTGTATATGCATTGCACTTTATACAGGTACGATGAACCTGTATGAAAGAACTGTACATGCGTTTGTCTTGTCTGTTACGATCTGTGGTAGACACTGCATGGAAAGTGCGATCTACCAATGAAAATAAATGCCAGGTAAGTCTGTTAATGGCTGCTTTAGGCGATAAACGTCGCCAGTATAGATTTCCTGTGTGTATCACCCCTATATATTCGTAAATCTCACTTTTTGTGGAGTGAGCCCTGCATATCTTCGCTTCGCTTTCAAATTTCAAAACTGGATTGGCCCGCCACATGGGTCTTTCCACACATGAGTAATTTACATATCATGCTAAGGCGGCCATCACCTTTCTTTTCTTTTTTTATTTTTCACTCTTAATTTTTTATCACATTGCACAATTAGTAAATTTTTGATACACTTTTGCATTTTGTTACGAGCACCTCCACTACGGCCGTCATTAGCCGCGCACCGAGACCTTCCCTGAACGTGATGCCCGAAAGGGTCTTGTTCAGTATTCATAAGATTAAGATTAAGATATCTAATGCTGAGGTCCCATGTCCAAACCGGGGCCCGGCCGGGCAGTCTTATGGAACGAAAAGTATGATATAAAAGACAACAAAGCACAAGAAAAGTTGAAAAAATTAATAATGGGAACTATTTGCGTCTTTTCTTGATATAAATTGTTGATATTTCGTTAATCGAAACAGCCCGGCCGGGCCACGGTTTGCAAATGTAAAGGTGTTATTTTAGCTACAGTTACGTAAATTATGTCCTGGCATTTATCGCCATTAGTAGATACCATGTTTCATGCAGTTAGAGTAGCTCAACTACTCATACAGTTCATTGAGTTGAACTTCAATGAATAGTCATATTTTCAAGATGAGTTGCAATTCTAGTAATTGGTTAATCGATAGAACTGGACAGTGATAAATTCTCCAGTCCTGTCAGAGGAGGAGCAATTCTTCAACAGCAGTCAGATACGAGTTATCGCTGCGAACCATGCATCGTTGTTGTGAAGAAACGGTCGATGTAATCATTATATACATCTCAGATTCTATTGGAAATAGTTTGAAATATGTCACATTCACATGAAGTCTTCTTGAAACTCAGTCACATTGGACAAAGTAAGAATCTTGGACACGGAACCAAACTTTTTTTACAAGAAGAGTGAAGGAAGCCATGTACATCAGTGTCTAACTTATAACCATCCCTTAAAAGAGACGGGGCACGTCACAAACTTTTTAGCAACGTATGATCTACAGCTCACGTGAGTCACGTGTTCTATCTGCACAACGTGACGTCACAGAAGCGGTGAATCTCTCATTCCCTGACAAAAGCTGGAGTTGTACAGTCGAAAACTTGGGTAAGTTCATTTTTGGGAGTACGTCGGCAGAACGTACTGCACCTGCGCGAAACCCGTAATGTATTGTGCATAACACTTTGGCAGAACGTCTCATATAAGATTGTATTAGAGCATATAAGTTTGACAGCCTGTCTATAGTTTTCAGATGTTGTATAGGAAAAGATATCGTCTGCAACAGGCAAAACTTTGATGCAACGTTGACCAAACATCCAACGAAAAACGTGAAAAATCAGGGTTTTGCGCAGGCGCAGTACGTTTTGCCGACGTGCTATTTTTGGGTCAGAAATTACAGTTTAAATTTGCTTCAAAATTAGTGGAAATTAAATACATCGTTATCATTTTGTTTGTATGCTTGCAGGAAATAGCTTCAGGACAACGGTTGATACTGTCAGTAAACATTGTCAATAACATATGGCAAACATTACTTCACATGCGGAGTTACGAAACAATACCAAACACAAACCACACGCAGTGCTGTGTACCGGTTCGCTGGACTCAGTTCCGGGCTTGTAAAAACGTTTAGGTTCAAGTCCAAAACAACCTGAATTGCGGGAACCAGTTTCTTTCAAATTCAGTCTTGTGAAAAGTTTGTTTGTTTTTCTACCCAAACGAAAATGTTCCGGACTTGGTTGAAAAAAAACCCATGTCACATACCCCTTTTCGTTCCGAACCACACAAAACCTTCCATAGATCACAAAATCTGTGCTGCAAAATGAAGAAAACATTGCCATCGTCAAGTCAAGTGTTGGCCTCCATGTTATGTGGCCACAGTTTCGCCCAGATAACATTGCAAGGTTGACAACATGCAATTTTGTATACACCATGGGTTTAGGTCCGGACTTACAAGTCCGGAACTGAACCTAAACCTCTGGACTTGAATCCGGACCCGAACCTAAACGTGGGTTTAGGTACACAGCACTAACCACACGTATATCATTACTATGTTTCAGCAGATACACAATATGTCATACTTATTATAATAAGGCAAACACAAGAACCGTCACGCTGTTCCATTAAATGACACAGGTCTGAAAACATTTTAACATTTTACTTGTTCCCTGGTCCGTGTCACCTTTGTTAATAAGTTTTCATTCGTAATGTTGTGTGAAATATTTACAAGGCTAAAGTTACGCTGGTGTATTGGTGCCATGATATGGCAGGATGTACATGCTAGTAAAACGTACCCTGTTTCTTTTTTTTCTGAAATAATTGTTTCTCAACCTCGGTGAGTGAGAAAAAAAGCGAGAACAAATAATTAATTAATAAGGAAAAAACTACAATTTAAGAAAGACGGTAAAATACAAATATGATAATTTAAACAAAAAGGGAACTTAGTACTAGTTTGTTTAGACAAGAATGTTGATGTCCAGTGACAACAAGAAAAATTTTAGGTTTTCGTGACCTTCAAGTTCAAGGAACTCTGGGAAGTGTCTTGGGTTGTTGTGAATATATTTGAACGGTGGAGGGGATTGTATGATGTAATTTAATCAGGTATTACACTTCTTCCTGAATTCCTCCACTTACTTTATCTCACCCAGCGCGTGCTGGTCACCTTCAGGCGTGACCTCCCATCAATCAACTGCCCAAATCCCTTTCCACCCACCATGCAACCAAAGCTATTAGGATGGACAGGGACAAACCCGCAACTCTGCCCCTCCAAAGTATACTTCCGTACCCGGAAAAAATCATCGCGGTACCTGCACCTTTATATTTCGTCACTGATGATTGATAATGCCAGCAAGCCAAGCTTTCATCTGGGATGTGGCCTTTCAAACCCACTGCTCCCTATAGTTTACCACTTTAAATTTTGTCAACTTTGCCAGGGAGTCGACTGCAGTTTTGTCGGGAGCATGTTTCCAAGTGGCAACATGGAATCTACGAGTTTTACGTGGGAAACATAAAGATAGTCCTGTGCATGTCGAACCTAGGTCGTTCTCGTCGTCACGTTGGGAGTTGGTGGTTGGCCCCTTGGGTGTCGTGTTGCAGGTTGTTATTTCTTCCTGTCTCCAGCTGTCTCGGCTTCTCTTCGGCGATGCCGTCGAACTGGGCGCCGAGGTTTCGTCGACTTCGATGCTTTTGGTAATTTTTAGGCTGGCGTGCTCAGTTTGAGGATTCTCCTTGCTGCTCTCGGTCGTGTTTGGCTCCGTCTGCGGGCTCCAAGTGACTCCTCTCCGCCGCCGCACCCTGCTGGTTGCCCGCCCCGAGGTCTTGTTGTCCCCGCCGGGTGGTTTACCGGGGAACGGGATCTTAGCCATCGGTCTTCGGAAAAGGGAGAAGCCGAGGTTGTTCAGCTCTGTATCGCCGACCTGTTGCCGAGGTATCGATGACAATGACGTCTGAACCGTCCTGAAAAACAAACCTTTTTGGTTAGTTAGGGAAGGGCCCGGGTACATTTGTCGTACGTCGACGCATCGCAAACTAATATTATTCATAGAATGAAAGCTCATCTGTTAAGCTTTGATCCAACACAAAGGGGCGGGAAGACGGAATCTCCCACCGTCACGGTTCAAAGAGGGTTGATGGGCCCTGATGTAGACTGCCTCCTTCACTCCCCTCACTTTGAACCGTGACGGTGGGAGATTCCGTCTTCCCGCCACTTACGATTCACTCCTGACGTCATCACGCTTCCGACTTCCGGAACGACGTCAACGAGTGGATCATTCATCTGACGAAGGTTGACGAGTTCGACTGAAAATTTATGGTGAGTTCCTTCTTTGAGTTGGTTCAAAGCTTAAATTTACCATTAATATTATTCTTGGGATAGCCGTGTATATGTGGTACAACATTCAGCTGTCTTGTTACGAAAAGGCCTGTCTTAGATCCTTATATGTGGCTGGTTCTGTCCAAGCCTGGTTGAAAACACGGAACCAAAATTGTAATACAGCCAACCACCGCGCCAGGAGCGATAGGGATGCTACAGAGAATTTGAAATGGTATTTTTTATAAAGGTTAGACAATCATATTCTTGGCTTGGCTTCTAATTAATAAGTACATTATATATTGTATATCATATGAATATCTTTTAAAATGTCCCAACCCTCTCATTCAGTTAATACATTTACACACCAGTCCTTCTACTTCTAGTAAGTTGACAACACGTACGTGGGTGGGGAAAGACGATTGACAGACAGAATGAAAGGTGGTCAAAAGGTAAAGCACGGGAAGTGTGGGTGAACTTGGAGGTCACAAAAATCGAAGTTCTTCCAGGAAGTCTGAAATCTCCAAGGTGTTTTTGCTTCCTTCAGCGAGGCAGTACTCCTGCCTACCTGCCTAAATGCTTAGGCCAGTGCTGGCCCCTTGCTCCTCTTTAAACTTGCCCTCCATGAAACACGGTCTTTAGAGTTTTTTTGTTCAGCCACATTGAGTGGCCATCCCGTGTCTGACACAATTTGGTCTCTCCATCTTTTTGGGGGTCTTCGTCTGGGTCTTGGGTTTTTAAAGTCTTGGTGGTATACCTTATATACCAAAAGCGTCTGGGGATCTTCTCTGAACATGGCCAAACCACCCCAACCTTCTTTTTCGGATGTCATCAACAATTGTATACTTCACTCCCAGCATATCACGGGTTTCCTCATTTCTGATGTGGTCTCTTCTTGAGGTGTTCAGGATAGCCCACAAACATATCATTTCAAATGCCAATAGTGTTTGTTCATCGGTTTTTTTCAGTGTCCACGTCTCACAAGCATATGTGGCTATTGGAAAAATTAGGGAGTGTAGCAGACGAGTTTTGCAGTACTCGCTTCTAGGGCTGTGTATCGGTACGCAGTACCGATACTGTACCTAAAATTGATTAGGTACGTATATAGGTCCAAAATACCTAGCTCTCAGTATCGGGTACTGTACCTGAATAGAGTTACACTAATCATATGCTTATTTGTGGCCTGAAATAGGGAAATAGCTGGTCCCCCATGGGTCCCAGAGACAGGACAGTGTGTCTGTGTTACAGACTGACAAGAAAAGATCTGTTGTGTACTGGATATGCTCCCTTTAGATGTCACTTTGGTCAGGTATGAGTAGCATGAGGCCACTTAGGGTAGGAGATGAAAACTGAAACATCTTAGTTTTGCCCATGTTTTGTCTGAGAATTCTCCATAAACAAAAACTTACCCTTACCTGTCAATTTATTAATGTTTATCTCATTACTGAAGAATTAAGTTCAGAAGAACATGTTAATTTGTCGAACTGTTCAGGTACAGGTTCAGGTACGGACCTGTACCTACACCCGTGTACCTGTACCTGTACCTAAAATTTGTTTAGGTACACAGCTCTACTCGCTTCTCTCAATTGAAGGCAATCTCTGCAATTCAAACCGACGGTGAAATCGCAATTATAACACTGTCGGAGACGAGCCAACCTTTTGACTACCGTTTGGCTTAATTTTGTGTAACCTTTAAAATCCAATAAAAGCCGTGGCTTCAACTTGTATAGAAACAGCATGTCCTCAGGGCAGTGATAACATAACATGAGCGTGCACGTCGGCTGAACGTGCTGCACCTGCGCGAAACCTGTATTTTTCACGGTTTTCGTTGGATATTTGGTCAACATTGCATCGGGATTTTCCCTGTTGCAGACGATGTCTTTTTCCAACACAACATTTGAAAACTATAGACAGGATGTCATCCTTAAATACGACCTTGAATGAGACGGTCTGCCGAAGTGCTATGCACAAAACATTACGGGCTTCACGGCAGGCGCAGTACGTTGTGCCAACGTGCTCAGGAAATGTAGCTAACGTTATTAAATGTATTAATTAATCAAATATGATTATATGTTATTCATGGCTGACGTTTCCAGCTGTATCAATTCCCCTCTGTCACAGTCAAAACAGCTAAAATTTACTTGAAAGTCAGTTTATACATCTTTGGCCCGATCACAAGTAATGTCACCTTCAGTTGGTTAAATAGGTGTTTTCCTGCGAAGAAGCTAATTACCTCCATGAAAAATGGAGGTATTGTTTTTGGTGTGTGTGTGTATGTATGTATTCTGTTTCCTTGTGTGTTTCTGTAGCCGCCGTGTTGCCCCCATGGTCAGGTTGTTATCAGTCACAGCCCCTATGCTACTAGTAATAGTAAAACGTATTTCCATAATCAATGACGCAAATAAAAAAACAAAACAAATGTTTATAAAAGCTTTAAATATTTCATGGAGGTACGAGGTCTCCAAATTCTTGCATCAAATGAAGGAGGAGACAGAAATTTAATGAACTGCAGCATAATTCAGTTTGATACACCAAGTAATGAATACGCGTAGTGGGTAAAATTGCTTTATCTCACTATCTGGAACGGTCAAAAAGTCATCCGTTTGGAACGGTCAAAAAGCCATCCGTTTGGAACGGTCAAAAAGTCATCCGCTTGGAACTGTCAAAAAGTCATCCGTTTGGAACTGTCAAAAAGTCATCCGTTTGGAACAGCCAAAAAGTCATCTGTTTTGGATCGCACAAAAAGCCATCTGTTTGGAACTGTCAAAAAGCCATCCGTTTGGAACAGTCAAGAAGTCATCCGTTTGGAACAGTCAAAAAGCCATCCGTTTGGAACGGTCAAAAACTCATCCGTTTGGAAACGGTCAAAAAGTCATCCGTTTAAAACTCCGTTTAGAATAGTAAAAGAAATACTTGGCAAGCAGCTTCGCCTACACAGGGCTTCTGTCTTCAGCCCCATGGGCGGAAGGTTGCGATGTAACCAGTTATCGCAACAGCAGGTGGAACCAATGGGCTTGGCGTAGGTGTTAAAGATCTCTTCAACGACTTCATTACACCATCAGCTGGTATCAAAAGTTTGTAAAATTGCGTCCCAGTCTGAAGTTTTGCGGCATCATTGGTGGCTTTTGTGTAGGAGTTGAGGGATACTTGACGGAGTGGGACCATAAAGGTGCTCATTATGAGCTGGTGACGTCAAGGCAAAAGCTTCACCAGACATCCCTTAAGAGGACAAAGAAGCATAGGCGGTAAGTATAAAGACCATGAAGACCGTGTGAGCCCATAGCTTGGTCCACTTGTAGCTTATGTGAAGACAGGCACTGTAGATTTATTGATCTCCACTGTTTGACCCAGAGAATACTAACGTAGGCAAAATTGTAAAGGTAGTCCCACAGCCTTTTTTGAGGCCGTATGGACAGCAGGTTGTGAATCTGCTGCGCCTAGGGTACAGTATTGGAAGGTGGAGCCTGTCCCTCTCCTTCCACCACCTTTTACCTCCCCAACCAAAGTCAGGTACCCATTTTACACCTGGATGGAGTGAGGAAAGTCGTGATAAGTGGATATTCAAAGGACTCGACATCTAAGGGCCCGGGCACATTTGTCGTACGATCGCAAACGGAAGGCCTTCTTGAGACAGACGTGGTGGGTGTGTCGAAGAAAACTCATCTGTGTTTTTTAAATGATTTTTTTATTCCAACATGCATTTCATGACAAGACATGGTGACGGCAAACTCAAGTTTTTTCAACTTATTTTATGCCGCCTCCAACACAGGGGACAAATACAGGACAGGACAATGCTCATTTTCACCTGAGCTAAGTGAGGAAAGTCGTGTAAAGTGCCTTTCCCAAGGGCACAAGGTCGGTGGCATGGCAGGACTCGAACCCGGGACCTCTTGGTTCTGAGTCGAGCGCTCTGCCGTTGCGCCACACGACCCCACATCTGTGTTGTTAAGGTCTTAGATTCTTGTCGCGGCGGTCGGTTTTGTCACAGCCTGCTTGAAAATTCCACAACATGAAAATTGCACGACGACCTACGACGAACGTGAGCGCGCCGTATAACCAGGAATTGAAGCGATCACTTCTCGATCCCGAACGTGTGTTTGCTCTCCTAACCACCAGGGCATTAACGACACATACCAACGTATGAAATACCACGCAGAAAGGTCGCTTGGGTGCGTGGGATTCTACTCTGATGCCTACGTGATTGATAGTATATGAAGAATTAAACTCTTACACACGACAAAACAGTCCAGCTAGAGCAGCTTTCAGATGGTCTATGCTCTCCTAACCACCAGGGCATTAACGACACATATCGACGTAGGTAGACAATCAAATACCACGCAGAAAGGTCACTTGGGTGCGTGGGATTCTACTCTGATGCCTACGTGATTGATAGTATATGAAGAATCAAACTCTTACACATGACAAAATAGTTCAGCTAGAGCAGCTTTCAGATGGTGTTTGCTCTCCTAACCACCAGGGCATTAACGACACATACCAACGTAGGTTAGACAGTGAAATACCACGCAGAAAAGTCGCTTGGGTGCGTGGGATTCTACTCTGCCTAAGTGATTGATAGTATATGAAGAATCAAACTCTTACACACGACAAAACAGTTCAGCTAGAGCAGCTTTCAGACGGCATCTACCATCCTTCATTAGCTCATGAAAGGGTATTCACGTGATCTAGACGTTAAAGGCACCCAGGGCGTTACAGGGCGGCAATCCAATATTCTGGATGAGGAAATCTGTTTGATATTGACATTTACTGCCATTTCTTTGCACATTTTTGTCATCATTGCATACCTAAAGCGTTTGAAATAGCCCCAAAACAAGCTACATGACAACGCATGAGGGGCCCATTATTTTTTGGTACCACCAATAAATAGCTAGAACCAGCCTACGATACCAAACAAGCAAACGTTTTCCGACTTTTTGCCTCACAGATATCAGTATGCTATAGGAGAGGGTTGATTCAACTTACTAGTACATTAAAAGAATGACCAGCAAATCGACTTTGCTCTAAAATATCGCTTTTGGTGCTTTATTATATGTTACACAGATCACGTAATGCCTGGGTCACATTGTCGACGACCTTCGGCCGTATTTGTTGATTGCCGAAAGGTCGCCCGATTTTAGAACGACCGAGGATCGCGCGTATTTTTGGCTTGAAAATCGTCCCCGTCACATGGAGCGAGGCTCGAGATTTCGCTTGGGAATACATCTATGACCTCAAAAATCGGGCGACTAGTCGCTGATGTTAAGAACACGTTTCGCGTGTCAGCGAACTTAGGTCGACTCCTAAAAATCGCCGGCGATCCCTAAAATTTGCGCGATGCTCGACGAAACATCGGGCGTGCTACTGCCGTAAATGTCGTTTAGAGCTCGCCGACTCGTCGGCCGATCGATTTTTGCACAATGTGACGGCCCCGTAAATGGACTAAGGGGAGGGTAGTCATGTCACAGATGGGGAGAGGACTTTGATGTTCACCGCCTCTTTAACATAACCTCACGCCCCCAAACCATCTGCTCTCTCAAGGATGGTGATCTTCTGCTCTGGATGGTGTTTACGTGTCCTCATGTGTTGTGCGACCGGGGAGACGTCTCTCCCTTGTGTTCAGTTAGTCTTTTTCTGAGCGACCTTTCGGACCTGTGTACGTGATTGATCGATGTTTTTGGTTTCTCTCCAACGGAAGCCTTACGACAAGTGTACAACCTTTACACCCGTCCAACACTCCATGAGCGATCACGTTCTCGCCATGCTAAAGGTCGTACGACGGACATTATTGTACAGTACATGACCTTGTGAAAGGTTCCAGGGCTGCTTTAGGCGACACATGTCGTCAGTATAGATATCCTGTGTGTATTAACCGCTATTGGTAAATACCCCTTTTTGTGGGATGAGCCCTGCATATTTAGCTCAATGTGTTATTTTTGCCATTACGTGATTGTGTATCGGGAAAGTCTGACAGGAATGATTGTCTAAACAATAGCGATACATGTCAGGACGAAAGAAATTAAGAAAGTAATTAAGAAATTAAGAAAGAAATCAAGAAATCATGAATGAAATTAAGACATTAAGAAAGAAATTAAGACATAAAGAAAGAACGAAAAGAAAGAAGGAAGGAGAAAGAAAGAAAGATGGAAAGAAAGAATAAAGAAGGAGAATGAAAAGGGAAAATAAATAAAAAAACGTGAGAGAGCACCATCCACCGAATCAATATAAAAAAGCCTACGGTAGGTTTTCCGAGCCAAGAATGTTTCCGGTTGTCAATTACATCCGCTAACTCACTAACTCCAAAAATCATCCATCAATACAGGAAACAGGACCTTCTGCGACCTTTCCACAAAGGAATCTTAAAAGGGTTCAAAGATGCATGAAATGTTGCACCCCCCGTCTCCACGGATAAAAGTCTTTCAGCAAAGTTAATTTGTCTCCCAGTATTGAAGTTTTTGTCAGGTTTAACTGCCTGGCCTATCTCAGATACAGGTCTGCGCACTTGAACTCGTCAATGCGCGTTTCCATCTCGCAAACGGTCGATGCCATATCGCAGAACGCTTTAAACGTATTAGAACGCGTCGGCAACATCGTGATGTTTCGTGGCATAGAGGTTAGGGTTTTAGGCTTTTATAATTAGGGTTTTAGGGTTAGGCTTTTTGACCCGGGTTCGAATCCGAGCTTGTGCTCTGTCTTTTTGGAATAATATCTTTACTGCTTTTCATGATGGTGTCCTACATTTGCAATTGAAATGTTGCTTTTTATACGTTTTAAATGTTTTTGCCCCTCTCTAAAGTTCTGATACGTTCTGATATGGCATTGACCATTCGGCCATATGGTATCGACCGTTTCAAAGGCAACGACGGTTTACGACATGGAATTTAGCCTCGGCGATGATGAACATTCAAACTGAACATTCCAAAGCCAAACGCTCAGAGATACAGACAGTCTCCAATACCATACCTCACACGACTGTTAAACGATTATGATTTCTAGTAGTATTCTGTGACGTAGATGTGGATTTTGATAACAGATATGTATTTTGTGGACTATTGTTGTCCATGATTCTCACAGTTCTACGGTTTTTAATGTGATAAGAATATTTCTTGTTGAATGTCTTCCTCAAACATGGTTTGTACATGTACATGTACATTGGTTTTTAATTCAGTTCACGGTTGAGCTGCGACAAACCAATAAAGACATCTTGTATCTTGTATCTTGACGTCTCAATATTGCAATGCCATAATGCTCCATTCCCTAGTTGAAGATGTTAGTTTCTCCAGATGTCTTGGGGAAAAGTTTCCCACATTTCGTGGCCCATCAACAGATTAATTTAACCAGCAAGCTATCAGAAGAGATGTCTTTGCCTGGGAGAATTAATAGTCTCCACCAGACTTCTTTGCAGGCTGAATAAATAGTCGAAATCGGCCTAAAAAGGGGTATATAATTGGCCATAGGAGCTAGCCGGCCATAGCAGGACAAATTGTCCTGCCAGGACTCTGTGAGAGGTCGCTATCCTCTTTTACGTTAACTAATGGGTTTTAAAATATATATAGGTGCGAAGTACCGGACTATGGCCGGCTAACTCCCCCGGCCAATTATATACCCCTTTTTAGGCCGATTTCGACTATTTATTCAGCCTGCAAAGAAGTCTGGTGGAGACTATAAATTCCCCAGGCAAAGACATCTCTTCTGATTGCTTGCTGGTTAAATTAATCTGTTGATGGGCCACGAATTACGTGGGAAACTTTTCCAAAAGACATTAAATGTTGAAGAAACTAACATCCTTAAACATCGAAACGTTTTAACGAATATTGATGATAAAAACCTGCTATTAGAAACCATATTGCTGTTCCGGAAAGTGTCTTTATTGCTGCACCAATCTTGAATATTAATAAGATTTGTATGATTTCATTTTGTCGCCTATCAACCGGTTAATTCAACTAGAAAGCGATAAGAAGAGATAAAGAAGAGATAGTCTTGCCTGGGGAATTTAGCATTGCGGCATGACTCCAAGTCGACCTCGAATAGATTTACGTTCTAGACAACGCCATGTTATCAAGATAGTAGGTGGTGTTTGCAACAGTAAATGTGTACCTATGAAATGACAAAATATGACCTAGTATATGTTTCTGTGAATTACCATCAGACGAATCATTAAAGTAACGATCCGGTGATAATTGCGAGAAGGCACATAAAATGAAATGAAACAGCATGAAGCGACTTCCGGGAAGCGTTTGGGTTTTTGTGACCTTGAAGTTCACAGACTTCCAGGAAGTGTTTGAGTTTTCGTGACCTTGAAGTCTACAGACCTCCGGGAAGTGTTTTGGGTTTTGGTGAATATATATTGGAACTGTGAAGAAGATTGTAGGATGTAATTTAATCGGGTATTACATCACTTCCTGAATTCCTCCACTTACTCCCACCCCATGCGTACTGCGTCACCTTCAGGCTTGACCGTCTTATTAAAAGCACCTCCCACCCACCATGCAACCGGAAGCAATCAGGACAAATGGGAAAACAAACCCACAGCTCAGCCACCCAAAACAATATTTCCGTACCATGTCGTCCATGTACTTTTACTATATTTACCATATTTAAATTAATCGTTATGTAATGTAATATCTTTTTAACTGATGGGATGTTGTTAATTGACAGTATTGTTTTTTTTTAATTGACAAAATGTATAATCAACACTAGTCTAAGAACTGCCAAGTTGATTGAATAAAGTTTGATACCCGGAAGTATAAACTGAAATTGCATCTATTGTGCCCAACATCATCGCCAAGCTTATTGCATATCTGGCATTTTAGGCGGTCATGTTGCATCATCACTCCAACTAGTAAAATAAATGACACACTTACACCAGACACTTTCAAAGGCCCACATGGATCATCGACCAAATATATGTTCAATGTCTTCCCATTTTGTTGATTGAGTGTATATCGTGGTCATAAAATCCAATCGGTTCAACCATTTGCACCAAAATGCTTTCACACCTATCATTTATGTACCAGGGGATGTAAGCGCTTTTGTTTGGGGTTTTCCCCCCAGGGCACATTGAAAAGCGCCCTCATGCGATATGTTCGCCCTGGTAAAATAAATAAAAACAAACAAACAAACAGGGGCAACTGTAAAAAAAACACCGTTGGAAACAAGAAATTAAAATTTTCATACCGCTGTGAAATATGTGTAAAGAGTTTCTGTGTATTTCATGTTTTTACTCATTATTTTGAATTTCTCGCTAGTTCTCTCTATGCATTTTCTCACTGGCTAGCTCACATAAGGCAACAGTAGAAAAATTAATGATAGGAAATGAAATAACATTTTCTGGGACCTTTGGCCTAACTTCTTGTCAGTTTTCCAAACGTGCTTGTGAAAAATAACTACAGCTAGAAACACAAACAAACACTCAAACACAAACACCTAAAACAAAACCTTCGTACATGTACATGGAGGTAAAAAACAGATAAAACCTCCAAACACTCTCTGGTAACTCGTTCCGTAAGATTAATACTCCACAAATCCCTTTGCCGATGTTGGAAAGTACTTCCGATCCATAAACATAAACCGGTGTTTCCTTTCCATAAGTCCACTAAAGCGGGTTAGCCGTAAAAGGTCGTTTACCCAAAGCACTAACACTAACAGGATT
Source organism: Branchiostoma floridae x Branchiostoma japonicum (assembly GCA_013266295.2). Lineage (NCBI taxonomy): Eukaryota > Metazoa > Chordata > Leptocardii > Amphioxiformes > Branchiostomatidae > Branchiostoma > Branchiostoma floridae x Branchiostoma japonicum. The sequence continues at coordinate 14,818,516 of CM023829.1, read as the reverse complement.
GCCTGTCTAACCAACCACAAGGTCACAAATCAGCGCCAGTAATTCCATACCTTCTCGTAGACTTCCGGGAGGTGTTGCTTGAGTAGGGGAGGCAGACTCGACGGAATCCCTTCCTGTAAGAACGAAAGTCGTGCGTTAGGCCACAGCAAGTAATTTTTATGGATGACATCAATGCGCGCATTGATTTTCGAAAAAAAGAAGAATTTTTTTGCTTTCTGACGGTGGTCAACATGCCGAAAATGGGCAAATATGTGGTAAACGTCTATCAGTGCAGAGACCACCAGGGACGAAGCAAGCTTGAGGCACAATTGCTCGCGTTTGATGACAAGTGTTGACAGTCTAAGGTGCTCCATTGCATATAAATACCCAGTGTAGTAGCTCCCACGATGGTACGACAATCTCTTTTCTACAATTTTTCTTGTTCAGAGATGTATACACATCTACATGGGCAGGTAATACTGTTGAATACAGGAATAAAAGACATGTTGGTTGTAATATCATGTTTTGTCGCCTCAAATCTTGCTTGACAAAGTTTATGATGTCAATATTTGAAAATGTAGGAATCTTGCTTTTTTTGGCCTGCCTTGTTTTTTTTTCGCCCTATAGCATTCGCTTTGGAATCTGAGGCGGATGTCATCCATAAAATTTACTTGCTGTGGCCTTAGTAAAGTGACGGTTAGAGCGGTGTTGGTGCATTACATGCTATACTTAGCACCTGCCGGAGTAGGAAATAGGGTTACGGCATGAGATTTACCTGTAATGCAAAAATCGATGTACGTACGTTTTCTTCGATTTGGCTGGGAGTATATTGGAGTCATGGATAATTGTGTCTTGAGTGTGAGGCGCCAAACTAAACAGCCAGGCGTACGTATCCACTAGTACTTACTCTCATAGCAGAGGTTTTGGCTTCGGCTTATTTTTGACGTGTTATTATGGATGCTTTTTACCATAGGCCGCCATGCGGCCTATGGTATAGAGACCGGAATCCGTTTGGTAATATGGTTCGCAGAAATCCGGAAATTGCGCACCGGAAGCTGTGCAATGTCTAACCGCACGTTACGCAATGCGAAGCCAGGCCTCGGAATTAACATGTGAATGCAGGCTGGGTCGGAAGAAGTTGCGCAATGTCGAACCACACGTTACGCAATGCCAAGCCAGGCCTCGAAATTAACAATGTCCCGATGTCAAAATGACGCTAAATTTCAGCTCGGGACAATTCAAATTACGTTTCGGCAATTTCGGGGCAATTGGATAATTCTGACGTCCACGTCATTTAGGAACGCGATCCATCCGTGGGAAGCAAAGGGAAGCAACACTGTCTATTTTTTCAGGTCTTTCAATAATTCACTCTTTTTAGCATTGCTGCAATTTGAGCAAGGTGAGCAAGTCATTAATAGTGCACACCCATGCCACCAATCCAGCTATTCCCATTTTGGCGGCCTATGGACAGCTTCTTTTAAAAGCCTTGCTTATCGGGCTTTCTTTTGTGTACTGGTATCGTTTTCTACGCCAGCCCTTCGGGTGGCAAATGGTAACGGTCTGTCAAATGGATACTGCCTGGTCAATTTCATACCGTCGTTGCAGCCACCAACTTATCTGCTTGGAGATTACTTAATACCCCCTTCGCACGAGAGGCAGAATGAACCGGAATGTCGTCTGAATGAAAACTCTTTGTAATATATTCCTAGATATCTGAAGTGCATTCTAGAAACTGTTACTACATTCAGAAGCCGGTCAGGGAGCCGGAAACACAACATCTTTTTCTTAGGCCTAATTAAAGACTTCCACTGCACGAAAGGTGGATTTACCAATGGCATTAAATGCTAGTAAAGTCGGCTAATGTTGACTTTGTAAACTGAAACGAACTGTTATAAACTAAATTTCATTTACTACCATTGTTAAATCCGAAATTACCTGACTTGACTTTATCTAATACCATTGTCAAGTCCGGGTTACAAAGGCAACATTACACGACGTTACTCGCATTTACTACCATTGGTAAATCCAACTTTTCGTGCAGTGTTCTGCACAGTGTCTTACCTGAAGTTTTCGCCGAGGCAGTGGTAGATGAGAGGGTTAATGGCGCTGTTACGACCAGGTTCAGCTGACGTTTGGGAGCAGTCAGACCAGATTTAGGCCACACCTACCTTTCTGGACGAATCGAATCGAATTTGAGTTAAATTTGTGTCAACTTTGACCCTCGAACACTCCCGAACGCTGCTGACTTACTCCCGAATGGTTGGCTGGTGTTCTGCTGATTTCCAGCCGAATACCAGCCAGCCATGGTCGAACTTCCCGACCAAGCCCCGAATGTTTTAAACATTTTGAAACATGCGGCTGGAACAGCCGAATTCGCCGAACACCAGCCGACCCAGCCGACTTTGCACCGACCCACTCCTAGTTCGGTTAGTGCTCGGGAGGCCATATCAGTGAATGTGTGACAGTGTCTTACCTGAAGTTCTCGCCGAGGCAGTGGTAGATGAGAGGGTTGATGGCGCTGTTACAGAAGGCCAGCAGGTTGACGACTAGAGCGGTCTGTCTGACGGACAGGGACACGTCCAGCCCGGCGTTGATACGGACGATGTTGAAGACGTGATACGGCAGCCAGCAGACGGTAAAGGCCGTGACCACCGCGCACACCATGACCGTGATCTTGTTACGGGAGCGCGCCGTCACGCCGTTCGGGGGGATGGGGCCCTTGGTCCGTAGGCGGAAGATGATGAGCGCGTAGCACACGGCGATGAAGAGGAGCGGTACGGCGAAGCCCAGGACGAAGGAGAGGGTGATGGCCACCTGGCTGCCGAAGGCAGGGTCTCCGATCGTGCCCGGCCAGTCCACGATGCAGTGTTCGGCGCCGTTCGCATCTTTCATCGTCCTGGCGAACACGATGAAGGGGCACACCAGGACCAGAGCCACGCTCCACACGCCAACCGACACCCAGCGGGCTTTGCTGACGGTGCGATGTTGAAGCGACTGCAGGGGCTGGACCGTCGCGTAGTACCGGTCGACGCTGAGGACCGCCAGGGAAAAGAAGCTGGCAAAACCGTTGATGTTCGTAGCCAGGACCACACTCCGGCACATAAACTCTCCAAAAGGCCACCCCATCAGAATCACATCTGTTGCCAGAAACGGTAGGACAAGAAGAAACAGTACGTCTGCCACGGCAAGATTTAACAAGTACACGTTAGCAACTGTTCTCATCTTCGAAAAATTGGACACCACGTATATAACTAAGACATTCCCCGCCAGTCCGAAAGCGCACAGGAAGCAATAGAGGATGGGTAACACCGTGGACTCCAGAGCGGACGGGAACAGGTCCAGCTCCATCGTGCTACCGTTTGCCGGTGTGTCCCACGTAAAGTCCATTTTCGACTGGGGCACCGTGTGTGTCTCGTTCAGGCTGGAGCTTGCCCTCTTATTTGCATGTACAAATGCTTCAAATTGCCCCTCGGCCATTCTTCTCACGATCAACTGCGGAAATCACCCCGATAAAAACGCCTGTGTGAAGAGAAATACATCATATTAGAAATAAAACGAGGATTTCCGCTGCAATTATTGGCGTCTAGCGATGAGAGGACACACACACCCTACAGTCTCTGAGGAGATATGCTAATTGAGCGATCTTTCACTGTCCGCCTGGGAAATATCCCAGAAACCACCGCGCGCGGAAAAACTCGCACCTATGATATCCCGTCTCGCTTTTCGAGCACCAACCGGTGAAGATTTCAATAATATGATCTTGATGAATATTCAGAGGTAAAAGTTCGTGAATTAGAAGTGTATTAACGACTTGGCAGCGGGATGATTTGAATTCTTGTATCTTCCTTCTGATATCTGACATTTTCGGGCTGAAACGATGTGGACCTTTTAATGAACCAAAACAAACGTACGTGATATCTCGTGAACTCATGACTTTTATAGAGAGAAGCAAAAAAACATACCATTCGAAAGGGTAACGGTTATCAGTGTTGAAGGCACACAAAGCGATTTCATGCATCGCAGTAAAACTAGATTCCCAAAGTCAATTCTCCGGTCATTTTTAATGTAGTAAGTTGAATCGACCCTATCCCATAGCATACTGATATCTGTGAGGCAAAAATGTGATGTCACTGACGGAAAACGGTTGCTTGTTTCGTATCGTAGGCTGGTTCTAGCTATTTATTGGTGGTACTAAAAAAATAAATGGACTTCTCACGTAGCTCGTTTTGGGGCTATTTCAAACGCTTCAAGTATGAAATGATGACAAAAATGTACTAAGAAATGGCAGTAAATGTCAATATCAGACAGATTTCCTCATCCAGAATATATGTTCGTCCTGAAATTGCACTGGATGTCTTTGATGTCAACAGGGAGAAGCTACAAACATTTTCTTTATTGAATAGCGATGCGATTTAATGAGCAAAGACGGGGGCGTCGTTCTTGTGAAAGGTCTAATAACGGAACTCTTGCCCCAGGTGGTGATTCAGAGAACCAATTCCGTTCATCAAAGCGCAGAAGGTTGGGCCAAACGTTTCGCTTGAAGGGAAACTTTAACCTTTCTACGTCGTAATGTGAACTACGCTCTCATAACGAAGGTGAAGGTAAAGATAGTCTCATAGCCTTATGGAGGTGGTAGGGGCAGTGGGTTGTCAATCGTAGAGTGGAACTCGCTGCCACCAAATACAGTAGGGGCATCGTCACTAGATAGCTTTAAACAATGTTTAGAGTTAGACGTTCAAAGGTTAGGTGTAACAGCTCGTTCGGTGTAATGTATCCAGCTGCCGCCGCGCCGCGTGCCTGCGAAGCTGGTGTGTTACGCCGAAGGGCGGTTATACCGGCTATACAGATACAGATACAGATACAGAATCCACTGTGTCTAGGGCATAGTATTGGTGGAAAGTGGAGCCCATCCCTCTCCTTCCACCACCCCAACAAAAGTCAGGCACACATTTTACACCTGGGTGGAGTCAGGAAAGTCGTGTAAAGTGCCTTTCCCAAGGAAAAAACGTCTAGCCCAGAATGCCAGGAATCGAACCCATGACCTCTTCATCTCGTGTCGCCTAGCCATTCGACCAAACAACGCTACACATCAGGGAGCGAAGGACAAATGACCTATCAACATACCAAATATCATCAAAATCTATATGAATGCCTTCATAAGTTATGTTGGCCACAAATATGCGGAAACGCAGGCAGACACGCAGACTGACGCACAGACAGACCAAAAACAATATCACAATTTTTCATGGATATAAACGTATTTTCATCATTTTTGGTATGTAGGTAGCTTAGACAGAACTGTGCATAATGAAATACAAGATATGGAAATGAGGACTTAATTTGCATAATTGGTGGCATTTCATAGTTGTGACATGTGTAAGTTAGTTAAAAGTTAACATCACTATGCATATATTATATTAATGTAGAGGTCATTTGCATGATAAGTGATGACATATTGAAATTAAACATTGCCAAAGGATTGGACTTTCATATATCAAATATATGTAATTTGTGTTGAGAAAACCATATTTCATGGAGATATGAGGTCTCCGAATTCTTGTTTGGAATGGAGTAGGATTGATTCAACTTACTTTGTAATGCTGAGGTCACATTTCAAAACCGGGGCCCGGCCGGGCAGTCTTTTTTAAGTATGATAGAAAAGACAACAAAGCACAAAAAGTCGAAAAATTAATAATGGGAACTATATGAATATATTCTTGATATAAATTGTTGATTTTTCGTTAATCGAAACAGCCCGGCCGGGCCCCGGTTTGAAAATGTGACCCCAGCATAAAGAAAGGACCAGATAATTTATTTTGTGTCGTCCTAATGGTACGTAATGCAGCTTTTTAAAGATTTAGATCTGAATGGGGATAGAACCAAAGTTACAGTGGAGTGTCAGATATTTATCTTACTACAATAAACAATCCCTCTGCAAACAAGTCACGCTCTCAGACGTGTTTGAAGCTGTGTTAACTTCCAAAACATTTACCAAGCTCACGTTTTCTTCCTTCTTAGCATTCGTCTCCTCTACTCTGACCGACGGTGCATGAAATTTGCTCTCAGCACCTGTGTATTTCAGTATATGTTTACAGTCAGGAACGGTATGTTCAATTTTACTTCGTTACATTGCAATTGCAATGCAATTCACTCCTCTGTAAAGCAGATGTTGCCTTTGCCAAACCACATGTCTAAAGCACACTGGGACCACGAAGTCTGCAAATCAAATTGGCTTAGGGTTAGGGTTAGAATGTGTATTTCAGTATATGTTTACAGTTAGGAACTGTATGTTCAATTTTACTTCGTTACATTGCAATTGCAATGGAATTCACTCCTCTGTAAAGCAGACGTTGCCTTTGCTAAACCATATGTCTAAAGCACACTGGGACCACGAGGTCTGCAAATCAAATTGGCTTAGGGTTAGGGTTAGAATAAGGGTTAGGGTTAGGGTTAGAATAAGGGTTAGGGTGAGGGTTAGAATGTGCATTTCAGTATATGTTTACAGTCAGGAACGGTATGTTCAATTTTACTTCGTTACATTGCAATGGAATTCACTCCTCTGTAAAGCAGACGTTGTCTTTGCCAAACCATATATCAGTGTCCTCACTATGAGATAGACAGAAACAGATTATTTCAAACAGTTACCACAATTTCCCCATCCTTTCATCTTTTCAAAGATCACCAGAAGACTACGTTTCTACTAGGATCGCAAAACCCACTCATTATGCAAAACGTGGGACTATTCATTATCCACTGCCTTCAAAGAAGAAGTCAAACCTCATAATAGCAAACGTAGTAGTAGAAGTATAAGTTTTCCTAGACAGTAGTTGTCTCTTTCCTATTATTTTATTGTACCGTATAGTACCTTTGACTTTGTGAAAAGTAATTAGCCTTCGGGCATGACTTTGCAAATAAACTTTCTATACATCTAAGCACACTGGGACCACGAAGTCTGCAAATCAAATTGGCTTCGTTAAGTTTGCTAACGGCGTGGTCACGAAATCACCAAACCGCGAAATCTGCAAATCAACTTTGTCTTCGTTAGTTTCGCTGAGGTCACATTTCCAAACCGGGGCCCGGCCGGACAGTCTTATGGAACGAAAAGTATGATATATAAAAGACAACAAAGCACAAAAAAGTTGAAAAAAATGAATAATGTGAACTATTTGCGTATATTCTTGATATAAATTGTAGGTTTTTCTTTAATCGAATTGTAGGTTTTTCTTTAATCTTTAAACCGGGCCCCGGTTTGGAAATGTGACCTCAGCATTTGCGAAGAGCGTGGTCACATTCGTCGTAGGTCGTACGATTTTGAAGCCGTAGACAAACAGACAGTTGTGACAGAACCAACCACCAACAAGGATCTAAGACAACCCTTTCAGTAACGAGACAACTGGATTTCGTACGACACACTCACGAATTCCCAAGAATGCCCTTAATTTGCAATCGTACGATAATCTTACGACGATTGTGACTAAGCCCTCAGTTGGAATCGTTACCAGGTGAAATATTTCTTTCCGTGACAAAACAGCTGAAATGTTGTAGGACACATGCACGACTATCTCAAGAATGCATTCAGTTTGCGATCGTGCGACCATCGTACGACGTGTGACCAAGCCCTCAATCGCTAAAGTTGGTAAACGACGACGACTTATGTAACAAATGATTTGGACTGTATTATCAAACGTAAATGTACTTTATTTATGCAGGCACGTTCTCCGCCAGGAGATGTTATATAACAATGCAGCGGATAACCATATATCAACTTCTAATTATCATTGCCAAATATGCACGTAGGTGTGCATGGATGTGGTTATACGTTGTTATTGTTAAGATTTGTTATCCATAGTAATACATTCACCCGAGCATTGGTGAGACTTTCATTTTCCATGGCTAAGGCTTAGGAAAATTAATGTTGTCATCTTCCATGGCTAAGGCCACATTGACTTGATTATATGATGACATCCTCGAGCGCATATAGTTTGCAACTACAATGTTTGTTTTACTAGTAATGGGTTCTTGAAGGATGACAGAGGTTGAAAGGAAAAGAAGACGCTAGAGGAAGGGTAACATGTCTCGAATTACCACTTGCTTGCACCACTAAGTCTTCCTAAGTCAAAGAAGATGTGAAAGAATCAAAATGAAGAATTCATTGTTTGGTATAATATCATGTTCCGTGTGTTCAGTCATTTGAATGTTCAACTTTCCTGACCACTTAGATTTCATAATGAATGTAGTTTTTTTGCACAACTGTCTTTGCTCCCTCGCGTCAGTTTTGTGGTGCCCATAGTCATATAGGATGTCACCCACATAACCAAATCAGTATGACTTCCATACAAAGAGATTCCACAAGCCAGTTTGATCACGTTTGTCGTATGTGAGTTTTAGTTACTTTTTTGTGAAGAAAAACTTGCAGTCAGGTCGAAAAAGGGCAAGGCCGACTTTTTTAAAAGGCGCGAAAAAGCGGAAATAGTATATGTACTCAATAGCGAGGATGTATGACTGCAGTGGAGTTGACCAAACCTCCAGAAAGATTACTTTATCAAACACCTGCATTCTCCATGCAAACATACAAGCCAGAAGGTGTTACAGATAGGAGGATTTTACGTCGCGGAGTATGTTTCTCATCATCATCTGTCAAAATCCTAACATTGGCTATTGCTGCGCTCCGTGATTGAATGAAGTGTCAGTCTTCTCTGAGCAGATTCCACCGACACGTAATGATCGTATCAAGATAAGCGTCCTGTATTCAACCTTAAAATGTAAAATAAAGTAAAAGCTGTTGGTGTCGCCGAGTTTCTGTCCCTTCCTTAAATCCCAGTATTGGGTAATCAGCCGTGTTATTGTGGTTCTTGATTGAATGAGGCACCGTTTTTTTTTCTGTAAAGCTGCAGTTGTATTGAACGGGATTCGTTCGCACGTGGAGGGATCAACGGCGTTATGACTCACGCGTGCGGCTTAGATGATTGATAGTGGCGGCACCGCCGTTGACTTTCAGATTGTTCATTTTCTCGTTGCATCACGTGAACATCACGTGAACGTCCTTGACTTTCAGACCGTTCATTTTCTCGTTGCATCACGTGAACATCACGTGAACGTCCTTGACTTTCAGAGTGTTCATTTTCTCGTTGCATCACGTGAGCATCACGTGAACGTCCTTGACTTTCAGACCGTTCATTTTCTCGTTGTATCACGTGAACATCACGTGGGCGTCTTTCCGTCAGCCTGCACGCGCAGTAATGTAAACAATGGCCAACACGTTGGCAGATTCTGTTGCATAGAGAAACATGACCAACTAACATATTGAAATTTACGGTATAATCTACAAAATAACTGAAAACAAGAAAAACTTATTGTTTTTTAAAACATTTTTACGACCTATTTTATATCGCCTCCTGTGGAGGTCAACTGAATCCACGCGTATCCAGAACCGTGCCGGGGGGGGGGGGGATCTATGTTCTTGGATACGAGGAGACTATCCAGAAACGTGCCTGATCCTAACTCCAACCCATTCAGGTATAGAACTAGATAGGCACGGTTCTGGATACAATAGACCAAGGACGAATTTGACCACGCTGTTAGCTAGTCTATAGAACAATACGATATAGTTAGTCTATAGAACAACAGACTTCTAGGAACCGTTGACCCCCCCCCCCCCCTCTGACGTCAGATTTCCGGAAACTCCCTTGTCAGAAACGAACGGGCCATAACGATTTCATCTGATGAGTCGTTTCCTTTGTGTTGGACCGAAAGTTTGAATATAAATCATATTTTCATTCGACATTTGACCTATAGTAGTAGTAGTAGTAGTAGACCCCATAACCTTGACGGTCGTAGGGGCATCATGACAGCCAGCAGCATGTCTGGACTTGCCACGATGATTCTTCAGGCTTATAATCTTGGCGGCGCCTATCTCCTCTCCAAGATTTGACTTATAATCTGTTACAAAGCGAAGGACAAGCACACAAGACATCAGACGCGACAAATCATATTCGGGTGAATCCATTACTATACCGTAGATCTATGGATTAATCTCGTATATTGAATAAGTTCCATACATAGCTCGCACCCTCTCTAACCTTGATCCAACCCAACTCTAACCTCTGCAGACCTTGACTTTTTCAGCAACAAATTGCAAGCTTATGTGATAAATAAGCAAGGTGAAGGTATCTTCCAATACCTCAGATTGATAGTTTACTCTGTAACGTTGCTAAAGGTCTTTGCTCCTGATTCACCCCATTCTACAGTCTAAAATGAAGACATCACTTTCCTTACTCTGCCCGTCATATGCACTTCTCAGGCATGAAGGATTCCCATGTGGACAAACCATCTCCTGTCCAAACTAACACTGCATGGCATCGTCCTGCACGAAAAGTCGGATTTACCAATGGTAGTAAATGCTAGTAAAGTCGGGTAATGTTTACTTTGTAAACAGTACCGGACATTTCAATGGTAGGTCGACTAGCGGAATTATACCGCTCAGACGGGGTTATACCGCCCCTTACGGGGTGTTAGTAGATAAAAATCAAGTCCGGTAATTTCAGACTTGATAATGGTAGTAAATAAAACTACCGGACTTGACTTTTATCTACTACCATTTCAAATTCCGGTACTGTTTACAAAATAGGTTGATTTTTTAGTCTTGGACTCCAACAACCGGGCAAGTTGCTCTCTCTATAAGTTACAACATCATTTAAAAATCAAACCGAAGGAATCCCCGCCTCCCAAGGTCGGAGAAAGCATTTCCATGTTTGAACTGGAACAGAAGCAAGACTCTAACAAGAAATTTGACAACTCTGTGACGTGTTTAGAGTTGTGAATTTCTTGATCTTTTTCACTCCATACCACAGGTATGGGAATTTGTGAATTTGACGTTATGAATTTCTTGCTGATTTTGTGAATACATGTATCCCACTGTCACTTCCTCCCAATCTGTGACGAGACCATTTTGACCTCAGATTCGACCTCACTTCCTTCCAACCTGCAGGGAGACCATTTTGACCTTAGATTTGTCCTCACTTCCTCATATCCTGTGGGGACACCATTTTCCCATCCAATTTGACCTTCCTGTCAGTCTGCAGTCACACCATTTCCCCTTTACGTCTACTGTATCCAATTACCTACAGACACACAAGCAAACAGACAAACAAACCCAAAACATCCGTTAGCGATACAAAAGTGACCAACATGAATATGGCTAGAACTATGCATGCAGGCAGCATACATCATACAGTTCTATCCTACCACAACCCAGCGACCAATGCAAGCTGACTTGGAGAGGTTAATCCTACCGGAGTATTGATATCCAGTGCGATGTACTGCAGCGGGAAGATGTAGCAATGCAGAACGGAGAAGAAGAAGAAGACCCCAACGTGGTTCATTGCACCTTCTGGCAAGCCTTAAAACCTTCTTCTGCCTTTCTCTAAGTAGTAAATCCGTCTAAAAAGAAGCCGACGGCATGATGTCTGATCCCCGCGTTCCGGATTCAAGGAATTGTGCAGAAGATTCCAGGAAAACTGCGCAGCATGATCTGGTCGGATTTATACTTGGGACTGATATGACGGTCGGGTTTTGTCATCTGCAATGCCGAGAGCCAACACAGCGTCAAAGAGTATAGACAAGAAAATGGTGACGTACGAAGTATATTCCTCTGTGGCCTGCTAGCTTAAACAGGTATCAACCCCATGAATACAAAGAATGTGTTTTTCTTATGGAAACTTTGTGTAGTAATGATCTTCGGGTAAAGAAACATTAAGGGGACAAGACACTATGGGGCCAACTGGATACGTGACACGAACTATCTAAAAACTATTTGTGCCATTATGTATTTATTTATTTATTTCTATATTCTTTTACCAGGGTAGCACCAAACTCATGCAGTGACTTAGCACTGCTCTTCCGTGTGGCCCTGGGTACACATACTATATTAGACAAACACATGTAACAATATATACAAGACAAAGACGGGATCAAAACATCAAATCACAATCGTAATCCAAATTCGTAATCGCGGCCATGCCGGGTCGTAAGGGTGGAGAGTCAGAGGTCACGTAACTGTGCACACAGTTTCATTTATTTCATTTATTTCGAAACCTTTTAGCCCCGAAGGGCTAATCTTCCAAGGCTCAAACAATTACATAAGTACATAATTACAACATAGTAGAAACATTTAAAAATACATACATACATACATGTACACCACATTAACAATAAATACACATAGATATTAACAATTTAAAAATAGCGAGCAAGGGTCAAGGATCAGGTGACACTACTACTGTTTGAAACGGCTTTCTTAAAACTGATAACATCGCACAGTGTCTTAACGTCAGATGGTAGATCGTTCCAGAGCACGACTGTACGGTACATGAATGAGCGTTTTCTGCTATTGGACTTAGGTATTGGTAATCTAAAGTTATGTGCGGAAGATCTGGTATTATGACTGTGAGATGCATGAACAGGCAAAAGGGAGTTGTAAATATTTTGTGGTTCGTGACTCGTGAGGATCTTAAAGAACATGACCAAAGTGCTTATCAAGAATCTCTCTCTCACAGTCGGCCAACCAAGATCTAGATGCATCTGCCTGGTAGGAGTATCAGGAGTACATTGATATGAAGGAATGTACAGACGATGCAGTTCTAACAACGGGTGGGAGTTTATTCCAACCCACTGCACCTCTAGAAGCAAAGGTTCTTTCACCGCATTCTAATCTGGCTTTGGGGAGTCGCAAGGACTGATTCAGACTCTGTCGGGTGGAGTAAGTATGGGTTTCTGTAGTTTGGGGTAATGTAAGTTTGGATGGTTAGCATGCTTTTGCAGTTGAGTTAAGCAGGGGAAAACAAATCGGAGTTCCATACACATTTAAGGATTTTTAGCGTTGCCAGACAAACAGTCATGACAGAAAGAAGCTAGGTACAACTAGAAATCACGACTACATAAAGTATTTGGAATTGGTGTTGAGAAGCTAGCTGGTCCAGGCCCTAGAAGCTCGATTGCCAACACAGGAGAATTGGGGACATATCAATTTCGTTGCTAGTAAGGGGTCTATCCCATGTTTTTACCAGGAGAGAATTTCTAAATCTCTTTCTGGTAATTTGAAGGGATAGTAAGGGGTCTATCCCATGTTTTTACCAGAAGAGAATTTCTGGAAGCTCTTTCTGGTAATTTGAAGGGATAGTAAGGGGTCTATCCGCTGTTTTTACCAGAAGAGAATTTCTGGAAGTTCTTTCTGGTAATTTGAAGGGATAGTAAGGGGTCTATCCCATGTTTTTACCAGAAGAGAATTTCTGGAAGCTCTTTCTGGTAATTTGAAGGGATAGTAAGGGGTCTATCCGCTGTTTTTACCAGAAGAGAATTTCTGGAAGCTCTTTCTGGTAATTTGAAGGGATAGTAAGGGGTCTATCCCATGTTTTTACCAGAAGAGAATTTCTAAATCTCTTTCTGGTAATTTGAAGGGATAGTAAGGGGTCTATCCCATGTTTTTACCAGAAGAGAATTTCTGGAAGCTCTTTCTGGTAATTTGAAGGGATAGTAAGGGGTCTATCCGCTGTTTTTACCAGAGGAGAATTTCTGGAAGCTCTTTCTCTCATGTAAAAGTAGTTAGCACGTTTTATAAAGACAATACTTTTCAGTACTAAATAAATGGGATAGATAACCAAAGCTTTCATAATGACAGAGAATCCTGAGCTGCTATTGCAATGATTTTCATTGTGGTAAAGAATCTTGAGCTCCTATATTGCATAAATTGGTAGTTCTGGGAATGGGAATGGCTCATCACTTGAAGTTGTATGGCCACAAGCTCTCGGGGAGGAGGCCGAGGCCGCCTCTATATAACAAGGAGAATGTATAACACAGGCTAAGCTAAAAGTTATCAGTTATATTTTTATAATACCTTTCCAAATTTGAAATGACAAGCGTCTAACTAGAAAGGACCGTTCACGTGAGTACCCATCGACATTTTCATTTGAGTCCACAATAACTGTATCGATTTTTCTAGCATATATAGATCTAATTCGAATTCTCGATAACTAGGATCTATTGTCAATGACAAAAGTTTTGGCAAAACGTCGGGCTAGGGAATCATGTGTTGTTCGTCCACATAAATGGAAAACAACGATCTGTGAATGAAATTTAAAGAGGTTGTATATGCCAGGGTAGAGGCTCCGATCTAGCAGAATCGGTGATTCTACCGGCAGAGATCCCGATTGGAGTCTGTAAATTTTACGATATTCGCTTAAAAGACACTTAGAACTTCTCAACTTTAGATCAATAGAATGACTAGAAATTTAGGATTTGTAAATGAGAAACCACCCTAACACATTAACAGCATCCTGATCGGAGTCTCTGTCAACAAAGACTCCGATCGGGATCCCTACCGGTAGAATCGTTGATTCTACTTGATCGGAGTCAGTACCCTGACATATACACATGCATTTTCCATTACGTTAATACTAGGATCTGCAGATGTTATGGCTACTACATACCGGCACCGTCATGACGATGTATATTGTGTGGGGTCGTGTGGCGCAACGACAGAGTACTCGACTCGTAACCAAGAGGCCCCGGGTTCGAGTCCTGACATGCCACCATAAATAAATTGTCTGCCATGTTATCTGGCCAAATTGGGTTACGTAGTCTGTGGAAACTTCAGAGTCGGTCGTATACAATTTAGTGTCCAACTCGCTGTTAAGGACAAGTGCCCGTAAATGGCGGATGATTGCCTTTTTCAAATATACGAGAAAACATGCACATTAATGATATTGATGGTTGGCGCTAAAATAGCCCCACACGAGGCGCACCCAGTTTGTGTAGCTATCACAAAATACCAGCTATCCAATACTAGCCTTAGCTCTTACCAAATCAACCCACAGCTGACCAGGGCAATATGAAATCTCATTGACAGTTTCTGTTGTAATCTGATCATGTTTATGCAACTTCTTGCACACACATCTGTACTTGACTTAAGCAAAAAAATTGGGTGACCTTCAGCCTTCACAACCAATTCATGACTTAAAAAAACATGACTGACAGCTGTGTTTCCAGCTTTTAAACACACTCGTATGGTGTCATATTTTGGCACCCCCACTTCCTGAATGGTACATCATTGCAATGGAGTAGGGTTGATTCAACGTACTTTGTAAAGAAATGACCAGAAATTTACTTTTTGTATCGTCCTAATGTCACATAATGCAGATTGAACTTTGAAAGTATAAGATCTTCTTCTTCCTAGTAGCGACCATGATCATCATGTTGATCATTCTGTCGCTGTAGGTCGGAGGTCACTAGCAGCATTAATGAGATGTGGAGGCCATTGACACAAAGATGTCGATATTATTGGCCTCAACAGTTGATTGTGATAGGGAGTTCCAGTCTTTGATTGTCCTGGGTAGGAATGATGCCTTACGGTACTCAGTCCTGGCTTCCAACTGGGTTAACTGCTGGTTGTGTGCCCGCCTCCTGCGTGGTGGGGCTGGCTGCAATCTGCCCCTAAGGCCGTCCGTGTTGACAATGTTATACTGGATTTTAGGTAGTAGGAGATCGCTACCAATTCTAGAGAAACGACCGTACACTACCTCTCACCCTCGCGGTCACCTTCATGACACGTCGTTACGTGATGTATTCATCACCTTGAGGGGCTTTGTCAGGAGATCTTGAGCAGGTAAATAATGGTGGTGGTGGTATTACTTTAAATGGGTGGCGAAGACAAGTTTGCAGTGTGCTCGTGGTACGCACATGAACATCGATCAATGTGTAGGAGGAAGTTTTAGGGAACTGAACGCCAATATGATGCAAAGAGATATCGAGACCATTTCATGAACTGAATGCACAATAGGCGAAATACCTTTAGAAGTAAATGACATTTTCTAATAAGTTGTATATTAGTGCAAAGCAACTGAATCGCTTTGGCAGCCTTCAGAATAAAATACCGTACCTTTGCCAATACCACACGGAAAACAGCCACATTCTGCTGACGCAAACTGAGGATCACAAACGCACATTGATATTTTTGGTCCATTCTTTGTCACTATTGAAAGATAGTGTATGTTGTCTGCTTCTACAGAGAATTTATCCAGATGCTTGTCACCTTCGACAAGAAAGTTAGCTTTTCTTTTTTGCCATGGTGGAGTGCCTGTGGTGTGGGTCTGTACATGTATGTATGTATGTATATATGTCTGTATCTGTATAGCCGGTATAACCGCCCTTCGGCGTAACACACCAGCTTCGCAGGCACGCGGCGCGGCGGCAGCTAGCAACATTACACCGAACGTTACACCTAACCTTTGAACGTCTAACTCTAGACATTGTTTAAAACTATCTAGTGACGATACCCCTACTGTATTTGGTGGCAGCGAGTTCCACTCTACGATAGTTCTAGAAGAAAATGAGTTTTTGAACACCTTAATCCTTGGTTGATAGCTCTGGTACTTGAAGGCATG
This sequence comes from Branchiostoma floridae x Branchiostoma japonicum, assembly GCA_013266295.2. NCBI lineage: Eukaryota > Metazoa > Chordata > Leptocardii > Amphioxiformes > Branchiostomatidae > Branchiostoma > Branchiostoma floridae x Branchiostoma japonicum. Next base: position 14,802,101 of record CM023829.1, on the reverse strand, counting down.
ACTATTTCTTGTTCTTTTCTGAGCTGGTATTAAGTACTTTGTATGTCAACAGCATAACTCGAGAAGCTGTGGATGGATCTTAGAGTATGCGGAGGATGTCATCCATTAAATTTACTTGCTGTGGCCTTATGTATATTCAACCGTTCAACGTCAATATACACCAAGCTTAAACCTTTAAATTTATGTTGGCGATCCTGACACTGCTTTGCCGGTCACCGCCAATCGTTCCGACATCCATAAACAACCTTTGCACAAGTGTTTAGTATTGAAATACGATAATGTTTCGAGTACCCGGGCTTTAAACCATAACACGCGAAAGACAGAATGGACAGGGACCTTTTATCGTGGATGTACCGGATGGACGATGAAGGATGTGCAATAAAGACAAGATACATTGCCCATAAATCATACTTGTCAATTGTCTCCCTCTTTGAAGCTACGCTTTCAGTATTTCCTCGATATATAAAGCTGAGTTGGCCCCCTGGGAGACCAAGTGCTTGCCATGCTATTGAATATTGCACAACAATCTAATGAAATACATTTTGTCATACTGAAACGAGAATATCCCCTTCACACAAGAGGTGGAATGAACCAGAGTGAAGTCTGAAGGAAAATTCTTTGTATTTTCCTGGATATTTTAGGTGGACTCTAAAAATTCTCACTACATTCCAAATATGTGTGCCCATTCCTTTGGACTGCCCGTATGTGAGGTAAATATCGAAGGACATTCTAAGTGTATTCTAACTGCAGTATGACTGCATTCTGAATATTCCTACAGTATTTGGAACACAACCCGAATATTGAAGAATGTACTTCGAATAGCCAGGAGTATACAAGTAATGTTCATTCAGACGGCATTCCGGCTCACTCCTCTTCTAGTGAAGAGGGGATATAACTAGGGTTTCCCGAATATGGCGAGATTTTGCCAATTCGTCATTCCGCCTGGTTCTGCTTGACTCCTGTTGGTTTCTGTATCTGTATCTGTATAGCCGGTATAACCGTCCTTTGGCGTAACACACCAGCTTCTGTATCTGTATCTGTATCTGTATAGCCGGCATAACCGTCCTTTGGCGTAACACACCAGCTTCGCAGGCACGCGAGTTCCACTCTACGATAGTTCTAGGAAAAAATGAGCAGGTCAATCCTTGGTTGACAACTCTGGTACTTGAACACATGACTATTTCATTTTCTTTTCTGGGCTGGTACTAGGTACTTGGTAGTTGGTACATCCACCAGTTTATTGGTCATTTTGTACATCATGCATAGTCTGGACATTTTTCGCCTGTCTTCCAGTGACGCCCACTGTAGGTTTCTTTTCATTTCCGTGACACTGGCACCCCTTTCGTAGTTGTTCGTGCAGAATCTTGCAGCTTGGTTCTGTAGCCTTTCCAGTTTGTCTTTCTTTGTATATGGATCCCATACTGTCGTGGCATATTCTAGGTTAGGTCTTACAAGTGATGTGTATGCAAGTGATTTTACTCTTGGAAGTGGGAAGGAGCCTTAAAGCACATAACGGGCTTACACTCCAAGACTTGGACGTTTGTCACATGACTACGGAAAGGCCTAATAATTTGTATTTATCAATTAGATGTAGGATAGTCTCGCATGAGACCGGTTGATTTGTGAGGTCATTAGGTAGTCAAAGCGACCGGCAATACCTAGCCACAAACTAACGACGCCAGCTGTCTTAGGGATTTATTTTATCGCCTGGTTGTATGTGACTTCGTACAAAGCAGTGATCTTTAAGGCGTCAGTTCAGCACTTCTGGAAAAGGACTTAGTGCTAGAGAAATTGTTTACCTTGGCACCTAAGGCATAAGATATTTATCCATTTTGTGCTGTTTATCAATGGCCTTCCGTATGGCTTGAGGCTGTGAAAAGACTACAATCTACGCGTACACCTCGATGCATGTACAATAATTTTAATTTTAATTTTAATTTTAATTTTAATTTTAATTTTAATTTTAATTTTAATTTTAATTTTAATTTTAATTTTAATTTTAATTTTAATTTAATTTTAATTTTAATTTTAATTTTAATTTTAATTTTAATTTTAATTTTAATTTTAATTTTAATTTTAATTTTAATTTTAATTTTAATTTTAATTTTAATTTTAATTTTAATTTTAATTTTAATTTTAATTTTAATTTTAATTTAATTTTAATTTTAATTTTAATTTTAATTTTAATTTTAATTTTAATTTTAATTTTAATTTTAATTTTAATTTTAATTCTAATTCTAATTTTAATTTTAATTTCAATTTTAAATACTAAAGGTTCATCATTGAAGGTTTGAGAAGAAACTACAGTGCACTATTTTCATTTTTGAACTATTGCACCAGTTTCTTCTCAAATCTACGACGTACGGCACGATCGTCCCTTAAAACCCTCCATCATACGAACATCGTATGCATGTATGGGACCGGAGCTTTATAAATGTCGACACTGAGCAGTACACGAAGGGTTGTTTATTACTTCCGGGACGGAAGTATTGTTTTGGGTGGCACTAATTTAGGTTTGTATGTTGGGTTTCAAACACACAAAGTGGGTGGAGATTGGGTTTCACTTCATTGGCACGGTTTTGGTCCGGTATGCCCTGGGTTCAATGAATTTTTAAACCACGGTGTAATAGCAGAGTAAGTTTCATCATACAATCGTATGAATAATAATGCATTAAAGGAGGTAATTCATTAACAAAAACTATATATGATTCCCTGAAATTTGAAATCTCTGATTTCTTGTTAACGCCTGGATGAGTTATAGAGGACAGAAAGTCCAGGGCTTTGTTTGAGGCAAATTTAAGGAGAGAAAACCACGTTATTGATGGGTTGCGATAATAATCAATATCGCAATGAGGCGCCCGGAATCCAACATGCTCTCTCAATAATCCCCCACTTTGTCATAGACAGAAATGGAAACGTTACGCGTGAGAAGAGTAAACACCTAGGGCTGACGTTACAATTTCGTTGCGCACACTGCATGAAAAGTTGGATTTACCAATGGTAGTAAATGCCAGTAAAGTCGGGTAATGTTTACTTTGTAATGGCAGTAAATAAAATTCAAGCCCAGTAATTTCATTTACTACCATATTTATGTCTGTAATTACCGAACCTGACTATTTACCACCATTAAAAAGCCCGGTACTGTTTACACGGTAGACATTACCTGACTTTACTGGCATTTATTACTGTCATTGTGTTTGCTATCGCTGTTTTCGACAGTGTTCGGGAGGCTATGCATGTGTGAAAAGGGCTTGAGTTGGCGTCACACTGCCGACGACCTTCAAATCTGTTGATCGCTAGAAGGTCGTCAAATTTCAAAACCGCCAGAGAATCGGGCGTACTTTTCGCCTAAAAGTCTGCCCGGTTATACTTCGTCGAGCAACCCATTTTCCTTCAGTGTGACGCCGGCTTAGGAGATTTGTTACGAAATGCAAGACTGTCTGGACGTGAGTCTTGTATCAGTAAAGTCTCGGAATAGAAAACTACCCCCCTGGCGAAATGGTAACGCTAGTAAGAAAGATAAAGATCCAGTTTTGGTTTTCAATTACACAAGCTAGCTTGTAGGCAAATGGTTTGCGTTACCAACACTACAAAGAATATTGGGACTTACCCCAACCTTGTTCACGGAATGGACCCGTGTACTCTTGGAACGTGACGTCAGAGACACGTGACGGTAAAAGCGGGTCATACGTGCCAGATAACTTGTGTCTCCCCCCGTCTCTGTTCAGGGTAGGTCTGTGAGCTCTTATGTAGACCGCCTCCTTCACTCCTCTTGCAAAGAAGTCCGATTCAGAATCAAGGATTCTGGACATGGTCACTTGTGTCACCAAGAGTAGACGGGTCCATTCCGTGAACAAGGTTGATGGAGTCAACCGAAAATTTGGGGTAAGTCCCAATTCTTTGTAGTGTTGGCAGTTCAAATTTAGCTTCCATTTCATAATGACTTGTACTAACACAGATGAACTTTCATGCTAGGTTTGCGTTACGTTTCCTTATTTACTACTTCTTGTTTAACTCTACATGTAACTCATACCTATGCATGATTACCCAAGTTATTTTAAATTATTTACTATATTGTGTTCTCACTATGTTGTTTTATGTATAACCCAACTTATTTCTTTTGTTTAATTGATTTATTTAAATTGTTATAAGTTGATAAGGGAGGCATTTACATAGCCATACTTTTTCGTCCTTCCTCGCACAGTTATATCTCGTTTATATTTTGTTGTTATGTATTTATCATTTTTCAAGTGCGAACAAATAAACAACAGACAATGTCGTAATCACCAGTCATTGCAACAAACTATATAAAAAAAGGTCTGCAACTTGTGTTGTATGGTGTATGTAGACACCATGGTGAATGAGAAGAGGACACAGTCACTGTCACACAAGATCGAAATATTTCAAACAGGTGTGAGGTCTCCGAATTCTTGTTATATTTACCGAAGGAAAACATATTGTTTTTGCTACGTTTCCTTTTCCTCCTCCTCATCTCCAAACAGTGACCTCTGACCTGGTCAATGACCTGAACCAGACTGTCTGTTACCATGGTAACTGGTATTGGGTTACATTATGTTGCAATTTTATAGCAGGAGGGATTTAGACTCCTGTCTCACATATAATATATGGATGTGTTTGAGCAAGGAGGTTAACCTCCTCGGTTTGAGTAAGAATTAACAGAGCAGACCATATGCGAAGGTAAACATTATGCATTTGCTTTGCAAATGTTACCTTTCTAGTTCTGTATTTAGGTTTCAATACAAATAGGATCAACTCTTCCGGTCCCCTAAAGACCATCATTGATTGCACCAGGAGGCAGAATGTAATAAATGTAGAGATTAAACACTGTACACAGGGAGGCGGTGGTATCGACTTGACTATCGAGTTCCTCTCTTCAATTTACATGGTGACTTGTGTCACCGGTGCGATGGCCAAGTGGGTAGAGTGCTCGATTTGCATTCCGTAGGTCGTGAGCTCGATCCTCGACCGAGTCATACCAAAAATATAGAAATTGTACATTCTGCTTAGCGGTCAGCAAAGAGTAAAGAGTATGGGAGTTAACACACACTACTACCAGTGAACTAGCCTACTGTGACGTGCCTGCTGTAGTGATTGCACAACTGTGTGGCCCAAAGGCTACAGAAACGGAGATAGGCGCTGATCAATGCCCAATTGGTGTCACAGCGAGAGGTTTTTGTTTCACTGCATGAAAAGTGGTATTTACCAATGCTAGGTACAAAAACATGTAGTAAGTCTAGTAATGGTTGTTTTAGGTGATAAACGACACGGGTATATATTTCCTCTGTGTGTGTGTGTGTGTGTGTGTGTGTGTGTGTGTGTATGTGTGTGTGTGTGTGTGTGTGTGTGTGTGTGTGTGTGCGTGTGTGTGTGTGTGTGTGTGCGTGTGTGTGTGTGTGTGTGTGTGTGTGCGTGCGTGCGTGCGTGCGTGCGTGCGTGCGCGCGCGCGTGTGTGTGTGTGTGTGTGTGTGCATGTGTGTTAACCTGTATTAGTAAGTCCCACTTTTCGCGGAAGCACTCGTGGACCTGTAAGAGACAATCACAATTACCCGGCAGGTGTAAGTACCCTTGGGCAATTATAAATTGTCCCTCACAGCTCCCCTTCGTGCTATCACTGGAATACCTGAATAACATGCAGATTTTGAAGCCACGTCCAGCACCGCTCGACCGAACTCACTCTCTTCGAGGTCCCTCTTGTAGAAGGTTGCAAAGGTGGACTCGGTTGACCAGTCCGCTGCCCGCAGAATGTCTGCGACAGAAAGGCCACTTCTTCCTGCCGCTGAAGTAGCCGCACCTCGGGTTGAATGGGCAGTTTACCGGGCAGTGTCAAGGCCTGCTAGGCTCATCACGCTCTTGATCCATCGTGCGGTCCCACCGCCTTGTGTGGTTTTTTGTAGGACACAAACAAATATTTATCGTCCTGTCTTAGTGGCTTGGTTCTGGCCAAGTTATGTTTCATGTAAGTTTTAGGGCACAGTTTTTTGTCCTGTGGGAAGGGTGGTAGGAAAACCTTCTTATAAGGTTTGTTTGGTCTAGAAGTCTTTGTCAGTTCTGACATCACAAACAGTACTCCATTGCCTTTCAGTGACATCTGCTTTATATCCAGAACAGCCAAGGCAGAGCCACGATCAGCAGACGTTAAGGCACATAACATGGCTGTTTTAGACAACATTTTTGCTGTAGATAAGCTTCTGAGTTACGTGGTCACGGTGGAGACGTCCCAGGTCACCACGTATTTAGGACGTGGGGTCTGGTTGGCGTATTTAATGACAATATGGGAAACTGCAAAACTAAAACATGTAGTAAGTCTAGTAATGGTTGTTTTAGGTGATAAACGACACGGGTATATATTTCTTGTGTGTGTGCGTGCGTGTGTGTGTGTGTGTGTGTGTGTGAGAGAGTGTGCGTGCGCGCGTGTGTGTGTGTATTAACCTGTATTAGTAAGTCCTACTTTTCGTTAAGTGAGCCCTGGTGTCTATATATACGTGATTTATGTCCCAGCATAATGTCTGGCAATATTGTTGTCTAAGTCATCAAAATACCGAAAGTAACTATGCCGTACCATCTTTATCTGGCATTATTTGGTGAATACCACTTTTCATGCTCAGTACATGGAACGTACTATGATTTGCCAACAAAAATTCTGATCGACGATAAAAGCAAATCTTGCATATAAAGACGTCAATAATTCTCAAACATGCCATCGAAGATCGCATACCTCCGGCTCCGTGACAGTTTTGTAAATTGCTTGTTTTATTCATTATGTATTATGCCTTTAAGTACCAGAGCTATCAACCAAGGATTGAGGCGTTCAAAAACTCATTTTTCCCTAGAACAACCGTAGAGTGGAACTCGCTGCCACCAAGTACAGTAGGGGCATCGTCACTAGATAGTTTTAAACAATGTCTAGCTTTAGACGTTCAAAGGTTAGGTGTAACAGGTCGTTCGGTGTAATGTAGCCAGCTGCCGCCGCGCCGCGTGCCTGCGAAGCTGGTGTGTTACGCCGAAGGGCGGTTATACCGGCTATACAGATACAGATACAGATATAGTGCAATGCTTTTAGAATTGTGTTTGCTTACGATAAATATGATAGTGCTCGCCACATGTTTGTAACCGCTGCAGTTGACACTTTTGAAGCCCGCCGGAGAATATTAACACATTCCTTTGTCACACGCCTCCTCAGCTCAAACAATGGCTTCATAAAACTTGTAATTCATTCTGATTCATTCTCTCTCAGCAACTTCTGGAAACATTACGTCAACCTGGTATTTAAACAGTCCACACTTTAAATTTCCATCACCATTGCATTTTAACTTTACTGTACATACCTGTATTACATTTATGTTTGTGCACCTGTATTTTTTTAAATTTATGTAGTGATATGGGTCTTGTGCCTTCGAAATAAAGAATGAATTGAATTTATTTTAGTACTCGAGAATAGACGGTTACGTTGAGTTCTGCTCGTAGTATGAAATATACAACAGATTGGCATCCTTTTGATGTAACGAATTAATTTAATTTAATTTAGCTTTGGATAAACGCAGTATCAAGTATTCCCAATCAGCCTGTGTTAAAGCCCACCAAAGCAATTTCTGGGCAGTAACACTGGATTTTTAAACTCAATTTTCTGGTCATTCTTTAATGTAGTAAGCTGAATCAACCCTATCCCATAGCAAACTGATATCTGCGAGGCAAAAATGTGATGTCGCTGACGGAAAACGGTTGATTGTTTCGTATCGTAGTCTGGTCTAGCTATTTATTGGTGGTACCAAAAAATAAAGGGACTCCTCACGTGGCTTGTTTTTGAGCTGAAATAGCTTCAATTATGAAAGGGACTGCGTGAGAGTAAGAGAATTATGAAATGATGATAAAAATGTGCTAAAATATGGCACAAAGTGTCAATATCAGACAGAATATATTCTTATTTATTTTGACGCCCTGAAATTGCATTGCATGGCTTTAAATGTAATATTTTGAACGGTACTTTTAGTTGACATGTACGTACCTTTTCATGAAGAGGTTTGTTTACGTCACTCCTGGTTTTGAAGACAAGATAATCTAGCCCAAATGACGCTTGTTGTTGAAGTACCCTCTTATTATAAGTATGGCGTGGGTGTCTTGCGTTGAACCTTCAAGTCCATAGGAATGCACGACACGGCAGCAGTGTTATCTGGCACGTTTTAAACAGCTTGTACCCAACCTGACTGAGCACGGTGTCATAACGCACTACGCCTGCGCGAAACCCGTAATGTAATGTGCATAGAACTTGGCAGAACGTCACGTTTAAGATAGTATTTGCGTCTCGAAGGATGACATCCCGTCTGCAGTTTTCAAATGTCGCGTCGGAAAAGATATCGTCTGCAATGGGTAAAATTCTGATGCAACGTTGACCAAACATCCAACGAAAACCGTGAAAAAAAAATCCGGGTTTGGCGCAGGCGCAGTACGCGCAGGCGCAAACTCACTGTAACCAGGACTGTCGTTCATCTGTCCCCCCCCCCAAAAAAAGCAGACATCATTCTTTAACCTTCTCCCTGCTGCCTAACCCCATAACCAATACAAATTCGGTGCCAAACGGGGTACATTGGCATGCTGAAGGTTAACCCTCCCTTGGGAAAAAAAAAGCTACTCATCCGACCGGTGAAAAATTGGAGACTGAGTCAGTCTTCACGATAACGTGCCAGCGCTGGTGAAAACTGCAGCCCATTTTTCCTTGTCGATTTGAAGAGGCTGAAGGAACCATTAAAAGATGTACAAAATGTGTGTGTGTGTGGGGGGGCACAATCATTGCTGAGCCTACTGATTTAGTGGGCGTAAAACGGCCATTTTGAAACGCCCTGAGGCCTAAAAGGCTTCGGCGACTGACTGTCTCTTACGAGACGATTTTCAAAGACGCACCATATACACTTTGTCGTCACAGCGCACACAAATCTAGTAATAAAAATAAAACACATCGTGAAGACTCTAAACTGGACAGGCCATAACAGTTACAACGTTCCATTATCACTACAAATGCGTAACAGGAGCTCAAGATGAATAGCGTTCAGTTCAGAAGTTCAAAACTTCGTCCAATTACCTCAGATTGGATAATTCTTCCATAAGTTCGCCTGACACGTTGTAAAGAGTGGTATGGCGAGCACGTCGGCAGAACGTACTGCACCTGCGCAAAACCCGTAATGTGTTGTGCATAGCACTTTGGCAGAACGTCTCATATAAGGTTGTATTAGAGCATATAAGGTTGACAGCCTGTCTGTAGTTTTCAGATGTTGTATAGGAAAAGATATCGTCTGCAACAGGCAAAATTTTGATGCAACGTTGACCAAACATCTAACGAAAAACGTGAAAAATCGGGGTTTTGCGCAGGCGCAGTACGTTCTGCCAACGTGCTGGTATGGCGTTCTGTGAAACGACATCGTACTTACGTTGGTTCCCATGCAGGGCTGGAAATACGTACGCGACCTGAATATGCTGGTTAGTGCAGGTAAAATTGGAGCTGTGTACGTGCAGGCATTTCTGATGTCTCGTAACCTGCACCTAACCTTCACTGAGCCATGACAAAACAGCCTAAGACACTAGGGACGGACCAGCGGTGGTCAAAACCTGCTTTACATAAGTTTCAAAGTACATACATGTAGCATCATTGAACATTGAGAGACGTCAGACAACTTTCATGATTAAAAACGGTGCTACTACGTAGGAACAGTTTTCTTAAAAACATTTCAATTTTTCTAATGGAATGAAATGAAAGGCAAAGAAACTGTAGGACAGGTAAAACTTGCCTGGTACAGGTAATTTTCAACTTTGCCTGCACTAGTGCAGGTATGCAGAAAAAAAGGATTTCGAGCCCTGGGCCATGTTTGAAGTGCAAGGACGACTTACGCAATTCATAATCCGGTGCCTTATCCGTGCGATTTAGTGACATTTGTGTAGCTGATCATGACTTCAGGCTGAGTAACAGATGAGATTAACTGGATTTATGTGTCTGCTAGTTAAGCCGGCGTCGCAAAGTCGATGAGATTCGGCAGTATTTGTTGATCGCTGGAGGGTCGTTTGATTTTAAAGGGGCATTATGTAACATTTTGCACCAAAAATTGATTTCAATTGAGAAAAATCTTCATGTGAATTTCTTTACACCCACTTTTCAACATATTTGTGCAATTATCTCACATTTCTGACATTTATGGATGGCGCCGAACCTTGCATATAAACAGCAGCCCACGTGAGGCGCACAAAATTTGTGGTGCCACCACAAATTACCGGATTGTAAACAAAGATGGCTAACAGTGCTGTGTTTCCAGCTTTTAAACACACTAGTACAGTGTACCGGTGTAATATTTTGCCACCTCCACTTCCTGAATGACACTTATTTGCAATGGAGTAGGGTTGATTCAACTTACTTTGTAAAGAAATGACCAGAAAATTGACTTTTTGTACCGTCCTAATAATGTTACATCATGCAGCTTTAATAAAGACAGAGAGTAGAGCGTATTTTTCGTTGAAAATCTACTGTCATATTGGAAGGGGCTCAGGCGACGGTCTTAGAATGATTATGAATTACCCATGGCACTGGACCAAGACGAAATACGACCGAGACCTGTAAAACTGTACTATAGAAGGCGGTGCCTTCGATACTTCGGCGCTAATTCGGCGCGTGGAACGCCGGCTCAGAATGGGTATATATAGGGTGTGCCTTCGCACAGACGGCGAACCGCTCATTTTGACACTGGCCGCCGTGGCGTGCGGACGTACAATTGAACTGCTCCCGCGGTACAACCAGCCGCGCGGTGCCAGGCGTCTCATGTCAGAAAATGGAGACAACAAAGCCCAACACCAGTGACACAATAAACGTACGCAACGTCGATTATACTACATCGTCGATAATACACTAGCTCGGTCTGAAAAACACTTCAGAGCACCGTAGCACAACGTACCATGCGGCAAGACAAGTACATGTAGTATGGCACGCAGGGTTTTTGTGACTCAGACTTACACAGCTGTGGCGCTAGACACGGGCTCACGTCATTATCACTTACCTGTAGTTCATACAAAACTAAGCTGTGCCCTTTTGTTTGTATGTGAAGGACAAATGTCACTTGGAAATTCCAACGTTAGCTGCCGATCACACGACATCATCCTTGAATGTACACGTATACCTCGCAATAACGAACAAATAAATCGTGTATATTGTGTATTGTTGTACCTTGATAGTTTGATCCATCAATTTATGATTCCAAATCAAAGTTCAACAGAAGAAGAGCTTTGGGCAGAGGTGAAGTGAATGGATTTCGTTACACTGACGAAAAGTTTTTGGGGAGGGCAAACTGCGTTCGAAATAGAACCCTCCCCCACAGAGCACAAATCGCCACACTTACAACGCTATATAAATTATAAGATAAGTCAGAATGGTAAGACGATCTTCCACTAAGTTCAGACAAATATGAACTCACATATTATTGTTCCAACTGGCCCTGTTATATGTATCTTGTCAGTGTAGTATCCATGTACGTAGGTATCAAGGCATTTCCACTGAGTTGTCACCGTCCGCTACATTTGTCATGCCAGGCAGCAGAAATCGTAACATAATCCTGTTGACGTACGTTTGCACTGCACTGTCATACATCGCTACAATGTACAGTGAGATTTGGGTAGCAACAGGGGCGGGGAGGGGGCGTGGCCGTGGGACTTCTTGAAACAAGCTGGACACAAAGCCCTGATAAAATTTTCAGGGTAAGGTTATCGGTGTACCAATTTTTATGCAACCTACTTGTAACGTATGCTTTGTAACGCTACAATAAGGGTGCTTTTTTTACCAATTTTTATGCACTAACATGTATGCTCTGTAACGTTACAATAAGGGTGTTAGATTTTTCTTTTGAACAATGGGCCCTTCCTTGATACAATGAACACATAACTTCCGAATTTTAGTGAAGAGTAAAAGATATTTCTCCTTTTACAAGGACACAGTGACCACTTGTCATGTTTTGCCACCAAACTCCCTGTGTAACAGTCGAGAAAGAGGACAATCATCGATGTCGGATAGAGCCAGAGAACTCGGTTGAACATGGATACAATAACAAAGTCATCGTGTATATTGTACCCTGCAGGTCATGTGTATTTCTTCATGATTGTAAATCTCAATCCAAAAGAAGATAATGGTGGTTTGGCGTGTACATGTACATGTAACGTTACATGTATTTGGGTGCACCGGGGAGGGGAGGTGAAAATCATAATTTTGGATTTTGTTACTTTACGAAAATAAAACACATAATGAACGCGCACTTCGGTGCATCGAGGACAGGCTAAGACTACCGTAGTTGTCGACTAGTTTCACATCAATATGAGCTCCCATAGTACCGTTTCTACGGACCCTAACGGCGCTAGTGTCAATTGCACAACGTATTTCCTGCGGTCGTCACGATCCACCACATTTTCAGACATTTGCAGCATAAGGACATTACGATACAGATTCAACAGATTACACCTGCAAGAGAAAGAGTCATAAACACCACTTTAGTGATACATGTAACGTTATATCTCAATTACACGTAGTATTACCTCAATATCACCAAAGATGTACACAATCCTATGAGTATGAGTCAGTTACAATGTAGCGTAACAAACAAACAAACTGCTTTCGCCGATCATGATACGTCCCAGTTCCCAGCAGTTTGACGGCAAACGCCACTGACTGAGTACGTACGGCCGTGAAATCGCCAAGCCTTGAATGAAACAAGGGTTATGGTGAGGCCTTTTTCTTTCGACATCCTGTTGAGACTGAGAATTGAAATGTCGTGGACGTTTCTTTCAGCACGCAAAGGTTGACGCCCTACGAAGTTCGTCAGCTGTTGTAGGACGTGCACTGTGACCCTTGCACCTTCACCCTACATAAAAGTTGCAACGTTTTCAAAGTTATCATTCATGATACCATGCCGGGACCTATATTGTTCACCAGAAAAGTTTCTTTAATTGCCGGAGTTCACAACTAATGTTACCATGTCAAAACTTAGGCTGATTTTGTTAATCAAGAATATGCTTGCCGAGAATAGAGCACTGCGTTGCACGGATTTCGGAGTCGGCGTTTGCGGTCTTTGCGGTCTGGGTGCTTTTCTGAGGCTTTCAAGTCTCATCCCCCTTTACCATTTCAGTTGAGATGTGAAGAAGGTGGCAGTCTGATTTTTCTCAGAAAATCAGGGGGTCATCCTGTGAAGATGGCCTGTGAAGTTGCTCAACTTGCTGACATAACTTACGCAGTAAAACTGATAGCATGTGTACGTACGTACAGGGGTAGGGACTGCCGTAAAAACGGGGGAAACGACCCCTTTATTTATGACTGATCATGATGATACCATCATAAGATAACCCTTTAGGGTGTAGGATATGCAATATATAGCAATCCAGGAGTATAACCACGGACTTGCGGGAGCACATTTTCCGTGCGTCCGTCCCCCACGGCGTCCAGAGCACAACTCAGCAAACCCGGAAGCGGCGCGCTCTTTTACGCGGTACTATGTTCGATAGAGTATAACGGCATTATATAGAACAGCTTTACGTTTAAGGAGACAGGCAAAAAAAATAAAAAATAAAAACAGGAATTCTGTGCTTATCCGTACCCGAATTCTACCACAAGCCTTAAATGCACTATTATATACCTTCTGGTTAACATAATGACAACATTTTCAAACAATTGGGAGTCAGTCAAAACTCTATTCCCAAAGCAGAGGTTTAGTCTTCGGCTTATTTTTGACGTGTTTTTAGGCGTTATTTTATCGGGCTTTCTTTCTTGTACTGGTATCTTTTTTTTTTCACCGGTAGCAAATGGTAACTGCATGGCAAATGGATACTGCCTGGTCAATTTGATACTGTCTTTGCAGCCACCAAAAGATCTGCTTGGAGATAACCAAAACTGAAGCCACAAGACTTTCGCCCGACGCATTCATCTAAAACATCTAAATTGATTCAGAAAATTCTAGTCAGAACGTTGGAATTCTACGTACGTGTAACAATTGCGGACATGAACTCCATCACAAGCTTATAAGCCACTTCAGTTTTTATGGAGCTTGAAATTAGCTCTGAATATTTCATAATTCTGATTCTCGGCATAGTGACAGTACGGGACAACGATACTGATGTGCTATTACCAAATAGAGACATTACAGTCGTGTATGTTGTTATTATATTTTATCTGACCCTGACCTCTTCCCTTCTGACCTAAAAAAAACACAAAGCGGCCAGCAGGCTGATTCGAGTATCTCATGATTAAACAAAGGTTCAAACAAACAAAAAAAAAAGACAAAAAAAGTTACTCAAGCAACTGGATATGATTTTGGAAACGGTCAGACGTTTAAGGTAGCATCCACTCCCTTTCGTCAGTGACACTGGTAACAACTCATATCCAGTTGCTTGAGTAACTGTTTTTAGCGTATCTTATTACCTGGATATATAATAATATAGTAATAATGGTTTATTCAGTTCTTCGTAGCGCATGTACAGACTCGCAGGGCTCTGAATTGTCCTGACATTCACACATTTATCTCAGCGTTCTATATTACTTCACTGTATATCTAAAATACGCTGCTGGTACTATACTACTGGTTAAAATACAATAAAAGCTGACATAACAATATCGTTCGTATTCGTATGTATTTTACTAGCTTTTATAAAAGCTAGTAAAATACATACGAATACGAACGATATGGATGTCTAATCTGAATTGACGAAACAAATAAATAAATAAATAAACAAACAAAGATACAAACAGTCCTTACCGATTGTTGATGTCCTTCCTTCCCGGCTACTGGTTCTCTCTTGGTCGGCGCCACTGACACTTGTAGAGTGTACAGCTCATCTACGGAGTCAGGTCTTGTTGTGTGTCTCGGAAGATGCGCTGCGTGTAACGACCGCTAATTCATCATATATAAGTGCCTCACAGCACCGGAAGTTCAGGCTTTGGTTATAGACGTCACTCGTAGCTACAGACGTCACTGACAACTCCTCAACTTGACGTCGTCTCGATGAGAGGAAAGAGCCGATGCAAATTCCTGGAAAAGCCACTTAACGACCGTATACATGGTTGCTAAATCCGGCTGGAAACAAAGTTGGGGAGTGCGCTGGGTATTCGGTGATTTTGGAATATAGGAGCCATTAATGGTCTGCCCGTCACGTCAACGTGCGTGCTTACATATGCATTCTGTTAAAGCCTGGGTGGATTGGAGTAATGGAATGTTACAGTCCTATGTACAGATGTCTACACGTGATAACTAAGAAACACTTTCGGGACACAGCGAATGTACCGACAGCCATGGCGTCAGCCATCCGTTGTAGGAGACTCCTGGGCCACATTCTCCGCATGGATCCCTCCAGACTGGTCAGGCGCACCCTGAAAGCCTACGTACGTGTGCGGAGGAGACAACCCGCCTGATGGATCCCTGCTGATGGACTGTGAACACTTACCATTCGAACAATCAGCTAAGCAGAAAAAAGCGGATATGGAATGATAGAATCAATAGAATAAAGTGATCATGAATATATCTTATAGGCATGTAGCATGGGACCACTAGGTCTGTCAATGTAAGACATACATACATACATACATACATACATACATACATACATACATACATACATACATACATACATACAGTATTATGTCAGAAAGAGTCGCACAGTCAGTAGGGACCATGTTAATTGATAGTTGGCTTTAAACCAGACGAAAGACTTATCTTTTTTTTTCTTCATATAAAAAGTACAGTGAAGCTGTACGTCATAGTAGTTTACACATCGGATGAAAGAAATAGAGTTCCCCGACCTCATACGTTGGCCAAATTCATGTTAACCTTTACAGCTGACGCATTATAAATGTTTCTCATTGATTATGCAAATAAGATCCTCGTTTGCACGAACTATACCAGTTGATCATATTCTCCACCCATTGACAGTCTTGTCTTTAACAAAGAAGGCAATTGTAGCATTCCTCATAAGTTATGCAAATGAGGTCCTGATTTGAATAAGTTATGTTTGATGATGTTCATCTTCACTTAACTTTCAGATGCCACAGGTATGAAATTTCCATCATTTACCACTATGGAATTATACAATTTTCTCATTGAAATGCAAATAAGGTATTCATTATTATTACTATTCTAAGTACATGTCACAAGTTTGAATAGTCCCATCATGGAACGCAGCAGATTTATAGAATTTTCTCATTAATTATGCAAATTAGATTCTGGTTCGCATGATTGCCATCTAATTATGTCAAGCATCACTTAGCTACCTACATACCAAAAATCATGTGATATCGTTTTGTGAGGGAGATAGTTTATATATGGATAACAGTTCAGTTAAGTTTATCATGCATGTAGTAACGTTACGCACTTCCCAACTATCATCTGTTGGATTTTACGTTGCTCTAGCGGCATGGATCCATGATACTTCATAAAGTTTCCCAAGGAAACAGCGTCACAGCGCCTCCTAACGACAATAAAGAGAACTGCAGAGATGTCATGACGTCACTACACAAACCAAGATGGCGTCCGTTCAGAACAGGGGCCGGCGACACAAGTGGGCGATAGACTTCAGTCACAGGTACGGTTAACCTTATTTGGTAAATTTGTCGAGTATAATTGCTTCTATAGGATACCAGGAATAATGTGGGGGAGTTTGGGCGCTGGAATGATAGACGTTGTTTTTGAAATTCTCATTTTCGTGCCGTGTCATGGGGGAGGGGGGCAACAAGGGGTAAACTAGGTAACGTTTTGTGGTTCTGAATCACATTTGTTTGCTTGTTTGTTTGTTTAGCATAACCAGTAAACCGCATTAGGCATAGCACATCAGTTTTGTACAGTAATAAGTACAAGCTGCAATTTGCCTGCAAAAGACCGGACTGTAAGATTCGATCCACTCACACTAGTTAGGAAGGACCCCTAGTACTCTTTTGGATAAGTGCAGTAGAACCTTTACTTTAACGTGCTCGAGGTGTGGCTGTCCTCAAACACGGGACCTCCTCCTTTACATGTACGTCCCATCCCATTGGACGTTCCTAACTGAAGCTAGGGACTCATTTTCACCTGCGTTGAGTGAGAAAATAGGTGTCAAGCGCCTTTCTAAAGGACACAACAGTGGGGCCTGCCAGGGATTCGAACCCAGAACCTTCAGAACCCACTTTTTCTTTTCACAGCACCGCACTAGCCGCGCACCCTGGGCGTGATGCCCCTGCAGGGATCGAAATTCATTTTTTTGATTAGGTGCACTGGTGCACCTAACCAAAAAAATTAGGTGCACCAAAAAAATTTTGGGTGCACCACATATTTCCAGTAGTACATTAATAAGTAAAATATTACTAATATCAAATTAACAACATCGCTGCTCCTCTTTAGCTATCTAACCAACCTTACTGCTCCTCTTCAGACTCAGAGCTCGAAACATCTCTGTTTTGGCATCTTCTAGGCCCATAGGGGGTGGTTAAAATTTCAGTGAAAAAGCTAATAGTAAGGTGACAGTCAAACAAATAACAAAATCAACTGCAATTCCTTTTTCCAAAGAGACACAAAAATTACCAAAAGAAGACACTTCAGACTGTACAGTACTTTTAATTGTACTACAATCAACAATCTTATGTTTAAACTTGGTCACAATTTGATGATAAACTGGTAGAGAAGTTGGTTGAAATATAAACAAATGACAAACACGATAGCATCAATAATCTTGCTTAATTTCTTAACAACATGTTCCTTTGCTTGTTTTTTAAAGTAAGGGTAAACTTAAGGTAAAATTATGAATTCAAATGACTTGCTTAGGGCAAAATTGAAAATTTCTACACAGCAACCTTTAATTTCTGGGTAAGACTTCACTGTATACTTAAAAAACTAAGGGTTCCACACGTAAAGAATGCTAAAAATGATCGTAGCAAGAGTGGAAATTGCATCGCTATGTAAATAACACAGTAATGATCTTACCGAAAAAAGGCAAATAAGGATTCCGAGATCGAAAAAAAAAATATTAAAAAAAATCTAGAAATGAAAAAAAAAAAAAAACACACACAAAGCCTCGGTCTTTTTGCACTAGACTCCTCGGTTGATTCAGTTTCGGAATCCGACTCTGATGACCCGGAACTGGACACGGAAGGAGCTCGGGAGTGTTGTTGTCTGCTGCCGAGAGCACATGGCCGCCCCCCTCCCCCTCTGTCTCGGCTCTCCCACGGCACGGACTGTCCACTTCTCGCTCGTCCGGGCGTGTTTCCCGTTAGTTTCCAGCTTCATCGCTTCCTTCGGGGTTTTGAAGAGCTTGGGCTGATGTTGTTGCCACATCTCTTTCGTCGTCATCACGAGCGGACCCCGGCTGAAGGAACCGCTTAACCGTAGAAGCGAAGTCTGTCTCGACATATTTGTTTTGCTTTGTCATCCACGAATTTCATGGCCGAATTTTGTCGACACCCGGGTTTTGACGATGTGACCTCGAAGATTATCGAAGTCAAGCGAAAAATGCACGAAAACAACATTTTGTCACATGACATGCCCCCGAGGTAACTCCCAAAAAGCGTCGGAAAGTTCCGGAAGCGAGTTCGCGATGTTTTGGTCACATGACTATCAAGAAACCAGGGAACGAGAAAGAAGAGATCTCTTGTCCAGCGTTGTAGTTGGGATCCGGAAGTAACGCGATGTCGGCACTGCGCCGACACATTTTCGGGCTTTAAAAACTGAAGTAAATCTAATTCTATCTCAAGAATTTCAAACAAGCAGTGCATCAAAGGTTTTTTATTATTTTATTCCATCACAGCAATGTTGGAATTACAGTGTTTTGTACCTTTACCGTACTTAATACTAGAAAAATATTTAGGTGCACCGGTGCACCCACAGTCAAAAATTGGGTGCACCGATCCAATTCTGGGTGCACTAAGGTGCACATGCACCCAGTATTTCGATCCCTGCCCTGTAGGGTCTTTGCCCAGTAGTGTGTAGAAGTAGAAGTGGAACCCTAACCACAAGACTATCTTGAACTTCTTGCCATTAGGCCACACCAATTTAATTTGTTGGTTCTCGGATTCGCCGCTTCATTTTTTTCTGCTTTGCAAATAGAAATAAAATTGGATTCAGGCTTTGAATTAACTGCAAAATGATCCTATTTTGCCAAAAACAGTTGAAGAAAGCTCCTTGTCTGCATTGTTTTACAGTTTCTTTCATGTATCAATGCACTGGTTTGATAAAAGTTTAGAATTCATTGTTTGAATTATAAACCAGCCTGGTATGGTGACATCAAGGCTCCTATCGTAGCTTTGGGGGCTATCAGAGGATGCCTAGGCTTCTTTTAATTTTAATTTTTTTTCGCCCGGTCGCTTCATATTTATTCTGGAAAAATCCGAGAACCAACAAATTAAATTGGTGTGGCCTTATAAGTCACATATTGCAGAAAACATTAAAAGTGTTTTGAGCAAGATCTCTGAGCAAGATCTCATTGTACGTGAAATGTCTTACCTCACAGGAGAGGTGATCGACAGATGATACAGCCAGCGTCAGACCTACCGTCACCCGTCGGGTACACGGACAAAACTGTGTCGGACGTGTCGGCCAGAGACAAGGACGCCAGTCTGGTCGCTAAGGTGGGGAATATCATAAATTGATAACCTTATTTATATCATACCCGGGCAGCGATACAGTGCTCCCGCCCATGTTGTATCCACCCGTACAACACGGGTGTATAAACCGGGCTTCCATAGAACGATTCAAACGCGTTTCGCCCCAACCATGTGCGCCGCTTTCGAAAATTCAAATACAGGATTCGGACGTTGGAATGGATGTTGTAGCAGTTTTTTTGTTTTAAGGGACACCAAATTTTCGCTCATTTCGCCTTGCAAGACGTGTTTTCTAGGGTGGGTATGATATAAATAGCATACAACACGGTGTATTCCACATCACCCTCAGTCTCGGCCCTCCCGCGAGTCGGATCGTGGTCGGGCCGATACCTTGGGCAATACGGAATACACCGTGTTGTATGCTCTATGGATATCATATTGCGTTGATAGATGAATGAAATATGGACAAAATTCCAAAAGTTGGGTAATATTTACTACTGTAATTGGCTGCACTAGTTGAGAAAAGTTGAGAAAAGTTGATGTCCCTGAATTACCCGGCCTAAATAAAAAATTTTAACATCATCATTCATCAATTCCGAATCTGGTATTCGAATTTTTGAAAGCAGCACACTCAGCGCATGCAAAACGCGTTCAAATTATTCTATGGAACTGTTGGAAGCAAGTGTGATAATCATTGGAAGCCTGTGTACACAGTCCGAAACACCGGTATCAAACGTTATCATGGTCCAGGTAGGTAGCCTTGGGTCCCCTGAAACAGTCACATGTATTTGCATTCTCTCCACAGAGAGCCTGGGATGTCGCCTTGTGTCTGTTGAAACAGTCACATGTATTTGTATTTTCTCCACAGAAAGCCTGGGATGTGGCCTTGGGTCCCCTGAAACAGTCACATAGAGGGCCTGGGATGTGGCCTTGGGTCCCTTGAAACATTCACATGTATTTGAATTCTCTCCACAGAGAGCCTTGGATGTGGCCCTGGGTCCCCTGAAACAGTCACATAGAGGGCCTGGGATGTGGCCTTGGGTCCCTTGAAACAGTCATATGTATTTGCATTCTCTCCACAGAGAGCCTGGGATGTGGCCTTGGGTCTGTTGAAACAGTCACATATATTTGTATTCTCTCCGCAGAGGGCCTGGGATGTGGCCTTGGGTCCCCTGAAACAGTCACATGTATTTGCATTCTCTCCACAGAGAGCCTGGGATGTGGCCTTGGGTCTGTTGAAACAGTCACATATATTTGTATTCTCTCCGCAGAGGGCCTGGGATGTGGCCTTGGGTCTGTTGAAACAGTCACATATATTTGTATTTTCTCCACAGGGGGCCTGAAATGTGGCCTTGGGTCCCCTGAAACAGTCACATGTATTTGTATTTTCTCCACAGAGAGCCTGGGTTGTGGCCTTGGGTCTGTTGAAACAGTCACATGTATTTGCATTCTCTCCACAGAGAGCCTGGGATGTGGCCCTGGGTCCCCTGAAACAGTCACATAGAGGGCCTGGGATGTGGCCTTGGGTCCCTTGAAACAGTCACATGTATTTGCATTCTCTCCACAGAGAGCCTGGGATGTGGCCCTGGGTCCCCTGAAACAGCTGCCCATGAACCTGTTCATCATGTACATGTCTGGTAACTCCATCTCCATCTTCCCCATCATGATGGTCGGCATGATGTTCATACGACCTGTGCAGGCCTTCCTCGCTGTCAAGAGCAGTAAGTCTTGTCTTTCCTTAGGAAGTATTGTTGCAGGCTGAAACTTTGAAACTTTTATTGTGACATTGCAGACATAATCAGACACATATGTCTGAATTGCGTAAGTATTTACAATTAAAACTAATAAAAGTGTTGCACGCTGTACTGGTCAGTCATTGTAATATACAAAACATCGGTATGTCTTAATGATAAAAATGATAATTACAATGTACAATAACAATAAAACTCTTACTGGATACAGATCTTGAATAAATGCCTGGGTAAAACCTTAAGGCATGAATGTTCAAAACAAACAAACAAATAGACAGATACATTGAAGTTTGTTCACTGTTCACTGTCCCTTGTCGAGTAGGTTAACGAGGTATGGTATGGGAGAATTTCTTTGGCTGTGGGTTTGTGTATCTTTTTTGTCCGGACAGAGTAGGTTGATGGCAGGTGGGTGGGGGGAACATTGATAGGTAGATAGATAAAGTGACAGGAGGTCAAAAGGTCAGACACAGGACATTTGGTAAAGGTCTCAGAATTTGGCATAACCACAAGACCACCTTGTCATACTGTTACGGGGGGGGGGGTAATTCATTTCTGAGTTTGCTGAGGGAATAACTTTCACAATAAGGGGAAAGGAGGCATGTTTGCTGTGTTTTATGGTTGTGGTAAGGCAAATGAAAGGGGTACAGACAGCAATGGAAGTACATCTACATGTACATGCATGCAGTGTGATGATTTCACAGTAGAGGGGTCATCACAAAATCACTACATAAAACCACTGCAAATATAGAAAGGTAACATTTGCAAAGCAAATTCATAATGTATATCTTCACATGGTCTAGCCTAACAAACTACAGTAACTGCTCTGTTCTTACTGAAACACATTTATACACTAAATGTAGGTTGACCAGCCCCTCCAGCTCTGTCCTGCTACATAATGTAACCCAACACCACAGTATGTCTGCTACAGCACCAGTTACCATGGTGACAGCCATCTAGCTGGTCCAGGTCATTCAGTGACCTTGTGTGTATGGAGAAAAAGAAGAAGGTAAACATATATATTTAACAATTTTTTTACACTATTTAATTTGTTTCCACTCCTCCAGCTTTCAAGAACTTCGACGGCACCCAGGCCCTGGCGCAGAAAATGGTGTACCTTGTGTCCAACCTCCTGGCTCTCGGCCTGGCTCTGTACAAGTGTCAGGCCATGGGGCTTCTACCCACACACTCCTCCGACTGGCTGGCTTTCATGGATCCACAACAGGTGAAGAAGAATAGCACTAGTTTTGGGCTGTTCCAAAAAAATGAGGGAGGGGGTGAGGGTGGTAAAAAAGGTACACATAGTCCCATAGCCTTTTTCAGGTTGTTAGTCCACTGTGTCTAGGGTGCATGGAATTGGAAGGCAGAGCTCATCCCTTTCCTTCCACCACCTTTTACCTCCCAAACTGAGCTCAGGTACCCATTTTACACCTGGGTGGAGTGGGGAAAGCCATGTTAAGTACATTTCCCAAGGACGCGATGTCTAGCCAGGAATCAAACTCGTTAACTCAGCTCGATCTCTAACCTGGTTACCAAACCTATTTTAGCTGCCGAGTCTCTTTTGTCCTCCATTTGCATTATAAGAGGATGAAAAAGACTTGGCAGCTGCAATAGGTTTGGCAACTACGCTATTCGATCTCGCGTCTCTTGACCTAACCACTCAACCATTCCATGCCAGGTAAAATGGATGAGGTACAAAATTAGGTCTTTGTTCCTACCCTAGTTACCCTAGTATTGTTTGAGGATGGCTGAGCTGTGAGTTTGTGTATCTGTTTGTCCAGACAAAATAGGTTGACAGCACTTGGGTGAAGGTGGGATTGACCCTGCAGAAAGACAGGTTAAAATGTCAGACTTTGGAAATAGGGTGAATGTGAAAGTCTCAGAATCTGGCTGGGACTCCAGGAAGTCAGGGATTGCATACTTCCCAGACGTCTGAATTTGCCAAAACCCAGACATGTCCGGACATGCACCCAGACGTTGTGCCCTTGGGAAAGGCACTTAACACGTATTTCCCCCCTCAGTTAGAGGGATCCTGGGCCCTACTAGGGTTTGGGTTGGCGTTAGGAAGGGCATCCAGCCGTAAAAAATCCTGCTTCAAAAAAGACTTGCACTTGATGCAAGCACGTCTAACCCCCGTTTCGGGGAAAAAAGACGTTAAAACTGGATAAGCTCAAGAGCCCAATAATACATCAGTTTCACATATCCAGGTAATTACATGTACTTGTGAAGTTTAAGATCAAAGGAAATGACATTTTGTTAAATCTCAGTGGGTGGCATTAGTTTATATAAGTAATTTGATGTTATGACATTTGTGTTGAAATCCAGTCATAAAGCACACGTATGAAACAGCTTTTCATTCAGCACTGTTAAGTGCGACACTAAGTCGCCAAAGTTGTACAGGTTTATTTTAGGCTAAGGCCACACCAATTTTATTTGTTGCTTCTCAAATTTTATCAGAAAAAATATGAAACAACAGGGCCAAAAAAATGAAACTAAAAACAGGCCTGGGCATCATATTATAGCCCCAAATGCTAGAATACAATGTAGGTGCCATGAAGTCAACACAAACGACTGGGTTAAAATTTAAACAATTAATTTTGAACTTTTAATCAAACCACTGCATTGGTAGATGTAACCACTGGAACAATTGGGAAGAAAAGGACTTTCTTCAACTGTTGGTGGCAAAATATGAGCATTTTTGAGTTGATTCAGAACCAGAATTTTTTTTTTGTCGCAAATCAGAAAAAAATGAAGAGGCAAATCCGAGAAGCAACAAATTAAATTGGCGTGGCCTAAACATTGTTTTCAGATTAGTTGCAAAGGGTAGGGAATACAGATATACCAGAACGACAGGCGAGGATGAATGTTTTTTGTATTCATTTTGTGAAATAGAGAAATTATTATGAAGCTAAGTTTGATAGTCCTTTGGCTTCTTAGTATTGTTGGTGTGTTGGAAATAATGTTTATCGGCAATTATTTTTGGAAATAATCTTTTTTTTTTTATTATATACAAATGTTTAAGAGGAAAAGCTACATACAGTACAGATCTCAAATAACTACATACTTGCAAATTGTGATCAAAAGTCGTGCAAAATGCAATTCATAGCTGTGAATTTCTCGATTAGAACGCATAGAAAACCTGTGCGATTCTCGTTTAAATCAAGTTCATTTCTCTTGTGAAATGCAAGTAGATGTACGTGTAATCGTGTGTGGTTATGCTTTATAGACAGCCACACACGATTGGGGCTAATTAGTGTATATATGCAGTATACACGGCTTTTGGACCAGTTTTAGCCACGAGTTACACTGCTTTTACACAGCTTTCAAACGCGATTTGAATGCAATTTACACGACATGTGAAACACCTGGGTAAGGAAGTTAATCGAGATATGTACTGTAAATCTGTTAAGAGATGAAGAATTTCATACTGATGGGATTCAACAAGAAAACTGCCAGCGACTTTTTCTGAGACTTGAACAGAACATGTCAAGGCGGTAAAAGATAATAGCATGCAAATACATGACAGGTGTTTTTGCTTGCCGATATGTCATAAAATGATGTTTTATTCTATTTTGCAGAGAGTGGAATATTCCATGGGAGGCATGGTGGTGACATAGAAGAAGAAGAGACAATTTCAAAAACATATGAGTCTTTACATTGTTTACTCATTGTACAATTTGCTTTAAACTACAAGATCCTTCAAATCACACCGCACAGTTTTTGTACACTAGTATATCATGTACATGTGGTGATATCAGGCCAACAATATTGGAGGAATCATCTTTTATTTATTGAGATTGAGATTTATTTGTGGAAGGTTTGACATTAACAGACCCAAATCAGACTATTACCTTTTCAAGATGTCAACCCTGAGACCAGACTGTAAGGTTTGATTCACTCACACCAGGAAGGACCCTGGTCTTTTCAATAAATGCACTGGGATCTTTAATGTGCTCAAGGTGTAGCTCTCCTCAAACACTGGACCTCCATTTTTACGTCCCATCCAAGAGGATGTCCCTAACTGAAGCTAAGCACTCATTTTCACCTGAGTCAAGTGAGGAAATAAGTGTTAAGTGCCTCTCTCAAGGGCACAACACTGGGGGCCTGTCAGGGATTCGAACCCAAAGCCTTCATATTCTAAGTCAACCCTAACCATAAACCTTTCCAACTATCTAATGTTGTTTTCCACAATACATTGTATCTTTGATTGGCTAGTGAATATGATCCAACTGTACTATTGAAGTATGTAAAGAAAGCTAGCCTAGTTACCAAACCTATTTTAGCTGCCAAGTTTCTTTCGTTCTCTCTGCAAATAAAAATGTGAAGAGGACAAAAGAGACTCGGCAGCTAAAATAGGTTTGGTAACCAGGCTAAAAGAAAGCAGAGTTATCATGATCTATTCATATACCACGGCATAGTCCAGAACTGCTTCAATAAATCTGTATGTATATTGATATCAGGCAATACAGGGTTCTGCAATGTATACATGTAATGTTTGCTTCATATATGTGTCAGTGTTTAGAAAATTCTATCTAGACATACATTTATAATGCAAAGCCACATATAAACCAAATTGTTATCCTTGTTCTCTCAGATAGCATGTAAGAAGGTTCCACTGATAAAGGTACTGTACACGTCAACATTTACAATAGAGTTTTAGAAATAAATGTGAAACTACATGAAGTATTTGTGAGGTATTTAATAAAAGACTGGCTTTTCGTATTTCCAATCAATATTAGTCATTTGTACAGTTTGGCGCCCTGATGATATTTCTTGTTGAAGTGTGGCTTTTAAAGGCCAAGGAAAGTAATTTCAGTTTTGGTGCCTTTCAACCCAAAATCCTGTTTGCAAAAGGTGATTCATTGGTTTATACCCGTCCCGTACACATTGGGGTGATATTTGACCCAAATCCATGTTCACGTTTGATGACTGCCTATTCCACCAGGAGGCTGCTGTGACGTCACAAGTACACTTCATCTAATTAACTGGCCATAAAATCACTACTCTGTTAACGTTAGTACATCTCTACGAAACGAAAAGGATAAAGAGAAGACGAATAATCACCTGAGGGAGAATTAAAGTAGGCTGTTGGCTGCATATCAGTCCTACAATCACGACATTTGTCATATCTTCTCAGAAAGACATACATATACTATAGAGTTAATTAGATTAAGTGTACTTGTGACGTCACGGCAGCGTCCTTTAATAAGAGACAAAAGGTAACAGTCTTACTCCTCTCCAAAAAAATACAACCCCTTGGTTCTTATTGTTCCATCTATTGGAGGGAAGATAAAGTAGGGTATATGAGTGTGTAATATACATTCTATTCCTTGTCGACAATAGTTTGTGTATCAAAATATTAGTATAGATGGAACAGAAACAGATTAGGCGCAATCATTCTGCCATTCCCAAACAGCATCTCTGTGTCATATTGCATATTGCCAACCTTTATTTATAACGAGGTTGATTCACTGCTTTTTTTTGCTAGTTTTGCATAACCGGTAAACCTGGATTAGGCATAACACACCAGTTTAGTACAGTAAGGCCACAGCAAGTAGATTTTATGGATGACATTGTCTGCAGACTCCAAAATTAATGCGATAGGGCGAAAAAAAACAAGGCGGGCCAAAAAAACAAGATTCCTACATTTTCAAATTTTGAGATCATAAACCTTCTTAAACAAGACTTAAAGCGACAAAACATGAAATTACAACGAACAGGTCTTTTATTCCAGTATTACCTGTCCTTGTATACGCACCATTAAGGGCATACAGCTACTATACACTGGGTATTCATATGCGATGGAGTACCTTAGACTGTCAAGTGTCAACACTTGCCATCAAACGCGAGCAATTGTGCCTCAAGTTGGCTGGATCCCTGATGGTCTCTGAACCGATAGACGTGTACGAGTATTTTTGCCCATTTTCATGTTGAGCAAATTCAGAGGGCAAAAAAAATCTTGTTTTTTTTCCCGAAATCAGGCGAAAATTAATGCGCGCGCTGATGTCATCCATAAAAATTACTTGCTGTGGCTTAAGTACAAGCTGCTAGCGCTTAAGACCGGACAAAGGCTTGATCCACTCACACTGGGAAGGACACCTACTCTAATCTTTAACGTCCCTGAGGTGTGGCTCTACTTAGATGCGATCAGAATGTTTCGAACGCTGTAAGAATGTTGTACGAATATTCAGAATGCAGTCATACTGCAGTTAGAATACACTTTGAATGCCGCTCGATATATATTTCTCCACTTTAGATTCACCTCGAAAGTTTTGAGCACGTCCAAAACATTCGGTCTGGCCACAAGAATTGGCCGATTTTGGAATGTAGCGAGATTTTCTAGAATTCACTTCAAATGTCCAGGAATATACAAAGAATTTTCACGCAGACCTGCATTCCGCGTAATCCGGTTTATTTCGCCTGGCGTGTATATAGAATACAACACGATGTATTCCGTATTGCCCGAGGTATCGGCCCAACCGCGAGGGCGATCCGACTCGCGGGAGGGCCGAGACCGAGGGCGATACGGAATACACCGTCTTTTATTCTATTTATATCACCCACCCTAGAAAACACGTCTTTCAATGCGAAATGAGGGAAAATTTGGTGTCCCTAAACAACAAAAAAAATGCAACAACATCAATTCCAACGTCCGAATCCTGTATTCGAATTTTCTAAAGCGGCGCACACGGTTGGGGCGAAACGCGTTCGAATCGTTCTATGGAAGCCCGGTTTATACGCCTGGTCGTACAGTAAAATACAACACGGTCGGGAGCACTGTATCGCCGCCCGGGTATGATATAAAAAGAATATTCACGCAGACATGCATTCCGGTTGATTTCGCCTGGCGTGTAAAGAGTTATAACCGAAGCCATGTACTGGCGTAGGCGTTCGCTATTACTGATAAATCATTGGTAATGCCTCAAATCCATTAAGGAAAAGCTGTTGGAAGCTTTGTAATCCTACCAGCGTGTCAGCAATCAAAGGATAGCCTGCAGGTCTGTTCGTATGAAATATCATCATGGTAACTGATTACTCTGCATAATCAAAGGCACATCTGGTGGGCTGCACGTACTAATTGATAGTTCCAGGTACATGTTGTCCGGACACGTAGTTCAGGCCGTTTATAAGTAGCGTAACCTGTAATCTTTCCGCAAGTCGTCTGTCCTTGGCTTGACAATTTTGGTGTCATGGGTCCGGTCGCCAATTTCTCTACCGATGTCTCCGCCAATGGTACCGGTGATGACGAGTTTGCCGCCGCCGCAGGTTGGGCCGGCCTCCCCGCGGAGCTGTGGGTCGCTGTGGGCTTCATGGGGACCGCCGCCGTCGTGGGGACCATCAACAACCTGTTGGTCATCGTCGCCTTCCTCAGCAGCTTCAAGGTAAAGCCCCTGTCACACAGTCACGCGAATTTGGCCTCCCGAACACTAGCTCAACGTCCCCCAACCATGGCTAGGAGTAGGTCGGCGCAAAGTCAGTTGGTGTTCGGCGAAGTCGGCTACTGGTCGGCTGCGCCAGCCGAATGTTTCAAAATGTTTAAAACATTCGGGGGTTGCTCGGTATTAGAACACCAGCCAAACATTCGGGAGGCCATGGTTGGTTTGTGGCTGGCTGTAAGTTAGTTGTGTTCGGGGCGTGCTCGGGGGTCAAATTTGACTCAAATTTAAATCAAATTCGTTTCGATATGTATAGAAAGGTAGGCGTGACCAGAAATCTGGTCCGAGTGCTCCCAAATGTCAGGCGAACCTGGTCGGCTTGTGTTCGGGAACAAATTCGGGGGAAGGTCTTGAATGTGTGACAGGGGCTTAACGTTCACGATCGCGGTTTCCACTGCATGAAAGGTGCGATTTGTCAATGATGATAAATGCCAGGAAAGTCTGGTAATAGTTGTTTTCCGCGACGCTAATTTCCATCTCGTTGCCATTCGAAACGGTCATACCGTAGCGTACCGTACCGTGCCATACCGTAGAACAGCACCTTTAAATGTATTAGAACGCGCCGGCAACACAGTGATGTTTCGTGGCGTAGAGGTTATGGTTTTAGGTTGTTTTTTACACGGGTTCGAATCCGAGCTTGTGTCTTTTTTTCTTCAGTAATATCTTTAGTATTTTTCACGATGGTGTCCTGCATGTGCAATTGAAATGTTGTTTTTGATACGTTTTAAATGTTTCTGCCCCTCTCAGAAGTTATGATACACTCGGATATGGCAACAGCCATTCAGCGATATGGCATCGACCGTTTCAAATATAATGGCAACGACCGTTTACGAGACGGAAATGCTCTTCGGCGACAAACGTAACGTCGTCAGTATAGATTTTCTTGCATATCTACATGTAGCACCAGGTGTGATTTGGTCTATTACGTGATTATGTCCCAGGTAAGTCTGACAGGTACGTCTGGGAATGGAATTACTTGAGGCATCAGATGTCAAAAACCACCATTACCAGACTTACCTGACATTTATCCCCATTAGTAACTACCATTTTTTATGTTCTTGTAGAGTTTTTAAAATTTGCGTGTACTTTATTACTTGGTAGTTAAGACATAAAGGATTACTGAAGTCAGGAAATGGCTGTCATTTTCCAATATCTTCCGGGCACGGAAGTATCGTTTTGGGTGGCTAAGCTGTGGTTTTATGTTTCTATTTTTCCGGACAGAGTAGGTTGACAGCACGTGGGAGGAGGAAGATTGATTCCTGACATTCAGAATGACAGGAGGCCAAACTGTCAGATAGTGAACATAAAGGTCTAAGAATCTGGTAGGGAGCCAGCGGAAATTAGTGGTCGACACTCAAGGAAGCCTAAGGCCCCGTTCATACGAATGCACATTGAGCTCGATTTGGGCAAGCCACATTCCTCACATCTGGTCCATGTGCCACACGTTCCTTCTAAACCGTGCCCGAGAACGATTCGCCTAAACCAACTTTTATTGTTGTTTGATGAAAACACACAAGGTGGCGTCTTGCCAATGTTAGAGGTTAGGGGTGAAAGTGCATCATGCCCTAGAAGTTGTCGTGTTTTTTTTATGGATAATCGCTTGCAACCGGCTCAGAGGAGTACGAAGGAGACGCAGGCTACGGGTCGCCCTTGTAAGAATTCGTTGCCGACGCCGCCACTTGTTATTTGCGGACCCCGAGGTCAATGACCGGGTTGATATGCAAAGTAAACCTGATGAATGCGCATCGGCGCGTTCAGACGCAATTCGCGATCCAGTCAAGTCGGTTTGAATCCGCCTCCAGATGTGGATTGGGATCGATGCACATTCAATGCGACTCGGAGCGTTCAGATGGAGCCACATGAATCCAGAATCCGGCCAAACCACATCGAATGCGCCTTCACCGGCTTCGTTTGAACGGGGCCTAATTGCCTACGTCTTTGAAGTCTCCGATTTCTTGTTATATGGGTGCAAATGAGCTCGCAGGTGCAATAAAGCCACCTGGTCTTTTCTTTGAAATTAGATTAGTGTTCAGTGCGACAGATGGCTAGGCGGCTTTGGTCGAATGTCGTTGAATTTTGTAAGCTTTTATTACTTAGAAAAACGAAGGATAAAATGGTAAGAAATGGTGGTTAGTGAGAACTTTCCCCACGAACACCCACAGTAGATGTTATGAGAGCTTCAGGTACAGCTTCATAGGAACCTACCTAAAAGAGATTTTATTTGTTTTACACAGGAAAATATCGTTTAAAAAGAAATAATAAAAAACATGGTGGGCCTTTTCCCTCTTTTCCCCCACGAACCAACACAGTAGATCGTATATGGGTGTCATGGAAAAACCCCTAAAAAGAAATTTTATTTCTTTGTTTTGCATAACCAGTTACGCATTTTCGGAAGCAAATTTTATTGTGTAAATCGGGTGAAATGTTTGTCTCTTTCCCACAAGAACACAGAGAGACGGGTCCTGGAGACAGCCCTGATCCTGATGCATTTCAGTTTTACATTGTTAAACTGTATTTGTTTGAATCAGTTCAGTCAAAAAAAAATCAATGACTGTAATTGGAAACATAACATTTTTATTCCTAGGCCTAAACGTTCATTTCCTTATAACTGTAGATCCGTACCTCATCGAATGCGCTGATCTTCAACCTGAGCCTTGCTGACTTTCTCCTGTCCGCACTGGTGCAGTCGTTCCTGGTGTTCTCCCTGGTGAAGGGAAGGTGGCCCTACTCCCCTCACCTGTGCAGGTTTCTGGCGGCCCTGTCATACCTGTGCCAGGTTGTCGTGGCCTCCTCTAGCGCTCTCATCGCCTTCAATAGGTACATCTTCATCGTCAGGAGCCTCAACTGCTACAAGACCATCTTCACACCACTGAAAACTGCAGGTGAGAAAAGGCCATTCATACTTATTCCGAATCAGCAGGAGTCAAGCAGAACCAGATGGAATGAAGAATGGGGAAAATCGCGCCACATTCGGGAAACTTTAGTTATATCCCCTTCATTCTAGATTCGGAATGAGCCGAAATGCCGTCTGAATGAAAATCCATTGTATACTCCTGGCTATTCGAAGTTCGGAGTGTATTCCAAAGACCCTTTCAACATAATGAGTTATCTGCATAAGATACGATTTTGAAAAATACACAGTAAAAAAAATACACATTTGTCTGTTCTCCCTAGCAGAAATCTGAGCAAAATTTACCCAGGAAAAATCATTCAAAAATAAAAATTGAAAAAAAAAAACACTAGATATTTTTTCGGATGTCCATTGACCGCCCCCTCCCCCCTTTTTGTGTTTCTCCAGGGATGGCGGTGGCCACCTGGGCCGTGGGCAGCCTGATGATCCTCCCGCCGCTGGTTGGCTGGAGCAGCTTCGGCTGGAACACGGAGTGGAGCATCTGCGAGATCGAAAACAACACCGCAGAAACATATGGCTACGTTTCCTTCTGCGTAATCTTCGTGTTGGTAGCTTTGCTAATCACTGGGTTCGTGTATCAGAGAATCTATAGCCACGTTAAGGCATCTGGTGAGCGTAGCAATCCAAACGTTCCCCGCAAAGTCATCGCTCGGAGGACCATCCAAAAGACCAAAAACCTTTTCATCATCTGCTGTGTGTTTTGTGTGTTCTGGCTCCCGGGAGCTCTCGTGTTTTTGATTGACTACAGCGCTTCGTTCACGCCCAAGGCAGTCCACTTTGTGTTTTGGGTACTGTACAACTTGAACCAAGCCATAAACCCCGTCTTATACGCTTTTAAAATCAAAGACTTTCGTGCGACGATCCTAGGTCCTTTCCGGTGTTGCAGAAACAGCCAGATTCCTCCCCAACAACTATCCCATGTTCTAGAAACAAATGAAGGCCCATCCCGCTCAATGGTAAAACCAGAGGCAGCAGAAATATGGCCTATAGAAACAAGCAATACGGCTGTTTTGGTAGTCCCAGTAGAAAGCGGACCGTGTTATGTCCCCGTAGCAGGTCCGAGCACATATATGGTCACCGAAAGATCAGAATAAAATACAGGTTCTAATAGAAATATATTATATAGTATATTAACATAAATGTACCTAATGTGTCAACAACCATCCAACAAGTGATCGGTGATTTCAGACTTGGAGTGAAATATGCTGTATTTGCTCCCGAGCAAATGTCGGCCTTTCTAGTGTTGGCTTGTTCTTTCTGACATGGACCAGCAGCACAGAACAGTGGTCATCATGAAAAAGAAACAACACGAAGGTATTACATGGAATGGTGATTTTGTGCATTATAATTGCAGTGTTATTGTTTGTTGGATGTCGACTATTATTTTACATGCACACTGGTTTATATATTATGCAACCATTTCTGATTCATATCTTATATCCTTCATATCAGTATTTCAGTATGGCCTAACGTGGAACTACATCGCGTACTTCCCCACGGATGGTCGCTCTCTCTGGTACTGAAACCACAGTAGTTGGGCCTTTGCAGCGGAGTCATCGGAAAGCATAAGAGTTACATTAGCCTCCTGCAAACACACTTCCAGCGGGGCAGCGCTTGCTTGTATGAGAGGCTAGAGCGGCGGTTCCTTTATTTTTTAATCTATGCTGTTACCAAAACCTCAGCTTAGCAGCTGTATTAAATAACGTTCGCTGACGAGTGGCGCTGAGGTGGGCGTTTACTTTACGTTTGAAATTCTGTAAGTCCCTGGTGTTCACAATGCCCTGCATGAGGGAGGGGACATGATTAAGCCCAAAGAAAGTGACACAAAGTACACACTCCTGTTCACGCACGCCTCAC
The DNA here is from genome assembly GCA_013266295.2 of Branchiostoma floridae x Branchiostoma japonicum. Lineage (NCBI taxonomy): Eukaryota > Metazoa > Chordata > Leptocardii > Amphioxiformes > Branchiostomatidae > Branchiostoma > Branchiostoma floridae x Branchiostoma japonicum. The sequence continues at coordinate 14,768,564 of CM023829.1, read as the reverse complement.
ACAATAAGCGAAGCTTGTGAATATGTCTGATGACAGGATGAGACGAAAAGATGCGACGCAAAAGTACACACTCCTGTCCACAGACGTCTTCTCAGAAAACAGAAACGTCATCGATGGCTAAGGGCAACCAGTTCTTCTTTGTCTTGTATTTTGCTCCGTAATGACCCGGCCGTATATGCGATCCACCTGGACATATTTAAGCCCATGCAAAGGGATACACAATCAGGGATACATGTACATACATGCAACCTCCTTGATACATGTAAAAACGTCATCGACGGCCAGTCTGTGTTTCTTTGTCTTGTATTTTGCGTGTCATCGTGACCTGTACATGAGATCCACTTGCAAATGTATGAGCCCAACAGAAGCGACACAAAATGCATACTCCTGGCCACACACTTCTCACACAATAAGGGATATATATATATCGCACATGCATGAACCTAAAGAAAGCGACACAAAGTACACACTCCTGGCTACAGACTTCTTACACAATAAAATAAAGGATACATAGAAACGTCACCGACGTCTTCAGGGACTCATTATTTCTTTGGCTTGTATTTGGCGAGCCGTCGTTACCTGTACATGTGGTCCACTTGCACATGTATGAGCCTAAATGGAAGTTACACAAAGCACAGACTTCCTGGCCACTGACTTTTCACGCAATAAGGGATACATAGAGACGTCATCGACGGCTAGGAGCACTCATCGTTTTTTATCTTGTATTTTTTTAGCCGTCGTGGCCCGTACATGTGATCCACTTACACATATATAAGCCCGATGGAAGGGACACAAAGTACACACTCCTGTCGTGACGGTCCTTGTGCTTTCGGTTCAAGTGTACATGCGATACATATAGAGATGTTATCGACGGCTAGGAGCACTCATCGTTTTTTATCTTGTATTTTGCGAGCCGTCGTGGCCCGTCCATGTGATCATTTGCACATGTATAAGCCCGATGGAAGGGACACAAAGTACACACTCCTGTCGTGACGGTCCTTGTGCTTTCGGTTCAAGTGTACATGCGATACATATAGAGATGTTATCGACGGCTAGGAGCACTCATCGTTTTTTATCTTGTATTTTGCGAGCCGTCGTGGCCCGTACATATGATCATTTGCACATGTATAAGCCCGATGGAAGCGACACAAAGTACACACTCATGTTGTGACGGTCCTTGTGCTTTCGATTGAAGTGGACATGCTTAATGGCTACATGGGCCAGACCAGATTTTGTTACCAAATCGAGGGACAAAATGCGAATGCCTTCATTGGATGGTCCTTCTCAAATACTTTCCAAAAATGTATGATAACCGTGTTGAGTGCTTAGCTTTGACCTTGCTATCTGACCTTGAACTTTGACCCCATATGGACCACTTCCTTTTCTATCTATAATGCCAAGGGGAGTGGCAAATAATCAAATATGGATATTTTCTATGTACCTTGATGGACCGATAAAATAAGAACGAAGGATAACAAAAATGTTACTTTTGTTTCGATATGCCATTTCTAAGAGAAGTTATGAGCCTTTAAAATTTTATTTTTTGGTAAAAATTGGTTAAAAAACGTTATGTTTACTTGTCAAAACCTGTCATATATTCAGATTACATACTTGAGCCTTGCTTCATGCATTCATATGAGATAAGACGAACAGATGCGACGCAAAAGTACACACTCCTGCCCATAGACGTCTTCTCAGAAAACAGAAACGTCATCGACGGCTAAGGGCAACCAGTCCTTCCGAAAGTTTGTCTTGTATTTTGCTTCGTAATGACCCGTACATGCGATTCACCTGGACATGTTTAAGCCCAAAGAAAGTGACACGAAGTACACACTCATGGCCACGCACGTCTCACACATTAAGGGATACATACATGTAAAATCGTTATCGACGGCTAGGACCAGTCTTTGTTTTTTACATTTTTGGCGACGCCTAATGGGCGAGCCAAATGGTACAGTATTGTGTGTGATTTGCAAGAATTCTAGGAATTGTACAGGAATTTTATCCACAGGTATGGAATGTCCAGAGGAATGCCTTACAGCTCTGGAATTTTGCTGACCCACATCTATACTAACATTGACCTACTTAGTGAAATTCCTGGAAACCCTTGGGAGATATGGAATGTCCACAGGGATGTCTGACAGCCCTGGAATTTTGCTGACCCACATTCTATGCCCACATTCCTACTTTCCTGGAAACCCTTCTGACATTGTGGAAATTGTACAGATTCACAACTGACCTGACACATGCTGATTCAGATCTCTGTTCACTAACTTGCAGCATTATAGCTAGCTCCGTCTTCCATGATGTTCATAAAGTAAGCAGTGAGCTGTTGATTTTTCTGAATTAGCGTAGAACATTTTCTCCCACCTAGTTATCTAATAAGTAGTTATGGATTAACTTATCATCCGCAGTATTCAACTCCACGGCATTTGAACAGGTACAATTGTATATCTTTGTCTCCTTATTATGTAAACATTTTTTTACCAAATCCTTGGACTAGATCAATTTTGTATTTAACAGGACAATGTAGAACTCTTTGGTAATCATAATGCCAAGGGCATATTACTTCCTGTACATTTCATAGTCATTTTTCACAGCCTTAGTAGTAAAGTAGCCCGTAAAATTAAAATCTGATGTATGGCAACACATCCAGCATATTTTTAAACAGGTTTCTGAAGCAACACTGCTGACCTCCTGACCTTGGCTATCGACTTCAATTTATGGTACACGATTCTGTTTTCACGCTCGGTTATGTATGTATTGTTATTATGTTTTGATTTTCATTTGTCTCATTGTTTGTGATGTCCTACCTATGTACAGTGCAGGCCTCAGGACAGCAATGCGTTTAGCATTCAGTGTATTTACCCTGTCAAAATAAAACAGAAACAAACAAACATCTGCCACAGTTCTAACACCAGAGGGAGATTTTTATTTCTGTAAGATCTAATCCCAGTGCAGTGGCAGGCGATTTGCTATATGTGAACCAGTTCCCGCCAACAAAGAAAATCCTCTTTGTGCCCATCTCCATTTTCCACGGCCTTCCTCTTTCCTACCTGTCAGCACTTTGACCTGGTATACCTGCTTTAGTCTATTCCCTTGAATCCTACCGCAATGTCAAGGTCGGGAGGTTCTTTTGAGATTGAAGGTGACTCAGACAACACCAGTTGCAGTCCGCATTCTCCCCAACTTCTGTACAAATTCTGTCTAGTCTGTCACTCCTCTGTTAGATAACCTAATTTATGCCCTACTTTCTTTTTGCTTTATTGCATCTGAACAGGTACTTGTATATTGTTATCATAAAGTATGATATCTTATGTCCTGATGTAATTAACGTTACCTATCATGTGAGCCCAGGTGGTCGAGTTTTCTTTGCACAATTCCACTGTTATGCCCGATGTTAGTTCTGCCTCGATTTCACTTAAATGAAGTCTACTGACAACGATATTAGTGCTGACGGTGCCATACATTGAACACAAACCCTACCAACAACTTCCGTCGCCATGGCAATGTACTTTTCATTGCCAGTCTTGTTTGTCTTGTATTTTGCGTGTCGTCGTGACCTGTGCATGAGGTCCACTTGCACATGTATGAGCCCCATGAAAGCGACACAAAGTACACACTCCTGGCCACGCACTTCTTACACAATAAGGGATACATATGTCATGTAAAAACGTCATTATTTCTTTGTCTTGTCTTATATAAGTCTTGTCTTGTCCTATATATTCTAGTCTTATATAAGACTATTTTGCGTGCCGTCGTGGCCGGTACATGTGATTCACTTGCACATGTATGAGCCCGATGAAAGCGACACAAAGTGCACACTCCAGGATCCTGGCCACACACTTCTCACACAATAAAGGATAATGACGGTCTACGTGCGTCCTATCCAAGTGTACATGCTTAACAATAACACGGAAAGATGCGACGCAAAGTGCACACTCCTGCCCACGCACTTCTCCCACAATTAGGGACACATACATGTAGAAACATCATCAACGGCTAGGACCACTCTTTCTTTGCCTTGCGCTCCTTTTAAGTCCAAAGGAAAAAAAGCGACACAAAGGGCGCCTACATGTACATAATAGACCTATGTAAAGATCTAACAAGTATGACGCACGCGTGCACGCATACACGGTACTTCTGAAACCAATTGAGCCTATATAAGACTATCAGTCGGTAAAGACACGGGTGAGAAAGACATTTACCTTTCGACGGCGCATCAAACCAAGAGGTGAGTTTTCGTGTATTGTGCTGTGTGGGTTTTGAAAAAAAAGGGCATACGTTTAGATACGGGAGAAGGAAAAGGTTAAATTGATTTCTATCTAGGATTTCTTTTGCTTCTCACTCGTTATCAATGTGTCGATTGTAACTGACGTATTGAAGCATTCTAACGGCTAGCTGGAACAGTGTGCTGTTTTAATCAGAGACGTTGTTGGCTTGATATGAAGGGCCTAGGAAAAAATTATTTAAAAGGGCATGAGGTCGTGGAATTCTTTTAGTCATGCAGTGCTGTTGCAGTATTGATTGATAGTGTTTATATCTTATCCGATAAGGCCTAGGGACGAAAATTGTTCTCCGGGTTCCCGGCCGACCCTAGCAAAATCCCGCCAACCTAGCCTTTTTTGGCGGTCGACCGCTGGCAAGGCCATAATTTTTTTATCTGACGCCTGAATTCTAATCCATCTGAAACGTTATTTCACACATTATTAGAAGCAAATTTTCATTGAGTGAATCGGGGGAAATATTTGTCCCGATCCCTACAAGCAAACTGATGGACGGGTCCTGTAGATAGCCTCCGAGGTTCTTGTGCATTTCAATTTTACATTGTTATAAACTGTATCACTTCAGCCAAAATTTAAAAAAAGAGAGAGAGAGAGAATCCCTACCCACCGACTGTATTTTTTCAGAACTGAAATCGGAAACAAAATGCTGAGGTCACATTTCCAAACCGGGGCCCGGCCGGGCTGTTTCTATTAATGATAAATCAACACTTTATATCAATAAAATATGCAGATAGTTCCCATCATTAATTTTTAAACTTTTATATCATACTTTTCGTTCCATAAGACTGCCCGACTTGGCCCCGGTTTGGAAATGTGACCTCAGCATTAGGGCACAATTGAAAAAAGGGGCCCCGCCGGGTACATGTAGCTGACGGGCTGTTTTTCTGCTCTTTCGGGCGTCGTGGTCCCTTGGGACCCCTACGGCTGCCGGACTCTGTTTGGGAACGGCCGGGGCCCCGGATTTTTTTTTTTAACTGGGAGTTGAAATCAGCCCGGGGCCCGTCGACAAAGTACCGTAACCTAATCCTGATAACACCGACGGCAATTTTTCCAAATGTAAACCTTAAACTTAACGAGGTTTTAATTTTGACCACGACAACCGGTGTCCTCCCGACTTCAGAGCCCGGCCGGGGGCTACACCCCGTACGGTCACCTATGTAATTGTGCCCTAAGCAAAACGTAGGTCTCCGGTATAGCTGGAAGAAGCAAAAAAAAAAAAAATCAGTGAATGACCTTTGCCCTGGCTATAGCTAGTACTCAACCAAGATCAATTGGCGGCAGGTCGGGAGCAGTTCACGACTTGTACACGACGTACTCCAAAACCATCCCGACTTCTAGACGACGACTTTCAAATCACTCCCGACTGATTCCTACTCAATTGAAATAGTCAGGGGTCTATTTCGCTTAAAAAAACAAAACTATCCCTACTTCTATGCTGTAAACATCACCGAGAGATCAAATAGGTTCACATTTAGATTCAATATGGCTTTTACGGTTCTTCTGTATGTGGCGTGGTTGGGTACCGGCTGTGCGAATGTCGGGGTGTATAGTAGTCGCCTCGGTTGGGAATGACAATTGAGTTAGGATCTAGGGGGGATTTGTCTAGGGATATGAAGTAAGTGATGGGTAGGTTGGGAACTGGTTGGGAGTAAGTCAGTGGTGGTTGTGGCGTGATTGGTAGCCTAAATTTGACTCCCAACCACGCCACAAGCAATACTGAATTACTTCCAATCAGTTCCCAACCAGTATACCCAACCGTTTCACACGACGTTCCGTCCGCTCCAGAATGTTTGAAACATTATCGGCTGGCGCGGCCGACCAGTAGCCAACCTCGCAAACCAACTGCCAACCATAGCCGACTTTGCTCCCAACCTACTCTCAACCATGTTCTGAGGAATGTTGGAAGTGGTCGCGAGGAGGCCAAGCTTGGCTGTGTGTGACAGGGGATTTAGGTCTAAAGTATTTTGTACAAGAATGGTTTCATTCTGCAAGCTTCTTTTAGTTCACAAGAAAATCCCTCTCCAAGTCTCCATTAGTATAGCTGGACCTACGTGGATCTGTGTGGGTCTTTGTAACTAAGTCATTATCTATTTTTACATGCTGTGGAATGACTTCTGAAGATTAACAATACCTTGTTGAGCCTAATTGCCTACTTCAATGCGAGGCCGCACACGCGAGTGCAGAGGGCCTGAGCAATTAGTAGCCTAAGTACCGCCCGCATGAAGGAGTACCGCCCGTATGAAGGAGAGAACCGAAAAAGGAACATCTGAAGATGGTACTCAAGCCAAGCCATTAGTTTTAAGCCAATTCAATTTAATTCTTTATTTCATATCAACTTTGCAGACATACATCCTGGTGTGTTACGCCGAAGGGCGGTTATACCGGCTATACAGATACAGATACATCCAATGTTGCCTGAATGACATTGATATTCACAAAATTGAAATTAACACATATCTATACAAGTCATGCTTCTAATACGAACTGCACATCCTAGACATAACAAGTACCATTCTGATTATACAGTCTGATAAACTGATGTAGGAAAGAGTTCTGTAGTCTTTTTGTTCTTGCTGGGGGATGGAGATGGTGTTATTTTTTCTGAGTGAACGCCCGGCTGAGGATCTAGAGAGAAGGACAAGGTCGTGTAGGGGGTGGTCGTCCTGTATCGTTTGTGTGAAAAGGCAATTATGTTGGCAACTGCGTTTCAAGGATGTTGTCAGGCGTGAAAAGAAAGCCATTCAGCCATTGCAACAGTGCAATACAACGTAACAATTTAGGTGGCAATGTGTTCTTGCTTGTGGTTAGGGTTGGGCACTAGATCTGGGTTCGAATCCCTGGAAGGCCCCAATGTTGTGTCATTTGGGAAAAGCACTTTACACTTATTTCCTCATTCGACTCATGTGAAAATGAATACTAGTACTAGTACCTAGCTTCGGTTAGGGACGTCCTCTCGGATAAGACGTAACGCCGGAGGTCCAGTAATTGAGGAGAGCCACACTTCGAGCACGTTGAGGATTTCATCACATTTATCGAAAAGAGTAGAGCTAGAGGCCCATCCCAGCTAGTGTGAGTGGATCAATCCTAACAGTCATTTCGATTCGTATGGAAAGGTAGGCGTGGTCTAAATTTGGTCAGACTGCTCCCTAACGTCCGCCGAACCTGGTCGGCTGGTGCTCGGGAACATATTCGGGAAAGGTCGTGAATGTGTGACAGGGGCTTAAGTCAGACGTAGTTAGCCCATATATTTTTTTATGGATCAGCTGTACTGCAGTGAATGTTAGGCTGGACTTGGAATAACTACAGCTTAATTTTATTGCTTAATTATCATATAGCCGGGTAGCGTTGACCAATCAGAGGTCCCCGTTTACCATTGCTTATGACACCATAACACACCCACGCAGAGGTTATTAAAATCCAACGAACACCCGAACCAATCAGCGTCGACCTATATTACCGCCGGTGACGTCACTGACGTCTTCGGCGGTAATAAGGTCGACGCTGATTGGTAGCCGACCGGTTCACTTTGAACTTTTTCGGGGTCATGCAGGCTGCCGCATCAGGGAGGCTTCTCGTCGGTAGCTCGAGGCCGTATTTGTGGACAAATTTCGGTATTTGTAGAGGTTTTGTGACTTAAAAAAACACTCTAGAGGAAAATAAAGCCTCGTACGTTGTTTTCATCATGGGTAATATCGCTGTATTGCACGAGTCATTTTTCTCCCGCTTCGCCGAATTTGACAGAATGTCTCGCGGCCGCCACGTGCTTGGTAAGGGGATTTTCCACAGTTCGTCCGTAAACATACTAGTAGTAGCCAATAAACTTAATATCTGAGCCGTGGGCTTTGATTCACAAGGAAATCAGGCAATTAGCGTTGTTTACATGATTTTAAAACGCCAGCGGGGCGTCCGATGTTCCACTAATGACAGCGATTCCCTTGTAGCGATGTGCGAAATGGTCATTGTTGACGCGATTATCACCCATTCACAAGTTTTCACAGACAATGCCGACGGGAAAATAGACGCCCTGAAATGAGCGAATTTTCACGAATTTTGGCAAAATTATCCGGAAAAACAGGGATGAAACACCCTAAATTTGGAAAGCAGTATACCGGCGCTGAGCTAGGAGTATACCGGCGCAGCGCCGTTGTTCCGTCGTCTAGGGAGACCCCTGAATTTTTAGGCTATATGATAATAACGTTAATGCCCCGCCTTATCCTCGGTGTATATGGTGAGATAATCCCTGGTCAGGTGCGATAACCACCGAATAAACCACCTCGTTCGCTACGCTCACTCGGTGGTTTATTCGGTGGTTATCGCACCTGACCAGGGATTATCTCACCATATACACCTCTGGGCGGTGCATTAACCCTTTATTAAGTAGTTTAAGCCCCATCTTTAGCTCGTCATTATTCTGTTTGGATAGTCGTTTTTAAAAAAGCATTACAAGGAAGAAAATTATATTTCAAACATAACGAGACTTGACGTACGCAGCGGAATCACAAAACTCAGAATTGGCTGTCACAAACAAAAAAGTATAGAAACCGGGAGATTCCAAAACACTCCTACCGACCAGAGGGTTTGTCCATTTTGTCCAGAACTAGTTGAGAATGAATATCACTTCTTGATTGTATGTCCTAAATGTACACTAGACTATCAACTTCCATACCAAGTTTTACCTCCATGGATTTAAAAAGCAAATTTCAATACATATTGACATGCGACAATCCATACATGCTATGCATAGGGATATATAAAAGACCGTATAAACATTAGAAATTCATTGTAAAAGTTCACTCCTATACTAGCCACCCACTCATGTATTAGTTAGGTCAGCATTATGAAATGGTAGTTATGTAGTAGTAGGTGCCATACTTCGTACCCTGTACACTTGTTGTGCTATAAAGTTATTATTTTTTTAGTAAAATGCAGAAGAAGCTCGTGACCGCTGCAGTGCTGTTCATGGCTGTCCTCTTGTTGGCAGCAGCCGACCCGGAGCCAGGTCGGGACAAGAGGGGCCTGCGGCACTACTTTAAGTATGGTAAAGATGGCGTCAATCAGATGGTACGATACCGGATTTACCTGATCAAGTAAGTATTCGACAACATATGCACCTGGTCTTCCATATGTAGATGTAATGACTGCCTCACCACCTGATATTGTAATACGTCTTTTCTCTTGTGTTTTCCCTCACATGTATTGTAGTTTTACGCCGTTATTGTCACGTGTTTATTATTATTACTTTCCTTTAGTTTTGATAGTTAGAAGTTATTTAGATGTTAAGTTTCATTGTCATTTGTGTTGTATCTCTGTTGAGGAGCCGGCCCCGTAGAGAAACCAGCTTTTTGTTGCAGGCTACTTACAAATTTTTTAATCTGTGAAGTTTAATAAATAAAGATTAATAAATTATTATAATCTCTGTTTAATTTTTTTGTTCAATGGCGGCACTAATATAAGTTCGATCAACTTTAGCGCGCCTTCATCTTTTCTGTATTGCTTTATTTCTGTTTTAATAAAAAAGAAGTAAGGAAACAACTGTGACTATCTGCATTTCAAGGATTCCACCCAGAAAATATGTTTAAACTGAAAAGATGATTTTCAGACTTATTTTTTTCTCTACACTGTATTGTTATGCATTACCTTCTAGTGTATATTGTACTGTATAATTTAGTCCTTTTATTGTAGGATTCGTTTTGTATTATGTCTGTACTTTTTGTGGGTCAGCCGTTACCAGCTGATTCTGGCTGTGCTGACCCAAGTAACATATATGACATAAATCATTGCGAATATAAATACAAATAAACTGAACAGACATATCTTCTTAAATTCAGAAACATTGCAAAGGATTCTTCTACAGAGTTGATAACATTATTCGCAGCATAACATCAGCGAAGGGCAGCAGGCAATTACCAGTTCAACCAATGATAGAATGGTAATTAGCGGTTTAACCAATCAGAGAGTGGCTGCATGTCCTTCAAATATTTGAGTTTATACAGTTTGACGGAAGTGGGCGGGGCTATAGAATCGGTCAATTATGGCCCTGTTCAGACGAAAACGGTAAAAGCGCAGTGGATGTGGATTCCACCGAAGCAGGATTCATGTGGCCCCATCTGAACGCTCCAAATCGCATTGAAAGCGCCTCGATACCAAACCACTTCGGGAGGTAGTTTCGAACCGGCTTCAATCTGAAAGCAATGTGACTTCACCGGTTTATATTGACCCGGTCATGGATTACGGGGTGATATTTCTTTATTCATATGCAATACCAAAAGGTACGCGGCAGCAACTTGGTTCCGGGTTCTAACACTCTACCTTTGCGCCACACGACGCGACTACAAGCATTATCAATTGAAGACCGTCTACCTAAAAACGTTAACTCGCTAGATCAAAATCACACGGTACCTTTACCTCTATAATCTTCCTAAATCACCAATAATCATAGATATATGGGTAAAGCTATCAGGTAATTTGCACCCTCAAACAAAAGCGGCCTATAATGCTTATAAAAGGCTCACACACGTTTATCATTTAGATCAAAAAGACACGCTAGATCAAAAAGACACGGTACCTTTACCTCTATAATCTTCCTAAATCACCAATAATCATAAATATATGGGTAAAACTGTCAGGTAAGTCGCACCCTCAAATAAAAACGGCCTATAAAGCTTATAAAAGGCTCACACACGTTTATCATTTTTTTATAATTAGATCAAATAGAGGTACTAAAAATTTTAGATTACGTACATTTCATGTATTTTTTTGTGCTCTGATCATTCATTCTAGGATCATCAAGGTCCGTAGGCAGAGACCCGTACCACGACGCAAGAGATCAGTTGAAGATGAAGAGAGCATGGTTGGCTGGGGATTCCCGCGTGACCCAGAGAACCCACCTAAGCTGCCGGACAACCTCGCTTAACGGGATGAGCCTGGATACCAGACACCAGCGCGAGGATACTGATTCCATCGGCCGGCTTGCCAAACACCCCCCGCTCTCACAGACAGTTAGCCTGGATGCCAGATCGATTGTTGTCGTCAGGGCCAGTACACAGGCCAGTCCCTCAAGATAGACACTGAGGGGTGTTTATGGCAAAAGTTTATTTTTCTTCGGGGCATGTTGGCCGTGGAACCGAGGAGCTAGCCTATCTACTTGCCCTGGCAACAGTTCTGGCACCCAGCGTAAGAGACAGATGGCAATCTACCTCAAACATCTCCGTGAATAGTTTCATAAGGCTGATGTAACAAAGTTCTTTATCCACAACCGAACAACTTCTAGTATTTACACACCGATGTTTCGGAGACCATCTGTCACCTTAATTCCCCAGTGCAATACTGACTGGTTCTACTTTTAGATCTTCGCACTGCAGCTAGGTGTTGCTGCTGCAGTGTTACAAATGCGGTCGAAATGCAGTATATACACAGCGTTTGGCACCGCATTTGTGACACTGCAGCAGCACCTCCTAGCTGCAGTGAGAAGTACAACCAGTCAGCATCGTCCGTTGAAGAAGGTGACAGACCGTCACCGAAAAGTTGTTGTCTGAATATTTTTGGCGACGTCTCAGGAAGGAACCTAATGGTACAGTATTGTGTGCGATTCGCAAAAATTCTAGGGATCGTACAGGCATTTTGTCCACAGGAATGGAATGTCCACAGGCATGTGACCCACATCTATACCCACATTCCTGGAAACCTTTGGGAGTCTTTGGGAAGACCTCTCTTCCCCGGATGCCCTACTTTCTGTGACCCCGGGGCTCGTTCACTATACACTTGGGGGAAGAGTGCACTGTATCTGTATAGGTACCAAGTCTTCCTCAAAATCATGAAATGATGGCAGGGCCGCAGTGCCATGCAAACAATAACCCTAACAGCAACCACCGTCGCCATGGCAATGTATGTTTTCATTGCCAGTCTTGTTTCGGTTGCGAATAAAGAATTTTGTTACGCACTCAAATTACATCTTCGAGGGTATCAACTCGCCCCGGCCGAAATCACCAGTATCGTCTCGCGCTGTGCGTGTGGCTCCATGGATTCCAAGCCAGAGACGAGTCCAGTGTCTCGAAACAGACACACAGATAAATATGTTCTTAGTGGCATCAGACACAGCTATCACATAAGCCTAGTACGTTTGTGAACTGTATTTGTATTTGTATTTTGTATAGCAGGTATAACCGCCCTTCGGCGTAACACACCAGCTTCGCAGGCATGTGGGGAGCCGGCTGCTAGATGTATTACACCGAAAGACCTGTTACACCCAATTTTTGCCCAACTGCAGGAGTTGTTGAAAGCCTTCTAGTGATAATGTGATATACTGTAGATTTCGTGAATATTGTCGTTGTATTCCAACTATGGAAAAGTTTCAACTTACCGACAATGCGTGAATATACGAATCCGTTGCAAACCTGTGCATGAAGCTTTGTATAATACCGAATTACTATAAATGAAGCAAACTATATACCAACCAGCACGTCGGCAGAACGTACTGCACCTGTGCTAAACTCGTAATGTATTGTGCATGACACTTCGGCAGAACGTCTCGTTTGAGATTGTATTCGAGCATTTAAGGATGACATCCCGTCTATAGCTTTCAAATGTTGCGTTGAAAAATATATACATGTATAGTCTGCAACGGGAAACATTAATATTCTAATGTAAAGTTGACCAAATATCGAACGTAAACCGTAAAAAAAACGGGGTGTATTCGATTGTATTCGAGCATTTAAGTATGACATTCCGTCTATACGTTTTAAATGTTGTGTCGGAAAATATACCGTCAGCATCGGGCAATATTTTAATGCAACGTTGACCAAATATCGAACGGAAAACCGTGAAAAATCCGGGTTTCACACAGGTGCAGTACGTTCTGCCGACGCGCTATACCAACCATCAGTAAACGATATATCTTTTATAAGCGGAGTTGGATTCGTGCAATTCAATTATGACTCAATCAATATCCAGATACAAACGTACAAGAGTTCAGAAACATACATAATTTTGTCATCTTTTGCTGGCCGATTGTTGGATGAGTGCCATATGTTGTGCCATATGTTGTGCCATATGTTATATCATATGTTATACGGAGACGCCACAAGAGAGAAATCGCTGTGAAATATGCGTCACATTTCGCTCTGTAACGAACACTGGAAAGAAATAAAGACGCATTACATCAACACATTCTTTGTGTCCAGTTTTTTGTGGGTTTTTTTTTTAAACATTTGTCCTAATTACCTTCGACAAGAAGGTTATGGGAGCGTGTGTGTTTGTTTGTGTGTGTGTGTGTGTGTGTATGTATGCATGTGTGTGTGTGTGTGTGTGTGTGTGTGTGTGTGTGTGTGTGTGTGTGTGTGTGTGTGTGTGTCTGTATGTATGTATGTATGTATGCGTGTGTGTGTGTGTGTGACAGAGAGAGAGAGAGAGAGAGAGAGAGAGAGAGAGAGAGAGAGAGAGAAGGCTTAGATCGACTGTTTTGATAGGATTAGGATTAGGATAGGATTTGGTAGGTGGGTAGGACTTGATGAGACCTCAAAATGGTCAGATTTTGGGATCCCTGGCGGATTGTGATAGTACTGTAGCGGAACTTCCGGTTTTGATATAGTGTGATTTGGAAATGCTGGGGTCACGAATTTTGGATGGCAGGTAGATCTTGTGCTCGGGAAGAATTGACGTGAGTTTGGGTCCATAGCACCTTGTTATGGAACTATAGGGGAGTTTGTTCACATATTTTTGAAGGAGGATAACTCAAGAACCGGTTGACGGATCATCGTGATTTTGGTAGAATGATGTGGGTAGCTTAAGTGATGCTTGACATAATTGGATCCGGATGACATCTAATTTTCATAATTGATGAGGAGATTCTATAAATCTGCTCTCTCTTGCTCGTCAGGGGCTCAACTGAAACTTTACCAGCCATGCGCACAATAGACGGCTGTCCATCACAATTAGCAGTTCAACCAATGAGAACATGGCAATAAGTGGTATAACCAATGAGAAAGTTGGTGAATGTCCGTCAGTGTAAGGCTGCATATGAATGAAATGTCAATTCGTAACTCACACGCAATGACACGCAGAAGTGTGACAGGGCCCTAGGCGAACACTAAAAAACTAAAAATATAGAATTTAATCTTTGTTAATCCTTCCTGACCACTGAGATTTCATAATGAAGGCATTTATTTCGCACGCCCTCATCCGTTCTGTATGCCAGGAGGATGTCATCCAAATAATTCAACCGGTGTGGGCCTTAGATTATTATAGAGTGGGCACATAAACATTAGGTTGAATTTATATGTACATGTATGCCATTCTTGTAAAAATATACAACGACGATTTGTATCAAAGAATAGTGACCTCAAAACAACTTGTCCCAGTAAAAATAATCTTAATTGTTTATTGGTAAGAGAAAAAAAATCCCAATAGATTCTATATGATATCTCAGGAAAACACTACAACACAGCCAAAGATCTGAAGAAAAACTGTTCCAATTCTGAATTCAGCTATTAAGTATTAAGTATTATTCTTACATAGGGCATGCTAAAATGTCTAATCAAATATTCTATTTAAGCTGTCCCTCCTTAATATATTCATAAGGTTTTACTTTCTGTGATAGACTAAAATACTTTAAGAAAATGGAATAATAGTTATTGTATAATGTACTGTAGTATCCTTACTTTGATAGTGGTATATGATAAAAACCAAATCATTATCTGAAAGTTCAGAAACATTATCGTTTTATGGTTAAAGTTCTCAGCTTTCATCCAAATATTCTTAGTATTGTTGCTGTCTTGATATATATGATAATAATGATGTAATATACTACGATATCCTCATATTATAATAATGATAATAACATATTGTAATATCCTTATATCAATAAGGTAGTGCAAAATCGAAATCGTTATCTGGAAGAACCGCATAATGATCGTTTCATGGTTAAAATTCTTAGATTTTAACAATCACTAGCCCAATATTCTAAGTGCTATTACAATTTTTGCCTTGATATATGATAATAATAAAGTATGCGTATAAGAGAAACTCCATTTGATACCGGAGTCCCTTATCGAATGTTGTGATTGATCAGGCTCGCAGCATGTCTCTGCGGTCTCAGCAGGTCAATCTTTCGAAACAGCTCGTCTGCCGTTGGCCGCCTCAATGGGTTAAATATCCAACATGACCTGATGATGCGGTACACCGCCAGTGGACAGTTCTGCGGCTGCTGCAGACGAACCCCTTTCCTCAGCAGTTCCAACAGTGTGCACACGTCCGGGTGCATCGGACCGCCAGCATAGCGCGGCTCCTCCCCAAAGCTGGCGATCTCCCACAGCAGCACGCCGTACGACCACACGTCACTCTCACACGTGTACACCCCGTCCCGTAACGACTCCACGGCCATCCACTTCAGCGGCAACAGTTCCTCCTCCCCGCCCTGATTGGTGCGTTCGTACGCCGACGACACGTAAACGTCACGCGCCAATCCGAAATCCGCGATCTTGGCCACTTTTCTGTCACTGATGACGACGTTACGAGCTGCGATGTCTCGGTGCACGATCTTCAAACGTGCCAGCTCCGATAGCCCACTGGCAACGTCACAAGCGAAACCGAGTCGTTCTAACAGTTTCCTATCCCCTGTGATCTTGCACTGTTCACGCAAACTCCACAGATACCGGCGTAGTTCTTCATTGCTAGCGTACTCTACCAGGATGTACTGAGGCTCGGACTTAGTCAGAAATCCATAAAGCTTCACCACGTTCGGGTGTCCCTCTTTGTCCTCGTGGATTCTCGCGAGAATGTCCATTTCTCGGCGAAAGTCGCGGACAGCAGACGCCGTCTTGCGGTCAGGCCGGATACTTTTAGCGGCGACCAAGACCTCATAGCCTAATTCCGGCACGTGCAGTCTTGCCCGTACGACATGACCGAACTCTCCCTCCCCGATCATGTGTTCGAAGTGAACGTCGTCTTCATCTACTTCCCATGACGAAAGGGTTTCTATTAAGGGCATCATTTCTAAGTCCTCTGTTGGCTGTTCAGGTCTTTTTTGGCGTCGGCGACTCCGTTTCACCAGGACTCCAATGACGATGCAACCGATTAGAACAATGGTCGGGATAACGGAAGCCAACACTACAACAACGACTTTATTCTTCTCAGAAACGACTTTATTCTTATCAGAAACGACTTGATTCTTCTCAGAAACGACTTGGTTCTTCTCAGAAATAGAGACGTTCTGACAAAACTCGCCAGACTGTCCTTCAGCACAAATACAACTGCCATTGACTGGATCACACAACGCGCTGTTTTCACAGTAACACTTCATACTGCAGTTTCTCCCGAATGTGCCAGGTGCGCACGCATGCTCACACCTGTCTCCACGACGGCCCGCAGGACACAGACAACCCTCCCACCTGTCACACGTCCCTCCATACTCACAGTCACACACTTGGCTGCAAACTTCCCCATGATAGTTGGGTCGGCATTCGGTAGCGTTTAGTATGAAAGTTGCATTGAAAAGTTGACTATCTTTAGCCTGTACCATACAAATATATTTCCCGTTATCTGATTCTAGGATCGGCTGAAAGCTGATAGAACTGATCTGGACTGTCCCTTCTTCGAGGATTTTTGTGTCGTTATGTGTTTTTCCTGTTTGATAAGCCCAAGTCATATTTGCCACACGAATATGTGGAGCCAGACAGGTCAAAGTCAGATTGGTTCCGATGTATTTCACGACTGAATCGGCAGGTGTCTCTAGGATGGCAGCCTCAGGCCAGGGGATATCACAGGCCCTCCCTCTCCAGCCCGGACGGCACTCACAGGCACCGTTAAAGCCATGACAACGAGCACCGTTCTTGCAAACACAGTTCTTGTCACAGTACACACCGTACCAGCCCTCAGGACATCCTGTCACGTTGTACTGAAAAGTCAACTCAACCAGAACTATCCCTGCAAGCATCGTTACGTTAGCGCCACATCGAAACCAGTATGGTGACGTGGACCATATGTCATTGAACTCAAAAGCAAAGACGTAGCGGTTATTTTTATCTATCTTGAATTCGCCACTTTCTACCCACTGAGGCAAGTCGTTATCAAGAGTAGTGTCCAAATAGGTAAGCCTCCCTTTAGTCTTCCACTCTCGGTCGCGACATTCAAGTTCGACTCTGCCGGCTTGATTATGACTTTCAAATAAGGCCAAGAGCACGACACTGTCTCCACTTAGCGTCCTTACACTAGCAGTAAATCTTGAAGAACAATCACCTTTAAAGACAAAGTTAGCAGCGTTGTTTCTCGCCAGTGCATCTATGAGATAGTCGTCGTACGACCCAACAATCTCTCTATTAACGGAAACATAATATCCATCACTATTGAGTACAGTATAGTTCCCGTTCCTTTCTTTATCAGGAAGGACTGGCGTTTCACACCGTTCGTTATAAAATGGCGGGTATTCAGACACGTCTATGATTATGATGACGAGGGTCACGTACAAGACGTTCTTGTTCCCGGTGTTTGTCAGCTCCACAGTAAGGTTGTACCGCGAGTGCAACTTGTAGTCCAGCGGAGCCGCTACGACCAACGCCAAGTCCTCAGCACGAACCCCAAACCGTCCCCAATCGTCCCCCGTGGTGATGTTTACTGACCAAAACGTCCCATTGGCGTCGTCTGCAGAACTAACACGGCTGGCGGTAAGAGAATTTCTCAGCTGCACCACCGTGCTACCAACTGACAAATCCTCCGGTATTTCCGTGACATTTTCACCCAAAACTAAAAGGTCATGATGAACCTGGAAGCTAGACAGCAGCTCGGCCAGCAGAAATACAGCACAGACCGTAGCACGTAGCTCCATTTTTACTTTGTATATAGCGATGGTTCTCTGACACCACGTTTCCTCAATGCTTTCCTTTTATTCTGCCACTTACTCTTTTCAGGAAGTTGCTTACTGTTATTGTTCCTCCTTTATGTTCCTCTTTCAAGTTGTCAGGTTGAGACCGCCTCTTCCTTATGAAATTGTAGCTAGACAAAACAAAAAAACAAGTCTTATTCTTAAGGCTCTTTGGTTACAGTTGACAAATTCGCGTTCAAAATTCATTACACAAATAGTAATTATAAACACCTGTTTTCACTTCCGGGTACTGGCATCCAAGGAGAAGTTGGCTGAACTCCATTAACTACTGCAGTAGACCCTGTACAAGCTAGAATACTTGGAACTACCAACATAACACCTCCAGCATGACACTCCCAAAATATGTGTGACAGAACTATCAACAAGTTGATGTTGGCCACCTAACCACAAAGAAGAAGAAGGGAAGTATTGTTTTGATTGAGTGATTTTCTTCAAAGTGGAATATAAAACTATAGACCAAATATGTGGTTTTCTATTCGAGTCAAAACTCAACGACGACGACATCAATACTAATCGACGTTGCACTTCACCTAAGTACGACTTAGTTCACAAAGCCAGATGTATTTCAGCAATCTACTACTATCAGGTACGTTGAACATCACGCGTGGCTTCCCATGTTTGCGGTGGAACTTGGCACAAAAATTGGGAAGTGACGCGTACGGTCAGTAAACACCACAACCTGCTTCATGCTCAGTGAAGTGAAGCCAACAGTGTCATGAGCTCTTCGGTGGTAGAAGTTTATGTTCTCGTGCATTTGACAAAAAAGTGCTGTGGAAAAAGGACAGGGACTATGATAAGGTGTAGTTCAACGTCCTAACCTCTACGTATACCTTACCTAGACGGAGGGAGATAGAGGGGGGGGGGTAAAAGTGCCTGGGCCAACTTTCATGTCAGATGGCGTCTGAACGGCTTGCGCTAAAACCAGCAACTCTATTTCCTAAAATTTAGGTTAACTCAAATTTTATTCGATTTGTATCGAAAGGTAGGCTCTCCCGACCCGGAATGTGTTACAGGGGCTTAAGATAAGTCACACTTAGCTATACTCCGTAATAGTTGGCTTGATTGTACGTACGTCGTATCTCACTTTAAATTTTCACCGCGTAATGTAAAACTCTAGACTTATATTTACCATTTAGCCTGCTGCGTCGTATATTTGGATGAGGTACAATATCGCACTGCGTCGTACTTCGCCGCGGAATAAACATAACAAACGCACCAACCGTAAATAAATGATCGTGGCATGAAAAGGTACCCCCCCCCCAATAAACTACTTCGAGAACAACATTTTACTGCTTTTTTGAGCGTAACTCGATGTAATTGAAAACATACCAGAAGAAACACTCATTGGGCTGAGCTTCTGTCACCAACTATAGAAAATTGTTCTGCTAAAACTGCACTTTAGCCAATATTGGGCTAGACTTTTGACACAGAATTCACAGCCATCGCTTTCCATAACTAAATGATAAGTACGTGTACTGTCTTTCTATGTAGCTTTTTAAACCCTGTTCATGGCGACAGAAGACAACTTCTGTAACTAATCGGAAACCTGAAAGAGTCGGATATTCCTACCTGTGATGACGACGTTTGAGACCCTCAAGTTTGCAGACTTGGAGTTCTGATCTATCACGGTGTCACTTCCGTCTGAAACCTCGTTCAACCCGCCAGTTCACATGAGGGAAACTACCCAAATGTACCCAGTTCTAGCTATGACGTCATTATGTCCGAAAATCCATGCACAAACATACAACAAGTATGGTCTCTGCGGTTGCTCAAAAAATTCATTGTCGCTGCTAAATGTTTCAGAATTGAGTTTGCCGTGGTATACTGGATGTTGGAGAGAAGTGTTGAAAACAATAGATCCACCACCTCATACCTTCGTCAAATGATGATACACTGGAGTGTGACAGGGCCCTAAGCGAAATGTTTTAAACATCAAAAAGGTTACTAAAAACAAAAATGCAGAATTAATTGTTTGCTATACCATGTTCCATGTGTCCAATTGTTTGTTAATCCTTCCTGACCACTGAGATTTCATAATGAAGGCATTTATTTCACACGCCCTCATCCGTTCTGTATGCCAGGAGGATGTCATCCAAATAATTCAACCGGTGTGGGCCTTAGATTCTAGAGTGGGCACATAAACATTAAGTTGAATTTATATGTACATGTATGTCATTCTTGTAAAAATATACAACGTCGATTTGTAGCACAGAATAGTGACCTCAAAACAACTTGTCCCAATAAAAATAATCTTTATTGTTTATTGGTAAGAGAAAAAACCCCAATAGATTCTGATATCTCTGGAAAACACTACAACACAGCCGAAGATCTGAAGAAAAACTGTTCCAATTCTGAATTCAGCTATTAAGTATTAAGTATTATCCTTACATAGGGCATCTCTAAAATGTCTAATCAAATATTCTATTTAAGCTGTCCCTCCTTAATATGTTCATAAGGTTTTACTTTATGTGATATACCACAATACTGTAACAAAATGTAATAATGATTATAAAATAATATACTGTAATATACCTATAAGGTTGTACATGATATATATAAACCAAATCATTATCTGAAAGTTCAGCAACATTATCGTTTTATGGTTAAAATTCTCAGCTTTTATCCATGTCATTAATAATGTAATGTAGCATGCCATCCTTATATTATGATAATAATAATAATAGCATATTGTAATATCCTTATTTTGATAAGGTAGTGCAAAAACGAAATCATTATCTGGTAGTACCACATTAAGATCGTTTTATGGTTAAAATTATTAGATTTTAACAATTCATAGCCCAATATTTTAAGTGCTATTACAATTGTTGCCTTAATATATGATAATAATAAAGTATGCGTATAAGGGAAACTCCATTTGAGTCCCTTACCGAATGTTTGGCTTGACCAGGTGCGCAACATGTCTCTGCGGCCTCAGCAGGTCAATCTTCCGAAACAGCTCGTCTGCCGTTGGACGCCTCGATGGGTTAAATATCCAACATGACCTGATGATGCGGTACACCGCCAGTGGACAGTTCTGCGGCTGCTGCAGACGAACCCCTTTCCTCAGTAGTTCCAACATTGTGCACACGTCCGGGTGCATCGGACCGCCAGCATAGCGCGGCTCCTCCCCAAAGCTGGCGATCTCCCACAGCAGCACGCCGTACGACCACACGTCACTCTCACACGTGTACACCCCGTCCCGTAATGACTCCACGGCCATCCACTTCAGCGGCAGCAGTTCCTCCTCCCCGCCCTGATTGGTGCGTTTGTACGCCGACGACACGTACACGTCACGCGCCAGTCCGAAATCCGCGATCTTGGCCACTTTCCTGTCGCTAATGACGATGTTACGAGCTGCGATGTCTCGGTGCACGATCTTCAAACGTGCCAGCTCCGATAGCCCACTGGCAACGTCACAAGCGAAACCGAGTCGTTCTAACAGTTTCCTATCCCCTGTGATCTTGCACTGTTCACGCAAACTCCACAGATACCGGCGTAGTTCTTCATTGCTCGCGTACTCTACCAGGATGTACTGAGGCTCGGACTTAGTCAGAAATCCATAAAGCTTCACAACGTTCGGGTGTCCCTCTTTGTCCTCGTGGATTCTCGCGAGAATGTCCATTTCTCGACGAAAGTCGCGGACAGCAGACGCCGTCTTGCGGTCAGGCCGGATAATTTTAGCGGCGACCAAGACCTCATAGCCTAATTCCGGCACGTGCAGTCTTGCCCGTACGACATGACCGAACTCTCCCTCCCCGATCATGTGTTCGAAGTGAACGTCGTGTTCATCTACTTCCCATGACGAAAGGGTTTCTATTAAGGGCATCATTTCTAAGTCCTCTGTTGGCTGTTCAGGTCTTATTTGGCGTCGGCGACTCCGTTTCACCAGGACTCCAATGACGATGCAACCGATTACAACAATGATCGGGATAACGGACGTCACCACTACAACAACAACTTGGTTCTTCTCCGAAATAGAGACATTCTGACAAAACTCGCCTGACTGTCCTTAAGCACAAATACAGCTGCCATTTACTGGATCACACAAGGCGCTGTTTTCACAGTCACACTTCATACTGCAGTTCATCCCGAATGTGCCAGGTGCGCACGCGTGCTCACACCTGTCTCCACGACGGCCCGCAGGACACAGACAACCCTCCCACCTGCCACACGTCCCTCCATACTCACAGTCACACACTTGGCTGCAAACTTCCCCATGATAGTTGGGTCGGCATTCGGTAGTGTTTAGTATGAAAGTCGCATTGAAAAGTTGACCATCTTTAGACTGTACCATACAACTATATTTGCCGTTAGTTGATTCTAGGATCGGCTGAAAGCAGATAGAACTGTTCTGGACTGTTCCTTCTTCGATGATTTTTGTGTCGTTATGTGTTTTTCCTGTTTGATAAGCCCAAGTCATATTTGCCACACGAATATGTGGAGCCAGGCAGGTCAAAGTCAGATTGGTTCCGATGTATTTCACGGCTGAATCGGCAGGTGTCTCTACGATGGCAGCCTCAGGCCAGGGAATATCACAGGCCCTCCCTCTCCATCCCGGACGGCACTCACAGGCACCGTTAAAGCCATGACAACTGGCACCGTTCATGCAAACACAGTTCTTGTCACAGTACATACCGTACCAGCCTTTAGGACATCCTGTCACGTTGTACTGAAAAGTCAACTCAATTAGAACTATCCCTGCAAGCATCGTTACGTTAGCGCCACATCGAAACCAGTATGTCGACGTGGACCATATGTCATTGAACTCAAAAGCAAAGACGTAGCGGTTATTTTTATCTATCTTGAATTCGCCACTTTCTACCCACTGAGGCAAGTCGTTATCAAGAGTAGTGTCCAAATAGGTAAGCCTCCCTGTAGTCTTCCACTCTCGGTCGCGACATTCAAGTTCGACTCTACCGGCTTGATTATGACTTTCAAACAAGGCTAAGAGTACGACTCTGTCTCCACGTAGCGTCCTTAGACTAGCAGCAAATCTTGAAGAACAATCGCCTTTGAAGACAAAGTTAGCAGCGTTGTTTCTCGCCAATGCATCTATGAGATAGTCGTCGTACGACCCAACAATCTCTCTATTAACGGAAACATAATATCCGTCACTATTGAGTACAGTGTAGTTCCCGTTCCTTTCTTTATCCGGAAGGACTGGCGTTTCACACCGTTTGTTATAAAATGGCGGGTATCCAGACACGTCTATGACTATTATGACGAGGGTCACGTATAAGACGTTCTTGTTCCCGGTGTTTGTCAGCTCCACCGTAAGGTTGTACCGCGAGTGCAACTTGTAGTCCAGCGGAGCCGCTACGACCAATGCCAAGTCCTCAGCACGAACCCCAAACCGTCCCCAATCGTCTCCCGTGGTGATGTTTACTGACTAAAACGTCCCATTGGCGTCGTCTGCAGAACTAACACGGCTGGCGGCAAGAGAATCTCTCAGCCGCACCACCGTGCTACCAACTGACACATCCTCTGGTATTTCCGTGACATTTTTACCCAAAACTAAAGGGTCATGATGAACCTGGAAGCTAGACAGCAGCTCGGCCAGCAGAAATACAGCACAGATTGTAGCACGTAGCACCATTTTTTCTTTGTACATAGCAATGGTTCTCTGGCACCACGTTTCCTCTTAATGTTACCGGGTCAATGCTTTCCTTTCATTCTGCCACTTACTCTTTTCAGGAAGTTGCTTACTGTTATTGTTCCTCCTGTATATGTTCCTCTTTCAAGTTGTCAGATTGGGACCGCCTCTTCCTGATGAAATTATGTCTAGACAAAACCAAACAACATGTCTTACTCTTAAGGCACTTTGATTACAGTTGACAAATTTGCGTTCAAAATTCATTACACAAATAGTAATTATAAACACCTGTTTTCACTTCCGGGTACTGGCATCCTTCAAGATGAAGTTGGCTGAACTCCATTAACTACCGCAGTAGACCCTGTACAAGCTAGAATACTTGGAACTACCAACATAACACCTCCAGCATGACACTCCCAAAATATGTGTGACAGAACCATCAACAAGTTGATGTTGGCCACCTAACCACAAAGAAGAAGAAGGGAAGTGCTGTTTTGATTGACTGATTTTCTTCAAAGTGGAATTTAAAACTATAGACCTAATATGTGGTTTTCTATTCGAGTCAGAACTCAACGACGACGACGTCAATACTAATCGACGTGGCACTTCACATAAGTAGTTCACAAAGCCAGATGTATTTCAGCAATCTGCTACTATCAGGTACGTTGAACCTCACGCGTGGCTTCCCATGTTTGCGGTGGAACTTGGCACAAAAATTGGGAAGTCACGCGTACGGTCAGTAAACACCACAACTTCCTTCATGCTCAGTGAAGTGAAGCCAACAGTGTCATGAGCTCTTTGGTGGTACAAATTTATGTTCTCGTGCATTTGACAAAAAAGTGCTGTAGAAAAAGGCCAGGGACCATGATAAGGTGTAGTTCAACGTTCTAACTTCTACCCTACCTAGACGGGGTTAGAGGGGGGGGGGCTAAAAGTGCCTGGGCCAACTTTCATCGGTCAGATGACGTCTGAACGGCTTGCGCTAGAACCAGCAACTCTATTTCCTAAAATTTAAGTTAACTCAAATTTTATTCGATTTGTATCGAAAGGTAGGATCTCCCGACCCCAAATGTGTGACAGGGGCTTAACATTAGTCAAAGTTAGCTATACTCCGTGGTATTTGGCTGGATTATATGTACGTCGTATCTCACGTAAAATTTTCACCGTGTAATGTAAAACTCTAGACTTATATTTACCATTTAGCCTGCTGCGTCGTATATTTGGATGAGGTACAATCTCGCACTGCGTCGTACTTCGCCGCGGAATAAACATAACAAACGCACCAACCGTAAATAAATGATCGTGGCATAAAAAGGTACCCCCCCCCCAATAAACTACTTCGAGAACAACGTTTTACTGCTTTTCGGGCGTAACTCGATGTAATTGAAAACATACCAGAAGAAGCACTCATTGGGCTGAGCTTCTGTCACCAACTGTGGGAAATTGTTCTGCTAAAACTACACTTTAGCCAATTGGGCTAGTCTTTTGACACAGAATTTACAGCCGTCGCCAAGTGCTTTCCATAACTAAATGATAACTACGTGTACTGTCTTTCTATGTAGCTTTCGAACCCTGTTCATGGCGACAGAAGACAACTTCTGTAACTAATCGGAAACCTGAAAGAATAAAATATTCCCACCTGTGACGACGACGTTTGAGACCCTCAAGCTTGCAGACTTGGAGTTCTGATCTATCACGGTGTCACTTCCGTCTGAAACCTCTTTCAACCCGCCAGTTCACCTGAGGGAAACTACCCAAATGTACCCAGTTGTAGCCATTACGTCATTATGTCCGAAAATGCATGCGCAAACATACAACGAGTATGGTCTCTGGAGTTGCTCAAAAATTCATTGTCGCTGCTAAATGTTTCAGAATTGAGTTTGCCGTGGTATACTGGATGTTGGGGAGAAATGTTGACAACAATAGATCCACCACCTGATACCTTCGTCAAATGATGATACGCTGGAGTGTGACAGGGCCCTAAGAGAAATCTTTTTAACGTCAAAAAGGTTACTAAAAAGAAAAATTCAGAATTATTTGTTTGCTATACCATGTTCTATGTGTCCAGTCGTTTGTTAATCCTTCCTGACCACTGAGATTTCATAATGAAGGCATGTTTATTTCGCACGCCCCATCAGTTCTGGATGCCACATAAACATTAGGTTGAATCTATATACACATGTATGTCATTCATGTCAAAATATACAACGACGATTTGTATCACAGAATAATGACCTCAAAACAACTTGTCCCAGGAAAAATAATCTTCATTATTGTTTATTGATAAGAGCAAAAAAAATCCCAGTAGATTCTATATGATATCTCAGGAAAACACCACAACACAGCCGAAGATCTGAAGAAAAACTGTTACAATTCTGAATTCAGCTATTAAGTATTAAGTATTATCCTTACATAGGGTATCTCTAAAATGTCTAATCAAATATTCTATTTAAGCTGTCTCTCCTTAATATGTTCAAAAGGTTTAAAAGGTTTTACTTCCTGTAATAGTTACAATATTTTAAGAAAATGGAATAATAGTTATTATATAATGTACTGTAGAATCCTTATTTTGATAGTGGTATATAATAAAAATCCAAATCATTATCTGAAAGTTCAGAAACATTATTGTTATATGGTTAAAGTTCTTAGCTTTTATCCATGTCTAGCCAAATATTCTTAGTATTGTTGCTGCGTTGATATATATGATAATAATGATGTAATATAACATGATATACTTATATAATAATAATAATAATAATGATAATAATGATAGTAATAATAATAACATATTGTAATATTCTTATATTAATAAGGTAGTGCAAAACGAAATCATTATCTGGTAGTACCGGAACATGATCGTTTCATGGTTAAAATTATTAGCCCAATATTCTAAGTCCTATTACAAATTTTGCCTATATATATGATAATGATAAAGTATGCGTATAAGGGAAACTCCATTTGATCCCAGAGTCCCTTATCGAATGTTGTGATTGACCAGGCGCGCAGCATGTCTCTGCGGCCTCAGCAGGTCAATCTTCCGAAACAGCTCGTCTGCCGTTGGCCGCCTCAATGGGTTAAATATCCAACATGACCTGATGATGCGGTACACCGCCAGTGGACAGTTCTGTGGCTGCTGCAGACGAACCCCTTTCCTCAGTAGTTCCAACAGTGTGCACACGTCCGGGTGCATCGGACCACCAGCATAGCGCGGCTCCTCCCCAAAGCTAGCGATCTCCCACAGCAGTACGCCGTACGACCACACGTCACTCTCACACGTGTACACCCCGTCCCGTAACGACTCCACGGCCATCCACTTCAGCGGCAACAGTTCCTCCTCCCCGCCCTGATTGGTTCGTTCGTACGCCGACGACACGTAGACGTCACGCGCCAGTCCGAAATCCGCGATCTTGGCCACTTTTCTGTCGCTGATGACGACGTTACGAGCTGCGATGTCTCGGTGCACGATCTTCAAACGTGCAAGCTCCGATAACCCACTGGCAACGTCACAAGCGAAACTTAGTCGTTCTAACAGTTTCCTATCCCCTGTGATCTTGCACTGTTCACGCAAACTCCACAGATACCGGCGTAGTTCTTCATTGCTCGCGTACTCTACCAGGATGTACTGAGGCTCGGACTTAGTCAGAAATCCATAAAGCTTCACAACGTTCGGGTGTCCCTCTTTGTCCTCGTGGATTCTCGCGAGAATGTCCATTTCTCGGCGAAAGTCGCGGACAGCAGACGCCGTCTTGCGGTCAGGCCGGATACTTTTAGCGGCGACCAAGACTTCGTAGCCTAATTCCGGCACGTGCAGTCTTGCCCGTACGACATGACCGAACTCTCCCTCCCCGATCATGTGTTCGAGGTGAACGTCCTCTTCATCTACTTCCCACGACGAAAGGGTTTCTGCGATGGACGTCATTTCTAAGTCCTCTGTTGGATGTTCTGGTCTTCTTTGCCGTCGGCGACTCCTTTTCACCAGGACTCCAATGACGATGCAACCGATTAGAACAATGGTCGGGATAACGGAAGCCAACACTACAACAATGACTTTATTCTTCTCAGAAACGACTTGATTCTTCTCAGAAACGACTTGATTCTTCTCAGAAACGACTTGGTTCTTCTCAGAAATAGAGACGTTCTGACAAAACTCGCCTGACTGTCCTTCAGCACAAAAACAACTGCCATTGACTGGATCACACAAGGCTTTGTTTTCACAGTAACACTTCATACTGCAGTTCCTCCCGAATGTGCCAGGTGTGCACGCGTGCTCACACCTGTCTCCACGACGGCCCGCAGGACACAGACAACCCTCCCACCTGTCACACGTCCCTCCATACTCACAGTCACACACTTGGCTGCAAACTTCCCCATGATAGTTGGGTCGGCATTCGGTAGCGTTTAGTATGAAAGTTGCATTGAAAAGTTGACTATCTTTAGCCTGTACCATACAACTATATTTCCCGTTAGTTGATTCTAGGATGGGCTGAAAGCTGAACGAACTGTTCTGGACTGTTCCTTCTTCGATGATTTTTGTGTCGTTATGTGTTTTTCCTGTTTGATAAGCCCAAGTCATATTTGCCACACGAATATGTGGAGCCAGGCAGGTCAAAGTCAGATTGGTTCCGATGTATTTCACGACTGAATCGGCAGGTGTCTCTACGATGGCGGCCTCAGGCCAGAGGATATCACAGGCCCTACCTCTCCATCCCGGACGGCACTCACAGGCACCGTTAAAGCCATGACAACGGGCACCGTTCTTGCAAACACAGTTCTTGTCACAGTACAAACCGTACCAGCCCTCGGGACATCCTGTCACATTGTACTGAAAAGTAAACTCAAACAGAACTGGTCCACCATTGAACATGAGGTCATCACCACATCGAAACCAGTATGATGACGTGGACCATATCTCATTCAACTCTATAGTTAAGATATATCGTTTTTTTTCATCTATCTTAAAATTGCCATTTACTACCCACTTAGGCAAGTCGTTATCAAGAGTAGCGTCCAATAAAGTAATCCTCCCTTTAGTCTTCCACTCTCGGTCTCGACATTCAAGTTCGATTCTACCTTGATTATGTTCTTCAAGCACGGAGACAAATATGGCGTAGTCTCCCGTTAGTTTCCTTAAACTAGCGGCAAATCGTAAGGAACAATCGCCTTTTAAAACGAAGCTAGCGGGTTTAGATGTCCTCGGAAAATTCTGATGAAGATAGTCGTCGTACGACGCCACTATCTCTCCTTCAACAGAAGCATAATATCCGTCACTACTGATTACAGTTGAGTCCCCGTTCCTTTCTTCATCCGGAAGGACTGGCGTTTCACACCGTTTGTTATAGAATGGCGGGTATCCAGACACGTCTATGACTACGATGACGAGGGTCACGTACAAGACGTTCTTGTTCCCGGTGTTTGTCAGCTCCACCGTAAGATTGTACAGCGAGTGCAACTTGTAGTCCAGCGGAGCCGCTACGACCAACGCCAAGTCCTCAGCACGAACCCCAAACCGTCCCCAATCGTCCCCCGTGGTGATGTTTACTGACCAAAACGTCCCATTGGCGTCGTCTGCAGAACTAACACGGCTGGCGGCAAGAGATTTTCTCAGCTGCACCACCGTGCTACCAACTGACAAATCCTCCGGTATTTCTGTGACATTTTCACCCAAAACTAAAAGGTAATGATGGGAGGGGAAGCTAGACAGCAGCTCGGCCAGCAGAAATACAGAAGAGAGCGTAGCGATCAGCGCCATCTTCAGCAATGACCCTCTGATACTACGTGATTGACACTCTTCTGGGTTTTTTTGTTGTTGTTGGCAGACCTTTCCTTCCCTTTCGCCTACACCTGGGAGGAAGTTATTTGTTGTTTCTCTTTCCGTTTCCTTCTTTGCCGGGCTGGTCACTCTCATACACCTAGAGATTTGAACCATAACATCAATGTTTAGTCAGTACTAAAAGTTTTTGTAAGGAAACTGCCCTTATTGACAATACACATCTATGAGTCACAACTTATTTGATATAAAGGCGACATGGCAATTGGTTAAGAAGAATCAACTATTGAAGTTGTTGTTACTCCGTGAAGGAGGCATACCTCCTGCAGGAGTATTGTGGTCAGCCGGTTTTTCGTGTTCGCAGCTAAAACCAACGGTTACCTTTGTTCAATCAGCATGTAATTTTATACGTCGTCGACGCGTCTGCAGGTATGTTCGTGATGATGCACGTATATCAATATTTGCCGTAGGTGTTTTCGCGGTCAATGTAATATTTCAAAAGCACCCCTACATTTAGTGGCATATAAGACTGGCCGCGAAAAACCCGTTGTTTTGAATAGCGGGGGGGGGGAGAAAGCTTCAGGTAGACGTGCGGAGTGGGTCGTGAATTAGAACCAGATGTTTCGTCCCATGATTAAGGTATGCTGGCCATTTTTGTAACATGTTCGCAGCAAGAACGCATCTTTCCCTACGTAGTATTTCTGTGTAATTGGGCATGTGGTGTGCCATTATGTCCGTGATGATGCACGATATTTTATTTTCACCGTAGCAGTTTTTATATTGAAGTAATTACATAGTTTAGAAACACCCCTATAATGTTGTTGAAATGTTTTCGCCCGGTTGCGCCCGTAACACGTGATGCAAGTGGTCAGATCGCTTCCCGATAACTTTCTCCCCAGGAAACCAACTGTGGCGCATACAACTATGTAATGCTCACACACTGCTTACTTCGCCATACTGTTCCCAATCTGCAAAATATAAAATTTCACGGAGGATTGTCGCCTATGACTACTTGTTATCTTTGCCGTCAACTAGCGAATTCTCCTTTACTTTGCACAGTCCATCGTACTTTGGATTTCAAAAGAGGATTGCGTTTATTTGAATGAAAAATTCTTGGGGAAGCAATGAAAGTCAATTGCGTTATCTTCGTATCTGACCAAGGCTTTATTCAGAGAGAAAACATATATTTAAACGATGGGGAGAGACATAACAAAGACAAAAATATCATCTGATGGCTGCGATGTTTTACATAATAAATCAGTCATTCATTCATTCATTCATAATGTAATATTCCACCGTGGCGAATTATTCTCACAATTTCAATAGAGAGATCCGTAGCAAATACAAGTATGCGGACACACTTGTAATAAAACTTTATTAACAGACATGTTATCTTGATCTAGATTGATATGTCTACAATCCGAAAACAGTAAAATGCACACAATTGTTTTCTTCATGTAAATATTTAGCCAAATTTGAATAACTTTGTAATCCACGCTTCCATTCGTTTTGGATATAGCTCAGCCCCATTCATTAGTTGTTAGCCACTTTTGTGTACCTTTGTCGCCTGACTAGTACTGCACTCTGACAACATTGTACCTGCTTTTAGCAAACAGGTGCCATAAAAAGGAACTAACGTTTTACAAACGCGATCACGAGTGCTGGTAGCAACCTGCTTTGTTGACAGAGACTTGCATAGCAACGTTCCGTCTTACATCAGTTGGGCACGTTAAGGCCGAGTACAGAATGTTGTTTTTTTCCGTTTTCCCGATTGACCCAACCAAATACCCTAAGCTTAACCACCGTAAATGAAGTTTACTGGTATTGTAAAACAAAACATTCAAGTCACGTAGTTGGCTGAACTACAAGTAAGTTGTAGTATGAAGTAGAGTGGATTCATTCCTCAAGCTAACCGACATCTAACACACCGCAGTTGTCCCTCAGTAAAACATCTGGAGCCACAACGTTCCCGTTTAGAACTTTCTTTCAGCCTACAGGTACGTTGTAGGTCGCTTTTCGCCGTGGAATATGAAACCATAGACACAAGACGATTGTAGTTCGCCCAGCTGCGTCGTATGCGTGGACGAGGTACGGTCTCGGACTACGTCGTAGTTCACCGGAATAGACATAAGAAACGCACCGACCGTAACTTAAGAAATTGCCACGAACATGTATCCCCCCAAAAAGGGAAATAAGAACAAGGGAGAGAAGAACCAGAAGGATAACAACATTTTCCAGGCTTTCCAGCTAAACTCGATGACACTAACTGTAGAAAACTGTTCTAGTCATTTGACACAGAATTTGCAGCCGATCGCGACGTGCTTCCCATAACGAAATACTAACTACTTGAACTGACTTTCTATTTGGCTTTTTAACCCCTATATATTCCTCACGACGACAGAAGACAACTTCTCTAATTCACCCATCCCCAGAATCGGAAAGTATCGGATATTCTCACCTGTGAAAACGACGTTTAAAACCCTCAAATTTGCAGACATGAAGAGCTGATCTGTCACGGAGTCACTTCTGTTGTGCTCTTGTCCTTGACTACTGACTGCGACGGAGACTTGAAAGTGTTTTTCTGCTAGTTATTCTAGAAGGATGGTGGCGTGCTCAGAGTTTGGTGGTCAGGAACAAAAGAGAAGGAAGTGTGGTCGTACGTTTCCTTATTATGCTAAGCTACTTACTATTCAAAAATAGGAATAGTCTAATGCTGAATGTTGGAGGGGTGCTGTCCTGGCTATTATTGCTAATAATACAACTTCCGTTTGGATTCTTGTCCAACCTGCCTGTTCACCTGAGGGAAAGTACCCAAATGTACCCAGTTCTAGCCATGACGTCATTAAGTCCTAAAACGCATGCGCAAACATATAAAGATACCGTCTCTGCGGTTGTTCAAAGAATTCATTGTTTCTGCCTAAGGTTTCAAAAGGCCAGGTGTTTGCCATGGTTCATTGGACTTCGGCGAGGAATGTTAAAAACAAATCTTCCACGACCTCATACCTTCGCCAAATGTTGTTCGTGTTTGGATGTGTGTTCAGAACTTCAGATGTAACGTTATGTATGGACGTATATGGTTTATGGTGAGTTTTGATCTGTAGGTAAATTAAGTAATGATTGACATAATGAAATGGAGCTAATTTGTATGAATAATGAAGAAATTTTATGAATCAGCCGCACCCCATGATAGGACTTATAAACAAGTGACATATGTAACTAAGAAAGAGACATCGATAGATATCAATTATACAAATGAGGTCTTCATTTGCATTATTTAAGTAGAAAATGTTTTTATACCATAGTAATAAATGATAGGAAGTAAAGGTAATGTGAACATCATTAGACATAAATCATGCAAATCAGGGGTTCATATGCATAATAGATGATCAAATTCTACAACGTAACAGCCTTCCGTTAGTTAGTTAGTCATCATTGCTAATACAAATGTATATACACAGTTACAAGCAAACTTTCAGTTCATATGACACATGTCTAATGCTGGTGAGCAAAAATTTGAGATTCACATTTTTCTGGTTAGTACTTTTAAAACTTTACAAAGCACTACCAACAGCTAGGTAGTGTGCTTCACGCTAGGCTTGCTTTTTTTTTCAGAAATACATTTAACGTTATATATACATAATAATACACTCTCAATGGCCTTCGCAGTCAATTCGTTAGTCGACAGCTCGAAGTAACAAGGCTGTTATGATGAATAACGTAACCTCCTTCGCAGACCTTCTAGGTGATGCCGGCGTTCATTTCTTGAGAGCGCTGAAGTTCCATGTCGAATATAGAGTTCCTGGTCAATGTTTAACACACACACACACACAAAAAAAAAAAATAATAATAATAATAATAATAAATAAAGGAAATAAACGCCGGCCGAATGTGACCGTTATATAAACATCGCAAATCAACACCCTCAAAATTTTTAAGAATAAACGCGGCAGCTAGAGGATCTGCACAAGAGGTTACAATAACGCATATCGCCTTATAAACAGTATTTTTCGTGAAAAGTGCTATAGATCAATTGCAACGTGTACATTCCTAATATCATACACAAGTAACAGTATCCATCTCTTTGTACGTTCCTGGCCTTCCAATGGCACGGGAAAGGACAGAAAACTTGTGCTCATTCTGTAATGTCAATCACCGCCTTAACAAATCTCTTCATCCGTCAGGTCATCCATGTTTGCATAGACATGCTCTTCGAACCTTGTAAGAATTATGTGTTCCTGCAAAAAAAATCATACATCCAGCGTTACAAAACATGGTAGAGTTCATAAAACCCTGAGGAAGCACACACTGGGGGCATGTCGACACACGTACGACTGTAATTGGATAGTCGTACATGTATCGCAGAATAAAACCCCGAGGAAGCTAGATGAAGGCCCAGTCACATTCGTCGTACGATCGCACACTGAGGGCATGTCGACACACGTACGATTGTATTTGGATAGTCGGGAGTTGGTTCTGCCACGGTCTGCTTGAAAATTCTACATAAATATCTACAGCGAATGTGACCACGCCGTGAAAAGTTATTGATACGTCGGCAAATAAATACCTTTGGTTGTGTAGCTAAAAGAACCCAGTACATGATTGTCACTCAAATGCTATAATATAACATTTAGGGATCCAAGACAGCCTTTTCCGAAAGACACGTGCACGACTATCCGACAAATTTGCCCAGATTGCGATCGTACGAAGTTCGTTCGAGGAAACCAGTCTAGACATTCGCCTACAGAGAGAAATAAAGAAGGTAAATACCCTTGGGTTTCAAAATAATGTCGTCTCAGCATGGGGATAAAACCATTGAACCATCATACCTGTTCGTCCCTCAGCATTCTGAAGAGGGCAGAGGACAGTTCCGAGAAATATGGCCGGCCCTCGGGATGAAATTCCCAACACTTCTCCATTAGGAAATACCTGAAACAGTCACATGTAAGCATATGGAATCATCCCCTGAAACAGTCAGATGTAAACATATGAAATCCCCTGAAATAGTCACATGATAACAAATGGAATCCCCTGAAATAGTCACATGTAAACATATGGAATACACTAAGTCACTTGTAAAGTTAACATACTTATTAGGTAATATCCTGAAACAGTTACATGTAAACATATGGAATCTATTGAAACAGTCACATGTAAACATACTTACTAATAGGTAATCCCCTGAAACAGTCACATGTAAAATATGTAATCCACAAATCTTCAAGTTTAACTCTATTCCAAAACAAAGCGTTTTTACAGCAACATGTGCATGTTAATGTTTAAGGATTTCCTTAGACGTGAATGGATGGAGAAAACCAGATCTACTGCTGTACCAAGAAAAGCCACCAGGGAGGCCAAAATCCAATTATGTCTTTATTCATTTTATTCAGATTTGCTTTTTTGAGGATCATGCAAGAAGGATAATTGTTCATAGGGTCGTACATACACATGCCCTTGAATAAAGAAAGAAGACATATCCTCATACCGAATCGGATAACAGTCCATCTATACAGTAGCTTCTTTGTTTATTCTGTTAAACCATAAACAACATCACAAACCATAACACAAACAGACGATACCGAAACCAAGACCAATAGGGTCTCTTCTTGGCGAAGACAATAACTGCTTACAGTTGATCAGTGCAGTGGGCGGGTTTGGGCATCAGATATCCCGACTGCACGATAGCAGCTACATCCTTGTTGGATATGGTTGGGTACGGAGTTGACCCTGTGTAGGAAAAAGGTCAGAATATTTAAAAAAATTATATTTGTCAATCTCGGCTCTTTCACTGACAATATATTCTTTGTTGTTTTTCCAGCAAATTTCATCAGCACACAAATGGTTGAAAAGACGAAGAAAGGCTGCGAAGTTTTTATTTCTTCCCGTTTACTAATTAAAAGGTCCTGTGACGCATTTAAGACATTCCTACGACTTTGCTCCTTACCATCTCTCGACCAATTTTTCAAAATCTATTTTAGCTCCAGTTCACTCCTCTGATTAAGTAGACCACAACTTTCATGATTTTTTTCAAAATTCATAGTTGTCTGACGCAGACGACGTTATACAGACTAGTTGGTAACCAACTCCCAACCACAGATGACCTTGCTCATGCACGACTATCCCCCAACCGTGCTCTGGACAAGGTCGGGGGGCCATGGTCGACTATGTTTGACTAGATAATTTGTCACTAGATAGCTTTGAAATGGGACGTAAACACTACTTGATATTTCTATGGCTACAGCAGAAGTAAGTCTTAATTTAAAAGCAGTTCTGCCTACCCAAGGTTGCAATTTCGTACAGTAAGATGCCGAATGACCACACGTCGCTCCTGGTACTGTACACGCGGTCACGGAGGGTCTCCGGGGCCATCCAACGGAGCGGGAGGAGGGACTGCAAAAATACGAACAATCAGTCAACCATCATTATATTTGGACAGATTTAAGTCGTTCAGTCTGGACAGCCCTGAACAGATGGATACCTGACAGATTGGCATATGAGAAATTGGGGTCAAAGGTAAGTTTTGTTTTAACCTCTGTCAGCTCTTCTAAGAGTTTGAGCGGGTCAACCCCCTTTTACTTTGCATGGTTATCAAGTAGACCCTTGTAGCGTTCTGGTGGGGATTAGTTTTTAAGATTGAAATAAGGGTGAGTACGTTTCTGAGGCCTAGCCTTCTCGTCATGGTTTCCTATGGACAGATCTAGAGGTAACCGTGTTATCTACCCTGTAGTCAACAACCCTAACCACAAGGCCACTGATGTATCCGGAACCGTGTTTTGTGCCTAGACACGATTCTGGATA
This sequence comes from Branchiostoma floridae x Branchiostoma japonicum, assembly GCA_013266295.2. Classification (NCBI taxonomy): domain Eukaryota; kingdom Metazoa; phylum Chordata; class Leptocardii; order Amphioxiformes; family Branchiostomatidae; genus Branchiostoma; species Branchiostoma floridae x Branchiostoma japonicum. The sequence goes on along the minus strand of CM023829.1, from coordinate 14,732,250 downwards.
GACGACACGTATCCAGAACCGTGCCTGGGGCAAATATACGTTCTTGGATATACGCGGAGACTATCCAGAACCGTGCTTGGTCATGACCCATTCAGGCACTAGTCAGACACAGGACTCGTAGATAGACGCGGTTCTGGATCCAACATTCCATCTGGTTCTTTGTGAGCCTACTGCAAAGGGAAAAAGAAGTAGGGGGATACCTAGAGTCACCTACTTAGACAATCTGCGATGTGACACTGACCTGCACGATACTAATGAATTGCGAAGGGCCATGGAAGACCAAGTGTTACGGAGGAGACTTTCTGGATTGGTTCGAGCGGAAGCTAGAACTAAGTAAGTAAGTGGATACAACAGCCACCATGCCACCACTGTCTTACCGGGGTGAGTTTCCTGTACTCAGGACCATCCCTGGCCAGCCCGAAGTCGGAGATTTTACACGTCCTATTTTCCCCAACCAGCACGTTTCTCGCTGCCAGATCTCTGTGGATGCACTGCGTACAAAATATCATCATTATAGCGTCATCAAGAAAAAATTCTCACAATTTTCCATCGGTCTTCAATGCAGTATTAGTACTCAAAAGGTCGACCCACAAGGCGCAAAGTTGGTTTCTGTTTTCAAATTTGTCTGCTTGTCTGTTTGTTTGTTTGTTTGTTTCGCATACCCGGTAAGCACACTAGTTTTGTACAGTACAAGCTATGTAAGATCAGACCAATACGTTTGATCCACTTACATCGGGATGGACCCCTAGATCTTATAAGTATGGGGGGTTCTTTAACGTACTGAACGGCTCTCCTCAAACACGGGACCTCCGGCTTTACATCCCACCTGAGAAGACGTCGTTAAATTTGTGAACATCCACGAGACGAATTCGCCTTATAAGGGATAAGATAATCACCTGTTTTGACGCCAGGAAGGACATGCCCTTAGCTACCTGCCACGCAAACGAGATGAGGTCTTTATTCTGTAGCGTCTTCCCTTCTGGGTGCAGGTTTCTGTATGTGACGTCACGGCCCGCCCGGTCGTTCCGCAGCACAGTCAGTAGGTTACCGTGAGGGACGTACTCTAGTATCAACATCATCGACTCTGTAATAATATAAACTGTGTGTTATATGTATCTAAAAATAGAAAACGGTTAGAACTTGGTAGTACTCTATCTGGCGTAGTAACGTAGGCCACAGTCGTTTCTCTGCCCATGGAATCTGTAATGATAATCATAGCACGTCGACAGAACTTACTGCGCCTGCGTGAAACCTGTAATGTATTCTGCATAGCATTTCAGCAGAACGTCTCGTTTAAAGGTCTTTAAGGTCGTATTCGCGTATTAAAGGTACCGTCCCGTCGATAGTTTTCAAATGCTGTGTCGGAAAAGTGTGCGATTGGTCATATAGTGCCAAGAAGTTGATATCGCCCGCCGTCTTTGATGGTTGGTTTGCCCTGATGTACATGTAGATAGTCTCCTTAATTCCACTCACAAAGACGTAACACATCAGTTTTGTGCGTATACTGATGCAGTTATGTTATTTTTATCATCTGAAGTGTTAAAAACCACATGTTAGACTAAAACTACATGTACCTGATCTGGTGCAGTACCCAAGAAGTGACACCACGTTGGGATGGAACGCTGTTACCTTCATCATCATCCGCAGCTCTTTGCGCATGTCCTCGTGCGCCTCATGTGCTGCATTCACTACAAGAACAACAAGTTAAGACAATAGCAATCACTTGTATTTAGGCCACCCGATTACATGAATGACATCCTTTAAACACCCCAAAACCGAGGCAATGAAAAGGGTGCGTAAATGTTTGAAAGGTAAGTGTATGTGTTCACCAAGATTTTAAATTAATTGAACACAAAGACCATGGCATATCACTACATTTCAACAGTTGTTAGGCATTTATGATACATATCCTCGTGTTCGCAGAACACCTTTCACTGTCTTGACAGCCACTAGTCGATCCTTCTGACTGGCGCTGACGCCTTCAATCTCGGCCAGATAGACGTCGCCGAACTGCCCATGCCCCAGCCTCTTGATGAAGCGGAGTTGTTCTCTTGTGAACGCCGCACCCAGGGACAGTCTTGTGAGAGATGCCTCTTCAATGGTCTGCGCTTGGTTGCCGTGGTACTGAACAACAAGAGGGAACACAACATACATCCGTGAATTTTTTTTTTGAATTTCTTTTGTTGTTGTTGTTGTTGTTGTTGTTGTTGTTGTTGTTTTCATTGTCAATTTCTCGGTTTACGTCTATGAATTTTCCCATCCGGCCAAGAGCCGCCTGGGTCAATTTCCTGATGCTGACCTTTTGTGGTCAGTAGTGAGGTAATTCCCCTCGATCACCCATGTGCTGTCATTCAAATACCTACGATCACAAGCACACAGACGACCACACCCAAAATAAGACCTCCCTACTCGGAGGTAACAGATATTAGGATAAACAGCAATGGACTGCCAAATATATGCAATAGGGTAACATCGACCAGAACATAAGTGTACAACTTAACATTGAACAGAATATAATTTTTAAATTTTTAAGTTGTCAACATGATATTGTATTAAAAAAACATTGAATCATTCCGAGAAATTCGATTTATGCTGTGTGTAGCTTATGGATATCTAATTGTCCCATCATGGGCACGGAAAACATATCTTACCTCTAACTGTCCAGGATGTTCAATGGCTATGGTATCCACTTGGGTTCCTCCATCATCTGTGACGTCATCTCCTTCCCGACATGTCATCTCCTGATCATCACTTCCCACTTCTGCCTCTCGCACGGTCGTCGTTTCCGGTTCCTCACGGTTCTGATGCGGTGTTTGACTATCTTCCGTTTGCGTTGCCTCCACGTCGGCCCTATGACGGTTGTGTTGGACGCTGTTGACGTTGACGGGCTCTAACTCAAAAGACGGCCGCTCCTGCGGACTTGTTCGAGACTAAAACGATGTAAAAAAAAGTCTTAGGTTCTTACCAAGGAGGTTAAAAATCTGATTCGGTTAACCTCCTTGCTCATTAAAAGGCGGCTAGGTCACATTCGTCGTAAGTCGAAGGTCATAACAGAACCAAACGCCGACAAGGATCTAGGACAATCTTTTTAGTAAGGAGACAGATGAAATCTGTACGACACATGCACAACTAGAGGTCAACGATCTCATGCCTTCGTCAAAGGATGTTATCGTTATATAACTTAAGAAGGTAGAAGTGATATATTAGTCCCCCTAAATATGGAAGTTGGATTGTGAAAACTACCCCTGCCGATGCAGTCTGCAATCGTGCATTGGGCAAGGGAAAAAACATCTGTGCAGGAAATGTAAGGCAACACCGCCTGCAGCTATATGGACTGCTTAATGAATATCCCCTCTGGGACTTTCTCCCTCTGGGACAGCCTGTAGCCCATGTGTCACAATGAAGGTAGAGTATCATGGAAGGTAACTGAATTATAGAATTGCTTCATTTATTATGCAAATTAGATCATAATTTGCATAATTGTCATCTAATTATGTCAAGCATCACTTAAGCTACCTACACACCAAATATCAGGACGATCCGTCGACCGGTTATTGAGTTATCCTACTTTGAACATTTTCATACAAATGCTCCTGCAGTTCCAGAGCAAGCCGCTAGGAGGCCCAAACTTATGTCACTTCTTCCCGAGCACAAGACCTATCTACCATCCAGAAATCATGACCCTAGCTCCTCCAGATCACCATATTTCAAAACCGGAAGTACCGCTGCAGTACCATAACGAGCCGCCAGGGGGCCCATATTCCTATCACTTCTAGACCTCATCAAGACCTACCCACCTACCAAATATGAAGACAATCCATTTAAGCCTTCTCGAGTTATACTGTTGACAGACTCACGCACACACGAACGCCCATGAAAACATACCCTTCTTGACGAAGGCAACTATTATCAAAAATACCGCAATAGATTGCAATCGTACAAAGATCATACGACGAATTTGAGCAGGCCCTTATAGGTATGGTGTGGTGACGCTCTAGAATCATTAGTCCCCCTCGCTCCCAGCCGCCCACCCAGCTGACTGTCGGTAAGAGATTGTGTATTAAACATATGCCACATATGCCGTAGGATCATATGAGGCAACAAATGTCATCATACAATCTATAATCATAAACTGAAATGTATTGTGTAACTGATGATTTGCACATCTATTGGCCAACAAAGGTGCAAATAATTGTAGCCGGACCAAACCGCGCTCCTGGCGGCCGCCGCCCTAGGTTGCCCCCTTGGGGTGGGGGTCATTAACCTCCGGCCGAGAGCTTGTAAACACAGGCTACAAATAATTGCAATTCCGACTGACTGTCGGTCACTAAAAAGACATGGTGATGAAAAGACATTCACCTTTGGAACTTTGCTGAAGCGTTGTCCCAGCAAAAACCCAGCAGTCGCAAGTAGACCGCAACCAAACGCTAATCCAAGAATCAGCTTTAGTCTCTCTTCCCATTCGTTTCCTTGCTTCTCATGGACTGAAAAACAAAAACAAAAATGCCTTTCAAAAATACGAAACTAAATTCTTTTAAAGTAATACTGCAGATGAGAACAAAATAATATATTATGCATTGAAAAATCACCTGTAGTTGTAGTTGTAGTCGTTTCATTTGGATCCGCAGTAGGAGTCCGTCTGAAGTCTTCATGGACGTTTCTCATCGAAATCGTATCCACGGGAACGTCGAACGCTATAGCTAGCACAGTAACAATGGGAATTTATTTTTATTTCACATATATATTCCGTTTGGCAACCTTGAGTGGAGGTGTTACTGTAGAAGTGACACTAGTGTGGTAGCCTTGAGTGGAGGTGTAGAAGTGACACTAGTGTGGCAGCCTTGAGTGGAGTTGTAGAAGTGACACTAGTGTGGTAGCCTTGAGTGGAGGTGTAGAGGTGACACTAGTGTGGCAGCCTTGAGTGGAGGTGTAGAAGTGACACTAGTGTGGCAGCCTTGAGTGGAAGTGTAGAAGTGACACTAGTGAGGTAGCCTTGAGTGGAGGTGTAGAAGTGACACTAGTGTGGTCGCCTTGAGTGGAGGTGTAGAGGTGACACTAGTGTGGCAGCCTTGAGTGGAGGTGTAGAAGTGACACTAGTGTGGCAGCCTTGAGTGGAGGTGTAGAAGTGACACTAGTGTGGTAGCCTTGAGTGGTTGACTGTCGTAGTAACACTAGGGTACCACACTAGCAAGCTGTATAAAATATTTGGGAGCTGTGATCAGGTAGGTTATTATCACTACAACCTCCTTGCTGTGATGGGTCTTGAAAAATTATCTATCTTGTTTGTAGCCCATCTTGTATTTCGCACTCTCTCTTTAGATCTAGACTCTTCAGTGGATGCCATCCGTAAAATTCAGGTGCCTTGGCTTTACCTTGTTCTTTCACGTAAACAACTCCGCTAGCCGATGCGATACCAATGGTGTTTTGTGCGCGACAGATGTAGGATCCGTTGTCCTGCTTCGTAACGTTGCGTAGGACAATGGTCGTCGTCCCCGTCGATTCCATGGCGACATTCTTCCCCTGCACCTGCCGCTTCCAGCTGATGTGGGCAGGTGGGTTGCTATCGACGATGCAGGTGACAATGACGTCATCGCCCTCTCTTACCCATCGCGGCTGTACAATAACACTGACTCCGGGAGGATCTAGGAACAAAACGTCAACGTAAACAGAATGAGAAAACAAATATATGCCAAACCACTACAATATAGTAAAACCTGTACTACTAGTGACTAGGGAAATTGTGGCCACTTTTTGGGTGGTTTCTAAGAATTATTTTCCCATTATCACCAGCTTTTAAACCCTGTCTATAGTGGCCATCTGTCCACATTTTCGTCACGTCCCTTGAGTGGTCACGTGCGCTATATACAGGCCTGACTGTATACTAAAAAGAACTTATACTAAGTATGTTCTTCTTTTTGTTTGCATTTGTTTTCATTTAGTTACGTATATCATGCCCGTAGCCAGGGGGGGTTCGGGGGGTTCGGAACCCCCACAGAAGCAAAAAGGTCCACTTTTTTTCTAAAGGTCCAAGTTTTTGCTTTAATAAGTGGACAGATTTGTATCACCAGCGGGACTGGAATCCTATTTGACTCTGATTTTCCCTTAGAAATCCTCTCAAAAACGCAGGAAATGCTATTTCAGAAGGTTCAATTTTCAAAATTTCCGGGGGAGCATGCCCCCGGACCCCCCTAGAAACCTCGCGCCTACGGCGCTCGTTGGTCCCTTGGATAGTAGGAAGAACCCCCCCCCCCAAGCAAAATCCTGGCTACGGGCATGTATATACATTCAGTTTATTATGAAAGACTATCATCACGTATCGTATACAAAGGAAAGGAGAATAAGGTTGTTGCTCATGCCTGCATAACATGACTTTTTTGGGGGGGAAGGGCTAGGGGAATCATTTGTCTTTGCATAAAACGTACATAGAACGTCCATGATCAGGCTTGCAGTTTTCGGCGGAATCAGAAGGTGGTGTCCCTGATCAGCGGTGCACGCCAGCACGGCGCCGTTGTGTTCTCGTTTGACGTGCAGTTCCGTTGTAATCTGCAGGTTGTGGTGGGAGTAGCTCACGTTCTGTGTTGGTTGTTGACGTGACGCCAGTGTCCAGTGAAGAGAAGGCTGCGGCAGTCCGCCATGACACGAACAGGAGAGTGTAAGGCGAGCGCCTTCGACAAGAGGCCATTTAAAACCACTGATCACTGGAGTCTCCGCTTCAGCTGCGATAAAATGTTCAACAAGATAACCAAATGAAAACATACAAGGGACGCATACAATGTTTTTGGATCAAAAGTATTTACAACTGCTGATCATTAGAATGTTCACTTTAGCTGTGATAAATGTTCAACAAAATAAACAAATAAAACATACACGGCCTAAGGGACCCATGTATTTTGGCTGGATAAAAAAAATCCAGAAATCTTTGTAGAGGTCAAAAAAGTTTAGAAATGTTAATATATATGAAGATTATTATGAAAATTACAGCCTTAAAGTTTGTATATATCTTTCAAGCCAAAAAGTTGAAAATAATGGTTATTGAAAGCGAAAGTCTCTAAGAAGGAACAAGAAAGAGGAAACAGACAAATCAATCTCCGAAGACCATAGCATAGGAACTTCGCAAGGATATGAGTTCTCAATAAGCATGCTGTTGATTCATTTATTTTCGTGGGGACTTAATTTCGCTGTATACGTAGGAGAGGACAGGCATTTTCGTTTTAAACTTTAAGATCGCGTTTTGAACAGGGTCAGAATATAGATTTTTTACTGTCGTGTTTGAATTGAGTAGGGGGCAAGTATATTGTAAAATGGTCAATCAAAAAGACGCCAGCAGGTCAAAATAAAGCTACATGTATACAAAGTTCAGAAAACAGATTGGAGACCGAACGTGGTGATCGACTTTCCAACAGACCGATCCTGACTATCCAGCAGAATTAGCAGTTCAACCAATGATAGCATGTTAATTAGCTGTTTGATCAATGGGAGAGTGCTAGGGGATCAGTCTATGCCCCCCCCCCCCTTCCCAAAATACAAGTGCCGATCACGCATTGCCGACGGCAAAGTAACACAACTGATCCGTAACGACCTTCTACATCCCGCGACAAGCAAACAATAGTACGTGTGGGTTTGGGTCGTGTGACCTTACATAGGTGTTTGTTTTGGTTCCTCTGACGCGGTTTCTATATCGTCTCGCCTACAAAACCGTAACCACATTTGGGACGTTTTTGGCCTACATCCAAATAGTCTTCCATGTCTTTTTATAGCCGCCACATGCATAACAACTTCATAGATTAACACGAATGATCACACAAGTCTAATGTTGGTCGCTCAACGCTAGAAAAGGGAAGTGGAAAGGGGGTGAAACATACATGTACTCGAGGTGAAACTTTCCCCTACCCTAGTCTAGCGACGGTCTCTCCCTGGAAATAATTCTGAAGCAAAATGACATTTATATGGGATGGAAGGATAATCACTTCAGTTACAAGACCAGTTATGTTTTGTTTCTTCAACCTCTCTAACTTTGGTAAGATTCTCTGAAAAAACATCATTTTCATGTCAAAAATCATATGCATGCATAAAATTGTGAATTTTCGTGTAGGATAACCATGAAAAAAAATGCTGCAGAAATGGCTTACCTCACCCTCGACCGCGACCACTACATCAAAAATGTGTGATTACAAAGTATTAATGCTGTACTACAGAATTGTTTCAACCGCAAATTTTTAACACGGGAAAAGATAATCTCCTTTCCCGAAAGACATACATATAACATATACTATAGAATAAATTAGATTAGGTGGATAGCTTACGTCACCGTGGCTGTCTGGTGGCAGGCATCAAACGTGAACATGGATTCAAGTTGGGTCAAATATCACTCCAATGTGTACGGGACGGGTATAAACCAATGAATCACCTTTAAAAAACAGGCTTATGGGTTGAAAGGCACCAAAACTGAAATTACTTTGATTCGTGCTCACTCAAACATACATGTATTTCAAAGTCACGGATATATGTAACCTGGTGGATAAATGTCAATGGAGATCGTATGTACAAAGCACAGATATAGAAGCTGGACATGCTGAGAATAAAAACTTACTCAAGACTTTCAGACGAGTTGACGCATGGAAGGTTTTCCCCGTTCGGCAGTGGTACGTTCCATCGTCTGTGTGTTCCACCGGGCTCAACAGAAGGTTGTATTCTCCCTCGGTCTCGTTCCCAGTCACGAAAAATCTCCGACGCATGGCCTGTCTATTGATCGTCAGTACTCTGTTCAAGCTCGGTCCCATCCACTTGACTTTGGTGGTGTTGGTGGCGTCCGGTACAACGCAGGAAAGAGTGACGTTTCGTCCCTCCACTACCGTCCTGACGGCGGATTGAGCAGCGAGAAGACGCCGGCTTGTGGCGCGAGCTGCCTCGGGCGCCACTCCATGTAAGGCCGAAGAGCTGGCCGAGCCAGTCTCCGTTGCGTCAGTGTAAAACAACGCACAGCACAACACAAGGAGGAGGTGTGACGCTAAGTCAAAAACATTGGCCATACTCGTCAAAACTGTTGATCTCCGAAAGTCCAAACTTCGGCCTACAATAAGCAAACAACCTGCTACGAACAGGGTTAAGTGCGTTTGTGGTGAAACAGGTGGGTGTGAAAATGAAAGTGCCAAAAGAGGAACAATGACGCATCACAATATGGTGACACCTTATCTATTGTTGAGACTAAACAATGAAAAATACCTGGTGCATACATGGTATATGCCCCTAATGACCTGTACATGTATCCAGTCATAACGCCAACAAGTGACATTTTTCGTGTTGGACAACAGAAAGGAATTGGAAAGTAGAACTAAATTGGTTGTTTACCCAAAACAGAGCGTATTTATAGACTGGTAACTCGTCATTCAGTGTGTCTGTTTGTAAGTTACTATGTCTGGTTTTTCCCTGCGCAGCAATGTTATATGTATTAGAAGTCGACGTCGGGACAAACAAACTAATGGTGACGCAACGCAGCTGGCGAAGAGCCTCTTGCGGAATTCTCTATTATTGCAGCACAGTAAACACCAGGGGCATTGAATGTTACGTGTAAGTACTTGTATGCGTAACCTCTATTCGAAGCCTCAAGCTTCATGTGTGTGTTACATGAAATTCTCCTGATTTCAGTGTAAATCTGTGTATTTGGACATAAAATGACGCTATGTGCGGCGGTTATCAGACTTCAAATACAAATACTAGACACACTAATAAGATAGGAAAATGGTCAAATCAAACTATCATGCCCTTTTCATATATCTAATCATTTATGCCAATCTATATACAACTTTCTGCATCATCATCCACTGTATTCTGCATCTGCAGTATATTTTAGCATAATTAGAGTCTCTTCACGGTTATCTATAAAAACTAGATTAGTCTCTGAGACTAGATATTAGCAATAGTTCAACTTCCACTTATGTATAAGCTGCCATACATTGTACTTGCTACAATTGTCGTGCAATAAAGTTCCGAAGTTCTTGTTCTTCGAAAAAAAAACATTCCATTACCTCCCATAGCCCCATATTTCTGACAGGCAGTTCGTAATAGTAACGGGCAGCTAGAAAACATAATTATAACGATTTCGCCTCCCAATATCTGCTTGGAGATTGGGTGTGGGCCGCTGAACTTCGAATCTACGTTAACAAATCTACCATCGCCATTTTGTCAAGATAACAACAGCAAAAAAGTTGGAACTAGAGTTCCACGACCTCATACCTTCGCCAAATGAGGTTAATATTATATGACTGACGAATTATAGATTTCCCCCTAATTATGCCAATAAGATCCCCATTTGCATGAATTACGTCAGTTGATCATATTCTCCTCCCAATGGCAGTGTTATCGTAACAAAGAAGGCCATTCTAGCATTTTCTCATAAATTATGCAAATGAAGTCCTGATTTGAATAAGTTATGTTGAATGATGTTCACCTCCAGTCAACTTCGAAATGCGCAAGTATGAAATTGCCAGCATCAACCACTATGGAATTACAGTATTTTCTCATTAATTATGCAAATTAGGTCTTCATTTACATAATTATTATATGGCGATGTTCCTGTCATTCTTAATTACACATGTCACAAGGTAGAATAGTCCTTAATGGAAGATAGGTGAATTATAGAATTCCCTCATTAACTATGCAAATTAGATCCTAATTTGCATAATTGTCATCTAATTATGTCAAGCATCACGTAAGCTACCTACATGCCCAATATCAAGACGATCCGTCAACTGGTTCTTGAGTTATCCTACTTTAAACATTTTCATACAAATGCTCCTGCAGTTCCAGGGCAAGCCGCTAGGGGGCCCAAACTTACGTCACTTCTTGCCGATCACAAGAGCTACCTACCATCCAAAAATCATGACCCTAGCATGTCCAGATCACGAGATATCAAAACCGGAAGTTCCGCTGCAGTACCATAACAAGCCGCCAGGGGGCCCAAAATCTAATCAGTTCGAGCTCTCATCAAGACCTATCCACCTACCAAATATCAAGATAATCCATTTAAGACTTCTCGAGTTATGCTGTTGACAGACACACAGACAGACAGACAGACAGACAGACACACGGCCACGAAAACATAACCTTCTTGGCGAAGGTAATTACACTTCTGGTCGCCGACGTAATGCATATGCTATAGATGAAGCGACTGTAAGAACTCAAACAAGGTTTGTTCTGTGGAATTAGATTTTTCTAGATGTATGCGGTATGCAAAAAAAAATAGTATCAAACTTTGAAAAACAACGCTATATCGAAAATTATCATACACGTCAAGGCAATTGAAATACAATAATTTTGTAATTGATTTCAACAGAAGAAATCATAAATTTGGTTGAATCAAAATAGACTAGTTATCATGCCTTTGAAGTACGTCAGCAGAACGTACTGCGCCTGCGCGAGACATGGTTTTCGTTGGATGTTTGGTAAACGTTGCATCAGAATTTTGCCCGTTGCAGACAATATCTTTTTTAGATTATACAACATTTGAAAACTATAGACGGGATGTCATCCTTAAATACGTGAATACGACCTTAAAGGAGACGTTCTGCCGAAGTGCTCTGCACAATACATTACACGCACAGTACGTTACGTTCTGCCGACGTGCTGGCCTTTGATATTTCGATATGTTGGTGGCGAGTACGTCGATGTCTATTAAGTAGTAGCGAAAATACGCCGTCGTAGTCATGGGTTGCTTTATACGGTCGTCCACCTCTCAACCCTGCCGTTTTTCTTCACCTAAAAAAGTAAACAAGTGCAGTTTAACTCTGTAATTCAACATATAATGGCAGGTATCATTTTTGTTAATATGTAAAGAAAAGCATGGTCGGTAAAACTAGGACAAGTTTAATTTGTATGTTGGAGAAATTACTAATGAACATCGTTGGCATCTACACTCACATGCGCCTCCTAGCGACTAACAATCAAACTACAGGCGGCTGTCAGTTGACAGGGGAACATGATGACGTTGGCAATAGCGACCAAGGCTATATTATATATCATATAACTATATTATATATCATATACTTTGATGTCCGAGTGCAATGGCGACAATCATGAAAAAGATAGACTGTCTCATAACATTTATGGCTATAATGACTGTCTCGTCTGCTATATACATGTATATACGATACCAAAACAATATATAATTATCATTACCTTGATTGCATTTCCCTTTGCCTTTGGAGGTCTTGACTTCTGTTTTTCCTTTTCATTGTCCTCCATTTCAAGCTCTTTTTCCAGCATGGCGTCCAGTTCCACGATGTCCTAAGTTACATATACAAGCGCACATATCACGTTACGTCTATTAGTACACTGTACTACGCTAACACCGTTGTATCTCTTTCTATATCGTAGATGGCCATTTCCATATCTGTCTAATTGATTTTCCATGTGTTGTTTGATTTTCCATGTTCCAAGTTACTGTTATCACAGAGTGTAGCAGTGTCATCTGGTTTTGTTTGTTTGTTTGTTTGTTTGTTTGTTTGTTTTATTTATCCAGGAAATACATGTCGCCTATTGGCGTTTTTCAAAGATTCCTGGGGGGATACTCCCAACATAACATTACATGGCATAAATAATTACAATAAAAGAATTAAAGATGAACTAACAAGGGTCAATTAAAAATAGGTAAACTCATCGTGAACAAGAAGAAATCGTAGCTAACTCATCATATAACCAAAATGAAATGTAAACACGTAAGAACCTGGCAGTTATTAGTCCAGTCTAGTAGCGTTGTAAAACAGCACGTTCATCATCAAGAGCACATTACAACCACAAGCTGTGCGCCCCCTACCTCAACGCTCTTGTACTCCACCTCCTTTTTGTCCCGCGATCCTCTGACAGACAACAGAGCAGCCAGCCACAGGGCAGCCAGGAAGCCGCACGTTCCCCCGATGATACCTACTGCGGCACCTTTTGGTAGCACATTCAAAGTAATAAAACAAAAATGACCTCGGATAAGTTACTATTCCTTTGCAGCTGCACTGTGTAGTCATTTCACAATCATGTATTTCAATGCTAGTGCAACGTTTCTTCTACCAAACCAAAATATTTGTGCATAGTGTATTGACTATACAGAACTTTATTCTATTCAATCGTAAGCTTTTGATCAGCGATATGGTATAGTAAGAAACGGCGTCAGCCATATTGGTGTGAATATTTGCATGGGTGAATCGTAGTTCAAACATACACAGAGCCTTTGTGTTTCATAGCCAAAATGTGAAATATTCCTCTGTTCACCGAGCTTTAAACACCTGATAATGTTGTGATTTAAGAGTGTTTGTTTCTCTAAGTGGCCAAAATAATGCTTAACCTGAGATTCACTGAAATGCAAATTGGGACACCAATATGGCGGCAGACCCACAGATACGTTCTGTTGAATTAAGATCATTTGGAGCTGTAACAAACAAAAAGCTTGTTGTTTGTTATGTGTTAATAATCATTGTGACAATGCAGAGTCACTAACCGAGGTCCTGTGTGTCATCGTCCCCAATATAAGTCCCGGTGTGTTCGTCAGCTGAAAAAGTGTGATGTTAGATTTTAATCATTTGACACTTTTTCCAGAACAACAGAGACTGTAAGGAATGGTACAGCATCAAAATTAGATATCTATTCGCAACCATGTTAAGAGCCGTATACTCACTTTGTGCACTTTGTGTAGTCTGGAGAACAGGTGATGCTAATGAAAATAAAAACGAACAAAAAAGAAGCAGCATTATTCTGACAAAAGAAAAAAATCAATATATTTAAACATATATATTTGTTATATTTGATGAAAAAAAAGTAAGTTTGAATAAGTCCAAAAGTACCCAACTCTTAAGTAAACTAAATTCATCCTGAAATACATCACCACTCAATCCGACACCACCACTTCCTGTTCTACCTTTTACCACACGGCTGTTACACATGGAGACTATGCTCTATCCTTGTTATACCCAGCTGGCAATACTACCAGGAGAAAGAACAATACCCAGATTAAAACTAGTGTCAACTTTGTTCATCTTTGCATGCATACTTTACTGTTACTGTCCGGTGACGTGGCAAGTAATCCTGGACCTAAAGACCCATGTGATGTATGTACCAAAGGGGTAAGAAAAAACCAGAAGGGCATCTGTTGCGACATGTGTGACAAGTGGTTTCACGTTAAGTGCATAGATATGGACCACCAAACCTACTGTAATCTATCTAATAGTAGTGAATACTGGTATTGCTCCAAATGTCTATTGCCATGTTTCAGTGATTCCTTCTTTGATACATCATGTAATAGCACTGTAAATAGTGACGTGGAAGTGAATGGTGATGATGGCACTGGTGTGTTTCCCCCAAAAGGCTTAAATATTGTACATCTCAACATCTGCAGTCTCTACAGCAAATTAGATCAACTGTCCATCTTCATGACATCAAATCATATTGATGTAATGACAATAAGTGAGACCCACCTTGATAACACCATTTCAGATGCTGAGTTGAACATAGCTGGGTATCATCTATATAGGCATGACCGCAATAGGAATGGAGGGGGTGTAGCCATCTATATTTCGGAAGACTATATCCACTCAGAAAGACCTGATCTACAGCAACCAGGTCTAGAGGCCTTATTTTGCCAAATTCAACTTCCATGCACCAAACCTATCATCATTGGTTCAGTTTATAGACCCCCATCTGCTCCTGTGGAATTCTACTCTTTACTCAAGAGCTCCCTTGAGACTTGGTCCATATCCTCCCCAAACTCAGAGCTATACCTACTGGGAGACTTTAATGTAGACCTTAGTCAACCTAGAAACTCTGCATCAAAGCCTATGAAAAACCTTAGTACTGAATACCAACTCACCCAAGTAATTAAGGAACCAACTAGAGTCCATCAAAACTCTGCCAGCATAATTGACCATATTCATTGCAGTGACATACACAATGTTATCACCTCTGGGGTAGTACAATGTACATTGTCTGACCATTATGCTGTTTTTTGCTCAAGGAAAGCTACCAGACGTCATTCAAATACTAAGTATGTAACGTCCCGGAAGTTTTCCAAATTTAACGAGCAAAACTTTCTAGCCGATCTTAGTGATATTGACTGGGATCCAGTCCTCCAGTCTAACAATGTTGAGGAGGCCTGGACATACTTTAAATCTTCCTTCAACACAGTGAGTGACATTCATGCACCGTTTATCACTAAAAGAACAAAGGACAAGCAGCCTGCATGGCTGACTCCTCAAATCAAGAAAGCAATGCTGACTAGGAATGACCTTAAATCAAAAGCACGCTCAACAGGTTCAGATACGGATTGGCAGAACTATAGAGCTAACAGAAACATGGTAAATAGAATGGTAAAACAAGCTAAAGCTAGTTACTGTCAGCAGAAGCTTGAAGAAAACATGTCTGATTCTAAGAAGCTATGGGGTACCATCAGTGAAGTCCTTCCCAGGAAAAGCAACGTTGTCACTAAGTCACTTACCTGAGCAGGGAAACATCTCAACAGTCTGCCCGACATTGTCAAGGGCTTTAATGAGTTCTTCAGCACAATTGGGGGTAAGCTAGCTGAGTGTTTCGGCTCTCACACGGCGGACCTCCAGTGCCCTGCACAATATGAAAACTTGGAAAGCACCTTTACCTTCACCCCAATAAGTGACCAAGCTGTGCTGACTCAGCTTAAACACCTGCAAGTGAAGAAGGCCCCTGGCCTGGACAATATCCACCCCAGACTTCTGAAACATGCAGCTGAGGCTGTAACTAAACCCTTAACACACATATACAACCTGTCCCTCAGTACTGGTATTATCCCACCCGAGTGGAAGTCAGCAAGAGTAACACCCATCCACAAAGGGGGAGACCAGTCCGATCCTAATAACTTTAGACCCATCTCAGTTCTGCCAGTCATTATGAAGATCCTTGAGAGAGAGGTACACAAACAGTTTCTGACCTACCTACAGGCACACAAGATACTTAACCCTAGCCAATCTGGCTTCAGACCACTACACTCAACAACTACCACATTAATTGACGTTACAGATTATATTCTAGACAACATTTCCAGTGGAAAACTAGTTGGTGCTGTGTTTCTCGACCTTAAAAAGGCTTTTGACACAGTAGACCATGGGCTTTTGATTAAGAAACTTGAGTGGATTGGCCTATATGATAGGGAGCTTGCCTGGTTTACAAATTACCTGTCTAATCGCCTACACACTGTCTCAATGAATGGATGTACATCTGATCCAGCTGTTGTCAACATCGGTGTTCCCCAAGGATCTATCCTGGGACCACTCCTGTTCAATCTGTTCATTAATGACTTGACAGCAGCTGTATCAGATAGTAAAATTTCACTTTATGCTGATGACACTGCCTTGTTCAGTGTAAGTACAGATCCTAAATACATCGAGGAGAGTCTAAACTCAGAACTTGACAGGATAGCAATCTGGTTCAAGGCTAACCGGCTTACCCTTAACGCCAGTAAGTCCAAGTGGATGTTAATGGGAACTCCTGTAAGAACAAGGTCAGCCCCTGAACTAGTGATTAGTATTGGAGGCAATGATCTGGAAAAGGTTGACTACTACAAATATCTTGGTGTAGTATTAGACTCAGGCCTAAGATACAATGACCACATTCAGATTACCTGCAACAAAGTGGCCCAACGCCTCGGCCTGCTGAGACGTTTACGGCCGTACTTAACCACTGATATTGCGTGTCTGTTGTATAAAACACTAGTTCTACCCATTCTTGAATATTGTGATGTGGTTTGGGATAGTTGCAATGCTTCCTCCAAACAGCAGCTTCAACTCCTTCAGAACAGGGCTGCCAGGATAATCCTGAGAAGGGAACCGCGCTCAAGTGTAAGCGAACTACACCAGACATTGGGTTGGAGACCACTAGAGGAAAGGAGAACCCTCCATACCTGCACAATGGTCTACAAGTGTCTTCATGGACTTGCACCGGATTACCTACTACACTGTTTCAGCTACAACCACCAAACACATCAGTACAACACAAGACAAGCGAACCTACTGCGTAAACCTAAATACACAAACAGAACTGGACAGAGAACATTTAAGTACAGAGCAGCTTCAGCTTATAACTCGCTTAACACGGTAACTAAACATGCAACAACAATAAATGCCTTTAAAGTAGCGTTAAGAACATACGACCTCTGACCCTGACCTCACGGACAACCGACTGTCATTATTTGACAAAACGACTCTGCCTAACGGTTTTGACTATTTGTTTTGGTTGTTCCGTTGTGTTGGTATGATTGATTATTTGTACCTTGTGTCTATATTATTTATTGTCATTTGCTATGTTTGATTATTTGATTAGTTTGTTTCACTTTCATTGAATTCCATGTTGTCCTATGTGTATGTATTGTTGGGCTACCTTGGAAATCAGTCTATCAGAGACTGAAGGTACCACCCAACCGTTTTTAAGATTAATAAATAAATAAATAAATAAATCCCGGGTTTTATATTCTATAGCAAACCTGTTGAAAATTACAACGTTACCTGTACAATTAGCTGTTTTCAATATGAAAATTTGGTGGAAAACCGCAGGAAAACTGAAAGGAAAAATACTGAAGGGATACAGAGTTTGGAGTAATATTCACATATCCACATATCCACTTTAAAATACTCACTGATAAATGTATTAATTCTGAACTTTCGCACTTCTGATGGCGTGCAGTGATTCGTCAACGGATGTTGGTGGCAGATGTCATTTTCAATCCTGTACTCCCCCTCATCCTCCGTCTGCACGTCAATCACCGTCAGGTTACAGTAGAGGGTCTCGTGTAGCCAATCACAGGCCGTGCTGAAGTTGTGGGGGTGGCCAGACAGCAAGTACAGGGAGTGGTTCCGCCATTTTGGATTGGGGGTGATGACCCGGATGTACGCCATGTCCGTGATGTTGGGGATGCTGAAGGTCACGGTTACGTCACTTCCGTGAGGCACAGTCACGTTTTCCACCGTGGACGGGTGGAGATGGACAGCTTCTGTTCAAATGAGATCAGCAGCAGAAACATGTAGGACTTATAGCTCAGTAGCAGAATATTGGTTTTTGTTCGTCTCTTTGTATATCAGTATATTTTTTCTATTAGTGAAACTCTTTAATTTTCCTTGAGTCCTCTTCTAATATACGTTTATATAATTTTTGTTTAAGTAAAAACAATGCATCATGCATGTTACACTATATCACAGTATTGAATACACATTGCCTTGATAAACGTTAGCTAAAATCACACAAGCCTTAAATTAATAAAAGAAAATCGGAGATTTCAGACTTCAGGGAAGTATACAATACTTGGCTTCCTGAATTTCTGCTGGCTCAGGGCCAGATTCTGCCTGAGACCTTTACCTCCAGTCACTCTGCTTGTCAATCGTCCCCCAACCCACGTACTGTCAACCTACTCTGTCCGGACAAACGGATACTGACAAAGTCACAGCTCCACCACCCAAGACAATACCCCCGCAAGAAACTAAGGTTGCACATAACAATACCTCAACAAGTGCCTGCTTAACAAACCTTATCGATAAGATGTATGCAAGTCCCAATTATACAACGTTATATACTTAACCTATCAATTCTTTCAACTGTCACGCCTAAAACCTAGCCTCCTTCGCAGACTTGTGGGCGGCGTTAATTTTTTTCGGCGAGCGACGCAAGTTATGTCGCGGAGCCGTTGGGACGGTTTTACAGCCGAGGGAGTTTGCCGGGAAGAGATCAGACGGGTTTGGTGGCGGTGAAATAAGTCTGCGAAGGAGGCTACCTAAGATCAGTCACTGTGATAAATAAATGGTTGTAACTTAGTAATGACAGGATTAACTTGATTTACACATGAGAATGGTCGGCATTTTTACGACTTTTGTAAAGTTAAATGATGTAGGTCCTGATTTCATGAAATATTTCCGTCCCACCTGTTGTGCTGTGCACATTCCCATACAGGATGCACCCTCCCATTACGAACATCGGGAGAACTCTCAACAGAAAGGACATCATTGTTGGTCTTTGTTGTTCCTGTAACAAAATGAGTTGATGCAATAAGGAGGTTCACAATTACGACTGTGCATGAGCACGTCGGCAGAACGTACTGCGCCTGCGCGAAACCCGTAATGTATTGTGCATAGCACTTCGGCAGAACGTCTCATATAAGGTCGAATTCGCGTATATAAGGGTGACATCCCGTCTGTAGTTTTTAAATTTTGTGTAGAAAAAGATATGGTCTGCAACAGGCAAAATTCTGATGCAACGTTGACCAAAAATCCAGCAAAAATCCAGGTTTTGCGCAGGCGCAGTACGTTCTGCCGACGTGCTCTGTGCATGCAAAATGTCGAAGGTAAAGGCCCCCGAAACGTAAACAAAACACGCCAGACCATGCTTTATACGTGTCCAAGCATCTTCTGTTTACCTGTCGAGGGCTTAAACTATGGTAGTTATTACCACGTTTAAACTTTGACATATTACCCACAATGCTTTACACCACACATGCGCAGGCTTAATTGTGAACCAACCTCCTTATTAACTAAGATCATTGCGGTTGATTAGACTTAACGTCACACACCGTACTCTTCTACCGACACTCAAAACATTCGGAACAAAAAATACTCTATGTTGACGGACTTTGCCCTAGGTAATCATGCATGAAATCCTGTCAGGGAAAATATTGAATCGAAGAACACGCACGAAGACAACTAGAAGCAGGTTGATTATCATGTACGCCACGTTCATTCCATGTTGTCAGCTTAAGTTACGGCTCGGTCACATTCATCGTAGGTCGTCGTACGATGTTGATGTTGTAAGGTTTTTTAAAAGCAGGCTGTGAAAGAACCAACCACCGACAAGGGTATAAGACAACCTTTTTGGTAACAAGACAGCCGAATTGTGCACGACACATGCACGACTATCTCAAGAATGCCTTCAATTTGTGATCGTGCGACGTTCGTACGACGTGTGTGACCAGACCTTTAGTGCAAGACCACTCGATCGCCTTGAGAAGCTCAGGCTAAACCGTTGCAAGAACAAAATCGTGTAAGAAAATAGCTCTTGTAATGTACTGTCATATAACGTAATACAATACGGTTACTACCTACGTTACCGTTTCGGTTCTTTCGTCACTGACATCAGAAGATAGCTGAATAGTTCTTATATCAACGTCGTCACAAGAACATGGCCGTGTCCAACTCGTATGGAAATTCTCCTTACCAACCAGTGTCCTTTGACCTGTGTGAACCATTTAGCTAAAGGCCTACTACCTTTTATGCCGTGCCACGTACGTACGGGCCTACTATGTACACATGGAGGGCAGCTGATAAACATCCACAATAGGCGGCGCGCTGTACAAAGGTCACAGCTCATGCCACCAGCTGTTACAGTAAGTAACATAGTTACCAATTAATGTCAAGCATTTCGTACGGTCACAGGTTTTGGAATTTTTAGAATGATCTTGTTGCAATATGCATATAGCTTCGTCGGAGCCCAGCCACAATACAAATGCATACTAACTATTTATGTCTTTCACGGATACAGGAATTTTTATGTTGCCGTACGTATGGCGTTAAACAGTTAACTATTAATATATAGGTCGCAGGTAACAAGGTTCCCGTATCTATCAATCTATGGTACGTGTAACGACGGCCTACTCTGAACTGCAGTGTATGTCCATACTGCTAGATGTCGCTTTGGCTGCTCAGGTTGGCCGGTAACACATGTAATCGTAGTGACTTCTCGCTTCATAACAGACCCCGAGTTCGTTGCAAGACTTTTGAAGTACGTAAAAGAACGAAAGAGAAAACATTTTATTTTCCTTACCCCTAGAACGATTGGACAAACAGAAATGATTGAAAGACTTGCTCTTTATAGAGGGTCTTATGGGGGGATCCTGGCAACACTTCACGGTAAATTTAGGAAGGCCGACAACGCTTAACGGTAAATCAAGTTGTTCTTGTGTAAGGATCAGGAAATACTTCTTTGGATTGTTCTTTCGCATTCGTGGGGTGTCTAGCAAACTAGACTTTTGGGGCAATTTGGCGTTCGACTTCGCCATACGAAGGTGTTTTTTTTTCAATAACGCATAACGATGAATTCAACATCACAATTACGTGCTGCGTGGAATTTAAGTGACCAATCAGGCTTCACGAAGAATTTCTCGAAAAGAAAGCTTAACGTTGAAATAAAATGGTTCGCTACACCTCACGAAAAAAATGGCAAGCAGACCCTCTTTATAGGCTTAGTCCATATAAATACTAAAGCACATGTGATAAGCCATGAGTATGCCCGGATGTACAAACACTTTAAACTGCATATAAACTTTTACAAAGTAATTGTACATGGGGGGGGGGGGGCACACCGAGGATTAGTCCTTATCTTAAGCTGCATCGAGGATTAAGCCATTGTCATAAACTGCATCGAAGATTAAGCCCTTATCTTACAATGTATCAGGATTACGTTCTTACCCTTCGTTGAGGATTAAGTCCTTATCTTAAACTGCATCTAGAATTCAGTCCTTGAGCTGCAACGAGAATTAACTAGATGCGGACCTCTTTCACACCTGCCTAGCAAACAGAAATGCATATTGATACCAATGATCTTTCTTTTGACATGTTTAAATGATAGAAATACTTGATCGATGCTTTACGCTTTTACAGCCAAATACGACTTTCATAAAGTCCTGCGAAACTGGTGTGTTACGCCGAAGGGCGGTTATACCGGCTATAAAGATACAAATAAAGTGACCTGTCTTTTGTGTCAAGGTACTAAACACAGATGTATGGACGAGATTTATAACTTTATCAAACAATTCTTACAACAACTAGCGGTAGGCATTTTTCCATCCCGAAAAATGATGGCAACACTCTAATTTTATGGTCGTGGGCAGCGTCTTGTATGAATTGGCAGAAGCGCTGTATACCTAAACAAATCTCAGTACACGGGTTAAGGTACATGCATATACGTATACCTGTACCTAAACAAGTTTGCCAGTCCTCTGTAAGTTTTACTTAACTGTCTCTTAGTGGTAAATTGTTGTCTTTGTATGACAAATTCTAATATAAAAGCAAAAATATTTACACGTTTTCCTGATTTTCAAGTGCTAAATTGTCAAAATTGTTATCTTTGAGATGCAATTCATCTATTTTCAGTGTTAGAAAATAGTGCACTTAAGTATTATGTTTTA
Organism: Branchiostoma floridae x Branchiostoma japonicum; assembly: GCA_013266295.2. Classification (NCBI taxonomy): domain Eukaryota; kingdom Metazoa; phylum Chordata; class Leptocardii; order Amphioxiformes; family Branchiostomatidae; genus Branchiostoma; species Branchiostoma floridae x Branchiostoma japonicum. The sequence goes on along the minus strand of CM023829.1, from coordinate 14,710,082 downwards.
TTTTGTTCAGATGCAGGTACAGGTACACCAGATGTTCAGGTCCGGACCTGTACCTGAGTAGTTTTATAGGTACAGGTAAAGGTATACCAAATATTCAGATACTGACCTGTACCTTATAGTTTTATAGGTACAGGTACAAACTTGTATACCAGATGTTCAGGTCCGGACCTGTACCTTAGTAGTTTTATAGGTACAAGTACACCATATGCTTAGGTTCGGACCTGCACCTGAGTAGTTTTATAGGTACGTATAAAGGTCCAGGTACACCAGATGTTCAGGGCGGTCCGGATTTGTACCTGAGTAGTTTTATAGGTACAGGTACAGGAACACCAAATGTTTAGGACCGGAACTAGTACTGTACCTAAGTAGCTTTATAGGCACAGGTACAGGTACGGGTAATAGATACATATATACCCCTACTTGACAGTTCTATCATAGCTTTACAGTAACCGTAACCTTTGTGTTACATGAACTGCTTAATAGCCTAGAATATAGAACTTCTGCACCAAAAAAAGTGAACACATTAGTAGAAGTGGTCACTTGTACAGGTGTGACTGTAATGTGATCTGGATCTGTGAAGATGATCATAATCAGAAAAGCATCGGGATTCAGAGTCACCACCACCACCAACCACACCACTTCATCATTTTTAAAGCGAACACAGAGTCACCAATTAAAGAAACGCAGACCTGTATTTGGTATGCCCGTCGCCAGGGGGGTTCGGGGGGTTCGGAAGAACTACACAAACACACACACACACACACACACACACACACACACAAGCTAAAAGGTCCACTTTTTATCTAAAGGTCCAAGATTTTTCTTTCATAGGTGGATTGATTTGTATCACCAGCGGGACTGGAATCCTATTTGTCTCTGATTTTCCCTTTGAAATCCTCTCAAAAACGCAGGAAATGCCATTTCAGAAGGTTCAATTTTCAAAATTTTCCGGGCAAAATCCTGGCTACGAGCATGTGTAGCGCCATTAACTCTTTAATTTGAGGCCAAAGGGGCAGTGGGTTGTTGATCCATTGTGCCAAAGGCACGATAAGTGGAGCCCATCCCTCGATCCCTCCTTCCACCGCCTTTTACCTCCCTAACCGAAGTGCCTTTCCCAAGGACACGACGTCTACCCAGGAATGCCAGGAATCGAACCCGCAACCTCTCAGACTTCCGCTAGACTATTACTACTAGCCACTCGGTCATTCGACGCCACTATCACCAATAGAGCGGACACAATTACATTTGGCAAAAGCGAAGAAGACTAAGAGCTTTTACATCCTCCGGCGCACCAGAGACACACATTCATGGTCTTCCAATGACTTTTCCCAAATCATAACCTTCTTAGTTAATAAGGCAATAAAGATTTCAAAGGAAGTGGCATCAATTTGTGGTGCACTTCCCATTTCTTGTACTAGAAAGAGGCCGTGCAGCTGCAGTGTGAGTACGTTAACGTTGTTGTGGGTGGGCGGTCATTGCGGATAAGACCGAGTGAAGCGTATACAAGAGGAATGCTATAAATTCTGTTTCTATCAGTTCTACCAACGCGAGATTCTAGCTGACTTACCCGAGGCCGCTAGCATAGGACTCCATTTGTTAGGAGTGGTGCTTGTATATCTTCGCTGGAGTCTTAGAAAGATAGAAGAGAAGTGCACTATGTGTTACCCCATCACTTATCTGTATAAACAGCAGTTACCGCAACTTGAACTTGTGGGTCTTGTTTTATGTGATCAGAACACGTTTACAAGACGATTGCAAAGGGTAAACATGCAGTTTTATGATCGATCGATGATATAAAAAATAAGTGTGCTAAACCAGAAGTCCAATCTGGGGAATATGACAATTTCATGAACCGAGACAATTTTTAATCAACTCCGGCAATAAGGTTTTGTTTATTTGACATTGTATATTTTGATGGCGTGCTTTTCTACGTGACATTGTGAATAAAAGTTCTAAAATGAAACTATACGGCTCCAGATGTCTTACTAAGGGATGACTGCAGTGGGCAAGATGTCGGTTAACTTGAGAAATGAATCCACTTTATTTTATACGGCGTACTTTTCTACTGTAACAATTCAAATTAAAGGTTAGGCTTCAAGTTGATTCTTGAAAATAGGGCCGGCGTCAAACCAACAAACTCCAAAACGTATCCCCTGTCATACATAGCCGAATAGGACCTCCCGAACACTGCCGAACTCCCCCCAACCGTGGTTGGGAGTAGGTCGGGAGCAAGGTCGGTTGCGGTTGGCTGGTGTTCGGCAAGCTACTGTTCGGCTGCGCCAGTCGAATGTTTTCAAATGTTTAAGATATTCATATTGGGGAGGGTGAGTTATCTACCCTTGGCTGGAAAACTTTAGCATCCCGGAGAAACTTGCACCTGCTACAATCCATGTACAAGGCAGTCAACAATGAACTTCCAGAATTTAATACATCAATAGCTTTAAGAGGGTTTCTGAATCTCACAAATACGTATACCCCACCAGACACAGTCTGAATCTATCCTAGAAACTGCCGCTAGTACGTCTTGAATATGAAAAGCGCAAGTTCTCGTATAGAGGTCCTATCCTGTGGAACCGTCTGCCACACGCTATAAAGACCTGTACGTCCATGCCTGCTTTTAAACTCAAATGTAAAACTTGGCCTGACCTCTGACCCCTCGATAACGACAAATTGGAACGGACTGGACTATGAATTTGAACATTTCTGTTATTAGTATTGTTTTTTATTTGTTATCTCTTCGTTACCGTGTTTTTTTCATCATTATCATTGTCATTATCATTATTTATTGTATCTAAATGTTATTGTTAGTATGTGACTTTATGTATGTTACCTGTTTATTTATGTATGACACTGAAAAGCAGTGTTACCACTGAATGGGCAACCCTGAGTAAAATGACGGAAAATAGATAAAAATAAAATAAATTCGGGAGAAGACGGGAGGTTGGGCCATGGTTCGGTACTGGTTGGCTGGTGGTTGGGAGTAGGTCAGCAGTGATCGGAACGTGGTTGGCAGTCAAATTTGACCCAAAAGGTAGGCTTCGCCTAAATCTGGTCAGACTGCTTCCAACCTACCGCCAATCTTGGTTGGTTGGTGTTCGGGGGAAGGTTCTGAATGTGTCACAGGGCTTAAGCGAGACATTTCGTTACGTGTTTCCTTGAATTAGAAAAAAAGCTCGAAGATTGCTGTAATTCATGGTTTAACAACTGGAGAAATATTTTTTTCGAATTTTCCACATGTTCGTGACAGTCTGACACTGAACTGCCATCTGTACAGTTAGCTCATGACATAAGAGATGGTGAAAACTATAAGCACACACATAGTTCTGAGCGTCAAAGTTTGGGGCTGTCACAAGCGCGTATTTAAAATATAGTAGAGTTCTTTCGGTGCACTGGGCTTTAACAACTATATCCTGAACCGTTTGGAGGGGGCGGGTATTGAAAACCGCCTCGCGGGAACATTTCTTGAGCCCTGGCGGACACTTTTCTTTTTTAACTGAAGTTAATGGTGTGGATATTTCAGGTTCAAGTCTTTCCAATTCGTCTTTTAAAAAAATAGCTCGCTTGAGAGCGTTGATTTAGCCCGTTATCTTGAATCCAGTAAGCCGGACGGCATGTTTCTATCTGCGGCTACAGCTGCGCATCGCAATTGTAGACGGCCGATAGGCAATTTTGGCGGCAGCGGCACAACTTGCCTCTGGTGAATTCATACCCACCCCTCGCGACCTACGCATGTCTCTTCTCATTTCGCAACTCATCTATATCAGACGTTAAAGTCTGCTTTATTCATGGAATTATTTCTGTATATCACTTCCATGGAAAATCTTCTCTTATCGCCGTGAATCGGTTGTCACTGGGATAATGGGCTGGTTCCCGGAGGAATTACAGGTAGCACTATCTCTCCTGCATCGCGCCTGTGCCGGTGATTCTGAAACGCTCTGTCCGATGTCTTTACACAACATTTCATTAAAGTGGGGAGGTAGTTTTCCAGCCACAGCAAAAAGTTAACTGCAAAGTTCCTTCTTTTTTTTTTCTAGTCGAGAAGGAAAGTGTAGTTGAGAACGGACAGCTACATGTAGTGTTGGATGATCAGGGTAGACCAAGCGGCCTCAACGCAAGGAGATCTTTATTTTTTACGGGTGATCCTAAACACACGGAATAAAAAGCAATAGCTGGCAGGGTAGCTCTTAACAAACAAGCGCTCTGCTGCTGTTCTACCAGCTAACCAACCTACTAGAGTTACGGCGTTCGTAAATTTGCATGTTTACGTAGTTTTGAACCGTTTCAGTCAGCAGGTATACGTAAAGTGGTTGTATATAGACGTCCCTAGCCATTCCTGTAACCCAGAATGTGCTAACTGGGACATTTGAAAGATTTACGTACATATACACACAGACGGACAGCCTTATATAGCAAACACACGCCGCCCGCTTGATGTGCGTGTGTGTAGGGGGGGGAGGTCTGTCGTCATCTTTGCAGTGATGAGAATGTCCTCCTAAACTCGGGACTATTCCATTGGAACATTTTGGGAGGGGTGAGCATATTTTTATTGCGTAAGAAAGGAAGTGACAGTAAGTCGACATACATGAGCCGAAAGTAAATTACAATCAATATCGGGTTTAACTCTCGATATCGAAATCTTACTGCCTGATATCCGCGGCCGTAGCAAAGAAATTAAATTCTAACTATGAGAGACAAGCCAATAAAATATATAGCTTGTTTCTTTTCTTCCTAAGGCCAGACAAGGGGCATTGTGATATTTTTTTAAGAATTGCAAAGCAATGGAAAGAAATAAACGCATAACCACATTAAAGAAAAATCCTCAATGTAAAATAAATATGTAATACTAGTACAACAATGGATGTAGGACAAAAAATATCCAATATTTTCATGTAACACCAGTCACCTCCAGTTGTATGTGTGACACACATATATACTACATTAACTCTGACTGGATCATAAATATTTTTTCGTTCCGCAGAAAACACAAAAACATGTGCGTACAGCTGAATTAAGCACGATAAGACCGTGCCAGCCTACCACGCATGACAAATTAGTAATAATTCCATTCGCCGTGTGCGCTGGAAACATCAGATTGCAAACTAAAGATACGGAAGACACGATAACGAGACCGGGCAACTATCACCATTCCCTAGGCGACGTTCCACTCAGGGATGTAGAAACTGTATTTAAAAGCTAGTCCTTGTCTGAGTTCGCCCCGTCTCGCAGGACGAAACAGTGATGAAGCAAAACAACCTCCAGCGGCCTAGATTCCGCGTTTGATTTTCAATTGTGATAATCTCCCCCCTCTATCCCGTCATCTGCCGTCTCCTGCTGAAGTCGAAGCGTCTGGGTTCCATAAAGATGGCAATCACCCAGTTCAGCCGCAAAGCATGATGGGAACTCGGGCGCGGGGCGTTAGAGATTACAATCCAAAATGGCGGCTTGAAGTCCCAAATATATTTCGGTATGACCAACAATAAACACTAACTTTTGTTAGTGTCGCGAAGGACAGCTTCAGTCTAAGCATACATACGGAGTTAAAGAAAGCTTTCTGATATCAGAGTTCTTTAGACTGATTGTGGGGACGTTTCCAAATGTTATGTCTGGCATTGTTTCAGCACCAAGGACATGGACGACACCATCGTTTGATCTTCTTTACCTTTTAAAGAATACCCTATCTTTTCCAAGGAGACGCTGACTTTTTTTCTTTCTATACAATCTAATTGTGTCATTAGACAAAAATGATGTCGAGATGCCGAATTTTCCCTCTGTACTTCTTCCTCTTTTTGTTTGAACCGTAATTATTGTACAGGTGTTATGTATATTTAGGCTTTTGTTGTATACTTATGTGTAGCTTATCCTAAACAATTCAAACGTGGTTTTCAATTAGAGTGCCTTGTTTTAGGTTACAAGTTAGTATAGTTTCAAGTATGTTTAAGACAACTTTCGGTGCTTAGATTCAACAACAAATAGAATATTAGAGTTGTACAATTTCATTGTTTTTATTTTATTTTATGGGAATTTGTGCGCTGCTACTCTGGAAGCAATTCCAAACCACGTATTATTCGTGAGGTCATAGTTTTTCCACTCACATGTTATATATCTTTATTGTGGCCATGTGTGGGCAAGGAAACGGTTACAGATCTTAAGTAATTATTTTGGCTGGTGCTTCGGGATAAAAGTGGTAGAAATATTATGTCACAATCTCTGACAAATATGTTTTTAATGAATTATGTTTTCCTAATTTGTAGACTTTGGTGGCAGCACAAAAATGGAATCAGACTTTGCGTTCAGAGCCGCTTGCAAACTCAGGTTCGCTTATATGTATATATTTGTGTCACGGCAGAGATTGCGATTCTAACGGTAGAGATCCCGATCGGAGTTTTAAATTTTGTCCGATCAGCGTCCGATTGCTGTTAATGTATTAGGGCGGTATTCCACTTACAGATCCTAAATTTCAAGTCAATACAATTAATAAATAATTATTTATAATTTAATAATAATTTGATAATAATTATTAACAATTTAATAATAAGTCAATACATTGATCTGAAGTGACATGAATCAAAGTTGAAAAATTTTGACTGTCTTTTTAAGTGAATGTCTTTTGATTTACAAACTCCGATCTAGATATCTACCGCGTATTCCGGCAGAGACTCCGATCCGTGAGTTTCTAGTTCTGTTGACAGAGACTCCGATCAGGATTTCTGCCGGTACAATCGCCTGTTCTATCAGATCGGAGTCTCTACCCTGACATATATCGCGAATGCTACAATGGGGCGCAGTCTCTGCCTGGATGAATGCTGTAGAGCAATGCTATCTTGGATGCGGTGGAAACTATGTAGAGTTATATGAAATTACTCAGCAGAGAGTTCAGTTCCTAGAATTATTTGCGTGATTGCGTCACTGCAATGGTAGTAGTAGAAGTAGTAGTAGTAGTAGTAGTCGTAGTAGTAGTAGTAGTCGTTGTCGTAGTAGTAGTAGACTGGTTTATGGAACGAGAACACTATAGCAGTACTGACAAGCATCCTGGCAGTCGTGATGGCTGAATTGCGAGGCTAATTCTAACAGCATTTCGACATATATATGTACATTTATACATTGTAAAAGGTAGAATACAATTAAAAACTATACTATTCTCAATAGGAGCATCAGCGATAATACCTCATACAGCCAACAGGGCAGAGACACGTTTTTTTAGGTTAATTTGAATATCGACCGTTTCATTTCTCTTTCAAGGATTTCTGCAATTTCATAGCAAGAACACAAGTGAGATAAGTTCCCTGTTGTAATCTGTCCCTTTCTCTCCTTCTCTCTCTCTCTGCTCCCCTCCCTCTCTCTCGATATCTCTATGAAGTATCAAAATCCTATCCCAGTTCTCACACACTTAGATGGTATTTTCTATTGTAACTTGCCATGGTATATCTCTCCCCCTCTCTCTCCCCCCCCCTCTCTCTCTCCGAAGAGTCATCTAATTTCAACAAGTCAAGTTTATTGATTCTTTTATTGCGTTGTATGATGCATCTGGCCACTCGCGAAAATTGTGGGTCAACTGTCCGCTTATGCCTTGGCCACAGACTCGAAAAGAATAGAATAGATGTTGCCATTTGTCTACATTATAAGTCACATGAAATGCCCCAAGCCGTACACACTGAGCAAGCCTTTTAATTGGTCATCCTATTCGTACTCGACGCAAGGGAAGTATCTGAATAACTCTCTCGAAATTTCCTGAACAATATATATGCGCTGGGGTTTGTATCTGGGGCCTGGGCGGGCGTACCTTCACATTCAGGCATTGTACCACAAGCACACATGGCTGCCTGGGATCTAGATGTCGCCTCTCTGATGCGGCAGAAAGATCACGTCATAGATATTCTAGCATAGCAGTCACGGATCTCTTCCAACCATGCCTCGGAAAAGTCCCGGGGACACACACATCTACACACACACACACACACACACGCCAAGCCAAGAACTACCAGAAAGTTTCTTTCTTGTTCTTGTTCTGTCTAAATTACTCCAGTAATAGCTAGCTTCCGGGTGGCATTCTCCCGGTCGGAGGAAAGGTTTTGGTTATTATAGCCATCAAGGTAAATTGACCATGACAATCCATTGGGACGCGGTTCCCCCGTTGTGCGACAGACGCTGTTGACGGTCACATAATTGTCCCCTTCCTCGTATCAACGACGAGACAGCGAATGCGTTTTGAGGACGGGCTAGTCTGCAACTCCCACCCATGACAAATACGACGGAAGATCCGACATGACATATTTTCGGAAGTATTCCCGCTCTTTTTCCCTTGAAGCCTTATCGATGGCTGTATCAGCCGCATCCATTCAGTGGTGTAATCCCCGGTGGAGCTGGAGCGCTGCGGGAGAACCGCCAATATCTCGGTGACTTGTTTCATGGCGGAACAATGACATTCTGCGCACACGTGGCGAGGCGAGATTGCATTGGGCGCCGAGCTCGGCGCTTCAGGACGTCGGCTTTGCCTGGGGGCCGCGCGACTCGTAAAGTTGACAAAACTTATACTTATCTCCCGCCAGGCTGCGCCGATTTGAGCGTCATTTGCCTTATCACATCGGAGGACGCGTAATCGAGTATGAAGCGTTTCGTGTCGGAACAAACAGAAGAAATTAATGATGATGTACGCTGTAAATGTGATGTCTCGGAAGACTGATCGACCCTTGAATCCGCCACGCTACCAGCGATATGCCCGTACGTCACGCCATTCTCAATGGACTACTCGTGTCGTGCCAAATACAAGACTTATACCAACGAAAGTTCAAGGAAGAAAACTGATTTTTCACACAAGCTTGCCTGTAGTTATCTCGCCCAACACGCTGTTGAGCGGCTCAAATGACTTACTAGTGGATGGAGATTGGACCGCGCTGCCTGAAAAGCCCTGCGGTGAAAAGGACAACGAAGATTGCGGCCTGGATGTTGGTTACGCTGTCTCAACATGACATCGCTTGGCGGTATACACGGTGTATACCAGCTCACGGACAGCCGCGGTCCGCTTCCCCCTCTATTCACCCACGGGAATGAATAAGCGAGCTTCAACAGACATTCAACTATAATGACCAGTAGTACACGCAAAAGTTACGTTGTATTCTCAGTGCCCCCGTTACTCGCTATCTTTCCCACAATTAATGTACCGGTTATGTACAACTAATACCGGATAAAAGAAGAACACGATGCTCTAAATAGCCTTCCTGTATACCGAATTTGAACATGGGGTGCTTTTTTTTGAGATACAGAACGTAAAGGTTTAAAAGTTTAGGGGAAAAGTACTACGGCCGGATGTGACGAAAGTCACTAGTGAGCAAGACCAATTTGTAAGTTCCAAATGTAGGAAAATGAACCATATTTGGAAGTATCAGCCCATATTTGGAGTTTCTATTTCCAAACGAAAGTCACAAGCGAGAAAGGCCAACTTGTAAGTTCCACTATTTTGGTAGAATGACCATATTTGAAAGTATCAGCCAAAACCAACTTGTAACTTCCAAATTTAGGTATGAGAACCATATTTGGAAGTATCAGCTTGTGTTGTGACCATATTTGGAGATCCTATTTCATGACGAAAGTCACCAGCGAACAAGACCAACTTGTAAGTTTCAAATCTAGGTAGAATGACCATATTTGGAAGTATCAGCCTGTGTAGTGACCATATATGGAGTTCCCATGAAATGGTCATGACAAAATTCGAATTCACAAGCGAGCAAGCCCGACTTGTAAGTTCCAAATTTAGGTAAGAGAACCATATTTGGAAGTGTCAGCCTGTGTAGCGACCATATTTGGAGTTCCTATTTGCATGCCCAGGAATGCAAGAATACTCAAATATCTTTAATACGCGCAAAAGATGTGAAAAACTTGTGAAAAGTTGGCACGGAGTCAAAAAGACCGAGACAGGACGCTATCAAACACCGGAGTAAGATACACTAAGCCTGTGCTACAGGTGTAATTGTGCAGAGTTCGCTCTTGCCGTTACACCAGACTCAAAGTCAAGCTAGCACAAAATCGGACGGAATCGTAGTAGAACCGAAGTGTTATAATAAGTTAACTCAGGAAACGAAATGCAAAAGTTTAACGTAGATGTTGTAACATGACCAAGATGACGCATGGAAAAATGTAGCTAGTCTAGCGCCATGAAAAAATTAGGGTGACTATCTATTGTAGTTACGTGTATTCTATGCCTCTGTGATTGGCCTATGATTATGTGTTGTATAGTGCAGGTTACTTAGTATGTTAATATAGTATAGTATAGTATAGTATATTATAGTATAGTATAGTATAGTATAGTATAGTATAGTATAGTATAGTATAGTGTAGTGTAGTGTAGTGTAGTAGAGTATAGTATAGCATAGTATAGTATAGTATAGTATAGTGTAGTGCAGTGTAGTGGTGTAGTATGGTATAGCATGGTATGGTATGCTGTGAAAAGTATAGAACGGTACTGCAAGGTGTGGCATAGAATAGTATAATGCAGTACAGTATACATGTAGTATAGTATGGTACTGTATAGTATGGTATAGTGCTATAGAAAAGTATAGAGTGGTACGGCAAGGTATGGTATGATAAAGTATAATACAGTATCGTATAGCAAAATACGATGTAATAAACAACAACAACAACGAGTATAGAAAAGAGAGCCATGCTTTAACACATATTACTGGAGATCTAACACAACCCTCAAATAAAACTACACTTGCGCCGTCTTGGTAACACAACCTGATCTGATGTGCCTGGAACTTTGTAAGTTGATTGAGTTCTCCCACGCACCAAACATCCAGAAATGCGCCGGACAAAATCAGACTGAGAGTGGCAAAAGTCGAGTGTCGTTTCCATCGCGGACAGTCATTGAGTCGGGGGGGGGGGTCTAGACAAACCTGGAGGGATCTAGAGAGTTCTAGACAAACCCAATTTCCTCCTCCTCCAGCTAACTTGTAGGACTTCTTCCGCACTCAAGATTGAAGAAATAAACGAACTGTATTGTAGGCCATCTTTTGAGCTCAGTCGAAGCATTATACTTTGTTTTTAGTGACCATCAATATCACGCTCTCTCATTGGACGAACCGCTAATTGCCATGCTATCATTGGTTGAACTGCTAATTGCGTTAGACATTCAGGATTTAATGAATTTTTGAGCCACATTTCGCAGGATACTACACACTGTAGTACAACCAAAGACACAGCACAGTCAAAGAAAAGTCTGTATCAAGCAGGGTCAAAAACAACAAACTCTATCAAATTGCCAAACCAAAAACAATTTAAAAAATAACAACAAATGCTGAAAAGAATCATTTTGCCTACCTCATGTCTTATCAATAAGAAAGCTACACGACCGTTGAAGACGAGACAGTTATCGAATGAACTCAGATTTCTCTGACTTCTAGTGTTCTGATCATGCATGTTATGTAGCATATATGTATGATTCTTACTTTGTAGTCACCCCGTCTCTTATGTGATTGTAAGGACCACAGGAAGAAAAGCTGAAGTGTCAAGCTAATTGTACATCCCGCACAAAACCTTGGTCTGAGTCAGTAGTGCATATTGGTGAGTGCAGACACGATGTCGGGAATGGGTGTCGGACTGGTCCAATGTTGTCAAGTAAATGTACCGGGCATCGGGGATGTGACACCTCCTTTCTGTCTCTTCCAGGAAAATAAAGCGCTCTGAGGTGTCTTCCAGGAATTTACAGTACTTTTGACTTGCCTTGACAACTCTTGTCCCATGGTATGGTACACAGTAACAAGCGTAGTGAGTTTTAGAAACGTCCCTAGTCTTATGTGAAACAGTCACTCCCGACCGGTAGTGTGTGTAGTCCAGTGTGTAGCGACCTCTGGAACAAGAGGTTGGGAGTTCGAATCCCGACTGTTGTCGCTCACCTGACATGTACGCTACTGGAAAGGGTTGCAGTCCGTAGGACAGGGCGTTAAGTTGTGGTCCACTGTTCATTGTACTTGTCGAAAGGAGCTAGGGGAATTTCCCTGGTACAATGAACCTGTAAATACTGTACATAGTCTTCTCTTTCACGACCATTGGAAACTCACCTTTCCACACCACTCTGTAAACCAAATGCAGCCACAAGAAAGATCCTTGCTGAATTATCTGCTTGACATCTGACGTTGCAAAACAGAAATATCGGTTTGTGAATCATGTAGAGTAATTACTCACGCTTCTTCCATAGTCTCTTCTAGACTTGCTGAAAAACAGATAGTAGAATTTGAAACGGGTTGCCAGAGTTCAAACAGTTCAAACCCCGGCCGTGTCATACCGAAGACTTTAAAGATGGTACATACTGCTTTATCTGTTTAGAACTCAGCATCTATGAGAAAGAGTATGGGAAGGTCAAACACACAATGCTACCAGCGGACTGCCTCCTACTGTTTTGCTTGGTACTGTGTGGCCCAAGGGCTACAGAAATGGATAGGCACAACTCTAGACGCTTCGCATGGAGCGGACAGGGTGCCAGAGGAGTTGGTCGGCCATGAACCCTGTCACACGAAAGTTGGCTGACGTTCGGGAGCAGTATGACCAGATTTAGGTCACGCCTACCTTTCTATACGAATCGAATCAAATTTCAGATAAATTTGAGTCAAACTTGACTGCCAACCACGCCCGGTCACTGCTGACCTACTCCCGAACACAAGCCAGCCACCAGCCATGGCCGAACCATGTCCACACCCGAATGTTAATTTTAAACATTTTGAAACAATTGGCTGGCGCAGCCGAACAGTAGCCGACCTCGCCGAACACCAGCCAACCACATCCAACCTTGCTACCGACCTGCTCCCAACCATGGTTGGGGGGAGTTCTGCAGTGTTCGGGAGGCCATATTCGGCTATATGTGACAGGGGCTTTACGCAGTTGCACTGAGCAAAAACTTGAAAAGGAAAGAAGTTCGGTAGAGACTACTTCTTTCGGTTCTGTCATGCTCTGTTATACATGTATTACCATGTGACAGTGCTTTATATATCATGACAAATGGCCCGCCATAAATACCACACGGTGAAGTCCAGTGATACCATCGTCTCGGCGGTCGGCATGTGGCATCTGTTTTTTGTAGAGACCTCTTCCTTTCGTGATATTTTCTAACCAAATTTTCGCACTTAGGGCAAGCAAAACTTGGCTGGCGTTCAAGAGTTCAAGACATGTACATGTGTGTGTAAATATTGATCTGTGGTTTAAATCCCTGTCACATGGCCTCCCGAACACTGCAGAACCCCCCCCCCCCCCCAAACCATGGTTAGGAGTAGGTTGGGAGCAAGGTCGGCAGTGGTTGGCTGGTGTTCGGCGAAGTTGGCTATTGTTCGGCTGCGTTAGCCGAATGCTTCAAAATGTTTAAAACATTCGGGTGTGGCCGGGATGTTCGGCCTTTAGTTGGCTGGTTTCGGGAGTAGGTCAGCAGTGTTCGGGGCGTACGCGTGTTCGGGGGTCAAATTTCACTCAAATTTCACTCAAATTTGATTCGTATAGAAAGGTAGGCGTGGCCTAAATCTGGTCAGACTGCTGCCGAACTTCAGCCAACCTTGGTTGGTTGGTGGTCGAGGGAAGGTCCTGAATGTGTGACAGAGGCTATAGCACGATAGACGAGCCCAACGAAACCAGATGTCCGCTTTTGTTTGGACTCATTGGTGTGTATAATAATGAAGTATCCCCGGGAAAAAGAATAGAAAAGAACCCAAATACCACACATGCACAGCTTTGATATCACCGGCACCGTAAGAGAAAGTTTCCGTCTTTGTAGCACCCTTTAGTCTTGCTGAGTAAAAGGATTAAAACACATTAGCAATCTTTTAAACCCCTCTCACACATTCAGAACCTTCCCCCGACCACCAACCAACCAAGGTTGGCGGTAGGTTGGGCGCAGTCTGACCAAAATTCGGCCACGCCTACTTTTCGATAAGAATCGAATCAAATTTGCGTTAAATTTGAGTTAATTTTGACTGCCAACCACGCACCGACCACTGCCGACCTACTCCCAATCACCAGCCAACCAGTCTCGAACAATGGGCCAACCTCCCGTCCACTCCCGAATATTTCAAACATTTTGAAACATTCGGCTGGCGCAGCCGAACAGTAGCCAACCTCGAGGAACACCGGTACCAGTCATCCACAGCCGACCTTGCTCCCAACCTACTCCCAACCATGGTTGGGGGGAGTTTGGCAGTGTTCGGGAGGCCATATTCGGCTATGTGTAACAGGGGCTTTAACAGGGACAGTTAATATCATCTGGACGCATAATGTCAGAAGTCTCTATTGTGTTTGCCGGTCAAAATCTTCTGGCCAACCTACAATGTATAGTATACTGAAGAAATGTCTTAATGTATTAATGATATGCTACTTATATCAATATTTGTTCCAAATTGTGAAATTGAGTACTTCATAAAGTTTTAAACATCGTATCAAATTGGCAAGACAGTATCAAATTGGCAAGACAGTATCAAATTGGCAAGACAGTATCAAATTGGCAAGACAGTATCAAATTGGCAGGGCAGTATCCAAATACGCCACCCGAAGTTTGGCTGGCGTAAAAAAAATACCAGTACGAAAAAGAAAGCCCGATAAAAACGGCTAAAAACGCTTAAAAACCGTCCAAAACAAGTCTTACCTCTGCTTGGAGAATACATTGTTACATACAACTCACTGCGCCACCTGTAAAATTCAATGTCATCATACTACTAGTACTACTGCATTCCACCGGTTGTTCAGCTAGCAAAGCTGGCTGGACGTCCTATAATGAATGGTTTTACGACTTTGGACTTTTCTTCAATTATCGGAACAGCAGTCCGAGGACTGTAGTGATTCTTCTTGAAGTGACAAAAATTACAGGAGAATGCCACGGCACTTTGTCAAGTAATCCCCAACTTCCCGTACATGCTGAGTGAAAAAGTGGCCTCTACTTACGTACGCCGAGGTACCGTCTTGCTTAAACAAAGGACATTTTGCAATGTCCACGTAGAATGGCTATGCTACTACACCATACATAAAATACGATAAAAGATGTGTATTTTTGACAAACTTGGTGAGGTGTAGGGAGGGCAAGATTGAGGTTTGTAGCTTGGTACCGGCGTTCAGCTGTTTAACTTTCAAAGCTTTGCTTTTGGCTCTACCATACTTTTAGTCTCCTTCGTGGGGATCTTGGAGCTTATTATTATTATTTTTTTGGGGGGGGGGGGGGCTGATACGCGATTTGTACACGGGCTAAGGTTCTCTAATGAGTTCTGCAGAGGAGGGAGCTAGTTACGCCTCTCCAAGCTCTTTCCTTGCTCACGGAAAAAGAATAGTAAAATTTCTCCTTCTCCATATGCATACTTCGCTCTAGAGAAGAGCGTTTACCGAAAATGGTATGTGGCCATGTATGGAGATATGTTACATTCATTCCGAGCGATATATCTGAATATAATCTCTTTTGTTTTACCCCATAATGACTTTTATTACTTGTTATAATATGGATAAATATTCCGCCAAATAGTCTCCAGTATAATGTTTTCCGTATTTTTTACCTCTCACCGTTAAGTAACAATTGAAGACCTCGTTCAAGTTAAATGCCGTCCATGCAACGTTGCGTCATTGAGAGTGGATGCGGAATAACTTTCTAGTCCGACCAAGAGAGTGGAGGAGGAAAAGGCTTAAGATAGCCACATCTACTGACAGAAGATAACTATAGACACGCAATTTATCTTGTATTCTCTTCTTTTACTAATGGTAGTCGCTAACATCACAGTGCCTGCAGGTGTGTATCCGCGTTCGGTAGAAAAAAACGACAGCAATTCGTCAAATCAAAAAAGGATCGTAAAAACGGTAAAGTCCATCTTCAAGGTCATGGTTACATAATTCTGCTTCCATTTGAAAAAGTGTTATTGTATAATTTTCTTCTGATTACATTGTGTTCGTTTACTATCGACAAAGGTCAACGTCCAAAACCTCGCACTTGTAGGATCTGAAAATAGAATAGTTTCCCCCCAGAGCGGGCGTCATGGTAGCGCCCAGGCCGGTAGCACGCATGCCCAGCCACCGGCCCGGCAGAGAGCGGCAAGCGCGCTTAGTGTGAACCTGGCCCGGGCCAAGTCCTGCCTTCCGTCCCGTCCGGCCCTCGCCACACACTACCACACGCCAACAACATGTCTCGAAGGAAACAGCGCAACCCAAAGCATCTCAAGCGTAAGTGTACCTCTCCCTTTGTCTCCATTGTACGCGACAAACCCGGGGAAAACTGAGAGTGTCGTCTGCAGAGTGATGTCACTTTGCGTCAGGCCGGCTACCCCGGGTCTTTCAGAGCGTTTAAAGTTTCCCTGAACTTTGTTTTGCCTTGTTGTTGTTCTCTGCTGTCATCGAAAGAGTTTCCTTACAAGTGATCCATGAGACTTTCTACATTCCTGGTCCATTAGGAGTGAATGAAAGACGCCGTCTAAGTAGAAAATGTTAACGTGATCGCAGCTATCAATGTTTTGATCCGCGCGTGTCCGGGTGATGTAGGGGGCATGGTGCGCCCTGTGCGCGATGCACCGTTAAGTTCGCAACTCGGACTTCTGAAGTTGAACTGGGAAGGTGTGGGGGGACCCAGAGATGCACCCACGGGCACACGCCGCGTGCCTCGGGCGGCCCTTCTCGGGGTGTGAGCCCGCTCACGTCGCCAGCCCAGTCGCGGTAGAGACACGTACATCACGGGCTCGCCTGTGCAGCTGCCAGACTGATAGGCCTATCTCTACATCAACATCGCAAACATATCTCGGGAAAGTGGCGGGAGACGAGAAAAGGTTTGGGCACGGCTCTTCCTTTCCACCGAGCATTTCTGTCGCCCTTATCGGCAAGATCCGTGCAGCGTAGCGTCCCGACGACGCCCGTTTTATCCAGGGGAAGTTGGCTGTGCTGCCGCGGCTTTTTACCCCGCGCCTGGGGGCGGCAGCCTGCATGGTGCCTGGGCAATGTGCTGCTGCTGTTGTCTATAGATTCGAGACTTGATAAGCCTGCACGATCCATTATGAGATAAGAGCGGATATGACTCCGTACCTCATGTCTTATCGCTATGTTTACAGCGGAGGCCCCAAGTAGGTTGCCCTGCCATCAAGCCGGCTCAAACAGCTATTTTTTTGGTCACAAACCCGGCTTTTTTCAACAAAGCCGCCGACAACACGATTTTAAAAACACCGACTCCGGCATTAAAGCCGCTATCATGCCTAAAATTAATTATTCCAATGACTTTATTGCCCCGGTAATTGCTAATTTATCTATCACGGTCAGTTCAATAAGTATTTTGTTCCGACCTGGTTAGCACAAACCACTAATCGCCCACCCCGCGAGTCCCTACATTTAAAACCCCTTCTTTTATGTCCTTTGCTGTTTTGCAGTGCCCTTGTTGTAGGCAGGAGCTCCTGCCATACATTGTAGTCCTATCAGTGTGATTATCTCTTGTGATTGTGTTGCCAGGTGATAGTTTAGCCTACAGTGCACAGCAAATGGCCTTCTTTGAAAGGTGCTGCATAGAAGGTGATGACTTACTAGCACTATACTCATTGTTGGGTTATTAGACAATGAAAATGTATCCACTGTCACAGATAATAAAATCTGTGTCACTATCAATGACCTATTTTTTACTAGTGAAACTTTGCTTAAAACTGTGAAGGAGAAAGCCTTACATAAACAGTGTTGTCTTAACTGTCCATCTCTCGACTCTATAGAACTTGAGAGAAAAGTTTGAAGGATGCATCTTCCTTTGATAGATGCACAAAAAGACGGTTGGTATTGTAGGTTCCAGATAAAACTATAAAACTTTATCTTATCTAGGTAACGAATGTTGCTGTCTTTTTCGCTAGAATCTATGGACCCGAGAAGCCCATTTGTGTACACGATACAAAGATTGTACGTGCCTATCATTTTCGGTTGCAGAGACATTTTCTTTTGAAAGAGGTTTTATCAAATATTGACAATTTCATCTGATGATTTTACCTTAGAACTACATCAAGCCTAGCAATATGTAATAAACTGGTAATTTCAAAAGTGAGGACGCTAGTATAATCATTAATAGCCCCAATTGTTCCTGTGCCTTTATAGCAGTAGTTAACGTATTGCTTTGGGTGGTAATTGTTACGTTTTTCTAGCAAATTAAATATGGTGGAAGGTAATGCACCCTATTAAAGATATGTCTTGTTAGGAAAAATCCATCATCACCCGATTTGTGCACAGACTAGATATTTGTGTTTGAACTTTTATGGATACTGAGTGATCATGTTTTATTCCTAAAACTTCATGTGTTAGAAAAAAAGAAAACAATAAAAGAATTAATCCTGCAACTGTTTCCTTTCAGAAGAAGAAAATGCTGGCTGAGCCTTCGATTCTTGACATACGCCGTACTTTCCACTTCCAGCTGCCCGGAGGCTCAGAGATTCCTCCAGAGCCTTGTAGGTGTACTTTAAGACAGGGCAAAGTGGTTGCACTGCATTTACCACACTCCACCTGGCCCCGGCCTCTTGTCCCCACTCTCACATGATAAATAAAAGTTGAGCCTTTCCATTTGCCCAGATCTGCCTCCAGATACCGCATGATAATGAAGGTAATATTAATAAATAAGATAGGCTATCGGGTTGCTTGGTATTCAATTTGCATTCCGAGCCTTCAATCCACTTTCCAGATAATCATCCATGATTTTACAAAAATGTGATAAACAGGATTCTTGGCCAGAGCGTGGAAGATTAGCGGTGAAGCCTTGATAGTGGAAGATAAATAGGCCCTCTCCAGACTCCCCTGTTTCCAAATGTTGCTCAGTGCCTTTTGATAAAAAGCCCCGATAAGGTAAAATGTGTCTGCATTGTTGTATGAATCATATCACTCCATCTAGGCGCAATAAATCCAACCTGTGCCACGGCATTATCGGCCAGCGCCAAATAGCTGCGGCAAAATGGCAACTTTTTTCTGTGAATTTTCTGTGCGGGAACGTCGCACGGGGCAGTGAAAAGGATATAGCCGTGCACCTTCCAGCTTAACGGTCTGCTACAATGGGACAAAAGAAGCCAAGTTCACCTGTGGTAATTTGGCAGATCAATGAGATTGGGCCTTATCGCGTCAGCATCTCGATGACTGATTGCTTGTTTGACTTTGGAATGAAGTTTTAAGGCGGGGTCCCTTGGTGCAAAAACTACTTAGACTACACAAGGAAGGGGCCAGGCAGATAAAGCTAAGTTTATGGTATGGCTATTTTCTCTCGTGCCTTCATGTTTGAATGGTGGGACCTTAACATGCCTGGATAACACAGCTGTTGGCTTGATATGCTCCATAGATTGCGGGGTGGTGGTTACCATTCCAGATGGAATTTTTCTCACGTTTAAAAGCAAACAGTCGTTGGAAACAGTTGTTTAGGAGAGTTCGAATCAAATCTCTCAGTCCCAACTAATTTGTCACTCCAAGCAAGTGTGGAATGTTAAGATTGGTGGAAGCAGGCCCCCAGAACTATAAAGGGGCGTCAGCCACCTTGTTTTGTCAACTTTATCATTAGGAGTCAACACAGATAAGGGCCATTTTGTTACCATGGCAAAGGGCCTTCACAGGGCAGCACTCACTGATGGGCTATCTATGGCCTTCCAATGGCAGCTTGGCCTTTCAACTCCTGTATATCCAAAAGACGTCAGTTGCCTACGGTATCTGCCGCGTATCAACAATTCAGGAAGTGCTGTCTGTGGCAACACGAAGGCTCACAGAAACAAGGCAGGTGGTGGCCCCACACATTCAATTGGGAAGAGGGGGGTGGTGGTGCAGGGCTCGAAATCCTTTTTTCTGCATACCCGCACTGGTGCATGTAACATTGAAAATCATCTGCACCAGACAAGTTTTACCTGCACCACTCAGAATTTAGGAAGTCAATGGATCACACTAAAAACTGTTCAGAAACCATTGCCATTATTTATACTTCATAGGTGGTGACAGTCAATGTAGCAAATAAAAATCCACATGCACCTACATTTGTATGTTATAAACCCACAACATGAACTGGTGCAGGTAGACACCAGAAATACCTGCACAGCTTTAATTTTACCTGTACTAAGGTGCATATGCAGGTGGTATTTCCAGCCCTGTGTTGGTAGCAGAACATTAGGTACAAGGGGGTATTGTGTTTCTGACAAGCTGTCAGATTAGTGTAACTGATGGAGGAACTGATAAAGAATCAGCATTAGCTGTCTCCAGGATTGCTAAATGCTGTGTCTGATATTGAACTTCTTAAATCACAGTACCTTTGAATGCTTAGCTATAGGCCACACCAATTTGATTTGCTGGTCCTCAGATTAAAAAAAAAAGCAACAGGGAAAAAACAGTCCTGAAATCACATGCAAGTACCTTTGAATACATTTGTACTTAGTCCACACAAATTTGATTTGTTGGTTTGGTTCTTGGATTTTTTCAGAAAAAATATGAAGCGACAGGGCGAAAAAAAAACAGGCCTGGGCATTCCTAGTATGATAGCCCCAAATGCTATGATAGGAGTCATGAAGTCAACATACCACTGTGGTTTGTAACAATGAATTTTAAACTTTTGATCAAGTTACCGCTGCATTGTTAGATGGAAAAACTGTAACAACTACCAGGGAGAAAAGGACTTTCTTCCATTACTGTTGGGGCCCAAATAGGAGCATTTTGATTTTCTTTGAAGTTGATTCAAAACCTGAATTTTTTTTCTAATTGCAAATCAGGAAAAAAATGAAGAGGGTGAATCTGAGAACCAATTAATTAAATTAATGTGGCCTTGCTTAGATATGTGTGCTGTGTTTTGGCAACTAGACTAAGGGACAAAATGAAAAATCAATAAGTGTGGCAAAGCTTTACTAAAAATGAATAAAAACTATTTGTCTGGCACCGTTTACGGTTTAGTTCTGAAATGGAACCATGGCACCACAGGTGGTCATTGTTTCCTGGTTACCTTCAACAGTGCTAGATCAATATAATAGAAAATTCATAGGTGACTGAGAAATTGCAAGTATGCAACATGTTTAGGAAAGAATAAACAGTAACTGACTAATAGGCCACGCCAATTCGATTTGTTGGTTCACAGATTTTTTTAGTAAATATATGAAGCGACGGCAAAAAAAGGCCTAAGCATCCTATATGAAATCCCCAAATGCTATACAATAGAAATCATGAAGTCAACATACCAGGCTGGTTTGTAATTTAATAAATTTCCAAACTTTTAATCAAACGACTGGATTGGTTAAGATGGAAAAACTGTAACAACCAGAAACTGACAAGGACTTTCTAAATAACTGTTGGGGTCAAAATATGAGCATTTTGGAGGTGATTCAGAAGCTGATTTTTTTTTTTGAAATCAGAAAAAATGAAGCGAGTGAATCCAATTATTGATTATAGATTGGTGTGGCCTTATATTCTCAAACTATCATCTTGTCAGATCAAATGTTTCTAGCGAACAAGATCTAATGAAGAGGTTTTTGATATTTGCTTTTTGGCATCGTCAAAGCTATTAGTGATACCTACTTGGACATGTAATATTGTGTACTATCAAAGAATTTAATACCTTTTCTATATAATATATAATATGCAAAGTCAATGCTGTCTTAGTGCCAAATCACAAATTCACAATGATATTAACAGTCCCTCATCACAACATGGTGTATTTTGAGGCTACACTAGTATAGCATAATTTGTTCATTGAAATTTACTACATTTGTGGAAGGATGGTGACATGGTGATCATGACTATCACCTTTTCAAGATGTCAACCCTGAGACCAGACTGTAAGGTTTGATCCACTCACACCGGGAAGGACTTTTTTCGAGTTCTTTAAAATGTGTTTGAGGTGTGGCTCTCTTCAAACACGGAATCTCATATCTAAGAGGACGTCCCTAACTGAAGCTACCGTAGGTACAAGTTTTCACCTGAGTCGAGTGAAGAAATACATTTTGTAGGTGTAAAGTGCCTTTCCCAAGGACACAACATTGTGGTCTGCTAGGGATTCAAACCCAGAACATTCTAAGTCGACAACCTATGAAATTCTATGAAATGTACATGTAGCTGGAATGAGGGAAAGAAAGAGAGACTAAGGGATGGATTTTGTTAGTATTATTTATATCAATTCACTAAGCCTATGGTTTTTTTCCAAATGAAAACAAGTGCTCCTGCCAAAACTGCATGACTTGTGCATTTTGCACAAGGTTTCATCTTTTAAATTTGGCACTCAATTTTTTGTGGAATCCCCTAAAAAAGGTCTAATTGTCAGGATAAAATAAAGCTCTGCCCATTATCATGATAACTGTCATAATAACTCCTTCCAAAAATTAAAGAGGCATCAAAAGTTTGCTCATATACAAAGCATAATTAATCTTTAAGTCAATGTCTCCTTGTACTATAAGACATTGTACTGTTAAGTGGACATCAGATGGATGACTTAAGGCTAGGTATCTCTTAATGAGGATCCATGATATATGTTCCTCCAAACGGCAGTAAATTTTAGCCTTATTCAATTTCCGCTTCCGAAATTATCATAAGTTCCACTGCGTTACGTCCACCCGGAGGTAATTAATTAGTGGTTGTGATAGGGACATACTTACTGATTGCCCATGTTATTTGCCAGATTCGAACCCCTTCGCAGCATTTTACAAAATGTACGACAAATGTTAAAGATACACAGGAAAACATGATGATTGTGATAAAAGCAATAAATTTTTGTAGTGAATTTTTATTATCAATATGTAGTACTTAGGCCACACCACATGGTTCTCGGATTTGCCCTCTTTATTTTTTTCTGATTTGCCAAAAAAAATTCAGGTTCAGAATCAACTTCGAAATGCTCATAGTCATATTCTGACACCAACAGTTGAAGAAAGTCCTTTTCTTACTGGTTGGTAACAGTTTTTCCATCTATCAATGTAGTGGTTTGATTAAAAGTTTAAAATTCACTGTTTGTGTTACAAACCACCCTCGCTGGTATGTTGATTTCATGACTCTTATCGTAGCATTTGTGGCTATCATGGGATTGGACGTTAGGTTGGAAAACGGTTGGTAGGTGGTTGGGACTAAGTCAGCAGTGATTGGGGCATGGTTGTAAGTCAAATTTGACTCAAATTTCATTTCATTCTTTGCAAAATGTAGGTGCGGCCTAAATCTTGTCAGACTGCTCCCAACCTACCTCCATTCTTGGTGGTTGGGCTAAGGTTTTGAATGTGTGACAGGGGCTTAAGCTGTGACAAATAGTTTTTGCAAGTAGCTGCTATCCTTCTGTTGTACGTGTACTTGCCTTGCAGTATTTATCCTTGAACAGGTAGGGTACAAGGTACTAGGGGTGAATTTTTACGACCAAAGCTTTTTTCAATTGGCAGTTACTCTCTGTTACACATTGTGATGATTGTCGTTATTTGTTAAATATAGGCTCAAGGTTGCATTGAGTTGCGCTAACTCACCACAACAGATTCCAGCTAGGTACAAGCTTACGGTGTAAGAGATGAATTTTTATGGCCAAAGCTTTTTTCATGGCAGTTACTAAGGCATCTGTTACAAGTGTGATGCTTGCCGTTTTGCTAAGTATAGTTTCAAGCTAAGGTTACATCTCACTACAACAGATTCCAGCTCAAAGTTGATGTGTAACCACATTTCTCACCTGTAATTCCGCACTTTTGAAACGTTATCTTTCTTTCTTCGCCGTTACACGTACTCCCTGACGGTTTACGACGGTTCACGCGAATCGTTATTGTCTTCTGCCGGTCCCTCTATTTTCTTCCAACAGTTTTCAAAAGCTAAAAGTGAAATGTGATGAAAGAAAGTTTCTGATTGTCCTCATCTTAAGAAATGTTTCATTCCATAATCTTCTTTTCTCGGAACGCCCGATCAAGTAGATTAAGGCGCGTGGGAACAAAACTGATGCGCACAACACATTGCTATCTGCCAAGTACCAAGAGACTGAAAAGTATAATGACAACCACAAGCATGAATGATGTGCTTTAGTCAAAGCCACTGCCAAAGCAGGCAAACTAAACGCAATCTTTAAGAGTATGACTTATTACATTCTGCCTTATCATTTTCCTTAATGAAGGTCATGTGACTCTGCGGCTGATTTTGCCAGATAAGCTACTTCGGGCGCTTTGTCGGCATCCCTCCAGTAACTCACGCCTTATCACTGGAACGTAGAACCTGCTATCACAATGGAGACACCTTGTGCTTGCATTTTGCTGGTGATCAGTGGTGAATCCGAGGAGCTTCTTTTGGATAAGTCATTTTGCATGTACCATTATCCCGTCACATCATCTAGCTCATCAGATGGATTGATAATAGACGGCTGTTACGGAACGCTCCAAACTTATGGCGCTCGGAGTGCGGGGTAGACTCACGCCTCCGTAACTCTTAAGAGAGGAATGACAGCACATATCACCACGAGAAGATTTCAATAAGTCACTTTGTGATATCTATGGTGGAAAATGAGGAGACCCCAATGGAGAATAATGGCGCTGAAAGGGGAGCTCGAAGAGAGAGAGAGAAGAAGACAGTCGCAAGATAGCGTAATCGCTCACCGCAGACACTCGAACTTCGATATAAAAACTTAACGGCAATATTTCATGGAACAGTTGAACATCATAATCATTACACTGTACCAGTCTTTAGCCATAGTATGCTTTTTATCATTGTATACTGTATGCCTTTCTAGCATTAAAGTGTATACGTAGGAGATTCAGTATGACCATTGAAAAAACTCAGTGAACTTTAAATGTTGATGCAATGTTTCGCACTCTAACTGATACATGTATGTGTGACATAATAAAACAATTAGTGGTTATACATGTACATGTATGTGTTCACTGATCTAGATGATTTGCCAATGTGTACAGAATAATGCACCACCTAGCTATATTATTATTACACATTTTCTACTCTTGCTAACCAAATTGTGACATTTTAAATGCTATTTTTGAAAAAAAAAAGAAATTAAAAAAATTGTGAGATGAACATTAGAAATAGTTCCATTTTTATTTAAATTTTCAGAGCTATATGTGAAAGGTGACAAAATGGTCTTACTCAAATGCATACTAGTATTATCAGATATCATATACTTGTACCTACGTAGGTTACACATAATTTTGTATCCACTTGTTTGGATAGTGCTTGAAGACTTTACGAAAGTTGCTGTTACAGTACTATTGTTGTGTCAATAAAGATTGTTGTTTATCGTACAGTATAATTTAATAATTAAATATATTGTATCAAAGAGCATAATAAGTGAGAATATAGATTAAGTTTGCCAGTTTTCACCTTATGCATGCTATTGGATATTACAAACAAAGATGTCTTCATGATGAGATATTTACAAAGGACATTAAAATGTTTTTGAAAGAAAGATGACACGCACCTACGGTACCTGACAACTACAACAACTCTGCCTCAGTCTGTATTATGAAGCAACTGCTGTTTGAACTGTAATTTCCAACACGGCTTACCCAAATTTTCGACTGTATAACTCCAGTCGTTGTCAAGGATTGAGCAATTCACCACTAAGAATCTGTGACATCACAATGATTATGTACTAGATGACACACGTGACTCAGTGAGCAGTGGATCATAGGTTGCAGAAAGTTAAAGTGGCGCCCACCACCTTTTTTGAGTGATCCAGGTTGCATGCAATGCCCTGATGTAGATGGCCTCTTTGATACCTCGTGCAAAAAAGTACAGTGGAAAATTTGGGTCAATGTAAATTTCTTGTGTTAGAAATTGCAGTTGAAACTTGCTTCATAATGACTTCTACCAAGTTGAACACAGATGAATACGTCGGTGAAAGTTATTAGACATCCAGGTTTTTTTGGCGCAACACAGATGAACTTTCAAGATAACTCTGCCTCTGAGTCTGATGTAATTGCGTCATCTAATGTACTTTAATCTTATAGGCGATCATGATTTTTGTATGTTATATAAAAGACAGTTTCAATTTATACTCACTATATATACATTGTACAGTATATGTGGACTATATAATACATTGTACATTTAGTATTTGACAAGGTGTCAGACCCTGCAAACATCTCTATCTGGACATTTTTGACAAAAGGTCACACATGTAGCTACATACATGTACATGTAGGTTCAAAATCCTTATTTCTGCATACCTGCTCTGATGAAGGTAACATTGAAAATTACCTGCACCAGACAAATTTTACCTGCACCACTCAGAATTTAGGAAGTATGGATCATACTAAAAACTGTTCAGAAACCATTGCCATTATTTATTTTCATACGTGTACTTCATAGATGGTAACAGTCAATGGAGAAAATAAAAATACACCTAATGTTACACCCACATACACCTACATGTCCATTAATGTATATAAAACCCCAGAACATGGCCCAGTGCAGGTTAGGTGCAGGTAGACATCAGAAATACCTGCACAGCTCCAATGTTACCTGCACTAACCTGCATATGCAGGTGGGATTTTGAGCCCTGCTTGTGTACAAAAGAGTCTTGTTAGCGTTATCAGCGACCATTTAGGAAAACAAACAGAGCAAACTGAATCACCAAACTGTCACTTTCAACTTTCTAGAGCGGTGATGGACAGCCAACAGGCAGGAAGTTTTAAGATGAACTTTTTTTATCTTTTACTCAATTCTTACAATTTTAAGGCTTGAATAGTTGAAAGCCAATTGAACCTGAAATTTAAAACTATGTGTGTAAATATAACATGTCAGGGTAGAGACTCTGATCTGCCAATTCTATGGAGTCTTTGTTGACAGAGACTTCAATCCAGATGCTGTTAATGTGTTAGGGTGGTTTCCCATTTACAAATCCTAAATTTCAAGTCAATCCAGTGACATGAATCAAAGTTGACAAGTTCTGACTGTCTTTTAAGCGTACAATTTCCAGATTCCAACCGGGATCTCTGCCGGTAGAATCACAGAGTTTCTGTTGACAAAGACTCTGTAGTTTCTCTTCTCAGAGACTCCAATCGGGATCTCTAATGTAAGAATTGCAGATTCTACCAGATCAGAGTCTCTACCCTGACATATACATGTATACATGTTACATGATTAAGACTGAAAGTGCTTGTCTTCTTCTTAAGTCAGAAACATCTTACCCTTAAGACAAATCAGACTCACAGAGAGGACTGAAAGTGTCACCTAATGACAGATTAAGGTTACAAAGGCTGCTCGGGAACAAGCTTAAAATAACATTTCTTTGTCAACCTAAATGACATCAACTTAATTGTAAGAAAATTTTTTTTACAAAACCATCTATGGCAAGTTAAGAACTGCCATAATGATTATACCTTATAACAGAGACAATACACAAAAAAACTGTTACTCAATTTTGAAAACTGTCAGTTTTTAAAGTCATTCCAGTTGCTTACAATTTGTTGCATCAACATTTTTTTGTGTATCTCATTAGGCCACACCAAGTAAATTTTATGGATGACGTCTTTGGAGACCCTAAATCTAATGCGAGAGGGCGGAAAAAAAACAAGAAGGGCCCTAAAAAACAAGATGCCTAGATTAGAAATATACTAAGAGACAACAAATGTTAGGACACAAATTGAATGAGGTGACACAGTGTAACAAGCAAGAAGTCTTTTATTCATCATCAAAACAGCAATAAATCAGGTGGAACAGCAGTTGTCCTCCTGTCCTGTTTCGCGTTATGGGTTTCACGTCAATCTGACGATTTGCGGCACTGTCGTGACTCTTTGGTCATAGTTACAGGAAGCGGAATTTCTTGGGGTTTTTTCTAGGAACAGGCCAAAATCAATGCGCGCGCGGACGTCATCCATAAAATTTACTTGGTGTGGCCTTATCTGGATGCCTAGAACCTTCATAGACATAACAGAAGCAATATTCTTCATATACCTCAAAGGGTATACCCTCTGATAACAATTATGTCTGGGTTTTCTCATTGAATTGATGAATTAGAAATTAATTGTAATTAGAGGTGTTTTTTTCAGCTTTCATCATACGACAAATCATGTTTATGTAGAGTAATTAAAACCGACATGAGGATGGATTTGAAGCCTTGTACGAACATCGTCAAGCGAACTTGAACTGGCGTGGTGAAACATTCCGATTCCACCCCTCAGCTTTGCATACCAAGCCTGCGCCATAGAGACAGAAAAAAAGTAGCCATCCGATTCTGCATGGATAGTGTGCGCTCGGCAGATAACTCATAATCAACCTGAACGTGCAATTCTCCCTGAAGGTTACCCGTGATGTAAGCTGGAAAGGTGAAATGGCTTCCCCAAATCTTCATTTTTATGCAGTCAAATCGAATTAGGCATTAGCTCCATTTACACTTCAGATGTTATCGTAAGGGAGAGGGTATCAGATATAATTACAGAAGTGGATTAACCCAGCCGCTAATCTCCTGGCTATCATTCTACTGGGGGCCACTCTCGGCTGAAATCATCTTTCGGTGCTTGTAGAATGTGGTCCGTTCCAAGACTTAACTCATTTCATCACCAGATAAAATACTTCAAATGTGCTAGAGGAAAGTTTGCCAAGAATTTTGTAATTTGAAAGTCAGTACTTTCATTCAACTAGATAGGGAGGGTGAAAACCATGTTTAACATTTGTTTGTTTGTTTGGCATAACCGGTAAACCGCCTTTTGGTGTAACACACCAGTTTTGTAAGCTTATGCATGTAAGACAGGACTGTAAGGTTAATTTAACCACTCACCCCAGGATGGTCCCCTACTCTTTTCAATAAGTCTGGTGGGATCTTTAATGTGCTCGAGGCCGGTGTGGCTGTCCTCAAACATGGGACCTCCGGCTTTACGTCCCATCCGAGAGGACGTCCCTAACTGAAGCTAGGTATTCATTTTCACCTGAGTCAAGTGAGGAAATAGGTGTTAAGTGCCTTTCCCAATGACACAACACTGGTGCTTGCCAGGGATTCGAACCTATCCTTCAGCTTCTGAATCAACAACCCTAACCACAAGACCACCTTGCCGCCTTAACATTAAAGCAGTTCAAAACTAGATTACCATATTTATATAGACTGGTTTATTTGCAGAAAACACATACTTCCCTGTGCATTAACATAATTATCCTACATTCTACTGTGAGATCTTGAAATGTTAATTTTTTTCTATAGAAAAGACTACCAGTTATGTACGGGTGTACTTGAGTCAAGGTGGACATGGTCTGAGATATACAGGAAAAGCACACACCCAGTAAGGTTACGTAGCTTTCATAGTCCTTTCATTTCCCATAAATAACTGCAATAAAATAAATGTGTACTGATTCAGTTTTATTCATTATAAGAAGGGCAGTTATATGTATTGAGCTTGTACTCTCTGTGTTTTTTTTTAGATACAGCTACATTTATGAACATCCAAAATATTGATTGAAGCAATAAATAAGATGAGGATTTCACTTGAAATATGAGGAAATCTAATGGATGAGAGACTCAGTGACTCTCTAATTAAATTAGATAGCATCCTATCTTGTCCCTTACTTAAGTAGCTTGTTTGATAGATGAGGCTTAAGGGTGTAGACGTCTATCTTCAGGGAGCACCCTCAAGGTAATAATTTATTAAACACAGGACAGACATGTACATACCACAAAACATTTTATTAAAGTCCTACTGACAGCAGAGATTTAGGACTGCTTGTCACAGTTTGGTCCCTGTAGATTGAACCGTGACAGAGAGATCCATATGTCAAAGCGATGACATGGATGTTGAAGAGAAGTTAAGCGACCTACAAGTTCATACGGTAACTCTCGTGGTAGAAAACTGTCCTGAGACCGTATTCCGTGCGTCTGTGCCCCGCCAGACGCGGCCGCGGCCCGTAACACGGGGTTGCAGGTTCGGTTCAGGTTGGGATGTAATCTGGTTGGGGCTTGATAGGATTGCAAGTGCGATGGAGCCTACAAGTCTCTTCTGGCTGTGACAGGGTCTTGATAAGCCCGGCTCCGCATTCAGAAACACCAGTATCACTTGCACCTAGTCTGCTGGGGTCATGACAGTCTGATTCCAGATTAGCTGAAGAAGAGCCGGTCTTACATTGCCTGCTGATCTCATTTTGGGAGATGGCTTCTCCCTCACCATTGAATGATGGAAGACCCCAACTTCACCGCGTCAAGTGTCCCGCCGCTGTGGCCCTTTCTTCCCGAAATATGAAAAATGACTCCGCCAGTCATCAGATGGTGACTTTTGGGGTCAAAAAGTATAATTTTGTAGATGCCGGTAGCAGAGCTTTTAAGTCTCGAAATGGCGATAAAATCAGCGGTATACGACGCAGACCAGAATCTTTTAATTGCATGGGAAAATCCCTTCTGCCCAGAGGGAAGACTTAGCCGGATAGTCAGTAGACAACCTGTAACAGGGTCAGCTCAGACTTGATATGCTCAGTGGACAGGACGGTCTGTTGAATCACAGATGGAAAAGTACATTGCAGGATGCTGCAGTGTATACAGTGTGCCTATATTATGAAAAAAAATGCCAATGGGTATTCCTTCTTTGGCAGAACAAGCACTGGGCTCGAAATCCTTTTCTCTGCATACCTGCACTAGTGCAGGTAACATTGAAAATTACCTGCACCACTCAGAATTTATAAAGTATGGATCATACTAGAAACCATTGC
Source organism: Branchiostoma floridae x Branchiostoma japonicum (assembly GCA_013266295.2). Classification (NCBI taxonomy): domain Eukaryota; kingdom Metazoa; phylum Chordata; class Leptocardii; order Amphioxiformes; family Branchiostomatidae; genus Branchiostoma; species Branchiostoma floridae x Branchiostoma japonicum. The sequence goes on along the minus strand of CM023829.1, from coordinate 14,679,531 downwards.
CATTTTTTACCTTCTTTTACTTAACGTCCAAATAGGTGCAGGTAGCTGCACTAGTACAGGTAACATTGGAAATTACCTGCACCACTCAGAATTTATAAAGTGCATGTACATGTATGGATCATACCAGAAACCATTGCCATTTTTTACCTTCTTTTACCTAAAGTCTAAATAGGTGCAGGTAGCTGCACTAGTCAGGTAACATTGAAAATTACCTGCACCACTCAAAATTTATAAAGTATGGATCATACTAGAAACCATTGCCATTTTTTACCTTCTTTTACTTAAAGTCCAAATATGTGCAGGTAGACATCAGAAATGCCTGCACAGTTCCAATTTTACCTGCACTAACCTGGATATGCAAGTGGGATTTTCAGCCCTGCTACGTAAAAGTAACACCAATTGTAGAAGTGCTAACAATGTAATCATTATCATCTAAGAAGGCCAGGTCAAAAGTTATAAGCCCGTTTCCTTGCCTCAAAATGTCCTTACCACATCTATGACAAGATAAGTGCTCTTCTGTTTATGTCTGAAACACAGCTCCGTACTCACCACATATGATGAAGCCAGGTTCAACACTGGGCATTTTAGGCATCATCAATAAAGTATAGAGTCAGCTAAATGTATATCCCCCAGTTCTTTAGTTAATACAGTGCTTGATGGGCATTTTTTTACTGATATGTTTCCTGTGCATTTGAAATACACAATGAGAAATCAATACAGCTGCTCAGTACAGTTTATATAGGTTCATTGTACTGGAGAAATTGCCATACCTTGTTTTGACAAGTACAGTGGACCACGGCTTAACGTCCTGTCCCAAAGACTGCAACTCTTTCTACAATGACAGTAGCCAGGATTCAAACTCACAACCTCTTGGTCCAGAGGCGTGCTACTGTCAGCCATCTTTTAATTAAACATTATGCGCTGTGTTTTTTTTAAAGGTACATTTACTAAAGCATTATTGACAACTAAGACATGTTAGATGCTACAAGTATGTACAGTTTATACATGTACAGGTTCATTGTACCTCAGAAATTCCCATAGCTCATTTTAACAAGTACAAATTTGGGCCACGGCTTAACGTCCTGTCCCAAAGACTGCAACCCTTTCTTTCCAGAGTGACAGCAGCCAGGATTCGAACTCACAACCTCTTAATCCAGAGGCATGCTACCGTCGGCCATCTATTAAAGATTACATGCTGTTGTTTGTACAGGTACGTTTACTGAAGCATTCGACAACAGCGGCTCCCTGCCAGGCTGCCTGCAGATAGAAGAGAAGGACGGACATGTTTCTCTGACTGCGCGTGACGAAGTTCCAGATGGTACGAGATGGGGGCCGTACGGCGGCGTGGTCATGGCAGGGGAGGAAAAGGACGCACAGAAGGGACTGAAGGTTGGACTAAACACCGTTAATCTCGAAACTTTTGCGGTAGTTTTATATTTGCCGTTTCTGCGGTGACCTCTACATGGTGAATTCATGACACCACAAATGTGTATTCCTACCACATTAAAGAATCGATTCAACAGCAAAGTCCCCTTTCCCATCCTTTTGGGAAATAAAGTGCCTGAGAAAATAAGTGAATTTACAGTACGTCTAAAATTTTCAACCCTCACATACTGTGGCTTACATTTTAAGGTAACAAAACAAAGAGCTTGAAATTCTGTAATTTACCTAATTCTTTTTAAAGGGTGAATAACCAATAGCTATCTGTGATAAGTTAGAACTGGTCAAGTACTGTCATATGTACCAAAATCTTGCCCATCTAGTTATCAGTGCAAAATTGTGATATTATATTATATTATATTGTAGTAGAACTAGAACTATCATAAAAATTCAATGACTGAAATGATCAAGACTCCACGATTTCCAATTATATCAACCTTTATACCAGAAAATGAGTCTGTGCCCAGTAGTGTAGTGTAGTAAATAGGCATGTGGCACTGTCCTTGGTGCTGATTTTGAACTCCATTGACTATATAGGTAGGTACTGGTGGGTTGTTATTGCAGATTTCTCCCATATTTACTCCCCTAGTCTTCTTTGTATTTGCAGTTTAATAAATCAAATCAAATCAAATCAACCTAAAAGTACACTTTAAGCCAGCCTAACTGAACCATAGCAACATGTTTTTTTATTTATTGGAGCTTGTTTTGACATACTACATGTAGAGTTGTACTATGTTCTGTTACACTATCTGAATTTTTTTGAAAATGTTTAAGCTTGATCAGGGACCTCATATCTTGCTCTTTTCTATAGATAATTTGTGCTTTTCTTTTTTCTTTCCTATGGGCTGTTTTGAAATTTGTCTTCACTTCATTTACATATCAATTCATAGTTTTTTTATAAATATGTGACAGGTATTTATATTTGAACAGTGTTCAACTACAGATTCCGTTAGTTATTGACAAAAAGTAGTGGATGCTACTTGAAACGTCTGACAGTTTTCAAAATCTATCCAGTTGCTTGTTAAGTAACTGTTTTCTTGTGGGTTCTTTCCTTGGTGCTGAATAACACTTCAGCACAAGCACTGTTCCCAAGTGTCAAATTGTTATACGTTTCATAATGTTGTGTGGTTTGTTAGGTAGCACTTCTATACACATGTTGCTGTCCCTTTAACAATCCCAGTGCTACACTGTCCTTGGTACTGAAATGTACATCAAGTTGATACCTTCTGTTGTTCTGACTGGGGTTTTCTGCAAAATTTGCATTGCAAATGGTTCAGTATCTGCAGTACTTAGAAATATAAGGCTGCTGAGGAATTCACTTCGCTACTCTCAAGCCTGGGGAACTAAATGCTACACCACAAGTGCGATACCTGCGCTGGCAAAACTTCTTCTCGGGATACGAAACCAAGATTTTGATAATATTGTACAATAATCTTGGTTTTAACAGTGTTGAATAGAAACTCTGATTTTATTTGTATTGGTCAGTAACTCTCAACCTATATCAACTTTTAGTCATATTGATAATAATGACTGTTTAAAATCTTTTACATACTATAATTTACTCCATAATTTTTATTGTACAAGTTAAAGATTGTAGATTTCAGTGCAAATTTCTAAATGTTTCCTCAAATACACCCATCACTTCCTACTCCTTAGTGTTTCTTAGATTTAGCAGCACTTTTGCATTTGATACGTTTAGATTCACCTTTTGCAAATACAGACACAAGAAATTGATTTCCATGAGTTCTTAATAATATGAATTTCTTGTTTTATTGATTTTTTTATCAATTGTGAATTTCTCACTGATGCTGCGCCTATTCCACTGTCGCAGATGCAATCCTCTAGTTCCTGCTTTCCTCCACCATACAATTCACTTCTTTCCAGCCTGTAGTGAGACCATTTTGACCTCCAATTCGACCTTCCTGTCAGTCTGTGGTTACACCATTTCCCCCTCACTTCCTGCAATTCTACTGTACCCAAATATCTACAGACACACAGGCAAACAGACAAACAAATGCGCAGGAAACAAAACCTCTGTATATGGAGGTAACGATTGCTAATCTATTTATTTATTTATGTATTAAAGTGGAAGGGACGGAAGAACAGGTGAAACACCTTTACCAGCTCCCGCCCCAAGTTTACATCATTAAAAGAAATTACTGATCAACATTAAAATTATTTATTAATACATAGTACACATTAATACACATAGTACACATACATGTAGTAAGACAGTAACACAGATTCACAGATAATCCTGTGGGGTCATGTGGCGCAGCGGTAGTGCGTTCGGCTCAGGGCCAAGAGGTCCCGAGTTCCCGAGTTCGATCCCCACCCATGTCACCGATCTTGTGCCCTTGGGAAAGGCACTTTACATGACTTTCCTCACTTCACTCAGGTGTAAATGAGTACCTCACCAGGACTCCAGGAAGAATAGTGTGAATGGACACACTAATGGAGATCCTTACAAAAACCAAACCAAACCAAACCTGTGTGTTCTCTCAGGTCCCCTGTGAAGATGGAGAAGGCGTTACAGTTGTACTGGGGGACCCATCACACTGGTTACTTATGTTACCACCAGCGAGCAGCTCTGGAGAACACAACACCACCATCTGTACACAGCTAGGTATGTCGCTTCAACATTGTACAACAATAACACTTTCAAAAGCAGGGCTCGAAATACTTTCTTTTTCTGCATACCTGCACTGGTGCACGTAACATTCAAAATAGCTTGCACCAGATTAATTTCACATGCAACACTGCAATTTCAGGCTCTTGGTTCTTGTAAAAGGCACTTTACGCGACTTTCCTCACTCCAGGTGTAAAATGGGTAGCTGACTTCAGTTGGGGAGGTATTTAAGGCAGTGGAAGGAGAAGGATGGGCTCTGCCTTCCAATACCGTGCCCTAGACACAGTGGATTAACAACCCACTGCCCCAATGGCCTGAAAAAGGCTATGGAACCACCTTTACCTTTTTTGTTCCATATTGTCTACTAGACGGCAGCATCTGGTGTGTAGTGACCAGGACAATAGCCCCAGGTGAGACTCTCCAAGTTCATGGTCTTCAGGAGGCAGACTTCCCCCAGGAGGAGGCCGACGAGGACGTCATGGACGACCAGGACCCCGCCAGTTACCATGGCGACTATCAAGAAGACGTGTCGTCACCTGAAGAACAGGTAAATCTGCTTTGTTGTCAGAATCCTTTGTTCACAACGGTTACTTCTGGGTACGGAAGTATTGTTTTGGGTTGCTGAGCTGTGGGTTTGTGTGCCTGTTTGTCCAAATAGTGACAGTTGTATAGAGGGTGGGAGGTGCATGTTTTTGACAGTTGATTGATAGGGAGTTCAAGCCTGAAGGTAACCCAGCATGCCTCAGGTGGAAGTGTGTGGTCCTATATGGAGGAATTCAGGAAGTGGTGTAATAACCAATTAGATTCCATCATACAATCCTCTCCATAGTTCCAATACATTATTGAAACTTTTACCCAAAACTCTTTCCTGAAGTCTGATTTCTTGTTATTTCTTGCTATTGTTTTTGTCTTGGACTAGCGTGCAAAATATAGTGTACCATGACTTAAAGTGCTTAACATGCATGTACATGTAGATCAGTGGTTTTAGCATAATATTTCTGACAACTCAAAATTCATTAATGAACATAATTATTATATCCAGTCAATAAATGTACTTCAACAGTTGAAAGCACCACAAAAATATACTCATTTTTTAAATCAAAAAGAATTTTACTTACTAAAGTCATTACTATTAACAAAGTTCAATGTACATGTACTAGTACATACTAGTAGTTGCCTCAGTCTTCTGTTGACAAGATTGTTTATGATAAAATATATGTTGACTTGGTGCTTCTTGGCTTTCCTCCAAAGACCTTTGACCCACTGTACAATGTCTGCTTACTTATCAAATCGAGCTAAGGAGGTACATTCCAAGAAACTGTTGGCAGGTATAATTTTCATGTATTTGTGTTTGTGCTTTTTTGAAATGAATGCCCATTTGGCCTGCACATGCCATTATAAAATCCTGAACATTTACAATATACTTGGGAAATATTGTGGTGTCTCTTTTAAAGTTGCATCAAATGGCCAAGTGGCTAGGCTAGCAGACACAAGATAGGTCACGGGTTCGATTCCTGGCTAGACGTTGTGTCCTGGGGAAAGGCACTTTACACGACTTTCCTCGATCCATCCAGATGTAAAATGGGTACCTGATATCGGTTGGGGAGGTGAGAGGTGGTGGAAAAAGAGGGATGGGCTCCACCTTCAAATACATTGCCCTAGACACAGTGGAGTAACAACCTACGGCCTGAAAAAAGCTAACTTAATTGGACCTTTACCTTTACCTACCTCTTTAGAGTCAGAAACTAGTGAGACTACCTCCTGACACTGTTCAAGCATTTTCTTTTGTGTCTTTGTAACAAGGACGTCAAGAACTTTAACGTTGCCAAACCAGAGTCTCAAAACACTCCAGGCTCAGCAGACAACCTGAGTACTGATGAGAACAAGGGAAGTGACGACGATACAGCTGAAACCCTGAATTTACCTCAAGAAGAGGTATGTCTTCTCAATTGTGTGTATTACATGTTTATAGATCATTGTACATTCATGCCCTATCAGGTTAAGTCATCACTCATAGTCCTATTAAAGGCTGCATGAGTGTGTAAGTACAGGGCCTGGCATACAAATAAAAAAAGGACACAAAAAAACAACTACTCAAGCAACTGGATAGATTAAGAAAGTCACTGATGAAAAGTAGTGGATGCTATACTTGAAACGTTTGGCATTTTTCAAAATCAATCCAGTTGCTTTGTGTATCTCATTAGCTGGATGTTTAACCTCCTGAATGATTGACGTAATTACAAAAGTAGTAGTACATTGACCGCTAAATTGTAATTAAAAAAAAGGGTTCTAAGCTCCGTACTCTAATACATAGGTTGGGCTTCTTCTTGTCTCTTGGTGAGTTTATATATTGACATGGGGTTGATAAACATAGACTGATCAAAAAGCATAAGAAATGTGAACTCTTCAATACTTAATAAGTCATAAATTCAAGAGGAAATTTCCTACAATATCATTCAAAAGAATATGATACATACTGATACATACAAATATTGAGGTAACAGGTCCTAAAGTAAAAAAAAAAGTAGAACAGTATCGCTTAAAGCTGTCAGCAATTGTTTATTAATATTCATTTGGTATCTCATTTTCTCATGAATAGAACACCAGTGATGAACCAGATAATGACATGAGTCCAGGAACTTCACTTCTCCAAGCAGGGTCTTCCTCAGGTAATTTGGTTGATGATTTAGTACTATAATAAAATAAAATAAAATAAAATAAAATTACTTTTACTGTATAATATTTGCTATTTCTTGTCCTATTACATGAAGATGTATAAAATGTAGACAAAGTTTTTTCTTATGACGACTACTGAATCAGACCTTTCCAACTTTAATATACGTGTACAATGTATGTGGAGGAAAAACTGAATTTAAGAACTCTGAAGGACGTTTTGTCATTATGCAGGTATACAGAGCGAGCATGCGCTAGATGGCATGGACATGCAAGATGCCAAACAACAACTGATACTTGCATGTATGTATTTCTGGTATTTTAATTGGTAAGAAAATGTTATTTAGCTTTGTGGAGGAGCCTTTTTTTACAGCTGTGTTTGCACAATACCGGTATAAGTCGACATGTTCCTTTGGATGGATTTGTTTAAATTTTAATATGTGGTTAGGTATTGAAATATGGCATTTCAGCTGTGTTTCCAGGTACTGTAGCATATATAGTTTGACACCCCCCTGCTTGACGTGGTGTGGTATGGTCCATATAGTCATGATACAAAACCAGCTATCGCCATGCTGCCAGCCTGCGAAGCTGGTGTGTTACGCCGAAGGGCCGTTATACCGGCTATAAAGACACAGATACATAGTTGGATTGCACACACACACACACACACACACACACACACACACACACACACACACACACACACACACACATGTGGCTAAAGGTCATTGATCACTAGTTTTTTTTTTTAAATTTTGTTGGCATGATACACCTTTGCCCACCTTACAAACTTTGTTACAACTTAATGGAGGATTGTGTCCTACAGACTCTTGTTTTCTCTGCTGTGAAAGCAGTTACAGCAAGATTTCTGCCTTAGGTGGACATAGAACCTTTTTGGGGCCCCTAAGGGTATTGTTGATAATCTTTGTACTTTAACCTTTACATGTTGTTCTTTCATTGATAAGCATCTGACTAATGTCAATGGGATTTGTGCTTGGTTGAAACCATTTAGTGAACTGTAAAAATAACTCAATCTCGCTCTGACTGTTATGACAATATGAACTTGTGGTATGAACTGTGAGTGACTAAAACTATAACACAAGATACATGTAACAGTGTCTTGAAGGTTCTTTACTGTTGGGCATAATTTCTTAATATAATGCTTTTAAAGATTGAAGGCCACATCCCACATGTCTGTCGAGTTTTTAACCTTTGGCATGTTAATCTTTGCTGTTCTGGTGAACACATGTCTCCAGGGCTATCTTCAATTACGACAGGTTGCTATATATATAACACTGTGGGAAAAAATGCCTCTGATATGTAACATCCTTTCTTAATTTTGCTATTTGTGAGTGTCCCCAAAAGATTGGCATACACTAGATGAAATGCTGATATAAAAACATTTAAAGGAGAGTATAGCACTTGATGTAGGTATTATTACCTTGGTATATGGAGGTATACATGTAGTTGTGTTTTGTGTGCTTGTCAGTGTGTGTTTGCTTTTTTTTCGTGCAGTAGAGTAACAGCATGTGGGTGGGCTATTCCCCTAACCATAGACCACAAAAGGTCAGACACAGGAAGGTAGGTCCCAGCAGCTGGGAGCCAGCAGACAGTTGCCCTGGAGTCTGTTGGCTCGGTACCAGTGAGAAATGCCTCGACGTAAACAGAGAAATTCACAATAATGAATTAGACAAGAAATTCACAAAAAAAGTATTTCACAGAAGTATGTCATGTTTTTATCTTCTTTTATAGGGAAAATGTCCAATGAAGGCAAGGTTGGTGTATATGACTGTGAAGATTGTGGGATAGTCTACCGCAACATGGACAACCTGAACGCTCACAAGACGTACTACTGCCCTGGCACTCAGCGACACCAGCCCCCTGTCCGTAGCAGGGTCCTGCCGTCCGTACTTGCCACGGTGGCCCAGTGTCCAGTCTGCCACAAAACCTTCTCCAACGCCGGTCTCCTACAAGTCCACATGCTCACCCATACCTTCACCTGTCCGCTGTGCATGGCTGCGTTTCTGACTAAAGTTCAGCTTCAGCAGCATCTAGAACTGGAACATTCCTGTAGCAGCGTGCAAGGCGATACAAAGACGAGCCCCGAGCTGCTGTCCCCGGCCGAGCTGAGTCCCCGGCCTCCACCTCCAGTCGACGCCCCTAAAGAGGGGAAGTTTGTGTGCAAGGTGTGCTGGCACGTGGCACAAGATCAGGACAGTCTGACCCAGCACATGGCCAGCCACATCGGCCAGGCCACGGTGGAGTGCAGTCGCTGCCAGGTCACTCTGAGTGGCCCGGCTGAGTTGCTGTGGCACAGGCAGTTCCACACCGAGTCCCCGGTGTCCAGCAACGAAGGCACGCCACGCTCCCTCTCAAGACCGGCGAGCGCAAGGTCTGAGCACGGAGCTTCTCCCAACATCCTCAAAGACCAGGCTGCCATAAAGAAAGAGCCAGGACTTGAGGAACCCTGCACCGAACAGCTGGTAGTCAAGACAAACAGTCCAAGAAGACGAGATAAGATGCCGCTGAGCCCACAAGCGGGAGTAGCCCTTGTGTATAGGTGTCCTCTGTGCCAATATGTAGCCAATTCAGCGGCAAGTGTGAACAGGCACCTTAAAATGCATGCTGACCCGGGCGCTACCCCTACCACCATCGTAACGCCATCCGACAAGCAAGCAAGTCTTCCTCAGAGTTCCCTCTCCCCGTCGCAAACTCTAAACAAGGGTGGTGCGGACCATCTCGAAGGCACGTACTGCTTAGACTGTAGCATCAAGTTCACTTCCATCAACAACTACTTTGTTCACAAGAAGTACTACTGCTCGACGCGCCACCTCAGCAAGTACAGCAGGGGCAGCGCGCCGCCCTTCATGACGGAGTCTCCACTCTACAGCAGTGCACAACAGGACTACAGTTCTCTCCCGCCCTCCAGGGCACCAGCTACGAACGCCATACCAGTACAAACCATGGCAGCAGGCGGTCTGCTGAACCTACCAGCACTGAGAAGAGACGTGGTTTCACCGTCAGCGATCGAACCGACGTTGAAATGTGACGAGGCGGAACCCCCTCCCAGCTGTCACTATTGTGTGGAGTGCGAGATATCGTTTAACAAGTACGAGAACTTTGCAGTGCACAAGCAGTACTACTGTGCAAGCAGGAGAGCAGGGACAGAGAAGAGGCAGGAGTGCGTCCAACCTGCCAATTGTACCATCGTTCGGTTGTCCACAGACGAGAGACTAATAAGGGGACCTGGGGCTGTCAGGGCTGTACCAAACACAGCCATGGCTTACTGCGGTGTGCCAAACAGCAATAATGCTGCCTCAGTCGCTGTCCAAACAGAGACACAGCAAGAGCCTGATACCAGCACAGTAGACACAGACAACAAACTAACACCTGTGGCCAGTCCACAAATAAGCCCACAATCAGCCACCAAAGACTCTGTCGCAACTTTAGAAACACAAAGCCCAAGTCAGCCAAATCCTCCAGATAACAATCAGGAAAACGTGTTAAATCTAGTGGTAAAAAGAAGTAGTAGTGACACTATAGTAGAGAATGATAGTAGAGAGAATCTTTCAACCCCAGAAGATCAAAACATTGCCGGCTCCTCAAAGGAGGTTCGAGTGAATGGAGAAAGTTCCAGTGAGCCAATAGACCTTCGTTGTAGGAAGGATAAAGCTGAAATCTTGTCAGATAAGTTTGATGTACCCAACGTTTTTCACTGCAGTGCTTGTAACATTCAATACAATAAGCACGAAAACTACATTGCTCACAAGACGTACTACTGTCAGGCGTCAACTCTTGTGGACCAGACTGCCGCTGATGGTGGCACTTCAGACCTTATGTCTCATCAGGCAGGACTGGGGGAGAGAAGAAGGAGTTCTCCATCGCAGGCGCAGGCAGGTGCTGCAGCTGCCGCTTCACCTGGAAGCCCCGACCCAGCCCACAACCAACAGCCGCCATTCATGTGTTTCTGCCGGCAGTCCTTCCGCACGTTGGAAGAGCTGGAGTCGCACGACTGCGCGCCGTTCCAGTGTCCGTACTGCCAGTTCTCGGCCAGGACCTGCAGTGCCCTGATGGTGCATGTCAAAGGTCACTGCGAGAGCCAGCTGTTCAGGTGCTCCCTCTGCGCCTTCACCGTTGCCGACATGTCGGCGTTGATGGAACACTGGAAGGACCAGCACGCCAAACCTGAGGACGAGCAGGACACCGCTGACGTCCACCAAACGAAGCCGGAAGAAACTCGCAGCAACACCAGCTCTTCCCCAGACGAACACACGCACGACAGCTCGCAGTACAAGGGGCCCAGCCCTACAAATACCTCTCCAAAGAAACCAGAAGCAGTGCAGACAATAGTGAAACAGGAACCGTACGATCCAGGCTACCCGGAGACCTCCGCTTCATGCAGTACTAGCAACGCGGACCTACCCGACAGATCAACGGCCCCTAACAACAGTCCAGGCAAGTCCACCGAGAAAGTCCACCCCCTGACTAGCCCTGGACCGGCCCAGTATCACCTCAGTAGCATGATAGGTAAGACTAACGTGATTCGGCACAGTTCCGCAGCCCTCAGAAGGGGGCCCGTGTGCACAAAGTACTGTCGCTCCTGTGACATCAGCTTCACCAACTTGTCCACTTTCATCGCACACAAAAAATTCTACTGTGCCTCTCACGCCGGTGAAAACATAGTCAAGTAGACACAGGACTGACTGCAGGTATTGTGGGACCAATGAAACATTAGGTTATTTCATATTATAAGAATAACTACAAGAACTACTGTTTGTACATGTATGGCTGTATCTAGTGTCAATTTAGCATTTGTCAAAATTCGTCAACGTGATGAAAACTTCTAGTTGCAGACCCAAAGCCAAGCTAAGTGTGAATAGTTAGAGTGGACCCCAAAATCTTAATATTTGTTGTTTGCTCGTCTAGTGACAGCTAGTCTAAAATTGTATGTCTTTTGTATCAATGTGTATCATTATTTTTGAAATCATAAGTTCTGTTGTATCATTATTTTTACCAAAGTGTGAGTGTTGCACTCTTGGAAATAAGTTGCAAATGAAGGACTGAGAATGTGATAAAAGGAAAGCCAGATACAACGAGATGGTGATTAGGAACTGTGTCTGTTTCTCACACTTGACACAGTCAGAGGTATTAAGCACCTGTCGCACATTCAGGACCTTCCTAGAACTTTGCTTCCAATCACTGGGCTGGGAGTAGCCTGGAATCCACCCTACTCTAACTCCAGTTCACTCCTCTGACCGCAACCAAGCAGAATATGACTTTGCTGAGTTTGATTTTTCACTTGTAGTGGGTTATAGATAGTACATTTTTGTAGGCAGCCTCGCTGACCAACTCCCAACCACAGCTGACCTAATGTTCACCAGACTAGCTGCCAAGGGCCCCCAACCATGGTCTGGAGAAGGTTGGGAGGCCATGGTCGGCTATGTGTGACATGGGCCTAACTCCCAACCATGGTCTGGAGAAGGTTGGGAGGCCATGGTCGGCTATGTGTGACATGGGCCTAACTCCCAACCATTGTCTGGAGAAGGTTGGGATGCCATGGTCGGCTATGTGTGACAGGGGCTTTAGTTTACAGAGAACTTCTCATGATGTGACATACACAAATTACAATGAAAACGGGTGGAAATCATGCCTTGATGTACATTTGTAGTTAAAACAGATTGCACAAGTAAATTCACAATGTTTATGTGACCAAATGATCAGTAAGAGCATCTACCTTTTTGTTGCAAATTCATCCAATATTGAAACTACAGAATCTGGAGAAAGTTGATGGAACAGAGTCTGAAAAAGGATGAATGTGGAGAAGGCCCTTTTTTGTCACAAAAACTCACAGACGGGGCTGCTACATTTGCACAGTAACTTCTGAATTTTTCTCTGAAAAGTTCATACTTGATGCGGTTTAATGTATACAATTTTTTGCTGTAAAGTCATTACGGACAATGTTGACCAATATGTAATCTATAGAACCAATGTCTGAAAAGCATTTCATGAACAAGGTTAGCTTTCCTTTTTTTTTGCATTTTGAATTCTCAAAACAGCCACTATTTTTAGAGTCTTAGGAAAAAAACAGCAGCAATTTTAGCCCATTTTCCCAACATATTGCCAACTACATTGTAAACATGTTGAACTTTGCACTACAGTAAAAGAGGTGTGTACAGCAATATTCAGAATAGCATATCTGGCAGTGACTTTGGATCAAAAATATTTCCCCCAACGTTACTCTATCAAAAATCATTCCAATAGATCGAAAAAACTTCTATAATCCAGACTTCATTAGTTCAACACAAAAAATATAATAGATAGTCACACCAAAAACACCTTTACCTATTTGTATGTACTAGAGTGATCTAAATTGTCAAAATATGTAATTTGTTAAGTTGTATCAAGGACATTATATATAATGTCCTTGAGTATATGAATGAAATGTAAGATGATGTTGCTATGACTTAAAAAGTTGCAAGATACACATATTATTATGTTTTGCTATAATAGCAAAAGCACTTTGTGTAGTGATTTGAATTTAATTCATATCGTCAGTCAATGTATTTGTTATATTGTGTACAGAATGTGTTTAAATGCACTTACAAAGAAAATTTATCATCAGAAATGATAGTGGAAGCACAGGTGCCAAAGTACTCCAAGTGATTTAAAAAAAAGATTTTGTGCAAAAACTAGAGGGGAATATGGTCAGTGGTTCAAAACATGGTATGTGGACACATTCATTATAAATCTTATATAAATTATCTACTGTAGGACTTATGGCTTGTTGCCCTGCCCTTTAACTTTAATTTGTTTACCACAAACAATAAAACCAAAGTCCTGTTCCTCACGTCATATCATATTCTGTGTTTTGTTGTAGAAATATTACAGCGTAGAACTTGTAAGGTCTTTAACACTAGTCTAGGTTCTCATTAGCAGTTGGACTTTGTGGACCTTGTGGTCAGTGTGCCGAACTCAGCATTCAAGGAACCGTGCAATGCAAAAGCGCCTCCCAGCGGATTGATATAAAACTGCTACCCACCTGTTAGGCTTTCTCTCACACCATACACAAGATATGGAGTGAAACCAAGCAATAACTTTATACTTGACAAAAAGCAATGGTGTACATGTACATGTAGCTTTGTCTGTATAACCATGATGATAGAGAATTTTCTGAAGATGAGAGCAGTTGAGATCCAAGTTGGCAACATCTACATTTTGTACTCTCATACAATGTACAAATGCAATACATGTACCACCATATTTATGGCAATTTTTCAAGTGATACCACTTCAGCAAAGGAGCAACTCATCATTTTTCCAGGTTACTTTCCATGTTATACATGTATATTGATTACTTTTGCTGTGTTTTCTTTTGAATTTTATTGACTCTCTAGTCTTGCTAATAACACAATGATGCAGTTTTAAAGCACTGCCAAAATGTGCTGAAACTGGGTGTGCTCCGAAGAGTCACGATTCCACCAGGAAGAGACTCATGTTGCCAATATATATAGTATACCTCTATACAACAGCTGTTCTTTAATTGGCTGGTGGAGAGCCCCCCAAATATAAAGTCTGATGGTATAAAAAAAATCATGGGAAAAGGACATACACTGCTATTTGTGTTTTATTTTTGCCTAGTGGTGGTATGTTGTTCCTGCAAGTCTCTCGCCTGCCCTGACAAGGGACCATAAACTCATTGTAGAATGCATTGGAATTGAGGCCATCTCGTGTGTCTTGAACACTTGACTGAAATATGTAGTACTTCAGAAATTACCAATGCTGCATAAGTGTTTAAGTAAAATTTTTTATTTTTTTTTTACTTTGGTGGTATTATAATTAGTGTGACCGTGTATTGTGAGAGTACATGTAGATGTTACTGTGGTGGTAACTTCTATGTTCCAAAATCTTTCCTCTTTTAAAATAACTACTCTTAAAAAGAGTCTTAAAAATCACCACTTTTCTTCAATTGTTGTCATTTATTAAATAGTTCTGAGAAGCAAATATCTCAAAAAAAGTAAATCTTTTCCTTGTACTTTTCATAATTTCTTTTAAATAAAACACAAAAAGTACAAATATGTACATATGAAAACTAGTATTTGAATGTACAAGGATGTACATGTATTACCTAAACAAAATGATGCCTTTCAAAGGCTGTCTTCTTTTCTTAACTGCTACATACTCATAAGTAACATTTGTCAGACTCTCCATTACTTCGAACATTAGCAACCTTTTTTTCTTGACATATTTTATAACTTATCGTAGCTATCCCCTTGAAATTTCAATCAATACAAGTTTGTGAAGCATACTTTTTAAGAGAATGTTCTTGCCCTTCCATTGAGCAGAAGGCCAAAGATGAACCCTGAGTGTACAAGCCCGTCTTTTTGTACTAGTACTTATAGGACGTGTAACGTTATTTAATGGTATAACTCTTAAGGGCAATGTACTTACACATTCCATAGAAACAAGAGGCCTTCCTAATATCAGTATCCTTCAAATGCAAGACTCCTTGATACCCCCCTGTGCAACTCTTTAAATACTCTCTTATCTTCAACATTACTACATGCAAGTTGCTAACATGTAGTCACCAATACCTTTAAAAATAAAGATATATTCAAATACAATCTTTATACACAATGATGATTTGACACAAAACACCATGGCTACAATGTCTGGATGGAAGATCTTAAAAAAACAACAACCAAGGATTCATATTATAATATATAAATCATCTGGGCACTTCTTAAATCAGAGGGTGTCATATAGACTCTGTGTTGGCCTTGTTGGAGACATGTGTGATCTTCTCCACTTTGTCTGTGATGTCCTTCATGCCGGACTTTGCCGTTTCTGCCAGCTCGGACACCTCGCTGTTGATCTTGCCGATGACCCATTCTATGGCTTGGCGGCCCTAATAAAAAATTACAAACAAAAGAGAGAATAATATTAATGATTGGCCACGGAAATGGTACCTTCTCACTGATATCTATGACTATGACATCACTGGGTCATGACAAGTGTCAATGTGAACCTGGAATCATACTAGTATATATTTAATATCTTTAAACCCTCGAAAATATTTGGGTGCACCCAAAGAAAAAAATTGAATTTTTAATAATTTTTAATTATTTTTAATAATTTTTAATTATTTTTAATAATTTTGGGTGCACCAAGATGCACCTGCACCCAGTTTTTTCAGCCCTGTACAGTTTAATAACAGCAAAATTATTCATACACCAATTGAAACTAACTCATACCCCTTGCAATTTTTTTTTTCAAGAATAAAATGTACAATGTAGTACCATGGAATTTGGACCATTTTTAAAAATTCATGTAGTTGTCAGTCCTAAATCAAGACCAGTCTGTGGTGTTAATCAATCTCCTTTGCAAAACTATGGCTGTGAACTCAGAAAAGGGTATGAATAGATGACTATGGACATGGCATCCTTTTGTAAAAGCATGAATAAAGTAACTCTGAACGACAAAATTTCAGAAATACTAGTGTGTGATAACTATTATATCTATCAATGTTTCTATCTTGCACTGGTAGTTTAAAGAAGAACAAGACCACTTTTCATGTAATAAAATCAATGAAAATTATGAGTATAAATAATTTTCTTGTTACTAGTCAGCTGTACCTGCAATAGACTTCTTCTCTCAAAGTTGGATTCTTTGTAAAGTTGAGCACACAAACCACAAGTACATTGTAGATCCAACTTCTAAAATTCCTCAAACTAATCAATGTTCTACAACAACCGAAAAGTTGAATTTTTTTCTGTTATCAACAAAAACACACATCTGACAATGATAATTCCAGGCAAATGCAACAATGTCAGTGCCTGGGCCCTGTCCATGGTACTGAAGAATGTTTCCACACAGATACAGTGTTCTGTACATCATACATTTGTACTCATATCTTCAACACTGTCATGCTTAAAAGGAGTTCATTCAAACATACACACATCTTTGAGAAATATCCACAGGTTGGTAAATCACAAGATTGGTCACATTTAGGACTGCATCATTCCTACAGTACTGCAGCGCCACCTAGCAGAACCAGCAAGTATTGCCATTAGGAAGGCAGCAGGACTATATTTTGCCAGGTAACTTTCTACCCATACACATATGAAGTCTGGTCTTACCTTGTTTGCGTTCCCTGAGATAGAGTTGGCCATGATGCCCTCCAGGTAGCTGCTCAGACTAACACCCTTCACAGTGATAATGGCTTCCTGAGTTAACAGTGTACTGTAGAAACAGAACAAGACAGAGATATTAGTCCCTAATCAAGACAGCTATCAGGGCTGGAAATCCCACCTGCATATCCAAGAAGAAAAAACTACAGTGGTTCGGCCATGTGTCTAGGGCCAAGGGCACACTTTCCCATACAGTTCTTCAGGGACCATCATGGACTTAAAGGAGTGGACCGGTCAAACAGTCAAACAGATGGCTAGACTGGCGGAGAACCGTCAGCAGTGGAGAACCTTTGCCAAACATCATGCTGCCCCAAATGGCTGACTAAGCTATGGGAGAGAGAGAGAGAGAGAGAGATCCAGGTTAGAGCAGGTAAAATTGGAACTGTGCAGGAATTTCTGATGTCTACCTGCACCGGTTCATGTAATAGATTACATGTAGGTGTATGCGGATTTTCATTAGCTGTATTGACTATTACCACGTATGAAGTATAAAAGAAATAACGGCAATGGTTTCTGAACAGTTTTTAGTGTGATCCTTACTTCCTAAATTCTGAGTGGTGCAGGTAACATTTGTCTGGTGCAGGTAATTTTCCATGTTACTTGAACCAGTTCAGGTATGCAGAAAGGAGTATTTCGAGCCCTGGCTATGCATACTGACAGTATTGAAGCAGTTTTTGCTTAACTTCCATTGAAAGTAGACCATTAAATGCACAAAATTAATAGACTGATCCTATAGCCCTGACCACCTCTGTCAAAACATAAAATTTGACAGACATGCAGCCACTCTCATTGGTCAAACCACTAATTGCTATGCTATCATTGGTTGAACTGCTAATTGTGATGGACACTCAGAATCGATCTATTTGGTATGATGAGGGGTGCAGTCACCAACAGGCATTGGACACAAAACTTTACTTTCGTGTGATCATCTACTTTCCTACAATAAATAGTCAATAGAAAAAAAATTATCATCAATTCTATAATTTAGAATATAAAGTCTGTGTCGATGCCTGCACAAAAAATACTATCATCTACTAGTTTGTAAAGGGAGAAGATCTACAACAAATGTAGCTATTATGTCTGTTTTCCATAGAACAACGTTAGTAGTAGTAGTAAGAGGTACTCACGAGTCTTTTTCTGTAGGATGAGGCTCGTACGTTAATCTCTCGTCTACTGACACATAGTTTGAAAACGTCAACTGCAACACGGAAGAACAAACAATTAATTTCATAAATATCATAAACAATACTGTCATGGATTTCTGAAGGTTATAGAAAGCCTACAAATGCCAAGATGATCCATTTGCATATACATGTACATGTAAGCTGCATGATAAGATTGCCTCTCGATTAACAGAAACTTACATTAGTTGACTGCAGAACCATGGTCTTCTTCTCTGGGTCTACCACAGAGTGCTCGCTGACGTAGCACGTGTCTCCTCCCAACATCTGGATTGGTAAAAACTGGGGCGAAAGGAAAAACAGAAACACGTCATTTGAATTGCACATAAAACAAGAAGATATCAAGGATTTTGCACCTACATGAAGTATGTAGAATTGTTGTGAATTTCTTCACTGATTCTCTGCAAATTCCATTGTTCCTTCCTCCCAGCCTGCAGGGAGACCCATTTTGACCTCCAATTTGGCCTTACTTTCAGTCTGTCTCTGTGGTTACACCATTTCCCCCCACTTCCTGTGACCCTACTGTATCCAAATACACTAGGGACACGTTAAAAACGAACAAACACACCCAAAACAAAACCTCTGTATGCATAACAAGAGCATAAAAGAAAACAATGGATACTAAAGACATATATTGACATAAGTACTTGTACCTACTGAATATATTTATATATGGCAAGGTAGAAGTTTTACTGCTTGTATACATTGTAAGGGTTTTTGACCTCCAATTTAACCTTCCTGTCAGTCTGAGGTCACACCATTTCCCCCTTCACTTTACAAGCAAACAGACAGAAAAACACAAATTAAACAAAACCTTAAAAGCTTCACAAAAATGTGCGAGATGTCGGTTAGCTTAAGGAATGAATCCACTCTACTATATACAGTACTTCATAAACAGAGGTAAAGAGTGAACCAACCTTTTTGATAAAGGACCCTAGTCCCCACTCCGTACTGAGAAGCCTGTGTGAGTGCAGCTTCCCTTCTCTATCCACCCTCCTGTCCAACACGTCCACCCCGACAACACTGGGGTTCATCGGGTTGGGGTACTTTCTCCACGCTGCCTGCGCAACCGTGTCCCACGGATGCCTGAAAGGACGAGGAACAATGATTGGTCAAACAATGCATCATGATCACAGTCCAGGGCTCAAACTACCACATCTACCACATATGAGAGTTATTACCTTTGCCAAGAAGGTTATGTTTTTGGTGGTGTTTGTATGTGTGTATATGTTTGAGTGTACATGTATGTAGTTTAGCATGATAACTCAAGAAGCTAAGGATGGACTGTCAATTTGTCATGTAACTTGGTAGATGGGTAGGTCTTGATAAGACCTCGAAATTATTAGATTTTGGGTTCCCTGGCGGCTTGTTGCAGGTAAAATTGGAGCTGTGCAGGCATTTCTGATGTCTACCTGTACCTAACATGCACTGGTCCATGTTTTGAAGAGTGTGCAAGTGTTACTTTGAGGATTTTTGTTTGCTGTACTGATGATTTGTGTTGTTACCACACGTGAAATGCTAAATAAAGAAAATTCAAATGGTTTCTTGAATGTTTGCAGTTTGATGCATACTTCATCAAATCTAAAATTTGTCAAGTGCAGGTTACAGTGTATTTCCAATGCTACCTGTTCAGGTATGCAAAAAAGTAATCAAGTGCTGCTTTTACTTTCCTAAGTTTAACTGGTCAAACTTTGAAAGTACATATTTGCATAACACGTGGGGGTTTTAAATGACACAGTGGCATGCCCCAATTAAGTGTTGTACTTTGTGACCTTACACGTACTTGTACATTGCATATCTACGTTACGATAGTGACGAGTGATGCAACACCCAGACTGGGTTTTAATTCAAAGTTAGCTGCATCGTTTGGGAGTATGCATTAGCACATTGCATGTAATAGTGTAAGGGGTTTCTTCAGAAATATGCACAATTAAACATAGAAAACTAACATAAGTCTGCATTGGTCTCCAGGTGGACCAGTGAATCTATCTTTTAACCTTCTCCCTGCTACCTAACCCGTAACCAAAAGAGAATTGGTAGCCTAACGGCTTCTGCAGTGTGCTAAAGGTTAATAATGACTTACTCCATGTACTAGACCTCTTGGTTTTTGCACCCGGCATCCTCCACAACTGCTAGTGCCATTGTTACCCTCGTAATGTTAACCGCACCGATGGAATGCAACCTCTCTTTTTTTACTTGTGTAAACAATGTGATGGCTATTTATAACTTGGTAACAAAAAGGTGGAGGTGATCGTAGGGTGTTAGGTAACATTAAAGCTGCGTAGGCCAAGCCGGCAAGCTCATAGCGCCAAGAGAAAATTTCTACCTGTCTACAATTTTGTTTAAAACAATTTGCAAGCGTATGACAGTAAAATTCCATAGCAACACTTAGATTTACAACAATTCAATGCGAATGCTCAAGTATCAATGTGGTAGTGTTACAGTATTTTTAAAGTTTAGACTAGACTTCTCAGAGTTCTCCCATCCTTTTTTTTATACTACCCTATCGTGTCCACTAGTCTGACGTAACCTAAAGGCGTTTCCTTCCTTAGCTGCTAGTGCTAGGGTTTGACGAATTATTATGGTTTTATATTCAAGAATAGATTGTTACTGACAGGCTATAGCAATCAATTAACAATCTTGTTAATGTTAAATCAGATTTTGTACAAACAGATATAGCAAAAGACTCAACGAACTTAGTTAAACGAAATTCTACCTATCCAAAACTAAACATGTCTTGCGTATTCTTAGCACTACAGCTATTCTAAGAACCGGCATGTGACTAAAGAGTGTGATGACGTAAGAGATAGGTGGAAGCCTTTCCCCGGTGCCAAATTTGGGGTCAACCGATATACTGGACTCTAAACCTACGTTTCTTCTTCCGTCAAGCCATCACATGTCATCAGGAATCTAGGACGCTCCATATGAATACAGCAGTGTCTCTAAGCATGTGATATTTCAGTGTCAAATTCTTTACGTACGGACCAGACGCCCCCCTCCCCCATGCTAATGTGACCTACTTTTTATTTGTAAAAGACAACGTGCTACCGGCATCTTGCGTAATACCGCCCACAATCGCCAGGTTCTGGTTTTGTAAGCAATCTACGGCTATGTGGTTATGTAACACATGACGACAGTGGTTTTACAAACTTAATTTTTCTGGTTTTGATGTTGAAACAAAGGATTTGGCGCCGGTTTACATAGCTTGGTCTTGGCGGTCACCGTGCGACGTCACCAAGATACACCGGTAAAAGTGTTCTCGAACATGACACTGGCATCTTAATCTAATTTCTCACCTAAATGTGTGTTCTGACGTCCAGATCTTCATCCTTCTTCTTCCCTAGACTCGGAAAACCGTTCACCTCGACGAGGAATGATTTGTGCGACCGTTCTCGAGTACTATCGCCGGTGACAGTGCAGTGCGACCCGGTCTCTCTCCTTGCCTGAACCTCCCGGTCAGTGCGCTCTGACTTGCACAATTTTCAATGACGACAACATGACGTCCACACATGTGACGTCAGTACGCATTCTTACCCTTATATGGTTAAACAGTCGCTCATCCCCTTGCCTTTGTGAGCAGACCTCTCATTGGTCAAAGTGAAAGAATAGTCGATGTTTAGACCAATCAGGAGAGGTTTGACTAATGTTGTGTGACGTTATTTTTAGAGGTCTCGCGAGAAGGAAGACGGACGCCATTATCGTGCAGGGCGAGAAAAAGCGGTAAGTGTGTGCGGGATTTGGCGGGACTGCCTCCAAACCCCGCGCCTTATGAATCTGGAGTAGGTTGGGGAGCACCTTGTCGAACCTGTTGTCCCAACAATTGTAACAGATGGCTGTCGCACAGGACAGAAGCGGTGTCAGTTTTTTTATGCAGTTTTTCCGTTGGGGGCTTGGCGCGCAATAATGGCGGATTTCGACGTAAAAATCATCAGAGCAGCGGTCTCGACCAGGAAATGGTCAGGGGCGGAGTCAGATCGACGGGGTGTGAGCCGACCATATACGCTGGACTCCCCCCACGGCCCCAGGTTCCAAACTAGATTTTTGCCCCCACGCTTCCCGTGCCATGGACTATCCCGCTTCAAATCTGTGCCCCCTGCCTATTTATTCTACTGGGACTCACTGCATGTAGCAAACAGGAACTGGTTGCTCCAAACATACAAATACATGCTTACCAATCTGGTACAGCTTATAGTTATACATTACCAACAGGGCTTGAAATCCTTTTTTCTGCACACCTGCACTGGTATTGAAAATTACCTGCACCAGACAAATTTTCCTTGCACCACTCAGAATTTAGGAAGTATGGATCATACTAAAAATTGTTCAGAAACCATTGCCACAATTTCTTCTGTACTTCATAGGTGGTAACAGTCAATGCAGGAAGAAATAAAGATTCACATAAGCCTACATGTATAAACAAAAACAAAAAAAATCTTACAAACCCAGTACATGGACTGGTGCAGGTCGACAGAAAAACCTGCACAGCTCCAATTTTACCTGCACTAACCTGCATATGCAGGTGGGATTTCCAGCCCTGTTACCAGTAACGTTAGTATGTGTGGTCACCTTCATCACATTCCCAACACTACAGTATAGAAAAGGATAGCCTGGATGCCAGACTGTTTCCAGGGCCTACATAGGCCAGCTAGCACCTCGGCTCCAGGGCCAACATGCCCCCAAGAAAATGTTACCACAGCCCAAGGGATTGATATTGCCTCGCATGCCATATGGGTCTGGCATCCAAGCTAAGAAAAATAAATCATCACTACCTCTTTACATCACTAAACTAAAGTAAACATTAGTACTAGTAGATATCTGCTGCTATGCAATTTGGTCTTTACACAATCACTATGGTTTATCAGTCATCACACTTATAAAAAGAGCACTAAAGTTGTGAGGAGGGTGTTATTTTCCAATAAATGATTTTAGGAAGTTAAAATAAAAGGCATACTATTTCACATTATGTGCTTAATTAAGTACCCACTAGTCATGCCTGCAAGAAATGCATTAGTACTAATGAAAACTTTCCAAATACCCTGTAAGCATTCTTTCTTTCTGCTGTGTTCACACTAATCTCCAAGCAGATCCTACGGTGGCAAGGCAGTGTCCATTGGCCAGAGGAGTGTCCATTAGCCACCGGGGCGGATGAGGACTCTCTCTAGATGGCCAGTTCTAACTGTAACGCTTTTGCCGCCAGACATCTGCTTGGAGATTATGTTCACAATACAAGCTCTCTGTGACACATAGTACTGTATAGTGTAATACTTACTGTACTGTACATAAAGTACTGTATAGACTATAGTGTAATGTACTTACTACATACATTTTTTGTACATAAATAAACTAACACTCTTTCTTCACATTTTCAGAGTTTAATTAGCTAAAAGACTTGTGTGGAGGAAGGATGGCTGGTGAACAGCTGACAGATGTGGTGCAGCTGGCTGTCAGTGAGATTGCTACAGGTGAGAACCACATAATGGTACTGGGGGCAAGGTGGTCTTGTGGTTTGTGTTGTTGACATAGAATCTAAAGGTTCTGGGTTTGAATCCCTAGTATCACTCACAGTAGCAGGCCGCAATGCTGTGTCCTTGGGAAAGGCACTTTACATTTTTTCTCACTCTACTCAGGTGAAAATGAGTACCTAGCTTCGGTTACTAGTAGGGACGTCTTCTCAGATGAGATGTAAAGCTCCCGTGTCTTAGAACACTACAAGTTGTACAACAGTAACACAACAAGCATGTTAGACTTTAAGATCCCACCGCACTTGTTAAGTAGTAGGGGTCAATCCTGGTGTAAGTGGATCAAACTTAGCACAGTTAGTAGTTACAGTCTGGTCTTATGCAGCTTGTACAAAACAGGTGTGTTATGCCTGAAGGCAGTTGACCCGTTATGCAAAACAAACCATATAGTCTGTACTACAGAATTGTTTCAGCTGCAAGTATAAAACACCACTGAAACCTACCTCCAGTACTCTCCACTAAATCTCTGGATCTATGATCCATCCGTACTGATTCCAGGTGAGCTGACTGAAGAAGAACCATCTGCCAAGCGGATGCGGCGGATGGAAATCGTCATGCCAGAAACTACCCAGCCAGAGATCAGTAGGGACGAGTCCAGCTCCATCAAAGTAAGGAAACTGTTGATCTTCACTTGGTACTTCTGTGGCGGAAGTATTGCTTTGGGCGGCGCTAATTTATGCTTGGTTTGTATGTTTGGGTTCCATAGTGGGTGGGCAGAGATTGGGTTTCACTTGATTGACGGTTTGACACGGTATTGTGTGGGTTCAAAGATGTGGTTACCAGGAATGTATGAAACATAAACCATGGTGTAATAGCAGAGTAAGTTTTATTATACAATCGTATGAGTAATGCATTGTGTAATGTAATTCATGTCATTCACTAAATGTAATTTACTAAATTTCTGTTGTTGTTTTTTTATTTTCTAGTCCATCTTGTTCAACATGAATAAGGCCATCTGCCTGCGTCTTGAGGGGATTGAGAACAAGGTGGAAGGGCTGAGTAACCGCACCAAGGTTCTTGAAGACAAGGTTGACGGGATAGTGCAGACAGTGAAGGAGCTGGGAAATAGACCTGCTGTCACAGCTCCAACCACCTCACGGAAACAGTATGTTTGTGTTTTTGTTACCTTCATGAAAATGGAAGTATGGTTTTTTGTTTGTGTGTCTTTCTGTGTGTATGTGTCTGTTTCCCTATATTTGTGGTAAGTATATTTTAAGGTGATTATTTTTAGAAGACCTGGATGGCTTGTGATAATATTTAGTATGTGGGTAGGTCTTTGGAAGGCAAAGGTCAAAAGTGGGCCTCCTGGCTGTTGTCCTTGGTACTGCAGCAGAACTTCTGTTCTGTTTATCTTTTGTCCTGGACATGCAAGGGTTTTGATTTTTTGGTGGCAGATAGCTTTTCATGTGAGGAATAAGTGGTGCATGTTTAATTCTCCTAGCAGCCTGTTCTGTAACTGCATGGGCTCTTTGGTCGAAATTTTTCAAAGAGGATAAGTCAAGAAAGGAACAATTTTTTTTTTTACCTGCATTAAAAGTGAGCTTCGTAGGAGGTATTGTTTTTGATATGTCTGTCTGTGTTTACTGATTTGGATACACAAATGACAGTACTAGTATTTCATTCAGTGGTATTGTAGCAAGCGTATACATGTAGAGTATGGTTACTGTTAGTTACAATTTTCATAATATCTTCTGTCATATTTTCTCCATCAGGCACCACACCCCTCGAAGACAGAGTACCATCGTTATTGGACTGCCGGCAAATTCGGGAAACCAGTCTCAGAGTCAGGACCAGAGCCTATCCACACATAGTACAGATAACGAAGGTAGGTATATAAGGCCACTCCAATTTAATTTGTTGGTTCTCGGATTTTTCCAGAAAAAATATGAAGCGACAGGGCGAAGAAAATAAAAAAATAAAAACAGGCCTGAGCATCCTATTACAGCCCCAAATGCTACGATAGGAGCCATGAAGTCAACACAAAAGGCTGGGTTAAAATTTAAACAATGAATTTTGAACTTTCAATCAAACCACTGCATTGATAGATGGAAAAACTGTAACAACTAGGAAGAAAAGGACTTTCTTCAACTGTTTGGGGCAAAATATGAGTATTTTTGAGTTGATTCAGAACCAGAATCTTTTTTTTTTTTTTTGAAAATCAGAAAAAAACGAAGAGGCGAATCCGAGAACCAACAAATTAAATTGGTGTGGCCTAAGGCTTTGGTTAGCCACTAACACAATCTCTTGATGTCAGGGGCTGATTGGACTTCTAAAAAGCTTGTGCTCTGACTCGAGTGAACCATTCTTATTTCCAAAACTACCAATAGGAGCCCAGGGTTCTTTATCACTATAAAAATCAGTCCAATAACAGCTCAGGAGTCTGTCACTCTTGAAACCAGTCATCACAGCCTCCAACACTAATGGTAACAGACAGTTCTCAGTCTGACAATAATTGGTCCATGTTAGCACATATTCATAAATCAAATAAGAATTAAGACGTTTGCAATTCCCAATGATTTAAAGGTGTTTGCTACCAAGCTTCTAGGTGCCTGACCAGTAGAAGGGCCACTAGAAGCGTGATGTAGTCAGATTAGTCTCAGTGTAAACTTGAGTGTTCATCCACTGTGAAGATCTGCCATCCATACTATGACCCCTATGTTTAGTTCTGTTCGTACATGTATTTCTGTTGCAGATGATGTTCCTACTCCTATTCCAACAAGACTCCAAGAAAACGGAACAGAGGAAATAGGTATGAAGTAGTTAATACAATATATGATTGAACAACATTTTCCATGTCAAATCTCTGGTAGGGCTTCTCTATAGATTGAAGTTTGTCATCACTGAATTTTTCCAACTGTAGCATCATTATTACTGGTGCATATGTTGTATATTTGATGCACAGGGCTCGAAAATATGCATGCAAAGTTGGAGCACCTAATTTTTGACTGTGGGTGCACTGGTGCACCATATTGTTGTGCACTGTACTGATAAAGGTACTTGTACACTTAGTCAAGTCTACAGCATAGTCACACATTAAAATGTCAGAAAAAAGAATAAAACCATTCTGATATTACTTATTGAAAATGTCAAAAAGTTAGCATGTATATAATTTCAAATCAAACTGTGAAGAGAAGCAGTAAGGTTTGTTATTAATTAGGTTTTGTTGATATTTGTTTTTTTTTAGTAGTGTGCTTGCATCTGGGCTCTAGCCAGCACCCATTTTTCTGTCAATTGCCGGAACTTTGCAGCGTGCGACGGAAAAACTTTTAAAACAAAATCCGTCGGCGTCAACCTTCATGGACAAAATCAACAAAAAACTTGGGTAAAAACATCCAAAGGACCACCAACAATCACTCTCAACCCCATGATTTGCCTCTCAAAATGCCGGAAATTGCATTTTTTAAGGCTTGAACCACCAACCACCCCCCACCCCCGATTACGAGTGCCTTTGCCGCTCGTGTCGTGCCTACGGCGCTCCCCCACCCAGATCCAATCATAAACCTGGGCTGACGGGAACAAAATTTTGAGCTGGCTAGAGCCCTGGCACGCACCAAAAATTTTTCCTGTGCACCTAAATCTTCAGGTTAGAATTTGGAGCCCAGAGTTGGCATTGTTAAGTTGTACACGTACAGCTATTGAACCAGGTCGGGATTATTGTTGGGCTGGGCTATAGATGATGTGTGTCTCACAGCCGGGGCGACCGTGGCCGTGCCAGACCCAAAGATGAAGGACGAAAGCGGAGAAGTAGAGGAGGAGCAGGGCAGGAGTCAGGGACAGCGGTTCGGCCCAAACGTACAGTTCATCACGCTCAACTCTGAAGGTTGGTAAATCCACTGACTGTTTAAACTCTTTTGGCTTTCAACCTCATCAGTAAAAAAAAACTACCCAAATTCTCACCTTCCAAACCATCATTTGGGGAACACAAATTAG
The DNA here is from genome assembly GCA_013266295.2 of Branchiostoma floridae x Branchiostoma japonicum. NCBI lineage: Eukaryota > Metazoa > Chordata > Leptocardii > Amphioxiformes > Branchiostomatidae > Branchiostoma > Branchiostoma floridae x Branchiostoma japonicum. The sequence continues at coordinate 14,651,973 of CM023829.1, read as the reverse complement.
AACAGTCAAACAGAAAGTTAGAAATAAAATACAAAGCAAACTATATGATCCCCAGTATTCATTTTGCACCATCACATTCAAGGAAAACACAATAGTCAAAGCACTTTCTCAAGTGAGGGATAAATGGAAGAGGCTGTTGGCTTTCCTTGCAAAGACATACATGTAGAGTGCCATCTTGCAGTTGGTTTAAGAACTGCAACTTAGAGATATTCCTAGCTCCATAGGCCAGAGGATTTAACAGTAAATCTTGATGGTTTAATTAATTTCCATGTGTGGTTTAAAGGGGGGCAAAACTAAATTTTTTTTAGTCCACTGCAGTATAATAAATATACCACAAAGTACAATTCTTACTTGTTTTACATTAGTCCATGACAGATTAGCGTTGTTACACCATTTCAAACTCGCACCTTTAATCTAATTTAATCACTGAGGTCTCACGTCCTTTGACCCTTGTGACGTCAGGCCACAGCCACCACGCATCTCACAGCACTAAGTTAATCTCCAAGCATATCTTACGGTGGCCAAAGACAGTATCCAATTGGCCAGACAGTTACCATTAGCCACCGGTAGCTAATGGTAACTGTCTGGCCAATTGGATACTGTCTTTGGCCACCGTAAGATATGCTTGGAGATTAACTTAGTGCTGTGAGATGCGTGGTGGCTGTGGCCTGACGTCACAAGGGTCAAAGGACGTGAGACCTCAGTGATTAAATTAGATTAAAGGTGCGAGTTTGAAATGGTGTAACAACGCTAATCTGTCATGGACTAATGTAAAACAAGTAAGAATTGTACTTTGTGGTATATTTATTATACTGCAGTGGACTAAAAAAAATTTAGTTTTGCCCCCCTTTAATGGAATCTTCTTCCGCGAAGTCGGTTCATGGTTTGGCTTGTGCACATGCACTGTGGGTAATATGTCAAAATTGAAGGCCCCTGAGACATCAACAAACTGTCTGTTCCAAAGACTTACCTTTTCCACTTGTACCTACATGTACCAGAGGACTACCCTGGGGGGACCTGGCTGGGCGAGGAAAACAACATAGAGATGAGAGTCAGATGCCCCATCACACCATCGTGAGTAAATAATCATTCATGGTAGCAATTTCCACAATGAACCATTGGGCACATTCAAACCAAACATTTAGTAGAAGCTGCTTTGTTTTTGATTACATCACTGTACATGTTCATTATCTTGCTAGTATCCATGTATGCCTGAGGTTTTGTTTTTGGTGTGTATTTTTGTGTGTTAACGCTTGTGTTTCTGTACATGTAGTTCTTTCCATATCCTAGGCATGTCGAGGACAATGACAGCAAGTTACATGTAGTTCAAAGGTTTTCTTATTTCCAGTGTCCTATTCAATGTTGTGCCCTAAAATAGTAATATGAAAGGCACTTTCCTCCTTGCATCATCTGGTGGAGTAGCAGCTAATCTGTTAAAAGAGTGTTGAAACACTGATGAGGACACAGACTGATTGGTGTTACCAATGTGCCAAGAAGTGCACATTTGCCACTAAGAACCATATTTTTTTCTTCTAAACATTTTGTTTCCTGTTGTGTTTTTTTCCCCAGAGACCTGCTGCACATCCACCAGACGTGTCGGACCGCCGAGCGGATGGCGCTGATCCTGCTGGACTACCTGTTTGACAGGGAGACCCAGGCCATGTCTAACATCTCCGGCATGGGCAGGCACGGCAAGAAGCAGCTGGACCCACTCATGATATACGGCATCAGATGTGAGTCTGTATCTGTATAGCCAGTATAACCGCCCTTTGGCATAACACACCAGCTTTGCAGGCACGCGGCGCGGCGGCAGCTGACTACAAGTCACACTTCTTGCAGAAATTCTGTTGGTCATGTCCCTAGCCTGACTGCATCATGCTTCTAGCAGCCCTTCCACTGGTCATACCCTTAGCCTAATTACATTTTGTACATCATGCTTCTAGCAGCCCTTCTGCTGGTCAGGCCCCTAGTGTAGCCTGACTACATCACACTGCTAGCAGCCCTTCCACTGGTCAGGCCCCAAGCCTGACTACGTCACGCTTCTAGCAGCCCTCCCACTGATCAGGCCCCTAGCCTGACTACATCACGCTTCTAGCAGCCCTTCCACTGGTCAGGCCCCTAGCCTGACTACATCACGCTTCTATCAGCCCTTCCACTGGTCAGGTCCCTAGCCTGACTACATCACGCTTCTGAGCAGGCCTTCCAGGGACAAGTTTTACCTGCACCACTTACGATTAAGGAAGTATGGATCATACTGTTCAGAAACCATTGCCATTATTCCTTGTAGTTTTACACTTCATTCAGAATGTAAGTTACAGTCAATACACATTCAAGTAAAAATTCACATCCCCTATATGAACCCATAGGCCAGTGCAGGTTAGGTGCAGGTAGACATCAGAAATACCTGCACAGCTCCAATTTTACCTGCACTAACCTGCATATGCAGGTGGGAATTCGAGCTGTGGTTTGTATCGAGATCATTTTACTTAGTTTGCTAATCATGTCTTTCACCGTTGCCTGCAGGCCACTTGATCAGCAAGTTTGCGATCACGGATGCAGACTGGCACAGGATCAAACAGAACATCGACTCCAAGTGTCGGACATCCTTCCGGCGCAGACAGCGGGGACAGCCACTCACGGTGAAGGCCTTCGCCCGCAAGCTGCCCAGCAACATGCACACCGTGTACGCCCAGGAACTGCACACAGTCCACCCCGAGGCACAGGCAGACCAGTTGTCACAGGTTAGCAATATTATTTACATAAATCTATATGTATAGACTATACATGTAGCTAAAATTTACACAATTACTACAATTTACATATGTAACTGCAATTCTACAATTTTCATGCTACTATGGTGCATGTACCTAAAGTTTAGATGTCACTGCAATTTACTTGTAATCACAATTTACATGTAACTACAATTTGCATGCAATGGTGGCAAGTATGCTGCATGTAGCTACAATTTACATGTCACTTCAATTTACTACAGTTTACATGTAACCTCAATTTGCATGCTATGGTAGCAACTATGGTGCATGTAGCTAAAATTCACTTGTAGTGGCAACTATGGTGCATGTAGCTAAAATTCACTTGCAGTGGTGGCAACTATGGTGCATGTAGCTAAAATTTACTTGCAGTGGTGGCAACTATGGTGCATGTAGCTAAAATTTACTTGCAGTGGTGGCAACTATGGTGCATGTAGCTAAAATTTACTTGCAGTGGTGGCAACTATGGTGCATGTAGCTAAAATTCACTTGCAGTGGTGGCAACTATGGTGCATGTAGCTAAAATTTACTTGCAGTGGTGGCAACTATGGTGCATGTAGCTAAAATTTACAATGTCAAGACATATACATGTAGCTATAATTTACATGCAGCCATAGTCATGGCAACTACATGTATGGTGAATGGAGCTACATGTACAATTTAATACAATTACATTTAAAATGTAGCAACTACATGCTGTATGTTGCATGTAGCTACAATGTACATGTACATCAGGGCTAGAAATTCATTTTTAGGAATAGTTGCACTGGTTCACAAGTTCCTGTGGCATTATTACCAGGGGTCGAAATAGATTTTGGGGCCAACTTGCACTGGTGCAGATGAAAAAAAAAATACTTGCACCAGAAGAAAAATAGTTGCACCCCCCAAAAATAAAGCGAACACAACCAAAAGTGCATGTAGTAACTTTAATAAAAACTTCATGGATTCTGGTTTTGTTCCCTTTCCAGTTCTTTATTGGGTATTTCTACAGGTACTGGTAGTAACAGCGGATAAAGCAAACTTGCACCGCGGTGCATACTGGCAAAAAATTAGTTGCACGACACCAAATTTACTTGCACCAAGTTGCACACAGAGGGGTATTTCGACCCCTGATTACTAACATGGAAATTTGATATACATGTACAAAGTTTTAATCAATAGTAATCTCATTTTATGTGTAGAACTACAAGTAGTTCCTGCTGGTTTAGATAGTGTACATGTACATGCTGGTGATCGCTTTGTGTTGTTCCATCCCTTCAGTTGGCAGTCAATCAGGGTGACATGGAGGTTCACATCCAGGGGACGGCCATCCAGCCGGGCGACACCGTGGCCGTCACACAGGGCAACCAAGTACACCACCTCCATATCACACAGGCTGACGGCCACCATGTCACGGTAAGTAGGGCAACCAAGTACACCACCTCCATATCACACAGGCTGACAGCCACCATGTCACGGTAAGTAGGACAACCAAGTACGTATACACCACCTCCATGTCACACAGGCTGACAGCCACCATGTCACGGTAAGTAGGACAACCAAGTACACCACCTCCATATCACACAGGCTGACGGCCACCATGTCACGGTAAGTAGGACAACCAAGTACACCACCTCCATATCACACAGGCTGACGGCCACCATGTCACGGTCAGCAATGGATTATTTTACATTCCAGTAGGAAAACAAGAAATCGAAGATCTGGGGCTTCCGTAAAATATCTTGGGAATTTCTGATTTTTTTTACATTACTAGTATGCGTTTTTTTTTTACTGGCTCCCATAACTTAAAGGTACATTTTGTAACTGACATGCATATACAGCAGGAAATGAGATAGGCTTTTTCTGGGACCTTTGACCTAACATCCTGTCAGTTTCCCCAACGTGCCAAGCATTTGGTAATAAATACAGAAACACAAGCAAGGACACAAACAGACTGAAAACAAAACCTCCGTACACGGAGGTATATTAAATGAACCGGCTTATTTGTTAGATTACATGTAGTCCTTGTTAGACTGGTGCAATGTGTGTTGCAGTCCTCTCTCAAACTTGGTTGTCTTATGACCATTTTTTGTTTATGCAAGGCAGGATAACTATACATATTAAAGAGGCATTGAGATTTTGTTTGCAAAATCTTAATAAAAACATCTGTGCGTTTAGGTTGCAGATGGCACACAAGTACACCATGTGCAGATTACGCAGACAGCAGACGGACAACAGGTTGCAGTAAGTATTCCAGTTCAACTCTTTTCGATAAGTGCGATGGGTTCTTTAGCTTGCTCTTGTATTCTTGTTCCATTTTGCTGCTGGTTTCCACGTGAACTACCGTTTACTAACACGGGGCATCCTATTTTTATATCCCCCAGGTGCTTCAGCCAGGTGAAGAAGTGACGATCCAGCAGGTGGCCATGCAGCCAGGTGCCATGTCCATAGACTCCCAACCCACCGCCCTACATGGGATGGAGACTACAGAAATCCACATTCAGGAGGGGCAGATACAGGTTGGTTTGTGGAAGTATTGTTTTTGGTCGTGATAGTTTGTGTGTTTGTGTTGAGTCTGCACTGGGACATGGGAATTGAGTCATTTTGAGGTTGAGTTTCACTGGAGTGATGGGATCGTGAAGTCGGTGAGCCTTTGGGGTCATGATGTGGGTCGGGGTGGGCAGGAATGTGTGACATTGGAAATTTGACTGACAGTGCAATTGTGGGAGGAAGTTACTTCATATAATCCATTGTATGAGTGTAATCCATTGTGTGATGTAATTTAATCGGGTATTTCCCTCCGATCAAACAGTACAGTTCCACAGCATTGATGGATAAGGCCACACCAATTTAATTTGTTGGTTCTCGGATTTTTTTAGAAAAAATATGAAGCGACCGGGCGAAAAAAAAAAGAAAATAAAAACAGGCCTAGGCATCCTCTGATAGCCCCAAAAGCTACGATAGCAGCCTTGACGTCCCCATTCCAAGCTGGTTTATAATTCAAACAATGAATTCTGAATTTTTGATCAAACCAGAGCATTGATACATGAAAAAACTATAAAACAAGGCAGACGAGGAGCTTTCTTCAACTGTTTTGGGCAAAATCGGAGCATTTTGCAGTTGATTCAAAGCCTGAATCCAATTTTATTTTTATTTGCAAATCGGAAAAAAATGAAGCGGCGAATCCGAGAACCAACAAATTAAATTGGTGTGGCCTAACCAATACAATCCAAGAAGTGTGAAACCTCCGATTTGTTGTTTGTTGTTTGTTCTGCATGCCCTTGTTAGAGTGTCTTGTCCAAAGCAATACATACATTTTGGTAGAATTCACTTAGCAGGTGTGAATAGAATTTACCCAATACTAGTAGCTAACTACATCTCTGAGGTAGCAATTCAAGTGTGGTCTGTCATTTTCATGATGTTTCAGTCCACAGAATTATTTCGTTGGTATAGGGAATGCATGGGTGCAGTCTGCATGAGGGTAGTGATAGACGCTGATACCGATATGGTTTTGCAAACACACACGTCACACTTGTCGAATTCTGCATAAAGTCTGCTGATTATGTATTCATTGATAGATTATCATTGGAGAATAGCACCCTCCTCCCTAATTCAGTGCTCCTTTAACTTGACCCATGAGTTGATCCTGTTGTGTTTTTTTGTTCCTTTAGCAGATCCAACAGCCAGACGAAGTGCAGATCCAAGAGATCGAAGGTCAGGAGGTCAGCATGCCCCAGTGACCTCCCACATGGCAGAGCCTCCAACATGCTCCAGTCTGTCTGCCGATGTAGCTTGTCATTAATGTCCAAACTTTCTGCCATCTTTTTTTTTGTGTGTGTGCATCTGTTTTGCATGTTGCCATGGTAGTGGCAGCCATGATGGTTATAAGTTAGATTTTTGCTGTGTTAGGTCATACTGATTTGATTATATGGATGACATCTGCACGCGCGTCAGTTATCGCCTGCCCCCCCCCCCCCAAAAAAAAATGTTTGTCACTGCACTGTAAATCTTATAAATAGCAATTATACGTCACAAATTTTTAAAAATATCAAAAATGGATGTTAGTGATGCCAAAGTCTTCCAAGTCAAAGAAGAAATGAAACAACAAAAGTATAGAATATATTTATAGTTTTGTTGTATACCATATTTTGTATACCATATTTTGTGTGTTCATTTTGTTAAACCTTCCTGACAACCTAGTTTTCATTATGAAGGAAACTTTTTTTGTGCCCAACATTTTTTTTTCCATGCAGACTCGCATCACTTTTGTGGTGCCCAGAGGATGGCATCCATATAATCAAATCAGTGTGGCCTCAGGTCCACTTAATGTTGTAAATCAACCTTTTGGTACAAGCGACTGCAAAAGTTGTATACTGATGGCCCTCTCTACTGTAATGTTGATATTCATGAATTATGACTACAGGAAGGGTCTGTTGTTCACTTTCAACCAATAACCTCAAAGAATATTTGCTTCCAACTTGTAAATAAACTCCCCACTTAGATCAACCATTTAAAATTTACCTTCAGATACGCAGCTAAAACAATTATAATGGTTAAGTACTTTACCATGACAGATGTAGCTATATGTAGCTGTTGTATATTGAATAGATGAATCCTTTAGTAATTACATTGCCTTGAATGCAAGCTGTTGTACTGCTCTTCAGTATACAGTACTTCTTTATCAATTTGTACATATTGAATTTAAGGTGACAGTGAAGTGCCAGAATAATGAATTAGCTGGTGTGTTACACCAAACTGGTGTGTTACGCCGAAGAGCGGTTATACCGGCTATTCAGATACAGATGCTGTTGTAATTTTGTAAGCTAAATGCATAGTTCCTTGCACTTAGTAACCTTACCATTGTATCACTAAAATAGACAGTCTAATGTGAAAACAAGTGTTGGAAATATAGATTTTGCTCTTATTTTAATTTTTACCTTTTGGCAAAGTTGCAAATCTAATATTCCAGCCCAGTTACATGTAGAACCTCTCCCAGACTTTTTGATGGGAGCTTTTTTGGGGTTGTTACCTTTTCCCTGGTCTCAAAGTCCTTCCTAACCATACTGTTCCACAGTAGTACAGTACAGTTCATGCAAGGGTCTTACTTTCAATATCTTATAATGGTTAAATTTAAGGCAAGTCACTGTTCTCAATTGAGAGAGATTTATTCCACTTAAATCCAACAGATGTTTTTTGTACAGTTCATGTGTCAAGACATGGTGAATGATCTTGAACTTGTCATAATTGTGGGGATGATCTGTTTTGATATCTGTTTTGATATTCTAGGCATAGGATTCTGTAATTACTTTGAATTGTGGCTGTTGCTTGGACGGGTTTAAAATGAATGAAATCAAGTTTTGACATTTGGAGTCTGCCTCTTCACTGTTACAAGCTTGCTGCCAATGGAGGGTCTTTCATATCCACACTGCGCCAAGGATTAACTTGTAAGGCCACACCAAGTAATATTTATGGATGACGTCCTCTGGAGACCCTAAATCTAATGCGAGAGCGCGGGAAAAAAACAGGAAGGGCCGAAAAAACAAGATGCCTAGATTTGAAATATTATAAGGGACGACAAATGTTAGGACACAAATTGAATGAGGGAACACAGTGTAACAACCAACAAGTCTTTTATTTGTCATGAAAATAGCAATAAATTAGTGGAACAGCAGTTGTCGTCCTGTTCTGTTTCTTTCCTTTCAAGTTTCATCCCATCTTCCCTTTATCTTGCGATTTGCAGCACTTTCGTGACTCTTTGGTCATAGTTACAGGAAGCGGAATTTCTTGTTTTTTTCTGGGAACAGGCCAAAATCAATGCGCGCGCGGACGTCATCCATAAATATTACTTGGTGTGGCCTAATTAAAATCTTGTAAATGTATCTACAGCGTTGAGAAGAGACTATAACCCCCTCGCCCTCACATTACGGTATCACGAAGGGTAAGTAGGCGTCACCTTAAACGCATACCCTGAATTGAATTCGAAGGACTGCTTATAAGAGTTACGAGAGGGATAGACCCTACCATCCAATACTGCGACCAAGACACGTGGATTAACAGCCTACAGCCCGGACAACCTCTAAATTGGCTATGCCTATGGGACATTTAGACTAGGGGACAAATTTCACAGATAGAAGATAGAATGAGACTGCTGGACAATGTTATCTTTTATACAGCCATTAGTGTTTCGATTTTCTGCATTATAAGTAACATATATATGTAACCTATGCTGCATGCTTCCCTTTATGTCACGAAGCCCAAGTAACAGATATTATGCACAAAAAGACCCTTTACAGAGTGGATTGATTCAACACTTTATTAATAGCATAGCCAAGCTTGGGTCTACTACAGTGACAGTAAAACTACATACATATATAAATGGTTCAAATAAAATGCGGCAAAGTAACCTGAGCTTTTTAATAAATATATAAATCTGTCGACCATTCAAAAATATTTTCCTTTGTGTAGAAACACGTAGCTATCCATATGATTTTTAATACCTAGTTAATTGATACAGCTCATATATGCATTACCCATACACCAGGCATGGGGCGATAAATTTTTGTATAAAATGTATGAGTGCTACTTTAATTTTGTCAAACACACTTGAAAACAGTACCCTGAAGTGTAAGAAAGGATTATATGGACGGGTATCACCATCAAATTTCATACCAAACTTTGTGTCGTTAAACCCGCCGTCGCAGTGTTGACAAACAACAATAAAATTGCTTTTTAAAAATGAAACCCCAAAATGTGTAGCTGTATGACGGTAGCAATGCGTGGTGGTTTGACCACAATCTATACTGTTTCCTTGCTATTTTACCATCTGCACACTCTACGTTGTTTTAGCTACGGCAAAAGTCGTTTGGGAGATGCTTAAGCACTAAATAAGGGCAACAGATACAATCCGATATCTGGTGAATGATGTGCAATATTACTTAGAAGTAGGTAATCAAGAATCTAGAAAAGAAAATAAGCCCAAAAGAGGGGCAATATTACGTAATGGCTTTACATAAAGGTTTAGTTGCCAGTTAGACTTAACGTTACCTCTTTATTCAAGGATTGCTTCTTGTCCTCAACGTCTACTCTTAGTATAGTGTACTACATGAATGGCCTAAGGTTTTTGCACTTTTGGCTCAAAATCTATACATCTCATGCTAAGTATCGATCTTAGAGACAATCTATGTTCATTAAAATGTAACTTTTCATCCAAAGATAAGATAAATTTGGTAATATCGATGTTTACAATGTGCTGTTGACGTCTTCTTGATTCATCCGCGGGGCCCTTGGACGCCTTCCCCCGGGGCTTCGCGATCGGGACCTGGATCGAGAACGGGACCTGGATCGAGAACGGGACCGGGATCGCGAACTGGACCGGGATCTTCCGCTCTCACTTCCGCTGGGACTGCCTGGCCTAGAGCCTGGACGGGATCCACGTCCGCTGCTTCCTCCTGGACTGCCTGGGCGGGATCCGGGACGCGAGCCTGGACGGGATCCAGGTCGAGATCCGCTTCCACAGCTTCCACCTGGACTGCCTGGCCTGGAGCCTGGTCGTGAGCCTGGACGAGAACCGGGACGGGAGCCGGGGCGGGATCCACTTCCACAACTTCCACCGGGACTGCCAGGGCGAGAACCGGGACGAGAGCCGGGACGGGACCCACTTCCACTGCTTCCACCGGGACTGCCAGGGCGAGAACCAGGGCGGGATCCACTTCCACAGCTTCCGCCTGGACTGCCTGGTCTGGAGCCTGGACGAGAGCCGGGACGGGACCCACTTCCGCAGCTTCCACCCGGACTGCCTGGCCTGGAGCCCGGACGAGAACCAGGTCGGGATCCACTTCCGCTACTTCCGCCTGGACTGCCGGGACGAGAACCGGGACGGGATCCACTTCCGCAGCTTCCGCCCGGACTGCCTGGGCGAGAACCTGGTCGGGAGCCGGGACGGGAGCCTGGGCGAGATCCTCCTTCGCAGCTTCCACCTGGACTGCCGGGGCGAGAACCGGGACGGGAGCCGGGACGGGATCCACTTCCACAGCTTCCACCGGGACTGCCAGGGCGGGAGCCTGGTCGTGAGCCGGGACGGGATCCACTTCCACAGCTTCCGCCTGGACTGCCTGGGCGGGAGCCTGGTCGTGAGCCGGGACGGGATCCACTTCCACAGCTTCCGCCTGGACTGCCTGGACGGGAGCCTGGTCGCGAGCCGGGACGGGAGCCACCTTCGCAACTTCCACCAGGACTGCCTGGACGGGAGCCTGGACGGGAACCAGGGCGGGAGCCACTTCCACAGCTTCCACCGGGACTGCCAGGGCGAGAACCGGGACGAGAGCCGGGACGGGACCCACTTCCACAGCTTCCGCCTGGACTGCCTGGCCTGGAGCCCGGACGAGAACCGGGACGGGATCCACCTCCACTGCTTCCACCTGGACTGCCAGGGCGAGAACCGGGACGGGATCCACTTCCGCAGCTTCCGCCCGGACTGCCTGGTCTGGAGCCTGGACGAGAACCAGGCTGCGAACCACCATCGCAACTGTTTGATGGGGTGGGAGGTCGTGGGTCGGGACCACATTCATCAGGATCTGGTCCTACAGGATCTGGTCGAATAGGGTCTGGTCGAATAACGTCTGGTCGGATGGGACCTACACCTGGGTTGATTGGGCCACATTCAGTTGGGTCCGGTCCTGTTGGACCAGGGTCGGGGTTCGTGACCGGTCGAGTGGGCTCTGTTATGGAGGGATTTGTCCCTCCATTACATTCTATAGGGTTTTGTCCTGCAAAACTGTCTGGGGGGACGTCTTGATACGCCGGGTTGTTGAAGTGAATGTCTCCAGTCGTTCCCATCTCTACATCAACCAGGTTCGTTGCTGATCCCAAAGCAGTCGATGTAAGCCTGAATGAACAGGATACCAATATGGTCAATTTCCAATTCTAAGCAACTGCACTACATGAAATTCGATCTTTAAGCACAACTTAACTTAAAGCGTGTGTAAAGGTTCTGCTTCTTCACTCTAATGGAAATATGGAACCCTTACGCATGCTTTGATGCATGTTTAAAGATTTTTCGCAGTACTGTCATTATGTGTATCATAATTTCTATAATATATTATCCGTTCGGAAATACGTTTTGACATTTTCTAAGAAGAAGAAATAAACCACTTTTCCAGTTTAACTACGAAACCCCAGTCTCCCTTTCTGTCGAATGTTTACCTTTTTCACACGCAAAGACACACTCTCTAAGACTAATCGGTTAAGCCCCTGTCAACCAAGGTCGGGAGTTCCGGAGCAGTTTGACAAGATTTTAGGCCACGCCTACCTTTCGATACGAATCAAATCAAATTTGAGTTAAATTTGAGTAAAAGTTGATTGCCAATCACGCCCCGACCACTGCTCACCACACCTGAATGTTTGAAACATTTTGAAACATTCGGCTGGCGCAGCAACAGTAGCCAACCTCGCCGAACACCAGCCAATGCTGCCAATCACGGCCGACCTTGCTCCCGAACTACTCCCAACCATGGTTGGGGGAGTTCGGCAGTGTTCGGGAGCCCATATTTGGCTATGTGTGACAGGTGCTTTAGACACGCAGTGTTGTCAGCTAGCTAATGAAGCAGTTGCGTACAAGATTGACAACATGGCAGCACATGCAACGTTGGACAACAAGAGAAACATACGCGTACTTTCCGGTTTCCACCTTAATGGCGTGTATAGTCACGCCAATGAAGAAGACACCAGCAGCGCTTGTGACGGTGACCAGAGCGATCTCCCACGTCTCCATTGCCGGAGCCTCGTTGTCTTTTGGTGTCTCCTCGGGTCCCTGGTCGCCCACCTGTTCCACCTGTATCCCAGTGCCCAAGGAAGCTTCTATAGCCAGCTGCGATGCAGTAAACAAAGGGAAAATGTTACACCGTGACATTGTTGCATGCTAGCGCTGCATGAAAAGTGGTATTTACCAATGACGATAAATGCCAGGTGAGTCTGGTAATGGTTACTTTTGGTATTTGATGATTTAGGCAAACATTGTCCGGCGCAGCTAGCGCTGTCAGGCTTGGGACATAATCACGTAATTGATAAAAATACCACCAGGAGTATGATATGCAGGGCTCACTCCACAAAATGCGCGATTTGCCAATACCGGTAAATATACACAGAAAATATATACTGGCCACGTTTATCGCCTAAAGCAACCATTAACAGACTTAAATGACACTATATTGGTAAATCCCAGTTTTCATGCAGTCATGTGCAACTATCCTTTGGCAATAGGTCGCGCGACCAAGTATTATTCTCAATTTACAAATCATCAATTCTGCTAGCGTTGTGCGACGTTTGCTGTTTTTTTTTCATTTTGAGTCTTGATTAGTATGCATCCTGCAACTTATATCACAAATATTAACGTGAAGCGATATAGTGAAGCTTCTTCAGTCGTTTTTGCATGAACTGAAAAGCACGGCTATGCGCACAGGCTTACCTGGTTGTCTAAGATTGCGGCTTCAAGATTCTGAGCAGGCACAACAGACGTGACATTGTCGAATGGCGTTTCCACATACAGCTGAACATCAACACCATCTGGTGTCTCAATAATTTCTCCAAAAATCACGTCTTGTGGTCTAAAATGTGCATGAAGATAGAAAAAAAAACATTAATTTTGAACGCCAACAAAACGAAGTATCTACATATACCGTTAATCGGATAGCTCTATATCTAGCAGTTATTTCCTGTTGGTAGTTAAAGGCATGTCTTTCTGCAATTCTGCAATCGTTTGTTGCCTGTCTCCTTTAACATTTCTTTATTTGTCAGGCGTTTCAGCTATATATGTTCTCTTTGTAGATTTGCATCTGCATTATTAGCAAGTGTATTGAACCAGATACGTAGGCTTCATGTCAAAAGATAGTTACCTGAAAGTATGAGTGATGTTTTCCGGAAGTTGACAGTCGTTATTTTCTTGGGTACAGAACTCGTTAAGTACGTCAGCAACGGCGACTTGCAATGCCGTGAAGTTCACCTGAAACATTGTTCAAATATATACTCCATAAAGATGCTGATGTCAAAGTTATCTTGAAAAAAAGTGATCAATGGTATGGTGCATGACGCTTTTACTAAATATAGAATTTTAGTTTTATACATTTAGCAAAGGACATACCGATTCCTCAGTGGCCTCTTCTAAAGTGATGATCACACCACCCTGTTCAATCGGTTTAGGTGGAGTGGTAGGTTTTGGTGGTGTTGTAGGTTTGTTCGTTGGTGGTGTTGGTCTGTTTGTTGGCCTGATTGTTGGCCGTGGTCTATTTGTTGCAACTTCTTCCGTTGTAACCGCAACATTTGTCCACATTCCCTCATCGGTAACTGGTGATTGATCTTGAGTGACTGGTGAAGATGTCCAGATTTGCTCTGGAGTAACCGGTACTGGTATTGTTGCATCTTGAAGAAAATGAGAAGAATTGAATGTTAGTGCATATAATAACGATGTACATGTCTTAGTAAGCCGATAGGTGTCTCCAGCAGAAAAGAACAACTCGTTGACAATTTGTCACTGAGCTTAAGTGTGATATGTACATCATATTTATAGCAGGCAACCCGCTTTTGGTATCTTTTGGTAACGGCACGGTCACATTTATCATGGGTCGTCGTACGATTTTTATGTCGCAAAATGCCCAAGAAGGCTGTGACAGAACCAACTGCCGACAAGGATCCAAGACAACCATTTCCCTATATATAATAACGAGACAACTGAATTTTTTACGACATACGCACGAATTCACAAGAATTCCCTTAGTGTCCAATCGTAGGATGATCGTACGACAAATGTGACGAGGCCCTAATTATAAGTTTGGGGATGGATCGTAAGATTCTACTAAGAAGGTGAAATATTTCTTATGTGCCTGTATTCCTGTTTTCACGGATAAAATGGAACGCTACAAGTCTTTGAGACTTACTTGAATGGAAAGCCTGAATGTCCAAGTTGAAACCAGTTCCGCTGACCGTGGCGTCACTGTGGAAGACGATCCAGACCTGGGATGCTTCAGCGCTGACGATTGGTAGCACAGGTATGACGTTACCGGTCAGGAAGGTCACACATCCGGGGTCTGTACCCCATCCAATCAGTACGTAGTCAAGCTGCCACTCCAGGTCCAAGTGTGTGACGGTGATGTGGAGGATGAACCCAGGCGGGGGGTTGACGATCCACATACAGTCTTGGTCTGCGGGGTACGGGCTGGGGTACAGCGGGGAGGACACAGCTCCAGCCGTAAAGTCATCGCGGATGTCTCCACACGTAGCTAAATGGAAAAAGCGCACAAGTCAGGAAACCGTATATTGTAAGGGTCTTTTGTTTTATAGTAGATCAAGGGAAAACATTTCAGATAACTGATGTGACTTTCTAGCATACGATTTGATTTTTGTTTTTGTCTCAGAAAGTATGATTTTTGCAGTTGCACTACATTACCTGTGCACTTGGATCCGGGCACACAGTGGCAGCCATATTCTCCATTTTCGATGCTCCAGACCTGGCCGTTGTGACAGACTGCTGACTCACATACTATCTGATCCCGGCCCACACAGCGGCACCTCTGTTGGTTTCCATCTCCCCATTCTTCTCCTTGCTGTAATGAATGTATTGAAGGTTTAGATTTCTGAGGTTGAAGATTCTTCCTTCCATGTTGCGATGATTATGAAGAAAACAGTGTAAACAAGAAATCGGAGATCACAGACTTCAGAGAAGTATTTTTTGGTTTTTGTGACTTTCAAGTTCACCCCATTTCCTGTACTTGACCTTCCCACTTCACCTCACCTGCCACGAACAGTCAACCAAGTCTCAAGTTCACCCCATTCCCGTGTGTCTGACACAATCGCTAATACTTCTCCACCTTTAAACAGTGTGCACATGCCACAAGGAAGGAGCAAAATGAGAAAGGGAAAACACCGCAAGGCGTATTACGTACCGGATGGTAGCCGAAGCCGTCGCTGCAGCCACAGTCCTCGTACTTCACGCAGGTTTCCCCGCTGAGAATGTAGCCAGCTTCGCACTCGCACCCTTCCACACACGCTTGCGAGCACTGGCTATTGAGGCTTGTGCAGGTAGCCGGGCAGGCAGAGGTACAGTTGGTGTAGTGGCTGTTGGGACCGCAGCTGACGGCTGCAGAAAGGAGTAAACAGAATCCATGTTACTTCAATGCAGTCTTCAATTTCAAAATCTATTAGATAATGTATCAGTCCTTGTCCAAGTCCTGTAGCTAGTGTTTACTAGTACATCAGCAGCAATTATCACCTAAGATCCCGGAACAGGTATAAATAAGCGGTAAGCTCCAGAAAAAAAATCTCACAGCTTCTCTGCAACAGTTATCATCGGAATGCATGGCTAAAATTGGTTTAAAAAAATTAAAAAAACACCCCTGTTTTCAAGTGGTGTAGCCCAAGAATGTTGACATCACTGCCGGCATATAGAGAATCGGCGGGAACTTTTTTCAGTGCCATGATCACCCTTCCAAGCACGATCGAAAGAAGATGAAGCAGCCTGATAGACCCAAGTACACACACGGACTCAGTTGGAAGCTAAAGAAGCAAAGGTGAGCCCGCGATTGTCTCCTTGGGGATGAGAGGGGAACTTTGTGTATGTCAGAGACACTGGGGGAGGGGGGGCGGCATCTGTCACTGTGACGGTTGAAACAATAAAACGAATGAATCCCGTTCCCACAGCAGTCGATGAAGTTACTAACTTCAGTCTTGATCTTTCACATGCACGTTGCGTAGGACGTGCATTTAACTTTGCTGTTGATTTTCAACCGCTGGTTACATAACATGTACTGAGCTTGAACTTTCAAAGTTACAACTGAGCGCCGATCCGATTGCTGTGTAAATTCCATGTTCAAAGATTACTACTACTAGCAACCATTTCCACACAAAACATGGCACATTGTAAGAATCTATGATATATTGTTATTTAAGCTCAGTCGTTTATGATACAGCTGTGATTGCGAGTTAAAGGTAGCATCCTTTACTAGTAGCAGGCTCTACGACTGTGGCTTTTTTCCTGGCCTTTTTAAAATGGTGTAGTTGATAGTACATTTATGAATTTATTGGCACTCGGGTTCTCGTGCCGACCCAATCGAGTACAAATCGAAGTGATATTCCATTACAAGAAGCTCATTATAAAGGCACTAAAAAGGCGAGCATGCTAAGAATATCAGTATGTCACCGTCACTGTCAAGGCCGCTGACAACAAAATGTCATGTTTGATCGTATAACGACGCCTGCCGCGCTTCTCATGCACTGCACTCACAGATGTATTAATGATGGGGTCAACAAAGGAATTAAGTGGCCCATGACATGCTTATGTTTATCTAAGAATTGCAAATCCCTAGACAATAAAGGCGTTAGAGGTACATCTGCTACATACCCCCACGCTTTTTTGCGTCATCGAAATTCAGGACCCTTAAACGCACAGGCTTGTATGCGAGATAGGAAACATGTAGCCAAGTGCGGGACCGTAAAATGTCATAGAATCAGACAAATGGCCATATTTATACTGTCTAAAGAACCACCGTTATAAGTACAGTAACACATGTCTTAGTATATTTTATTATTCTACCATCCGGTGCATTTGCGCCTCCTGATAATATATTTTTACCTTTGTTGTACGAACTCATGGTGGGGTGACTTTTTAAAATTCATGGTTGAATAAATTCCATCAAATCAGATTGTATCGTCAGGACGACCTGTTTGCATGTTTACAACCACAACCGCAACACTACTGTTTATCTACTTCAACTTTTACTTTTATGGTACTTTACTCCTGAGCAAACGTGGCGAAAATAAGGTCACCCTTGCGTATAAAACGTCAATCATATGTCAAAAATCCAATGAAATGAATGAATCGCTGGCCCATTCTGCCAACGTGAAGAGTATGAATGAAAATGTACATTTAAAAAATGTTGCCCTGTTTTACAGAAGACGCTATCTTTTCCAGACAAACATGCCTTCGTACTGTGAAACATAACGGAACACACATTCGTTACAAGGTAAGTCAACTACTGGTATAAAACCAACTACGTTACACATGCATAATACTCTCTATATTGGATACTCTCTTACAGTCCTTCGCTACATATCGATGGTAGGTTGAAATACATAGTGATCAATGAATTCAAAGCTACTTGCGCACTAATTGTCAAAGTTTTAAAGACTTTTCTCCAGACGACAGATACTCCAGAAAACCGTCTAAAATAGACCCATAAACCCATATGTAGACCCATAGCACATCGCTCACGAATATTTTCATTCTGCTGCTGCCTCGTGGTTGAAGAAAAAATCCTCAACGGGGTCGGTTGAAGATAAAGGTTGTTTATTCTTAGCCGACACAGCGGTGCGTTTACTGCATACACGTACTAACATAGCACAACTCACCCGCGGTGCAAAGAGAAAACCTGGAAACGGCGATAGCGAGAAGAAGCGGCAGTAACGTCTCGAGGCGGGGAGCCATCCCGCACGGCGCCCGACTTTTGTTCCTCGCTACCACGTCGGTTAAGTTCCGCTTTTTTTAGTCTGCTAAACCACCCCCAACACAACCGATCCAAGTGCCCGACAAAGCGCTTCTGAAGCCGGGGCAAGTGTCCTGGGCGTTTCCCCACTAAGGGGGCAGTTGACATGTGATAAATGTGCTTTCTAAAGCAAACATGGGCGGATCCCTAATAACGGGCCGTCTCTGTATTTGCTGACCGTACAACAGAAGTGGGCACGTGTTGACTTTGGGTTGTGCCTACACGTCACTGCCTAATTGTTGACACATGGCACTAAAACCCACATTGTGTCTTCTAAGGAATGTGTGGTTTAGAGCAATATGCTGGGTCAATGCGTGCGTGTTAACTTCTACGTCAAGGAACGGCTATAAAAGCTTTCTTGCCACAGAAACAAGTCCTCTGCATACACATGTAAATCAATCATGTTGAAAAGATGTGAGAAAAGCACACGCCCTGGAAAGCGAAGAATGCGGGTTATCTTGCTTCAGGGCGTGTGTGTGTCGATAGAGCAAAGGGCGTTTCTTTTACACGACAATGATTAGAAATAACTATGTGCTTGGGTCATTAGTTTATGGCTTATCAATTCAACATTTTGTGCCCTAGCAACTTAAGACCGCATTTATAATGATAGGCATTGCCCTAAGTGGTTGGCCTTGAGATTGTAAGATAACATGTACAAGCTTTCTAACATCCCCTCCCATGAACTGTGGAACAAATATAGTAGAGTACTGGAGACCATTCCGCTTTTTTTAACAGAAAATATCTCACTAACATCAAAAAAGTTTTGGGACCCAGAATTGACATACACTAGTTCTTGCCTTCCCCAATAAAATTAATCTTACACTCGTAGAACACAAGTGACCGTATTTGTCTGTCGATTGATAACGTCGAGATAAAAGTAGCTGATGGATGACATACGTAGTTGATGATTATGTCACCACCTTTGTTAATACGTCCTGTACATATTGATTTCACACTTTCGTATTATTTCACCATCGCCCCCTTTCTATGCTGGTCGTATGGTGGGTGTATTGATAGGATGACATGGTGATTTTCTCCAACAGAAGAACAAGGAGAATGATATTTCCTTTACGTTACACTTAGTATTCTTATGCTTGATCTGGCTACATGTAGTGAGATAAAAGAGGAGATAGAGCAGTCTTAATAAAGATGAGATCTATGTATGATGTGTAACCTGTCACAGGCCTCTTCATATACATGTACCTCCAATGTAAGTACGAAAATGGATATGATATTAATGGGTTTTATCTATGCTTCTTCAACGAAACAAATAAAGATTAGCACAAGCATTATTAGCACAATTTAACGTACAACAATCGATTGCCCATGTACAAAAAGAGCCCAAAGAATGTTTACTTTATAATCGTCAATTGTATAATGTGGAGGCTGCTTGAATCAGTGTACACCTTTTACATACTTCTATTTTTAAGAAATGTATGAAGAATACTTGAACAGAAAATGTACTTACGACAGAATGATTCATTCCTCCATGAATCAAACGTGATTCCGAACGCATGGCAGGATGCGACGTAGGCCTCGATGTTCTCACAGAGTCGCTCGACATCGCCGTCGTACGCGCAGACGTCATAGACGCAGCTTTCATAAAACTGAGTCGCGTTCACAACACCGTGACAAGCCTGGAAGTCGTTCAGGATGATGCCGCACCACTGGTTGCTCTGGACGATGGTTTCTAGCGCTGGTTGACAAATAGGGTCGACTGTTTCCACTTCATCCGGGCAGCTGTAAAATGTACATCATAGGTCAAAAAAGACAATCGGATTGTCCAGTAATAATAATAAAGATAAGTAATAAATGTCCAATTCCGTCAACACTTGAAACGATTTCTCGGTTATTTGCCATCACAACAGAAATACTTACGTGTCATCCACCACCTTCCAGCTGTTTCCTAACTCAATCACGGTACTGGCCATGGTTCCATTGGGCTTCAGCATGTCATCGGATACATCACCGTTAAAGTTGCCACACATGCCCTGTGTAGCGTTGAGGTACGCTGATGGCACGACGACTTCTAAGCGATGGTTTCCGTCGAAAGACACCCTAAGACCGAACGTAGTGCTGAGCACGACGTTGGTTCCACTAAGCCTCACGCTGATGCCTTCTGCCAAGCTGACTGGTGGAGTGGCATGAAGACCGTCCAGCTGCAGATATCAAGAGCGTGGCAAAACCTCAGTAAATTGAGTGACTATCTACTCAAGTGTATTGAGACCCCATTCAGGTAAATATCCTTGAATTTCTTAATAACAATACATGGCAAAAGGGACAAAATAGAAAAGCACATTTACCGTCACAACTCTTGATTGTCCCAAGATCACAGTACGTCTAAAGATGGATATACGTGCGCTGTCTGTGTAAGATACACGGTCGGAGCCTCTTCTGTCGTTGGTAGCCTGAATCTCAAAGGCCGGAAGGGCGTCCGTCAGTCGGTTGGCCTTTGCAAGAATGTAGGTGCATGCACCCTGGTAATTCAAGTTCCTTCCGTCGAAGGTTAAGTAATGAGGATCGCCCCAGCTAACGCAGATACCTTCCTCGACTAAGGTTTCATCTTCTGAAAAATATGACACAAATAGTGAATTAGATTTTGTTTCCACCCCTGGGAAAAAATTTAAATCATTTGAATAAAAACTTGCAATAAATATATAATGGTCCAAAACTATCAGGCCACTTAGATGAGGTACCCACCAGTACAATTCCTGTCAGGCAAGCAATAACAACCCCACTGGCCATCCTGCAAGGCCCAGAAATATCCGTCATCACAGGTGACGTCTTGACAATGAATATCATCCCTTCCGCGACAAGTACAGACATGGCCGTTCACCTCGCCCCATTCTTCTCCAGCCTAGCAATTGAATATGGACAAGAGTGAATAGTGTATTAATGGCATTATATATTTATATCAACTTATTCACTTCACCGTCTGTAAAATAACACCAGCATTAGAGAAATAACGAGCAACCAGCAAAAAAGGGGCAATATTTTTAAGTAATAAATCTACGGACTTACTGGATGGTAGAACCCATCTTTCACACAACCGCACTGCTCATATGGAACGCAGACTTCACCGCTGAGGACAAAGCCAAGATCACATTCACACGCCTCCTTACAAGGATGGTTGCACTGACTTGGTGCCGCCACATCGGTACAGGTAGCCGGACAGGCGCTTGCACAGGTGGTGTAGTGACTGTTCGCTGGACATGCCAGCGCTGAGGGATAAAGCGAAGAGAATCGGCATCAATCAAGCGACCTCTAGCTATGGTGACATCATGACGACGCACGCCAAAAAGATACCAAAGCAAGCCCAAGCGCCAATTGTGTCTACTTACGACATATCGTTGGTGTTCTCCAATCGCCCAAGTCTATTCCCTGTTCAGAGCACGCTTGCACGTAGGCCTCCAAGTTCTGACAGAGCAGTTCCAAACTGCCTTGGTACTCGCAGACGTCGTAGACACAGGCAGCATAGTAGGCAGCCGGGTCAACCAGGCTGTGACATGTCTGGAAGTCTTCCAAGATCTTGCCACACCGTTGGTCGCTCTCGATGATGGTTTGTAGCCCTGGCTCACAGCTAGGCTCGACAACTGCAACCTCGTCAGGGCAGCTGGAAGACAATTGTCACGACGTGAGCATGTGTCAACCCAACGACATAGAAACTGGATTGCTCCAGCTCCTGGTCTACTGATCAGCAAGACCATAGCATACATTACTCCTGCTACGGAGACTTAAGAATGGCTTCTTTGAACTCGGCTTCATATCTTGTGCTTGGCATAAAGACGGCATTATGTCTCCCCGAAGGAGACCTTAATACCCACCTTGTGTTGGTTTTCCAGCTATTACCCCACTCGTTGGCAGTGGTAGCCATGCTGCCGTCCTGCTTGAGCATGTCATCGTTTTCGTCGCCGTTGAAGTTGCCACAAATGCCCTGTGTAGTGTTGAAGTAGGCTGGTGGGACGACGACTTCCAGGCGATGGTTTCCGTCGAAAGATACCCTGAGTCCAAAGGTAGTGCTGAGAACGACGTTGGGTCCACTCAATTGTATGTTGATGCCTTGCGCCAAGTTGACCGGAGGAGTAACCTGCAGGCCATTCAGCTGCAGGGGGACAAAGTTTCAGTTCAACGACCAACCAAGAAAGACTTGCTGAGAAAGATATAGCTTTACAAGGAGGAAAAGAAGTGCCAAAGGCGATGTGTGGTCGTACTTACCGTCACAATGCGCCCTTGTCCCAAGATCACAGTGTGTTGATAGATGTTTATGAGTGCGCTGTCTGTGTAAGACACACGGTTGGAGCCTCTTCTGTCGTTGGTAGCCTGAATTTCAAAGGCTGGAAGTTGGTCGCTCTGTCGACTGGCCTTGCTGAGAATGTAGGTGCATGCACCCTGGTAGTTCAAGTTCCTTCCATCCAAGGTGATGTAGTGAGGATCGCCCCAGCTAACGCAAATGGCTTCGACTGGTCCACGTTCTATCGCACGAGACAAAGGGAGATAGCAAGATTTAGGCATCTCATCAACGTTGACAACTATAACAGAGAGGGTAAATGATGAAGGTTTAAACTTTTGCAAAGAAGTCTACAAGTAGTACTCACCATCACAATCCGTGCCAGGTATGCAGCGACAGTCCCATGTGCCCTCTTCCAAGTTCCAGAAGAAGCCATCGGGGCAGACCACTTGTTGACAGCTGATATCATTCTGTCCACGGCAGCTACAAGTCTGACCGTTGGCGTCACTCCATTCAGCGCCCAACTACAAAGGAAACCGACATGTTACATGGCATCATCAAGTCGTCCACACGACTCCTCAGTGAAATTCCGCGTTACTGTAAGGGTTTTCCCCAGCTCTTACATCCTGCGGTTTTTAACTCAACGAAAACTTTCTAAAACGTACGGAAGATGTGGTCCAAGAGACCAGGCAGTGTATACACTTTAACAAGCCATTCAGAAACCAAGAATAAAGGACAACTGACCGGGTAGTAGATGCCGTCCTTCAGACAACCGCACTGCTCCTGTGGAACGCAGACTTCACCGCTGAGGACAAAGCCAAGATCACATTCACACGCCTCCTTACAAGGATGGTTGCACTGACTTGGTGCCGCCACGTCGGTACAGGTAGCCGGACAGGCGCTTGCACAGGTGGTGTAGTGACTGTTCGCTGGACATGCCAGCGCTGAGGGATAAAGCGAAGAGAATCGGCATCAATCAAGCGACCTCTAGCTATGGTGACATCATGACGACGCACGCCAAAAAGATACCAAAGCAAGCCCAAGCGTCAATTGTGTCTACTTACGACATATTGTTGGTGTTCTCCAATCGCCCAAGTCTATTCCCTGTTCAGAGCATGCTTGCACGTAGGCCTCCAAGTTCTGACAGAGCAGTTCCAAACTGCCTTGGTACTCGCAGACGTCGTAGACACAGGCAGCATAGTAGGCAGCCGGATCAACCAGGCTGTGACATGTCTGGAAGTCTTCCAAGATCTTGCCACACCGTTGGTCACTCTCGATGATGGTTTGTAGCCCTGGCTCACAGCTAGGCTCGACAACTGCAACCTCGTCAGGGCAGCTGGAAGACAATTGTCACGACGTGAGCATGTGTCAACCCAACGACATAGAAACTGGATTGCTCCAGCTCCTGGTCTACTGATCAGCAAGACCATAGCATACATTACTCCTGCTACGGAGACTTAAGAATGGCTTCTTTGAACTCGGCTTCATATCTTGTGCTTGGCATAAAGACGGCATTATGTCTCCCCGAAGGAGACCTTAATACCCACCTTGTGTTGGTTTTCCAGCTATTACCCCACTCGTTGGCAGTGGTAGCCATGCTGCCGTCCTGCTTGAGCATGTCATCGTTTTCGTCGCCGTTGAAGTTGCCACAAATGCCCTGTGTAGTGTTGAAGTAGGCTGGTGGGACGACGACTTCCAGGCGATGGTTTCCGTCGAAAGATACCCTGAGTCCAAAGGTAGTGCTGAGAACGACGTTGGGTCCACTCAATTGTATGTTGATGCCTTGCGCCAAGTTGACCGGAGGAGTAACCTGCAGGCCATTCAGCTGCAGGGGGACAAAGTTTCAGTTCAACGACCAACCAAGAAAGACTTGCTGAGAAAGATATAGCTTTACAAGGAGGAAAAGAAGTGCCAAAGGCGATGTGTGGTCGTACTTACCGTCACAATGCGCCCTTGTCCCAAGATCACAGTGTGTTGATAGATGTTTATGAGTGCGCTGTCTGTGTAAGACACACGGTTGGAGCCTCTTCTGTCGTTGGTAGCCTGAATTTCAAAGGCTGGAAGTTGGTCGCTCTGTCGACTGGCCCTGCTGAGAATGTAGGTGCATGCACCCTGGTAGTTCAAGTTCCTTCCATCCAAGGTGATGTAGTGAGGATCGCCCCAGCTAACGCAAATGGCTTCGACTGGGCCACGTTCTATCGCACGAGACAAAGGGAGATAGCAAGATTTAGGCATCTCATCAACGTTGACAACTATAACAGAGAGGGTAAATGATGAAGGTTTAAACTTTTGCAAAGAAGTCTACAAGTAGTACTCACCATCACAATCCGTGCCAGGTATGCAGCGACAGTCCCATGTGCCCTCTTCCAAGTTCCAGAAGAAGCCATTGGGGCAGACCACTTGTTGACAGCTGATATCATTCTGTCCACGGCAGCTACAAGTCTGACCGTTGGCGTCACTCCATTCAGCGCCCAACTACAAAGGAAACCGACATGTTACATGGCATCATCAAGTCGTCCACATGACTTTTCAGCGAAATTCCGCGTTACTCTAAGGGTTTTCCCCAGCTCTTAAATCCTGCGGATTTTAACTCCGCGAAAACTTTCAAAAACGTACGGAAGATGTGGTCCAAGAGACCAGGCAGTGCATACACTTTAACAAGCCATTCAGAAACCAAGAATAAAGGACAACTGACCGGGTAGTAGATGCCGTCCTTCAGACAACCGCACTGCTCCTGTGGAACGCAGACTTCACCGCTGAGGACAAAGCCAAGATCACATTCACACGCCTCCTTACAAGGATGGTTGCACTGACTTGGTGCCGCCACGTCGGTACAGGTAGCCGGACAGGCGCTTGCACAGGTGGTGTAGTGACTGTTCGCTGGACATGCCAGCGCTGAGGGATAAAGCGAAGAGAATCGGCATCAATCAAGCGACCTCTAGCTATGGTGACATCATGACGACGCACGCCAAAAAGATACCAAAGCAAGCCCAAGCGTCAATTGTGTCTACTTACGACATATTGTTGGTGTTCTCCAATCGCCCAAGTCTATTCCCTGTTCAGAGCATGCTTGCACGTAGGCCTCCAAGTTCTGACAGAGCAGTTCCAAACTGCCTTGGTACTCGCAGACGTCGTAGACACAGGCAGCATAGTAGGCAGCCGGATCAACCAGGCTGTGACATGTCTGGAAGTCTTCCAAGATCTTGCCACACCGTTGGTCACTCTCGATGATGGTTTGTAGCCCTGGCTCACAGCTAGGCTCGACAACTGCAACCTCGTCAGGGCAGCTGGAAGACAATTGTCACGACGTGAGCATGTGTCAACCCAACGACATAGAAACTGGATTGCTCCAGCTCCTGGTCTACTGATCAGCAAGACCATAGCATACATTACTCCTGCTACGGAGACTTAAGAATGGCTTCTTTGAACTCGGCTTCATACCTCGTGCTTGGCATAAAGACGGCATTATGTCCCCCCGAAGGAGACCTTAATACCCACCTTGTGTTGGTTTTCCAGCTATTACCCCACTCGTTGGCAGTGGTAGCCATGCTGCCGTCCTGCTTGAGCATGTCATCGTTTTCGTCGCCGTTGAAGTTGCCACAAATGCCCTGTGTAGTGTTGAAGTAGGCTGGTGGGACGACGACTTCCAGGCGATGGTTTCCGTCGAAAGATACCCTGAGTCCAAAGGTAGTGCTGAGAACGACGTTGGGTCCACTCAATTGTATGTTGATGCCTTGCGCCAAGTTGACCGGAGGAGTAACCTGCAGGCCATTCAGCTGCAGGGGGACAAAGTTTCAGTTCAACGACCAACCAAGAAAGACTTGCTGAGAAAGATATAGCTTTACAAGGAGGAAAAGAAGTGCCAAAGGCGATGTGTGGTCGTACTTACCGTCACAATGCGCCCTTGTCCCAAGATCACAGTGTGTTGATAGATGTTTATGAGTGCGCTGTCTGTGTAAGACACACGGTTGGAGCCTCTTCTGTCGTTGGTAGCCTGAATCTCAAAGGCTGGAAGTTGGTCGCTCTGTCGACTGGCCTTGCTGAGAATGTAGGTGCATGCACCCTGGTAGTTCAAGTTCCTTCCATCCAAGGTGATGTAGTGAGGATCGCCCCAGCTAACGCAAATGGCTTCGACTGGTCCACGTTCTATCGCACGAGACAAAGGGAGATAGCAAGATTTAGGCATCTCATCAACGTTGACAACTATAACAGAGAGGGTAAATGATGAAGGTTTAAACTTTTGCAAAGAAGTCTACAAGTAGTACTCACCATCACAATCCGTGCCAGGTATGCAGCGACAGTCCCATGTGCCCTCTTCCAAGTTCCAGAAGAAGCCATCGGGGCAGACCACTTGTTGACAGCTGATATCATTCTGTCCACGGCAGCTACAAGTCTGACCGTTGGCGTCACTCCATTCAGCGCCCAACTACAAAGGAAACCGACATGTTACATGGCATCATCAAGTCGTCCACATGACTCCTCAGCGAAATTCCGCGTTACTCTAAGGGTTTTCCCCAGCTCTTAAATCCTGCGGATTTTAACTCCGCGAAAACTTTCAAAAACGTACGGAAGATGTGGTCCAAGAGACCAGGCAGTGCATACACTTTAACAAGCCATTCAGAAACCAAGAATAAAGGACAACTGACCGGGTAGTAGATGCCGTCCTTCAGACAACCGCACTGCTCCTGTGGAACGCAGACTTCACCGCTGAGGACAAAGCCAAGATCACATTCACACGCCTCCTTACAAGGATGGTTGCACTGACTTGGTGCCGCCACGTCGGTACAGGTAGCCGGACAGGCGCTTGCACAGGTGGTGTAGTGACTGTTCGCTGGACATGCCAGCGCTGAGGGATAAAGCGAAGAGAATCGGCATCAATCAAGCGACCTCTAGCTATGGTGACATCATGACGACGCACGCCAAAAAGATACCAAAGCAAGGCCAAGCGTCAATTGTGTCTACTTACGACATATTGTTGGTGTTCTCCAATCGCCCAAGTCTATTCCCTGTGCAGAGCACGCTTGTACGTAGGCCTCCAAGTTCTGACAGAGCAGTTCCAAACTGCCTTGGTACTCGCAGACGTCGTAGACACAGGCAGCATAGTAGGCAGCCGGGTCAACCAGGCTGTGACAAGTCTGGAAGTCTTCCAAGATCTTGCCACACCGTTGGTCGCTCTCGATGATGGTTTGTAGCCCTGGCTCACAGCTAGGCTCGACCGGTACAACCTCGTCTGGGCAGCTGAAAGACAATGGTGACGACTTAAGCATGTGTCAACCCGACTACATGAAAAGAAACCGGATTTGGCGACCTCCTGCTTTGCTACGAAGACGAAAAGAATAGCTTCTTTGAACTCAGCTTCATACCCTTTGCTTGGTCTAAAAACGGCATTATTTCTCCCAAGAGAAGACCCTGATACCCACCTTGTGTTGGTTTTCCAGCTATTACCCCACTCAATAGCAGTGATAGCCATGCTTCCGTCCGGCTTGAGCATGTCATCGGTGTCGTCGCCGTTGAAGTTGCCACAAATGCCCTGTGTAGTGTTGAAGTAGGCTGGTGGGACGACGACTTCCAGGCGATGGTTTCCGTCGAAGGACACCCTGAGTCCAAAGGTAGTGCTGAGGACGACGTTGGGTCCACTCAATTGTATGTTAATGCCTTGCGCCAAGTTGACCGGAGGAGTTACTTGCAGGCCGTTGAGCTGCAAAGGGACAAAGCTTTAGTTCAACAACCGACCAAGAAAGTCTTGCTGAGAAAGAAAGCTCTACAAGGAGAAAAAGAAGTGCCAAAGGCCATGTATGGTCGTTCTTACCGTCACAATGCGCCCTTGTCCCAAAATCACAGTGTGTTGATAGATGTTTATGAGTGCGCTGTCTGTGTAAGACACACGGTCTGAGCCTCTTCTGTCGTTGGTAGCATGAATCTCAAAGGGTGGAAGTTGGTCGCTCTGTCGACTGGCCTTGCTGAGAATGTAGGTGCATGCACCCATGTAGTTCAAGTTCTTTCCGTCGAAGGTGATGTAGTGAGGATCGCCCCAGCTAACGCAAATGGCTTCGACTGGGCCACGTTCTATTGCATGAGACAAAGAGAGGTAGCAAGAGTTAGGCATCTCATCAACGCTGACAACTATAACAGAAAGTGTAAATGATGAAGGTTTAAACTTTTGCAAAGAAGTCTAAACGTAGTACTCACCATCACAATCCCTGTCGGGTATACAGCGACAGTCCCACGTGCCCTCTTCCAAGTTCCAGAAGAAGCCATCGGGGCAGACCACTTGTTGACAGCTGATATCATTCTGTCCACGGCAGCTACAAGTCTGACCGTTGGCGTCACTCCATTCAGCGCCCAGCTACAAAGCAAACCCATATGTTACATAGTATCGTCAACTCGCTTACATTACGTTTTAGTTAATAATTGAAAATTTATCAATGTAGACAACACGACCGAGAAATTAGGCAGCGCATTCCCTTTAACATGCGGTTCGTGAAAGAAAAAGGACAGCTTACCGGGTAGTAGATGCCGTCTTTCAGACAACCACACTGCTCCTGTGGAACGCAGACTTCACCGCTGAGGACAAAGCCAAGATCACATTCACACGCCTCCTTACAAGGATGGTTGCACTGACTTGGTGCCGCCACGTCGGTGCAGGTAGCCGGACAGGCACTTGCACAGGTGGTGTAGTGACTGTTCGCTGGGCATGCCAACGCTAATGGACAAAGAGAAAAGATTCAAAATCAATGAAGCGACTTGTCACTATGGTGACATAATGGACGACACACCTGGATATACAGACCATCTCAAGCATCATCAGAGCGTCAAGTTTGTCTACTTACGACATATTGTTGGTGTTCTCCAATCGCCCAAGTCTATTCCCTGTGCAGAGCACGCTTGTACGTAGGCCTCCAAGTTCTGACAGAGCAGTTCCAAACTGCCTTGGTACTCGCAGACGTCGTAGACACAGGCAGCATAGTAGGCAGCCGGGTCAACCAGGCTGTGACAAGTCTGGAAGTCTTCCAAGATCTTGCCACACCGTTGGTCGCTCTCGATGATGGTTTGTAGCCCTGGCTCACAGCTAGGCTCGACCGGTACAACCTCGTCTGGGCAGCTGAAAGACAATGGTGACGACTTAAGCATGTGTCAACCCGACTACATGAAAAGAAACCGGATTTGGCGACCTCCTGCTTTGCTACGAAGACGAAAAGAATAGCTTCTTTGAACTCAGCTTCATACCCTTTGCTTGGTCTAAAAAATGCATTATTTCTCCCAAGAGAAGACCCTGATACCCACCTTGTGTTGGTTTTCCAGCTATTACCCCACTCAATAGCAGTGATAGCCATGCTTCCGTCCGGCTTGAGCATGTCATCGGTGTCGTCGCCGTTGAAGTTGCCACAAATGCCCTGTGTAGTGTTGAAGTAGGTTG
This sequence comes from Branchiostoma floridae x Branchiostoma japonicum, assembly GCA_013266295.2. Taxonomy (NCBI): domain Eukaryota; kingdom Metazoa; phylum Chordata; class Leptocardii; order Amphioxiformes; family Branchiostomatidae; genus Branchiostoma; species Branchiostoma floridae x Branchiostoma japonicum. Next base: position 14,622,054 of record CM023829.1, on the reverse strand, counting down.
GTGGGACGACGACTTCCAGGCGATGGTTTCCGTCGAAGGACACCCTGAGTCCAAAGGTAGTGCTGAGAACGACGTTGGGTCCACTCAATTGTATGTTGATGCCTTGCGCCAAGTTGACCGGAGGAGTAACCTGCAGGCCATTCAGCTGCAGGGGGACAAAGTTTTAGTTCAACGACCAACCAAGAAAGACTTGCTGAGAAAGATATAGCTTTACAAGGAGAAAAAGAAGTGCCAAAGGCGATGTGTGATCGTACTTACCGTCACAATGCGCCCTTGTCCCAAGATCACAGTGTGTTGATAGATGTTTATGAGTGCGCTGTCTGTGTAAGACACACGGTCTGAGCCTCTTCTGTCGTTGGTAGCTTGAATCTCAAAGGCAGGAAGTTGGTCGCTCTGTCGACTGGCCTTGCTGAGAATGTAGGTGCATGCACCCTGGTAGTTCAAGTTCCTTCCATCCAAGGTGATGTAGTGAGGATCGCCCCAGCTAACGCAAATGGCTTCGACTGGGCCACGTTCTATCGCACGAGACAAAGGGAGATAGCAAGATTTATTCATCTCATCAACGTTGACAACTATAACAGAGAGGGTAAATGATGAAGGTTTAAACTTTTGCAAAGAAGTCTACAAGTAGTACTCACCATCACAATCCGTGCCAGGTATGCAGCGACAGTCCCATGTGCCCTCTTCCAAGTTCCAGAAGAAGCCATCGGGGCAGACCACTTGTTGACAGCTGATATCATTCTGTCCACGGCAGCTACAAGTCTGACCGTTGGCGTCACTCCATTCAGCGCCCAACTACAAAGGCAACCGACATGTTACATGGCATCATCAAGTCGTCCACACGACTCCTCAGCGAAATTCCGCGTTACTCTAAGAGTTTTCCCCAGCTCTTACATCTTGCGGTTTTTAACTCAACGAAAACTTTCAAAAAACGTACGGAAGATGTGGTCCAAGAGACCAGGCAGTGCATACACTTTAACAAGCCATTCAGAAACCAAGAATAAAGGACAACTGACCGGGTAGTAGATGCCGTCCTTCAGACAACCGCACTGCTCCTGTGGAACGCAGACTTCACCGCTGAGGACAAAGCCAAGATCACATTCACACGCCTCCTTACAAGGATGGTTGCACTGACTTGGTGCCGCCACGTCGGTACAGGTAGCCGGACAGGCGCTTGCACAGGTGGTGTAGTGACTGTTCGCTGGACATGCCAGCGCTGAGGGATAAAGCGAAGAGAATCGGCATCAATCAAGCGACCTCTAGCTATGGTGACATCATGACGACGCACGCCAAAAAGATACCAAAGCAAGCCCAAGCGTCAATTGTGTCTACTTACGACATATTGTTGGTGTTCTCCAATCGCCCAAGTCTATTCCCTGTTCAGAGCACGCTTGCACGTAGGCCTCCAAGTTCTGACAAAGCAGTTCCAAACTGCCTTGGTACTCGCAGACGTCGTAGACACAGGCAGCATAGTAGGCAGCCGGGTCAACCAGGCTGTGACATGTCTGGAAGTCTTCCAAGATCTTGCCACACCGTTGGTCGCTCTCGATGATGGTTTGTAGCCCTGGCTCACAGCTAGGCTCGACAACTGCAACCTCGTCAGGGCAGCTGGAAGACAATTGTCACGACGTGAGCATGTGTCAACCCAACGACATAGAAACTGGATTGCTCCAGCTCCTGGTCTACTGATCAGCAAGGCCATAGCATACATTACTCCTGCTACGGAGACTAAAGAATGGCTTCTTTGAACTCGGCTTCATACCTTGCGCTTGGCATAAAGACGCCATTATGTCCCCCCGAAGGAGACCTTAATACCCACCTTGTGTTGGTTTTCCAGCTATTACCCCACTCGTTGGCAGTGGTAGCCATGCTGCCGTCCTGCTTGAGCATGTCATCGGTGTCGTCGCCGTTGAAGTTGCCACAAATGCCCTGTGTAGTGTTGAAGTAGGCTGGTGGGACGACGACTTCCAGGCGATGGTTTCCGTCGAAGGATACCCTGAGTCCAAAGGTAGTGCTGAGAACGACGTTGGGTCCACTCAATTGTATGTTGATGCCTTGCGCCAAGTTGACCGGAGGAGTAACCTGCAGGCCATTCAGCTGCAGGGGGACAAAGTTTTAGTTCAACGACCAACCAAGAAAGACTTGCTGAGAAAGATATAGCTTTACAAGGAGAAAAAGAAGTGCCAAAGGCGATGTGTGGTCGTACTTACCGTCACAATGCGCCCTTGTCCCAAGATCACAGTGTGTTGATAGATGTTTATGCGTGCGCTGTCTGTGTAAGACACACGGTTGGAGCCTCTTCTGTCGTTGGTAGCCTGAATCTCAAAGGCTGGAAGTTGGTCGCTCTGTCGACTGGCCTTGCTGAGAATGTAGGTGCATGCACCCTGGTAGTTCAAGTTCCTTCCATCCAAGGTGATGTAGTGAGGATCGCCCCAGCTAACGCAAATGGCTTCGACTGGGCCACGTTCTATCGCACGAGACAAAGGGAGATAGCAAGATTTAGGCATCTCATCAACGTTGACAACTACTAGTATAACAGAGAGGGTAAATGATGAAGGTTTAAACTTTTGCAAAGAAGTCTACAAGTAGTACTCACCATCACAATCCGTGCCAGGTATGCAGCGACAGTCCCATGTGCCCTCTTCCAAGTTCCAGAAGAAGCCATCGGGGCAGACCACTTGTTGACAGCTGATATCATTCTGTCCACGGCAGCTACAAGTCTGACCGTTGGCGTCACTCCATTCAGCGCCCAACTACAAAGGAAACCGACATGTTACATGGCATCATCAAGTCGTCCACATGACTCCTCAGCGAAATTCCGCGTTACTCTAAGGGTTTTCCCCAGCTCTTACATCCTGCGGTTTTTAACTCAACGAAAACTTTCAAAAACGTACGGAAGATGTGGTCCAAGAGACCAGGCAGTGCATACACTTTAACAAGCCATTCAGAAACCAAGAATAAAGGACAACTGACCGGGTAGTAGATGCCGTCCTTCAGACAACCGCACTGCTCCTGTGGAACGCAGACTTCACCGCTGAGGACAAAGCCAAGATCACATTCACACGCCTCCTTACAAGGATGGTTGCACTGACTTGGTGCCGCCACGTCGGTACAGGTAGCCGGACAGGCGCTTGCACAGGTGGTGTAGTGACTGTTCGCTGGACATGCCAGCGCTGAGGGATAAAGCGAAGAGAATCGGCATCAATCAAGCGACCTCTAGCTATGGTGACATCATGACGACGCACGCCAAAAAGATATCAAAGCAAGCCCAAGCGTCAATTGTGTCTACTTACGACATATTGTTGGTGTTCTCCAATCGCCCAAGTCTATTCCCTGTTCAGAGCACGCTTGCACGTAGGCCTCCAAGTTCTGACAAAGCAGTTCCAAACTGCCTTGGTACTCGCAGACGTCGTAGACACAGGCAGCATAGTAGGCAGCCGGGTCAACCAGGCTGTGACATGTCTGGAAGTCTTCCAAGATCTTGCCACACCGTTGGTCGCTCTCGATGATGGTTTGTAGCCCTGGCTCACAGCTAGGCTCGACAACTGCAACCTCGTCAGGGCAGCTGGAAGACAATTGTCACGACGTGAGCATGTGTCAACCCAACGACATAGAAACTGGATTGCTCCAGCTCCTGGTCTACTGATCAGCAAGGCCATAGCATACATTACTCCTGCTACGGAGACTAAAGAATGGCTTCTTTGAACTCGGCTTCATACCTTGCGCTTGGCATAAAGACGCCATTATGTCCCCCCGAAGGAGACCTTAATACCCACCTTGTGTTGGTTTTCCAGCTATTACCCCACTCGTTGGCAGTGGTAGCCATGCTGCCGTCCTGCTTAAGCATGTCATCGGTGTCGTCGCCGTTGAAGTTGCCACAAATGCCCTGTGTAGTGTTGAAGTAGGCTGGTGGGACGACGACTTCCAGGCGATGGTTTCCGTCGAAGGATACCCTGAGTCCAAAGGTAGTGCTGAGAACGACGTTGGGTCCACTCAATTGTATGTTGATGCCTTGCGCCAAGTTGACCGGAGGAGTAACCTGCAGGCCATTCAGCTGCAGGGGGACAAAGTTTTAGTTCAACGACCAACCAAGAAAGACTTGCTGAGAAAGATATAGCTTTACAAGGAGAACAAGAAGTGCCAAAGGCGATGTGTGGTCGTACTTACCGTCACAATGCGCCCTTGTCCCAAGATCACAGTGTGTTGATAGATGTTTATGAGTGCGCTGTCTGTGTAAGACACACGGTTGGAGCCTCTTCTGTCGTTGGTAGCCTGAATCTCAAAGGCAGGAAGTTGGTCGCTCTGTCGACTGGCCTTGCTGAGAATGTAGGTGCATGCACCCTGGTAGTTCAAGTTCCTTCCATCCAAGGTGATGTAGTGAGGATCGCCCCAGCTAACGCAAATGGCTTCGACTGGGCCACGTTCTATCGCACGAGACAAAGAGCAAGATTTAGGCATCTCATCAACGTTGACAACTATAACAGAGAGGGTAAATGATGAAGGTTTAAACTTTTGCAAAGAAGTCTACAAGTAGTACTCACCATCACAATCCGTGCCAGGTATGCAGCGACAGTCCCATGTGCCCTCTTCCAAGTTCCAGAAGAAGCCATCGGGGCAGACCACTTGTTGACAGCTGATATCATTCTGTCCACGGCAGCTACAAGTCTGACCGTTGGCGTCACTCCATTCAGCGCCCAACTACAAAGGCAACCGACATGTTACATGGCATCATCAAGTCGTCCACACGACTCCTCAGCGAAATTCCGCGTTACTCTAAGGGTTTTCCCCAGCTCTTACATCTTGCGGTTTTTAACTCAACGAAAACTTTCAAAAAACGTACGGAAGATGTGGTCCAAGAGACCAGGCAGTGCATACACTTTAACAAGCCATTCAGAAACCAAGAATAAAGGACAACTGACCGGGTAGTAGATGCCGTCCTTCAGACAACCGCACTGCTCCTGTGGAACGCAGACTTCACCGCTGAGGACAAAGCCAAGATCACATTCACACGCCTCCTTACAAGGATGGTTGCACTGACTTGGTGCCGCCACGTCGGTACAGGTAGCCGGACAGGCGCTTGCACAGGTGGTGTAGTGACTGTTCGCTGGACATGCCAGCGCTGAGGGATAAAGCGAAGAGAATCGGCATCAATCAAGCGACCTCTAGCTATGGTGACATCATGACGACGCACGCCAAAAAGATATCAAAGCAAGCCCAAGCGTCAATTGTGTCTACTTACGACATATTGTTGGTGTTCTCCAATCGCCCAAGTCTATTCCCTGTTCAGAGCACGCTTGCACGTAGGCCTCCAAATTCTGACAAAGCAGTTCCAAACTGCCTTGGTACTCGCAGACGTCGTAGACACAGGCAGCATAGTAGGCAGCCGGGTCAACCAGGCTGTGACATGTCTGGAAGTCTTCCAAGATCTTGCCACACCGTTGGTCGCTCTCGATGATGGTTTGTAGCCCTGGCTCACAGCTAGGCTCGACAACTGCAACCTCGTCAGGGCAGCTGGAAGACAATTGTCACGACGTGAGCATGTGTCAACCCAACGACATAGAAACTGGATTGCTCCAGCTCCTGGTCTACTGATCAGCAAGGCCATAGCATACATTACTCCTGCTACGGAGACTAAAGAATGGCTTCTTTGAACTCGGCTTCATACCTTGCGCTTGGCATAAAGACGCCATTATGTCCCCCCGAAGGAGACCTTAATACCCACCTTGTGTTGGTTTTCCAGCTATTACCCCACTCGTTGGCAGTGGTAGCCATGCTGCCGTCCTGCTTGAGCATGTCATCGGTGTCGTCGCCGTTGAAGTTGCCACAAATGCCCTGTGTAGTGTTGAAGTAGGCTGGTGGGACGACGACTTCCAGGCGATGGTTTCCGTCGAAGGATACCCTGAGTCCAAAGGTAGTGCTGAGAACGACGTTGGGTCCACTCAATTGTATGTTGATGCCTTGCGCCAAGTTGACCGGAGGAGTAACCTGCAGGCCATTCAGCTGCAGGGGGACAAAGTTTTAGTTCAACGACCAACCAAGAAAGACTTGCTGAGAAAGATATAGCTTTACAAGGAGAACAAGAAGTGCCAAAGGCGATGTGTGGTCGTACTTACCGTCACAATGCGCCCTTGTCCCAAGATCACAGTGTGTTGATAGATGTTTATGAGTGCGCTGTCTGTGTAAGACACACGGTTGGAGCCTCTTCTGTCGTTGGTAGCATGAATCTCAAAGGCTGGAAGTTGGTCGCTCTGTCGACTGGCCTTGCTGAGAATGTAGGTGCATGCACCCTGGTAGTTCAAGTTCCTTCCATCCAAGGTGATGTAGTGAGGATCGCCCCAGCTAACGCAAATGGCTTCGACTGGGCCACGTTCTATCGCACGAGACAAAGGGAGATAGCAAGATTTAGGCATCTCATCAACGTTGACAACTATAACAGAGAGGGTAAATGATGAAGGTTTAAACTTTTGCAAAGAAGTCTACAAGTAGTACTCACCATCACAATCCGTGCCAGGTATGCAGCGACAGTCCCATGTGCCCTCTTCCAAGTTCCAGAAGAAGCCATCGGGGCAGACCACTTGTTGACAGCTGATATCATTCTGTCCACGGCAGCTACAAGTCTGACCGTTGGCGTCACTCCATTCAGCGCCCAACTACAAAGGAAACCTAAATGTTACATGGCATCATCAAGTCGTCCACACGACTCCTCAGCGAAATTCCGCGTTACTCTAAGAGTTTTCCCCAGCTCTTACATCTTGCGGTTTTTAACTCAACGAAAACTTTCAAAAAACGTACGGAAGATGTGGTCCAAGAGACCAGGCAGTGCATACACTTTAACAAGCCATTCAGAAACCAAGAATAAAGGACAACTGACCGGGTAGTAGATGCCGTCCTTCAGACAACCGCACTGCTCCTGTGGAACGCAGACTTCACCGCTGAGGACAAAGCCAAGATCACATTCACACGCCTCCTTACAAGGATGGTTGCACTGACTTGGTGCCGCCACGTCGGTACAGGTAGCCGGACAGGCGCTTGCACAGGTGGTGTAGTGACTGTTCGCTGGACATGCCAGCGCTGAGGGATAAAGCGAAGAGAATCGGCATCAATCAAGCGACCTCTAGCTATGGTGACATCATGACGACGCACGCCAAAAAGATATCAAAGCAAGCCCAAGCGTCAATTGTGTCTACTTACGACATATTGTTGGTGTTCTCCAATCGCCCAAGTCTATTCCCTGTTCAGAGCACGCTTGCACGTAGGCCTCCAAGTTCTGACAAAGCAGTTCCAAACTGCCTTGGTACTCGCAGACGTCGTAGACACAGGCAGCATAGTAGGCAGCCGGGTCAACCAGGCTGTGACATGTCTGGAAGTCTTCCAAGATCTTGCCACACCGTTGGTCGCTCTCGATGATGGTTTGTAGCCCTGGCTCACAGCTAGGCTCGACAACTGCAACCTCGTCAGGGCAGCTGGAAGACAATTGTCACGACGTGAGCATGTGTCAACCCAACGACATAGAAACTGGATTGCTCCAGCTCCTAGTCTACTGATCAGCAAGGCCATAGCATACATTACTCCTGCTACGGAGACTAAAGAATGGCTTCTTTGAACTCGGCTTCATACCTTGCGCTTGGCATAAAGACGCCATTATGTCCCCCCGAAGGAGACCTTAATACCCACCTTGTGTTGGTTTTCCAGCTATTACCCCACTCGTTGGCAGTGGTAGCCATGCTGCCGTCCTGCTTGAGCATGTCATCGGTGTCGTCGCCGTTGAAGTTGCCACAAATGCCCTGTGTAGTGTTGAAGTAGGCTGGTGGGACGACGACTTCCAGGCGATGGTTTCCGTCGAAGGATACCCTGAGTCCAAAGGTAGTGCTGAGAACGACGTTGGGTCCACTCAATTGTATGTTGATGCCTTGCGCCAAGTTGACCGGAGGAGTAACCTGCAGGCCATTCAGCTGCAGGGGGACAAAGTTTTAGTTCAACGACCAACCAAGAAAGACTTGCTGAGAAAGATATAGCTTTACAAGGAGAACAAGAAGTGCCAAAGGCGATGTGTGGTCGTACTTACCGTCACAATGCGCCCTTGTCCCAAGATCACAGTGTGTTGATAGATGTTTATGAGTGCGCTGTCTGTGTAAGACACACGGTTGGAGCCTCTTCTGTCGTTGGTAGCCTGAATCTCAAAGGCAGGAAGTTGGTCGCTCTGTCGACTGGCCTTGCTGAGAATGTAGGTGCATGCACCCTGGTAGTTCAAGTTCCTTCCATCCAAGGTGATGTAGTGAGGATCGCCCCAGCTAACGCAAATGGCTTCGACTGGGCCACGTTCTATCGCACGAGACAAAGAGCAAGATTTAGGCATCTCATCAACGTTGACAACTATAACAGAGAGGGTAAATGATGAAGGTTTAAACTTTTGCAAAGAAGTCTACAAGTAGTACTCACCATCACAATCCGTGCCAGGTATGCAGCGACAGTCCCATGTGCCCTCTTCCAAGTTCCAGAAGAAGCCATCGGGGCAGACCACTTGTTGACAGCTGATATCATTCTGTCCACGGCAGCTACAAGTCTGACCGTTGGCGTCACTCCATTCAGCGCCCAACTACAAAGGCAACCGACATGTTACATGGCATCATCAAGTCGTCCACACGACTCCTCAGCGAAATTCCGCGTTACTCTAAGGGTTTTCCCCAGCTCTTACATCTTGCGGTTTTTAACTCAACGAAAACTTTCAAAAAACGTACGGAAGATGTGGTCCAAGAGACCAGGCAGTGCATACACTTTAACAAGCCATTCAGAAACCAAGAATAAAGGACAACTGACCGGGTAGTAGATGCCGTCCTTCAGACAACCGCACTGCTCCTGTGGAACGCAGACTTCACCGCTGAGGACAAAGCCAAGATCACATTCACACGCCTCCTTACAAGGATGGTTGCACTGACTTGGTGCCGCCACGTCGGTACAGGTAGCCGGACAGGCGCTTGCACAGGTGGTGTAGTGACTGTTCGCTGGACATGCCAGCGCTGAGGGATAAAGCGAAGAGAATCGGCATCAATCAAGCGACCTCTAGCTATGGTGACATCATGACGACGCACGCCAAAAAGATACCAAAGCAAGCCCAAGCGTCAATTGTGTCTACTTACGACATATTGTTGGTGTTCTCCAATCGCCCAAGTCTATTCCCTGTTCAGAGCACGCTTGCACGTAGGCCTCCAAGTTCTGACAAAGCAGTTCCAAACTGCCTTGGTACTCGCAGACGTCGTAGACACAGGCAGCATAGTAGGCAGCCGGGTCAACCAGGCTGTGACATGTCTGGAAGTCTTCCAAGATCTTGCCACACCGTTGGTCGCTCTCGATGATGGTTTGTAGCCCTGGCTCACAGCTAGGCTCGACAACTGCAACCTCGTCAGGGCAGCTGGAAGACAATTGTCACGACGTGAGCATGTGTCAACCCAACGACATAGAAACTGGATTGCTCCAGCTCCTGGTCTACTGATCAGCAAGGCCATAGCATACATTACTCCTGCTACGGAGACTAAAGAATGGCTTCTTTGAACTCGGCTTCATACCTTGCGCTTGGCATAAAGACGCCATTATGTCCCCCCGAAGGAGACCTTAATACCCACCTTGTGTTGGTTTTCCAGCTATTACCCCACTCGTTGGCAGTGGTAGCCATGCTGCCGTCCTGCTTGAGCATGTCATCGGTGTCGTCGCCGTTGAAGTTGCCACAAATGCCCTGTGTAGTGTTGAAGTAGGCTGGTGGGACGACGACTTCCAGGCGATGGTTTCCGTCGAAGGATACCCTGAGTCCAAAGGTAGTGCTGAGAACGACGTTGGGTCCACTCAATTGTATGTTGATGCCTTGCGCCAAGTTGACCGGAGGAGTAACCTGCAGGCCATTCAGCTGCAGGGGGACAAAGTTTTAGTTCAACGACCAACCAAGAAAGACTTGCTGAGAAAGATATAGCTTTACAAGGAGAACAAGAAGTGCCAAAGGCGATGTGTGGTCGTACTTACCGTCACAATGCGCCCTTGTCCCAAGATCACAGTGTGTTGATAGATGTTTATGAGTGCGCTGTCTGTGTAAGACACACGGTTGGAGCCTCTTCTGTCGTTGGTAGCCTGAATCTCAAAGGCAGGAAGTTGGTCGCTCTGTCGACTGGCCTTGCTGAGAATGTAGGTGCATGCACCCTGGTAGTTCAAGTTCCTTCCATCCAAGGTGATGTAGTGAGGATCGCCCCAGCTAACGCAAATGGCTTCGACTGGGCCACGTTCTATCGCACGAGACAAAGAGCAAGATTTAGGCATCTCATCAACGTTGACAACTATAACAGAGAGGGTAAATGATGAAGGTTTAAACTTTTGCAAAGAAGTCTACAAGTAGTACTCACCATCACAATCCGTGCCAGGTATGCAGCGACAGTCCCATGTGCCCTCTTCCAAGTTCCAGAAGAAGCCATCGGGGCAGACCACTTGTTGACAGCTGATATCATTCTGTCCACGGCAGCTACAAGTCTGACCGTTGGCGTCACTCCATTCAGCGCCCAACTACAAAGGCAACCGACATGTTACATGGCATCATCAAGTCGTCCACACGACTCCTCAGCGAAATTCCGCGTTACTCTAAGGGTTTTCCCCAGCTCTTACATCTTGCGGTTTTTAACTCAACGAAAACTTTCAAAAAACGTACGGAAGATGTGGTCCAAGAGACCAGGCAGTGCATACACTTTAACAAGCCATTCAGAAACCAAGAATAAAGGACAACTGACCGGGTAGTAGATGCCGTCCTTCAGACAACCGCACTGCTCCTGTGGAACGCAGACTTCACCGCTGAGGACAAAGCCAAGATCACATTCACACGCCTCCTTACAAGGATGGTTGCACTGACTTGGTGCCGCCACGTCGGTACAGGTAGCCGGACAGGCGCTTGCACAGGTGGTGTAGTGACTGTTCGCTGGACATGCCAGCGCTGAGGGATAAAGCGAAGAGAATCGGCATCAATCAAGCGACCTCTAGCTATGGTGACATCATGACGACGCACGCCAAAAAGATATCAAAGCAAGCCCAAGCGTCAATTGTGTCTACTTACGACATATTGTTGGTGTTCTCCAATCGCCCAAGTCTATTCCCTGTTCAGAGCACGCTTGCACGTAGGCCTCCAAATTCTGACAAAGCAGTTCCAAACTGCCTTGGTACTCGCAGACGTCGTAGACACAGGCAGCATAGTAGGCAGCCGGGTCAACCAGGCTGTGACATGTCTGGAAGTCTTCCAAGATCTTGCCACACCGTTGGTCGCTCTCGATGATGGTTTGTAGCCCTGGCTCACAGCTAGGCTCGACAACTGCAACCTCGTCAGGGCAGCTGGAAGACAATTGTCACGACGTGAGCATGTGTCAACCCAACGACATAGAAACTGGATTGCTCCAGCTCCTGGTCTACTGATCAGCAAGGCCATAGCATACATTACTCCTGCTACGGAGACTAAAGAATGGCTTCTTTGAACTCGGCTTCATACCTTGCGCTTGGCATAAAGACGCCATTATGTCCCCCCGAAGGAGACCTTAATACCCACCTTGTGTTGGTTTTCCAGCTATTACCCCACTCGTTGGCAGTGGTAGCCATGCTGCCGTCCTGCTTGAGCATGTCATCGGTGTCGTCGCCGTTGAAGTTGCCACAAATGCCCTGTGTAGTGTTGAAGTAGGCTGGTGGGACGACGACTTCCAGGCGATGGTTTCCGTCGAAGGATACCCTGAGTCCAAAGGTAGTGCTGAGAACGACGTTGGGTCCACTCAATTGTATGTTGATGCCTTGCGCCAAGTTGACCGGAGGAGTAACCTGCAGGCCATTCAGCTGCAGGGGGACAAAGTTTTAGTTCAACGACCAACCAAGAAAGACTTGCTGAGAAAGATATAGCTTTACAAGGAGAACAAGAAGTGCCAAAGGCGATGTGTGGTCGTACTTACCGTCACAATGCGCCCTTGTCCCAAGATCACAGTGTGTTGATAGATGTTTATGAGTGCGCTGTCTGTGTAAGACACACGGTTGGAGCCTCTTCTGTCGTTGGTAGCATGAATCTCAAAGGCTGGAAGTTGGTCGCTCTGTCGACTGGCCTTGCTGAGAATGTAGGTGCATGCACCCTGGTAGTTCAAGTTCCTTCCATCCAAGGTGATGTAGTGAGGATCGCCCCAGCTAACGCAAATGGCTTCGACTGGGCCACGTTCTATCGCACGAGACAAAGAGCAAGATTTAGGCATCTCATCAACGTTGACAACTATAACAGAGAGGGTAAATGATGAAGGTTTAAACTTTTGCAAAGAAGTCTACAAGTAGTACTCACCATCACAATCCGTGCCAGGTATGCAGCGACAGTCCCATGTGCCCTCTTCCAAGTTCCAGAAGAAGCCATCGGGGCAGACCACTTGTTGACAGCTGATATCATTCTGTCCACGGCAGCTACAAGTCTGACCGTTGGCGTCACTCCATTCAGCGCCCAACTACAAAGGAAACCGACATGTTACATGGCATCATCAAGTCGTCCACACGACTCCTCAGCGAAATTCCGCGTTACTCTAAGAGTTTTCCCCAGCTCTTACATCTTGCGGTTTTTAACTCAACGAAAACTTTCAAAAAACGTACGGAAGATGTGGTCCAAGAGACCAGGCAGTGCATACACTTTAACAAGCCATTCAGAAACCAAGAATAAAGGACAACTGACCGGGTAGTAGATGCCGTCCTTCAGACAACCGCACTGCTCCTGTGGAACGCAGACTTCACCGCTGAGGACAAAGCCAAGATCACATTCACACGCCTCCTTACAAGGATGGTTGCACTGACTTGGTGCCGCCACGTCGGTACAGGTAGCCGGACAGGCGCTTGCACAGGTGGTGTAGTGACTGTTCGCTGGACATGCCAGCGCTGAGGGATAAAGCGAAGAGAATCGGCATCAATCAAGCGACCTCTAGCTATGGTGACATCATGACGACGCACGCCAAAAAGATATCAAAGCAAGCCCAAGCGTCAATTGTGTCTACTTACGACATATTGTTGGTGTTCTCCAATCGCCCAAGTCTATTCCCTGTTCAGAGCACGCTTGCACGTAGGCCTCCAAGTTCTGACAAAGCAGTTCCAAACTGCCTTGGTACTCGCAGACGTCGTAGACACAGGCAGCATAGTAGGCAGCCGGGTCAACCAGGCTGTGACATGTCTGGAAGTCTTCCAAGATCTTGCCACACCGTTGGTCGCTCTCGATGATGGTTTGTAGCCCTGGCTCACAGCTAGGCTCGACAACTGCAACCTCGTCAGGGCAGCTGGAAGACAATTGTCACGACGTGAGCATGTGTCAACCCAACGACATAGAAACTGGATTGCTCCAGCTCCTAGTCTACTGATCAGCAAGGCCATAGCATACATTACTCCTGCTACGGAGACTAAAGAATGGCTTCTTTGAACTCGGCTTCATACCTTGCGCTTGGCATAAAGACGCCATTATGTCCCCCCGAAGGAGACCTTAATACCCACCTTGTGTTGGTTTTCCAGCTATTACCCCACTCGTTGGCAGTGGTAGCCATGCTGCCGTCCTGCTTGAGCATGTCATCGGTGTCGTCGCCGTTGAAGTTGCCACAAATGCCCTGTGTAGTGTTGAAGTAGGCTGGTGGGACGACGACTTCCAGGCGATGGTTTCCGTCGAAGGATACCCTGAGTCCAAAGGTAGTGCTGAGAACGACGTTGGGTCCACTCAATTGTATGTTGATGCCTTGCGCCAAGTTGACCGGAGGAGTAACCTGCAGGCCATTCAGCTGCAGGGGGACAAAGTTTTAGTTCAACGACCAACCAAGAAAGACTTGCTGAGAAAGATATAGCTTTACAAGGAGAACAAGAAGTGCCAAAGGCGATGTGTGGTCGTACTTACCGTCACAATGCGCCCTTGTCCCAAGATCACAGTGTGTTGATAGATGTTTATGAGTGCGCTGTCTGTGTAAGACACACGGTTGGAGCCTCTTCTGTCGTTGGTAGCCTGAATCTCAAAGGCAGGAAGTTGGTCGCTCTGTCGACTGGCCTTGCTGAGAATGTAGGTGCATGCACCCTGGTAGTTCAAGTTCCTTCCATCCAAGGTGATGTAGTGAGGATCGCCCCAGCTAACGCAAATGGCTTCGACTGGGCCACGTTCTATCGCACGAGACAAAGAGCAAGATTTAGGCATCTCATCAACGTTGACAACTATAACAGAGAGGGTAAATGATGAAGGTTTAAACTTTTGCAAAGAAGTCTACAAGTAGTACTCACCATCACAATCCGTGCCAGGTATGCAGCGACAGTCCCATGTGCCCTCTTCCAAGTTCCAGAAGAAGCCATCGGGGCAGACCACTTGTTGACAGCTGATATCATTCTGTCCACGGCAGCTACAAGTCTGACCGTTGGCGTCACTCCATTCAGCGCCCAACTACAAAGGCAACCGACATGTTACATGGCATCATCAAGTCGTCCACACGACTCCTCAGCGAAATTCCGCGTTACTCTAAGGGTTTTCCCCAGCTCTTACATCTTGCGGTTTTTAACTCAACGAAAACTTTCAAAAAACGTACGGAAGATGTGGTCCAAGAGACCAGGCAGTGCATACACTTTAACAAGCCATTCAGAAACCAAGAATAAAGGACAACTGACCGGGTAGTAGATGCCGTCCTTCAGACAACCGCACTGCTCCTGTGGAACGCAGACTTCACCGCTGAGGACAAAGCCAAGATCACATTCACACGCCTCCTTACAAGGATGGTTGCACTGACTTGGTGCCGCCACGTCGGTACAGGTAGCCGGACAGGCGCTTGCACAGGTGGTGTAGTGACTGTTCGCTGGACATGCCAGCGCTGAGGGATAAAGCGAAGAGAATCGGCATCAATCAAGCGACCTCTAGCTATGGTGACATCATGACGACGCACGCCAAAAAGATACCAAAGCAAGCCCAAGCGTCAATTGTGTCTACTTACGACATATTGTTGGTGTTCTCCAATCGCCCAAGTCTATTCCCTGTTCAGAGCACGCTTGCACGTAGGCCTCCAAGTTCTGACAAAGCAGTTCCAAACTGCCTTGGTACTCGCAGACGTCGTAGACACAGGCAGCATAGTAGGCAGCCGGGTCAACCAGGCTGTGACATGTCTGGAAGTCTTCCAAGATCTTGCCACACCGTTGGTCGCTCTCGATGATGGTTTGTAGCCCTGGCTCACAGCTAGGCTCGACAACTGCAACCTCGTCAGGGCAGCTGGAAGACAATTGTCACGACGTGAGCATGTGTCAACCCAACGACATAGAAACTGGATTGCTCCAGCTCCTGGTCTACTGATCAGCAAGGCCATAGCATACATTACTCCTGCTACGGAGACTAAAGAATGGCTTCTTTGAACTCGGCTTCATACCTTGCGCTTGGCATAAAGACGCCATTATGTCCCCCCGAAGGAGACCTTAATACCCACCTTGTGTTGGTTTTCCAGCTATTACCCCACTCGTTGGCAGTGGTAGCCATGCTGCCGTCCTGCTTGAGCATGTCATCGGTTGTCGTCGCCGTTGAAGTTGCCACAAATGCCCTGTGTAGTGTTGAAGTAGGCTGGTGGGACGACGACTTCCAGGCGATGGTTTCCGTCGAAGGATACCCTGAGTCCAAAGGTAGTGCTGAGAACGACGTTGGGTCCACTCAATTGTATGTTGATGCCTTGCGCCAAGTTGACCGGAGGAGTAACCTGCAGGCCATTCAGCTGCAGGGGGACAAAGTTTTAGTTCAACGACCAACCAAGAAAGACTTGCTGAGAAAGATATAGCTTTACAAGGAGAACAAGAAGTGCCAAAGGCGATGTGTGGTCGTACTTACCGTCACAATGCGCCCTTGTCCCAAGATCACAGTGTGTTGATAGATGTTTATGAGTGCGCTGTCTGTGTAAGACACACGGTTGGAGCCTCTTCTGTCGTTGGTAGCATGAATCTCAAAGGCTGGAAGTTGGTCGCTCTGTCGACTGGCCTTGCTGAGAATGTAGGTGCATGCACCCTGGTAGTTCAAGTTCCTTCCATCCAAGGTGATGTAGTGAGGATCGCCCCAGCTAACGCAAATGGCTTCGACTGGGCCACGTTCTATCGCACGAGACAAAGGGAGATAGCAAGATTTAGGCATCTCATCAACGTTGACAACTATAACAGAGAGGGTAAATGATGAAGGTTTAAACTTTTGCAAAGAAGTCTACAAGTAGTACTCACCATCACAATCCGTGCCAGGTATGCAGCGACAGTCCCATGTGCCCTCTTCCAAGTTCCAGAAGAAGCCATCGGGGCAGACCACTTGTTGACAGCTGATATCATTCTGTCCACGGCAGCTACAAGTCTGACCGTTGGCGTCACTCCATTCAGCGCCCAACTACAAAGGAAACCGACATGTTACATGGCATCATCAAGTCGTCCACATGACTCCTCAGCGAAATTAGGCGTTACTCTAAGGGTTTTCCCCAGCTCTTACATCCTGCGGTTTTTAACTCAACGAAAACTTTCAAAAACGTACGGAAGATGTGGTCCAAGAGACCAGGCAGTGCATACACTTTATCAAGCCATTCAGAAACCAAGAATAAAGGACAACTGACCGGGTAGTAGATGCCGTCCTTCAGACAACCGCACTGCTCCTGTGGAACGCAGACTTCACCGCTGAGGACAAAGCCAAGATCACATTCACACGCCTCCTTACAAGGATGGTTGCACTGACTTGGTGCCGCCACGTCGGTACAGGTAGCCGGACAGGCGCTTGCACAGGTGGTGTAGTGACTGTTCGCTGGACATGCCAGCGCTGAGGGATAAAGCGAAGAGAATCGGCATCAATCAAGCGACCTCTAGCTATGGTGACATCATGACGACGCACGCCAAAAAGATATCAAAGCAAGCCCAAGCGTCAATTGTGTCTACTTACGACATATTGTTGGTGTTCTCCAATCGCCCAAGTCTATTCCCTGTTCAGAGCACGCTTGCACGTAGGCCTCCAAGTTCTGACAAAGCAGTTCCAAACTGCCTTGGTACTCGCAGACGTCGTAGACACAGGCAGCATAGTAGGCAGCCGGGTCAACCAGGCTGTGACATGTCTGGAAGTCTTCCAAGATCTTGCCACACCGTTGGTCGCTCTCGATGATGGTTTGTAGCCCTGGCTCACAGCTAGGCTCGACAACTGCAACCTCGTCAGGGCAGCTGGAAGACAATTGTCACGACGTGAGCATGTGTCAACCCAACGACATAGAAACTGGATTGCTCCAGCTCCTGGTCTACTGATCAGCAAGGCCATAGCATACATTACTCCTGCTACGGAGACTAAAGAATGGCTTCTTTGAACTCGGCTTCATACCTTGCGCTTGGCATAAAGACGCCATTATGTCCCCCCGAAGGAGACCTTAATACCCACCTTGTGTTGGTTTTCCAGCTATTACCCCACTCGTTGGCAGTGGTAGCCATGCTGCCGTCCTGCTTAAGCATGTCATCGGTGTCGTCGCCGTTGAAGTTGCCACAAATGCCCTGTGTAGTGTTGAAGTAGGCTGGTGGGACGACGACTTCCAGGCGATGGTTTCCGTCGAAGGATACCCTGAGTCCAAAGGTAGTGCTGAGAACGACGTTGGGTCCACTCAATTGTATGTTGATGCCTTGCGCCAAGTTGACCGGAGGAGTAACCTGCAGGCCATTCAGCTGCAGGGGGACAAAGTTTTAGTTCAACGACCAACCAAGAAAGACTTGCTGAGAAAGATATAGCTTTACAAGGAGAACAAGAAGTGCCAAAGGCGATGTGTGGTCGTACTTACCGTCACAATGCGCCCTTGTCCCAAGATCACAGTGTGTTGATAGATGTTTATGAGTGCGCTGTCTGTGTAAGACACACGGTTGGAGCCTCTTCTGTCGTTGGTAGCCTGAATCTCAAAGGCAGGAAGTTGGTCGCTCTGTCGACTGGCCTTGCTGAGAATGTAGGTGCATGCACCCTGGTAGTTCAAGTT
The DNA here is from genome assembly GCA_013266295.2 of Branchiostoma floridae x Branchiostoma japonicum. NCBI lineage: Eukaryota > Metazoa > Chordata > Leptocardii > Amphioxiformes > Branchiostomatidae > Branchiostoma > Branchiostoma floridae x Branchiostoma japonicum. The sequence goes on along the minus strand of CM023829.1, from coordinate 14,604,064 downwards.
CCTTCCATCCAAGGTGATGTAGTGAGGATCGCCCCAGCTAACGCAAATGGCTTCGACTGGGCCACGTTCTATCGCACGAGACAAAGAGCAAGATTTAGGCATCTCATCAACGTTGACAACTATAACAGAGAGGGTAAATGATGAAGGTTTAAACTTTTGCAAAGAAGTCTACAAGTAGTACTCACCATCACAATCCGTGCCAGGTATGCAGCGACAGTCCCATGTGCCCTCTTCCAAGTTCCAGAAGAAGCCATCGGGGCAGACCACTTGTTGACAGCTGATATCATTCTGTCCACGGCAGCTACAAGTCTGACCGTTGGCGTCACTCCATTCAGCGCCCAACTACAAAGGCAACCGACATGTTACATGGCATCATCAAGTCGTCCACACGACTCCTCAGCGAAATTCCGCGTTACTCTAAGGGTTTTCCCCAGCTCTTACATCTTGCGGTTTTTAACTCAACGAAAACTTTCAAAAAACGTACGGAAGATGTGGTCCAAGAGACCAGGCAGTGCATACACTTTAACAAGCCATTCAGAAACCAAGAATAAAGGACAACTGACCGGGTAGTAGATGCCGTCCTTCAGACAACCGCACTGCTCCTGTGGAACGCAGACTTCACCGCTGAGGACAAAGCCAAGATCACATTCACACGCCTCCTTACAAGGATGGTTGCACTGACTTGGTGCCGCCACGTCGGTACAGGTAGCCGGACAGGCGCTTGCACAGGTGGTGTAGTGACTGTTCGCTGGACATGCCAGCGCTGAGGGATAAAGCGAAGAGAATCGGCATCAATCAAGCGACCTCTAGCTATGGTGACATCATGACGACGCACGCCAAAAAGATATCAAAGCAAGCCCAAGCGTCAATTGTGTCTACTTACGACATATTGTTGGTGTTCTCCAATCGCCCAAGTCTATTCCCTGTTCAGAGCACGCTTGCACGTAGGCCTCCAAGTTCTGACAAAGCAGTTCCAAACTGCCTTGGTACTCGCAGACGTCGTAGACACAGGCAGCATAGTAGGCAGCCGGGTCAACCAGGCTGTGACATGTCTGGAAGTCTTCCAAGATCTTGCCACACCGTTGGTCGCTCTCGATGATGGTTTGTAGCCCTGGCTCACAGCTAGGCTCGACAACTGCAACCTCGTCAGGGCAGCTGGAAGACAATTGTCACGGCGTGAGCATGTGTCAACCCAAAGACATAGAAACTGGTCTACTGATCAGCAAGACCATAGCATACATTACTCCTGCTACGGAGACTAAAGAATGGCTTCTTTGAACTCGGCTTCATACCTTGTGCTTGGCATAAAGACGGCATTATGTCCCCCCGAAGGAGACCTTAATACCCACCTTGTGTTGGTTTTCCAGCTATTACCCCACTCGTTGGCAGTGGTAGCCATGCTGCCGTCCTGCTTGAGCATGTCATCGTTTTCGTCGCCGTTGAAGTTGCCACAAATGCCCTGTGTAGTGTTGAAGTAGGCTGGTGGGACGACGACTTCCAGGCGATGGTTTCCGTCGAAAGATACCCTGAGTCCAAAGGTAGTGCTGAGAACGACGTTGGGTCCACTCAATTGTATGTTGATGCCTTGCGCCAAGTTGACCGGAGGAGTAACCTGCAGGCCATTCAGCTGCAGGGGGACAAAGTTTTAGTTCAACGACCAACCAAGAAAGACTTGCTGAGAAAGATATAGCTTTACAAGGAGAACAAGAAGTGCCAAAGGCGATGTGTGGTCGTACTTACCGTCACAATGCGCCCTTGTCCCAAGATCACAGTGTGTTGATAGATGTTTATGAGTGCGCTGTCTGTGTAAGACACACGGTTGGAGCCTCTTCTGTCGTTGGTAGCCTGAATCTCAAAGGCTGGAAGTTGGTCGCTCTGTCGACTGGCCTTGCTGAGAATGTAGGTGCATGCACCCTGGTAGTTCAAGTTCCTTCCATCCAAGGTGATGTAGTGAGGATCGCCCCAGCTAACGCAAATGGCTTCGACTGGGCCACGTTCTATCGCACGAGACAAAGGGAGATAGCAAGATTTAGGCATCTCATCAACGTTGACAACTATAACAGAGAGGGTAAATGATGAAGGTTTAAACTTTTGCAAAGAAGTCTACAAGTAGTACTCACCATCACAATCCGTGCCAGGTATGCAGCGACAGTCCCATGTGCCCTCTTCCAAGTTCCAGAAGAAGCCATCGGGGCAGACCACTTGTTGACAGCTGATATCATTCTGTCCACGGCAGCTACAAGTCTGACCGTTGGCGTCACTCCATTCAGCGCCCAACTACAAAGGAAACCGACATGTTACATGGCATCATCAAGTCGTCCACATGACTCCTCAGCGAAATTAGGCGTTACTCTAAGGGTTTTCCCCAGCTCTTACATCCTGCGGTTTTTAACTCAACGAAAACTTTCAAAAACGTACGGAAGATGTGGTCCAAGAGACCAGGCAGTGCATACACTTTAACAAGCCATTCAGAAACCAAGAATAAAGGACAACTGACCGGGTAGTAGATGCCGTCCTTCAGACAACCGCACTGCTCCTGTGGAACGCAGACTTCACCGCTGAGGACAAAGCCAAGATCACATTCACACGCCTCCTTACAAGGATGGTTGCACTGACTTGGTGCCGCCACGTCGGTACAGGTAGCCGGACAGGCGCTTGCACAGGTGGTGTAGTGACTGTTCGCTGGACATGCCAGCGCTGAGGGATAAAGCGAAGAGAATCGGCATCAATCAAGCGACCTCTAGCTATGGTGACATCATGACGACGCACGCCAAAAAGATACCAAAGCAAGCCCAAGCGTCAATTGTGTCTACTTACGACATATTGTTGGTGTTCTCCAATCGCCCAAGTCTATTCCCTGTTCAGAGCACGCTTGCACGTAGGCCTCCAAGTTCTGACAGAGCAGTTCCAAACTGCCTTGGTACTCGCAGACGTCGTAGACACAGGCAGCATAGTAGGCAGCCGGGTCAACCAGGCTGTGACATGTCTGGAAGTCTTCCAAGATCTTGCCACACCGTTGGTCGCTCTCGATGATGGTTTGTAGCCCTGGCTCACAGCTAGGCTCGACAACTGCAACCTCGTCAGGGCAGCTGGAAGACAATTGTCACGACGTGAACATGTGTCAACCCAACGACATAGAAACTGGATTGCTCCAGCTCCTGGTCTACTGATCAGCAAGACCATAGCATACATTACTCCTGCTACGGAGACTAAAGAATGGCTTCTCTGAACTCGGCTTCATACCCTGTGCTTGGCATAAAGACGGCATTATGTCCCCCCGAAGGAGACCTTAATACCCACCTTGTGTTGGTTTTCCAGCTATTACCCCACTCGTTGGCAGTGGTAGCCATGCTGCCGTCCTGCTTGAGCATGTCATCGTTTTCGTCGCCGTTGAAGTTGCCACAAATGCCCTGTGTAGTGTTGAAGTAGGCTGGTGGGACGACGACTTCCAGGCGATGGTTTCCGTCGAAAGATACCCTGAGTCCAAAGGTAGTGCTGAGAACGACGTTGGGTCCACTCAATTGTATGTTGATGCCTTGCGCCAAGTTGACCGGAGGAGTAACCTGCAGGCCATTCAGCTGCAGGGGGACAAAGTTTTAGTTCAACGACCAACCAAGAAAGACTTGCTGAGAAAGATATAGCTTTACAAGGAGAAAAAGAAGTGCCAAAGGCGATGTGTGGTCGTACTTACCGTCACAATGCGCCCTTGTCCCAAGATCACAGTGTGTTGATAGATGTTTATGAGTGCGCTGTCTGTGTAAGACACACGATTGGAGCCTCTTCTGTCGTTGGTAGCCTGAATCTCAAAGGCTGGAAGTTGGTCGCTCTGTCGACTGGCCTTGCTGAGAATGTAGGTGCATGCACCCTGGTAGTTCAAGTTCCTTCCATCCAAGGTGATGTAGTGAGGATCGCCCCAGCTAACGCAAATGGCTTCGACTGGGCCACGTTCTATCGCACGAGACAAAGGGAGATAGCAAGATTTAGGCATCTCATCAACGTTGACAACTATAACAGAGAGGGTAAATGATGAAGGTTTAAACTTTTGCAAAGAAGTCTACAAGTAGTACTCACCATCACAATCCGTGCCAGGTATGCAGCGACAGTCCCATGTGCCCTCTTCCAAGTTCCAGAAGAAGCCATCGGGGCAGACCACTTGTTGACAGCTGATATCATTCTGTCCACGGCAGCTACAAGTCTGACCGTTGGCGTCACTCCATTCAGCGCCCAACTACAAAGGAAACCGACATGTTACATGGCATCATCAAGTCGTCCACATGACTCCTCAGCGAAATTAGGCGTTACTCTAAGGGTTTTCCCCAGCTCTTACATCCTGCGGTTTTTAACTCAACGAAAACTTTCAAAAACGTACGGAAGATGTGGTCCAAGAGACCAGGCAGTGCATACACTTTAACAAGCCATTCAGAAACCAAGAATAAAGGACAACTGACCGGGTAGTAGATGCTGTCCTTCAGACAACCGCACTGCTCCTGTGGAACGCAGACTTCACCGCTGAGGACAAAGCCAAGATCACATTCACACGCCTCCTTACAAGGATGGTTGCACTGACTTGGTGCCCCCACGTCGGTACAGGTAGCCGGACAGGCGCTTGCACAGGTGGTGTAGTGACTGTTCGCTGGACATGCCAGCGCTGAGGGATAAAGCGAAGAGAATCGGCATCAATCAAGCGACCTCTAGCTATGGTGACATCATGACGACGCACGCCAAAAAGATACCAAAGCAAGCCCAAGCGTCAATTGTGTCTACTTACGACATATTGTTGGTGTTCTCCAATCGCCCAAGTCTATTCCCTGTTCAGAGCACGCTTGCACGTAGGCCTCCAAGTTCTGACAGAGCAGTTCCAAACTGCCTTGGTACTCGCAGACGTCGTAGACACAGGCAGCATAGTAGGCAGCCGGGTCAACCAGGCTGTGACATGTCTGGAAGTCTTCCAAGATCTTGCCACACCGTTGGTCGCTCTCGATGATGGTTTGTAGCCCTGGCTCACAGCTAGGCTCGACAACTGCAACCTCGTCAGGGCAGCTGGAAGACAATTGTCACGACGTGAACATGTGTCAACCCAACGACATAGAAACTGGATTGCTCCAGCTCCTGGTCTACTGATCAGCAAGACCATAGCATACATTACTCCTGCTACGGAGACTAAAGAATGGCTTCTCTGAACTCGGCTTCATACCCTGTGCTTGGCATAAAGACGACATTATGTCCCCCCGAAGGAGACCTTAATACCCACCTTGTGTTGGTTTTCCAGCTATTACCCCACTCGTTGGCAGTGGTAGCCATGCTGCCGTCCTGCTTGAGCATGTCATCGTTTTCGTCGCCGTTGAAGTTGCCACAAATGCCCTGTGTAGTGTTGAAGTAGGCTGGTGGGACGACGACTTCCAGGCGATGGTTTCCGTCGAAAGATACCCTGAGTCCAAAGGTAGTGCTGAGAACGACGTTGGGTCCACTCAATTGTATGTTGATGCCTTGCGCCAAGTTGACCGGAGGAGTAACCTGCAGGCCATTCAGCTGCAGGGGGACAAAGTTTTAGTTCAACGACCAACCAAGAAAGACTTGCTGAGAAAGATATAGCTTTACAAGGAGAAAAAGAAGTGCCAAAGGCGATGTGTGGTCGTACTTACCGTCACAATGCGCCCTTGTCCCAAGATCACAGTGTGTTGATAGATGTTTATGAGTGCGCTGTCTGTGTAAGACACACGGTTGGAGCCTCTTCTGTCGTTGGTAGCCTGAATCTCAAAGGCTGGAAGTTGGTCGCTCTGTCGACTGGCCTTGCTGAGAATGTAGGTGCATGCACCCTGGTAGTTCAAGTTCCTTCCATCCAAGGTGATGTAGTGAGGATCGCCCCAGCTAACGCAAATGGCTTCGACTGGGCCACGTTCTATCGCACGAGACAAAGGGAGATAGCAAGATTTAGGCATCTCATCAACGTTGACAACTATAACAGAGAGGGTAAATGATGAAGGTTTAAACTTTTGCAAAGAAGTCTACAAGTAGTACTCACCATCACAATCCGTGCCAGGTATGCAGCGACAGTCCCATGTGCCCTCTTCCAAGTTCCAGAAGAAGCCATCGGGGCAGACCACTTGTTGACAGCTGATATCATTCTGTCCACGGCAGCTACAAGTCTGACCGTTGGCGTCACTCCATTCAGCGCCCAACTACAAAGGAAACCGACATGTTACATGGCATCATCAAGTCGTCCACATGACTCCTCAGCGAAATTAGGCGTTACTCTAAGGGTTTTCCCCAGCTCTTACATCCTGCGGTTTTTAACTTAACGAAAACTTTCAAAAACGTACGGAAGATGTGGTCCAAGAGACCAGGCAGTGCATACACTTTATCAAGCCATTCAGAAACCAAGAATAAAGGACAACTGACCGGGTAGTAGATGCCGTCCTTCAGACAACCGCACTGCTCCTGTGGAACGCAGACTTCACCGCTGAGGACAAAGCCAAGATCACATTCACACGCCTCCTTACAAGGATGGTTGCACTGACTTGGTGCCGCCACGTCGGTACAGGTAGCCGGACAGGCGCTTGCACAGGTGGTGTAGTGACTGTTCGCTGGACATGCCAGCGCTGAGGGATAAAGCGAAGAGAATCGGCATCAATCAAGCGACCTCTAGCTATGGTGACATCATGACGACGCACGCCCAAAAGATACCAAAGCAAGCCCTAGCGTCAATTGTGTCTACTTACGACATATTGTTGGTGTTCTCCAATCGCCCAAGTCTATTCCCTGTTCAGAGCACGCTTGCACGTAGGCCTCCAAGTTCTGACAGAGCAGTTCCAAACTGCCTTGGTACTCGCAGACGTCGTAGACACAGGCAGCATAGTAGGCAGCCGGGTCAACCAGGCTGTGACATGTCTGGAAGTCTTCCAAGATCTTGCCACACCGTTGGTCGCTCTCGATGATGGTTTGTAGCCCTGGCTCACAGCTAGGCTCGACAACTGCAACCTCGTCAGGGCAGCTGGAAGACAATTGTCACAACGTGAGCATGTGTCAACCCAAAGACATAGAAACTGGATTGCTCCAGCTCCTGGTCTACTGATCAGCAAGACCATAGCATACATTACTCCTGCTACGGAGACTAAAGAATGGCTTCTTTGAACTCGGCTTCATACCTTGTGCTTGGCATAAAGACGACACTATGTCCCCCCCCCCTCTGAAGGAGACCTTAATACCCACCTTGTGTTGGTTTTCCAGCTATTACCCCACTCGTTGGCAGTGGTAGCCATGCTGCCGTCCTGCTTGAGCATGTCATCGTTTTCGTCGCCGTTGAAGTTGCCACAAATGCCCTGTGTAGTGTTGAAGTAGGCTGGTGGGACGACGACTTCCAGGCGATGGTTTCCGTCGAAAGATACCCTGAGTCCAAAGGTAGTGCTGAGAACGACGTTGGGTCCACTCAATTGTATGTTGATGCCTTGCGCCAAGTTGACCGGAGGAGTAACCTGCAGGCCATTCAGCTGCAGGGGGACAAAGTTTTAGTTCAACGACCAACCAAGAAAGACTTGCTGAGAAAGATATAGCTTTACAAGGAGAAAAAGAAGTGCCAAAGGCGATGTGTGGTCGTACTTACCGTCACAATGCGCCCTTGTCCCAAGATCACAGTGTGTTGATAGATGTTTATGAGTGCGCTGTCTGTGTAAGACACACGGTTGGAGCCTCTTCTGTCGTTGGTAGCTTGAATCTCAAAGGCTGGAAGTTGGTCGCTCTGTCGACTGGCCTTGCTGAGAATGTAGGTGCATGCACCCTGGTAGTTCAAGTTCCTTCCATCCAAGGTGATGTAGTGAGGATCGCCCCAGCTAACGCAAATGGCTTCGACTGGGCCACGTTCTATCGCACGAGACAAAGGGAGATAGCAAGATTTAGGCATCTCATCAACGTTGACAACTATAACAGAGAGGGTAAATGATGAAGGTTTAAACTTTTGCAAAGAAGTCTACAAGTAGTACTCACCATCACAATCCGTGCCAGGTATGCAGCGACAGTCCCATGTGCCCTCTTCCAAGTTCCAGAAGAAGCCATCGGGGCAGACCACTTGTTGACAGCTGATATCATTCTGTCCACGGCAGCTACAAGTCTGACCGTTGGCGTCACTCCATTCAGCGCCCAACTACAAAGGAAACCGACATGTTACATGGCATCATCAAGTCGTCCACATGACTCCTCAGCGAAATTAGGCGTTACTCTAAGGGTTTTCCCCAGCTCTTACATCCTGCGGTTTTTAACTTAACGAAAACTTTCAAAAACGTACGGAAGATGTGGTCCAAGAGACCAGGCAGTGCATACACATTATCAAGCCATTCAGAAACCAAGAATAAAGGACAACTGACCGGGTAGTAGATGCCGTCCTTCAGACAACCGCACTGCTCCTGTGGAACGCAGACTTCACCGCTGAGGACAAAGCCAAGATCACATTCACACGCCTCCTTACAAGGATGGTTGCACTGACTTGGTGCCGCCACGTCGGTACAGGTAGCCGGACAGGCGCTTGCACAGGTGGTGTAGTGACTGTTCGCTGGACATGCCAGCGCTGAGGGATAAAGCGAAGAGAATCGACATCAATCAAGCGACCTCTAGCTATGGTGACATCATGACGACGCACGCCCAAAAGATACCAAAGCAAGCCAAAGCGTCAATTGTGTCTACTTACGACATATTGTTGGTGTTCTCCAATCGCCCAAGTCTATTCCCTGTTCAGAGCACGCTTGCACGTAGGCCTCCAAGTTCTGACAGAGCAGTTCCAAACTGCCTTGGTACTCGCAGACGTCGTAGACACAGGCAGCATAGTAGTCAGCCGGGTCAACCAGGCTGTGACATGTCTGGAAGTCTTCCAAGATCTTGCCACACCGTTGGTCGCTCTCGATGATGGTTTGTAGCCCTGGCTCACAGCTAGGCTCGACAACTGCAACCTCGTCAGGGCAGCTGGAAGACAATTGTCACGACGTGAGCATGTGTCAACCCAAAGACATAGAAACTGGATTGCTCCAGCTCCTGGTCTACTGATCAGCAAGACCATAGCATACATTACTCCTGCTACGGAGACTAAAGAATGGCTTCTTTGAACTCGGCTTCATACCTTGTGCTTGGCATAAAGACGACACTATGTCCCCCCCCCCTCTGAAGGAGACCTTAATACCCACCTTGTGTTGGTTTTCCAGCTATTACCCCACTCGTTGGCAGTGGTAGCCATGCTGCCGTCCTGCTTGAGCATGTCATCGTTTTCGTCGCCGTTGAAGTTGCCACAAATGCCCTGTGTAGTGTTGAAGTAGGCTGGTGGGACGACGACTTCCAGGCGATGGTTTCCGTCGAAAGATACCCTGAGTCCAAAGGTAGTGCTGAGAACGACGTTGGGTCCACTCAATTGTATGTTGATGCCTTGCGCCAAGTTGACCGGAGGAGTAACCTGCAGGCCATTCAGCTGCAGGGGGACAAAGTTTTAGTTCAACGACCAACCAAGAAAGACTTGCTGAGAAAGATATAGCTTTACAAGGAGAAAAAGAAGTGCCAAAGGCGATGTGTGGTCGTACTTACCGTCACAATGCGCCCTTGTCCCAAGATCACAGTGTGTTGATAGATGTTTATGAGTGCGCTGTCTGTGTAAGACACACGGTTGGAGCCTCTTCTGTCGTTGGTAGCCTGAATCTCAAAGGCTGGAAGTTGGTCGCTCTGTCGACTGGCCTTGCTGAGAATGTAGGTGCATGCACCCTGGTAGTTCAAGTTCCTTCCATCCAAGGTGATGTAGTGAGGATCGCCCCAGCTAACGCAAATGGCTTCGACTGGGCCACGTTCTATCGCACGAGACAAAGGGAGATAGCAAGATTTAGGCATCTCATCAACGTTGACAACTATAACAGAGAGGGTAAATGATGAAGGTTTAAACGTTTGCAAAGAAGTCTACAAGTAGTACTCACCATCACAATCCGTGCCAGGTATGCAGCGACAGTCCCATGTGCCCTCTTCCAAGTTCCAGAAGAAGCCATCGGGGCAGACCACTTGTTGACAGCTGATATCATTCTGTCCACGGCAGCTACAAGTCTGACCGTTGGCGTCACTCCATTCAGCGCCCAACTACAAAGGAAACCGACATGTTACATGGCATCATCAAGTCGTCCACATGACTCCTCAGCGAAATTAGGAGTTACTCTAAGGGTTTTCCCCAGCTCTTACATCCTGCGGTTTTTAACCTAACGAAAACTTAAAAAAAAAAACGTACGGAAGATGTGGTCCAAGAGACCAGGCAGTGCATACACTTTAACAAGCCATTCAGAAACCAAGAATAAAGGACAACTGACCGGGTAGTAGATGCCGTCCTTCAGACAACCGCACTGCTCCTGTGGAACGCAGACTTCACCGCTGAGGACAAAGCCAAGATCACATTCACACGCCTCCTTACAAGGATGGTTGCACTGACTTGGTGCCGCCACGTCGGTACAGGTAGCCGGACAGGCGCTTGCACAGGTGGTGTAGTGACTGTTCGCTGGACATGCCAGCGCTGAGGGATAAAGCGAAGAGAATCGGCATCAATCAAGCGACCTCTAGCTATGGTGACATCATGACGACGCACGCCCAAAAGATACCAAAGCAAGCCCTAGCGTCAATTGTGTCTACTTACGACATATTGTTGGTGTTCTCCAATCGCCCAAGTCTATTCCCTGTTCAGAGCACGCTTGCACGTAGGCCTCCAAGTTCTGACAGAGCAGTTCCAAACTGCCTTGGTACTCGCAGACGTCGTAGACACAGGCAGCATAGTAGGCAGCCGGGTCAACCAGGCTGTGACATGTCTGGAAGTCTTCCAAGATCTTGCCACACCGTTGGTCGCTCTCGATGATGGTTTGTAGCCCTGGCTCACAGCTAGGCTCGACAACTGCAACCTCGTCAGGGCAGCTGGAAGACAATTGTCACGACGTGAGCATGTGTCAACCCAACGACATAGAAACTGGATTGCTCCAGCTCCTGGTCTACTGATCAGCAAGACCATAGCTTACATTACTCCTGCTACGGAGACTAAAGAATGGCTTCTTTGAACTCGGCGTCATAACTTGTGCTTGGCATAAAGACGGCATTATGTTCCCCCCCCCCCCCGAAGGAGACCTTAATACCCACCTTGTGTTGGTTTTCCAGCTATTACCCCACTCGTTGGCAGTGGTAGCCATGCTGCCGTCCTGCTTGAGCATGTCATCGTTTTCGTCGCCGTTGAAGTTGCCACAAATGCCCTGTGTACTGTTGAAGTAGGCTGGTGGGACGACGACTTCCAGGCGATGGTTTCCGTCGAAAGATACCCTGAGTCCAAAGGTAGTGCTGAGAACGACGTTGGGTCCACTCAATTGTATGTTGATGCCTTGCGCCAAGTTGACCGGAGGAGTAACCTGCAGGCCATTCAGCTGCAGGGGGACAAAGTTTTAGTTCAACGACCAACCAAGAAAGACTTGCTGAGAAAGATATAGCTTTACAAGGAGAAAAAGAAGTGCCAAAGGCGATGTGTGGTCGTACTTACCGTCACAATGCGCCCTTGTCCCAAGATCACAGTGTGTTGATAGATGTTTATGAGTGCGCTGTCTGTGTAAGACACACGGTTGGAGCCTCTTCTGTCGTTGGTAGCCTGAATCTCAAAGGCTGGAAGTTGGTCGCTCTGTCGACTGGCCTTGCTGAGAATGTAGGTGCATGCACCCTGGTAGTTCAAGTTCCTTCCATCCAAGGTGATGTAGTGAGGATCGCCCCAGCTAACGCAAATAGCTTCGGTTGGGAGGCCACTTTCTATTACATAAGCCGAGGGGAGATAGCAAGAGTTATGCAACTTATTGATGCTTATAAATATTACAGAAAGGGAACAATTTCGAGGCTTTACTTTTTAAAGGAAGGTTTGAATCTATATCTAACACCTACCATCACAATTAGTATCAGACAGGCAGCGACAGTCCCACGTGCCCTCTTCCAAGTTCCAGGTGAAACCATCTGGACAGACCACTTGTTGACAGCTGATGTCATTCTGTCCACGGCAGCTACAAGTCTGGCCATTGGCTTCGCCCCATTCAGCTCCCAACTGTAAGAAAAAACATCGTCACTTGATAACGGAGCATGAAACACGTTTTCTTTTCTTTTTAACTGGCTCTAGCATTGAAATTCGCCTATATATCAATTTTGCTGAACATTGCCTTGAGAGGCTAAAAATCAAGACTCTAAAGTTAAAGGCGTCGCTTTTAGTACATTTCTTTACGACGTAGATAAATAATTTAAGACCCCATACCGGGTAGTAGATGCCATCCTTCAGACAACCACACTGCTCCTGTGGAACGCAGACTTCACCGCTGAGGACAAAGCCAAGATCACATTCACACGCCTCCTTACAAGGATGGTTGCACTGACTTGGTGCCGCCACGTCGGTGCAGGTAGCCGGGCAGGCACTTGCACAGGTGGTGTAGTGACTGTTTACTGGACAGGACAGCGCTGGTGGACAAAGTGGAGGGCATTGTAAGCAGGCAATCTGTAGATCTGCTGTTTTAGTTGACAATTCATTTCAGTTATGCTGACTTATAAATTTCCAGCGTCTGTGTTAATTTCTTTCTACTTACGGCATAATGTCGGTGTTCTCCAAACGCCCAAGTCTATTCCCTGCTCAGAGCACGCTTGCACATAAGCCTCCAAGTTCTGGCAGAGGAATTCCAGACTGCCTTGGTACTCGCAGACGTCGTAGACACAGGCGGAAAAGTAGGCAGCCGGGTCGACGGCATCGTGACAGGCCTGGAAGTCTTCCAAGATCTTGCCACATTGTTCGTCGCTCTCAATTATGTCCTTTAATCCCTCAGTACAGATAGCTACAGGGTCCACTGTACCAACTTCGTCAGGGCAGCTGTAACGCAATAATGGCAAAGTTAACCACTCCAAATGCGCGAATTGACGTTTTAAATGACAAGGACAACGATGTTTATTTGCACATTCATGCCATGTGGGCTGAATTCAGTACATGTAGTTTACAATTACATGATACAGTCGCACAAACACTGCACCTCTACAGAAGTCCTGCACTACATATAATGTATACAGATGGACGAACATATAAGGCGATCATTGATTATATAGTTTACGTATTTCCTCCCTCTTTTTAAAACAGGTGTATACGAACTCACAGAGTTTTTGTTGTACATTATTGTTAGGGGATGTTATGATATACACAAATAGATCATCTTTTACTAACTGTTTACATCGTGTGTCTAGATTCAGGGCACTGATGAAATAATCACGTATATATACGTATGTCCCTGTATAACATACAGTCTAATACAAAGTGCACTTTATCTTCTCCTTGCGATAATAAACGTTTATCCCGTTTGCATCTTGCTACATAGACATGAGCTGTTATTTTTTTCGTACAAATCCTTTTGACCTGTATTTCAGCTACTTCTTCCTAGATTTACCGTAACTAAGTCGGACTCCATACCTACCTCGTATCTGTATTCCAGCTATTGCCCCACTCCACAGCATTGGAAGCCATGCTTCCGTTTGACATTAACATGTCATCGCTGTCGTCACCGTTGAAGTTGCCACAAATGCCCTGCGTTATGTTGGAATATGCCGGTGGTACGACGATTTCTAGGCGAGTATTTCCGTCGAAAGACACCCTGAGTCCAAAGGTAGTGCTGAGCACGACGTTGGGTCCGCTGAATTGTACGTTTATACCTTCCGGCAAATTAACCGGAGGAGTGACCAGCATGCCGTTCAGCTGCAGGAACGTAGAAGGAGACAAACCTTTAGTTCATCAACTCAACAACAAGAGCTTTATAAGAAACAGGACTGTACAAGGAGAAGAAAAGTGGAAAAGGCGGCGTCCTTACCATCACAATGCGCCCTTGTCCCAAGATCACAGTATGTTGATAGATGTTTATGAGTGCGCTGTCTGTGCAAGAGACACGATTGGAGCCCTTTCTGTCGTTGGTTCCCTGAATCTCAAAGGCTGGAAGTTGGTCACTCTGTCGACTGGCCTTGCTGAGAATGTAGGTGCATGCACCCTGGTAATTCAAGTTCTTTCCGTCGAAGGTGATGTAGTGAGGATCCCCCCAACTAACGCAGACTCCTTCCAATTCTGGATTGGTACCTGGTTAAGATACAATTCCAGTGCACACTTAGGATTTGGATGCATTCATCATCATCACATCGGGATTGTATATGTGACGATGACTTAACAGCGTTTAAAAAGAAATTATCACATAGAGTTATCATCTTTATTCGAAACAATTCACTATAAAGCCATAGCATTTTGTTGCAAGTTGGTATAAAGATTTTAAATACTTGAAAGCATTTAATAGTTGTTACTAATCACAATCAAAAAGCGATAAATGCGTAAATGGTGTACACATTAGTTCAATCTTACCTTCACAGATTGTTTCCAATTGGCAGTGACAGCCCCACTGGCCATCTACTAAACTCCATGTAAAACCGTTGTTACATTCAACGTCCCTGCATGTGCTATTGTTGTCTCCGCGACAAGTGCATCGCTGACCATTTTCTAGACCCCACTCTTCATTTAGCTGTAGGGCAGAAGATTTGTCGTTAAGATTTTCACTATAAGGTTACGTATTGGGAACAAGTTTGGAAAGGTAACTATAGACGGTAATCATCACCAGAAGATCTTAGCCACACATAAATTGCGAAACGTAGTTTGATAACAGATTTGTATACCAGTGTATAAATCTGACGATTCAGCTTATTCCGTTTTACATTAGTTAAACAATCTTCTGATGCAAAAAAAGTAGGGACGCGGGTAATTTAATGAGCAAATATTTCAAAACCAAGACTCACCGCGTAGTAGATGCCATCTATCAGACAACCACACTGCTCCTGTGGAACGCAGACTTCACCGCTGAGGACAAAGCCAAGATCACATTCACACGCCTCCTTACAAGGATGGTTGCACTGACTTGGTGCCGCCACGTCGGTGCAGGTAGCCGGACAGGCGCTTGCACAGTTGGTGTAGTGACTGTTTAATGGACATGCCAGCGCTAATGGATGAAGTAGAGGGCATTGTAAGCAACAAATCTGTAGGTATGATGCCTTGAGAGACAGCTTAAGTCAATGATGCATGAGTTCAAAAGACTCAAGCCCTGATGTCAACTTCTTATTACTTACGACATATTGTTGGTGTTCTCCAATCGTCGAATTCTATTCCCTGAGCTGTGCACGCTTGCACGTAGGCCTCCAAGTTCTGACAGAGCAGTTCCAAACTGCCTTGGTACTCGCAGACGTCGTAGACACATGCAGCATAGTAGGCAGCCGGGTCAACCAGGCTGTGACAAGTCTGGAAGTCTTCCAAGATCTTGCCACACCGTTGGTCGCTCTCGATGATGGTTTGTAGCCCCGGCTCACAGTTAGGGTCTGTCGGACCCACTTGGTCAGGACAGCTGGAAAACAACAATCATGAAATGTTTTTGGATACCATTTCATTTTTAATGTAGACTTAACGGTATGCAAAAAAGCAAAAGTAAACAATACATTCGTCTTACATTCAACGACATCAATCTGTTCAACTTTAATTCTATTAACATGTGTTTCTCTTCTACAACAGGTACTGCAAGAAGACCTTGATACCAACCTTGTGTTCGTCTTCCAGCTGTTCCCCAACTGGACAGCACTGGCAGCCATGTTGCCGTCTGGCATCAGCAGGTCATCGCTTTCATCATCGTTGAAGTTGCCACAAATGCCCTGTGTAGTGTTGAAGTAGGCTGGTGGGACGACAACTTCCAGGCGATGGTTTCCGTCGAAGGACACTCTGAGTCCAAAGGTAGTGCTGAGCACGACATTGGGTCCACTCAATTGTATGTTGATACCTTCCGCCAAGTTGATTGGAAGAGTAGCCTGCAGGCCGTTTAGCTGAAGAAAACCAAGAGATGGTGTGACCTTCAGTTAGCTAAGGCATGGTGCCCTGTATGCATATGAATCACGAGGCTCTTTTAAGGACCAAGGAAATGGAAAGGAATGATATTCAGGAGAACTTACCGACACAATGCGCCCTTGTCCCAAGATCACAGTGTGTTGATAGATGTTTATGAGGGCGCTGTCTGTGTAAGACACACGGTTGGAGCCTCTTCTGTCGTTGGTAGCCTGAATCTCAAAGGCTGGAAGTTGGTCGCTCTGTCGACTGGCCTTGCTGAGAATGTAGGTGCATGCACCCTGGTAGTTCAAGTTCCTTCCATCGAAGGTGATGTAGTGAGGATCGCCCCAGCTAACGCAGATGCCTTCTACTTCTGGTCTGGTTCCTTTTAGAAATGTTAATAATCATTTTATGCATTATGATTATATTACGTTTTACGATCATATCAGTGTTGTACAGCTGTATATGCATGTCAGTAGCAACTGCCTGCAACCAGTTGGTATTTGCTAAATGTTCTGAAACACTTGATAAGCAAACATGAAGTTGTATTTTTGCAGACATTTCTGCCTACCTTCACAATTGTTGTCCAACTGGCAGTGGCAATTCCACTCGCCGTCTATCAAGCCCCATGCGAAGCCCTCGTTGCACTCCACTTCCCTGCATGTGATGTTATTCTGGCTATGACAAGTGCACCGCTGGCCGTTGTCTACACCCCATTCTTCATTTAGCTGTAGGACAGATTGACAGTAAATTTGGTGATGATGAAGATGATGATGATGATGATGATGATGATGATGGATAGTTTATTGAAATAAAAACATAAGAATAAAAATAAAATAAGTATATAAAAGCTACAAAAAAACGTCGTTGAAATAATTTAAAAGCTTTACAGACAAGTAATAATGTTTAAGAGAATGATGGTGTATACTAACCGTGTTACCTACGATTTACAAAAGGGCACTATGACAGAAGAGGTACCTTTTGAACTACGTAATTTCGTTTGATAAAGTGCAAAACATGTATGACATATATGTATGACATATCTGGACTGTTGTCTTCCTACGCTTCTGGTAGTAAGAGCCACACAGTAATTTTAAGATGGCAAATAGCTCTTGGGCAAGGGTCTTGATTTTGAGGATAATGTAGTACATGTAGAATACGTAGAGCTAAAGAATTGGTGAGCATTCAAGGAGTAAGACATACCGCGTGGTAGATACCATCCGCGAGACAACCGCACTGCTCCTCTGGGATGCAGTCCTGGCCGCTCAGAACAAAGCCCTGGTCGCACTGACAACCCTCGACGCACGGCTCGTCACAGCTGTCTGCGGCGGTGAGGTCTGTGCACACCGCGGGACACGAGCTGCCGCAGGCCGTGTAGTGTTGATGGACTGGGCAAGTTGTCGCTGGAGAACGACACAATAGCAGAATATCACTGCATGAAAATTGTATTTACTAATGAAGATAATTGTCAGGTGAGTCTGGTAATGGTTGCTTTTGCTTTTGACATATGATGCCATAGGTAACCGTTATCAAACTTACCTGCGGCACGTGTCGCTGTTGTTTATGCAACCATTCCCAGACGTACCTGTTAGACTTGCCTGGGACAAAATCAAATCACGTAATAGCTAAAATAACATCTGAAGTTGAATATGCAGGGCTCACTCCACAAAAAAGTTTGATTTACCAATAGCGATTGATAGACACGGGGAATCTATACTGGCGACGTTTATCCAGACTTAGTTGTCATTTGTCATCATTGGTAAATTCCACGTTTCATGCTGTTTAACACTTTCCATTAACGTAAAGCTGATAGTGCATATATATATAGACTTTTTGGTACTTACGGCATAATGTCAGAGTTCTCCAGTCGTCCAGTTCTACATCATTAGCCAGGCAGGCAGCCGCGTATGCCTCTAGGCTTTGACAGAGGACTTCTAAACTGCCTTGATACTCGCAGACGTCGTAGACACAGGCGTCGAAGTAGGGAGTCGGGTCAACCACGTCGTTACAAGATTGGAATGTTTCTCTGATCACACCGCACCAGTTGTCGCTCTCGACCACAGCTTGCAGCCCCGGTTCACAGTTTGGTTCGGGATCTACTGGGTCCACTGCACCGGGACAGCTATTGGAAAGAAAGATCGCCTTGGTTATTTCACGCAACTTCCATTTAGCCTTTAGAAATTCTTCCTATCCCAACAGCTCAAAAGAACCAAATGCATTCTCGTAGGTTAAAGTGCAAGACCGTCCTTTTCATACCTAGACAGACATAAATAGACACAAACACTCCTTTATACCAAGAACACTATCGTCCATTGATGCCCGAAAATCTCTTTCCTCGCGTTTTTAGTTTGTTGTATTTTAATCGTCTTGACAACCATATAATGCCAAGTCACTTTAATATCGATATTGCAATGTTGATGATATTTCTATTACAATTTTAAATATGCACCTTGTCAAATCATCACAATTAAGTGTAAGTGGCTACAAGGTTGATTGTATAATAAACCAGGGCTCGAACTTGGTACATGGTCCAATGGCCGGCTGACCACTAAAATTTAGGCTGGGTTGGGACAACTAAAAAGACACTTTGGGACATTTTGGGGACAATAGAAAAATAATCAACATCGGAATGTCAGCCCTTTTTTTTGTTTATTAGGCACACATCCCAGCTTTTGGATCCGGAAAGTCCCGGTGAATTTCCTGTCTACTATGCAATTATTGTGCGCCTGGGAGTGAACATAAGCAAAATAAAGTTGACGTTAAGTTAAAGTCATAGAATGCTTCCCAAAAAACAGATTGGGACAGTTTATCCTCACTTCGGGACAATTGAAATTTATTTTTGGGACAGTGCTGGGACAATAGGAAGAGAAGTTAATTTCGACGCCTGTAAACCCTAGGTTTGAAGGTACCTGTTGTCAGCATCAACCTCCCAACTGTTCCCAAACTCGGTGTGGCTTGAGGCCGTGGTGCCGTCCGGCATTTGCAGGTCGTCCTGCGGGTCGTTGTTGAAGTTTCCGCACAGACCTTGGACGTTATCGGTGTATGCTGGCGGCACGCTGACTTCCAGGCGGTGGTTTCCGTTGTAAGCCACTCGCAGGTCGAAAGTCGTTCGCAGGACGACGTTCCTCCCGCTGAGGCGTACGCTGACGCCCTCCGCTAGTTGGAGCGGTAGGGTGACCCGGACTCCATCAAGCTGTAGGACATAACGTGGACATACGTTATGATCTTTCGGATGTAAAAGACAAGAGCGGGTGCTTATTCGTGTTCCACTGGGTCACAATCTGTTAACATTATGTATATGTTGCTTTTGACTTAAATAAAAAATTACAGTGTACTCTAGTACCTGAAAAAAAGAAGAATTTCAGAAAAATAGATTTCATTAATAAAATCATTACATTTACCCATGAAAAAAGTAACTGAAAAAACGTGGAAACGTTAATTGAGTTTGGGTTAAAGTTTGCAAAATAAAGTAAATACACCCTGGGTATAACAGTCTTTCCTTTAAGCTATAGGATGTATTGACCGTTAACGTTAATGACACACTTCTAAAACTCTAGTTTAATAAAGAAAGCCGTGGTGATTGGCACAGGTGTCTTACCGTCACCACTTTGCCTAGTCCCAGCGTTATGACGTGCTGGTAGATCTCAATCTGCGCCCCGGCCGTGTAGGACACGAGGTCCGACCCTCTATGCTCGTTGGTGGCCAGGATTCGGAAGGCAGGTCTCGCGGAATCTCGTTCCGTTGCCTGCACGAGATTGTACGTGCACGCGCCCTGGAAGTTCACGTACGTGCCGTCGAACGTAATGTAGTGTGGATCTCCCCAGCTGATGCATACCGCTGAAGGCCCTAGAACTGCAACAAAAACACATTGTTGTATTATATTATGTGTAATTGTAGAGACTCCGATCTGGTAGAATCGGCGATTCTACCGGCAGAGAGGATGAGGTCTATTGCTATAACCTACCATTGCCCAACATATTCTAAAAGTTAAACATTCAATCACATTACTGGTGGCTGCTGATATCATTTAGATAGTCTGTGCTTGCCATAAACCTAAATATATTTTAATGCTGTACGTGTATGATACTAAACATGAATCACAGATTGTACCAGCAGAGACTCCGATCAGGATCTCTACCGGCAGAGACTCCGATCAGAGTTTCTGTTGACAGAGACTCCGATCAGGATGTCTACCGGTAAAATCGCCTATCCTACCAGATAGAACTCTCTACCCTAACGTACGTTTTATTGTATTCGATGCAATTCCTTATCGTCACCAAAGACAGCCCATTGTAATATTAATAGCCAACGGCTAGTTGAATAAACCCCTAACAACCGAGATGCAAACGAATAAGATAAACAGATAAAGACATCACGCTATCGTCTTTGTCTTATCTTTAATATCTATAGACTAAGAGAACATACTGTAATCGTCTTGTGTGCTATATATTCCTTTTTCACGCCTCTACGCTTAATATATCTTCAGAGTTGTTACCAATATTAATTTTGGCACGTAATGTCATTCCAAAGAACTGGACTTAAAACTGAAATATGACTTTTACGCAGAACCTAGCTGGACAATCATACAAAAATCTGTTTCTAAACATTTCTGAATTTGTTTCTAATCTGTTGTCATTAAAGACCTATTGCAGGCACAGAGCAAAATAGTCTAGTACCTTCTTCGCAGTTGACTCCTGTGTAGGTCGGCGGGCACACGCACATGTAGTCCTCGTCAGCCTCTGTACAGTTCCCCCCGTTCAAACAGGGATCAGACTCGCAAGGGGTGGTGCCGTTAACTATGGACAAATCGTCATAACGGTCAGCAAAATGTTTTTTTTTATTACAACATGCAAAGAAAAGTACAATACGTAGTGGTGACGCACTCAAGCAATATGCTTATATTCACGTCACCACTAGACATGAAATAAAAATTACATTACAAGACAAAACAAAGTTACATTGGTATCGTCCAGATAATAAGTAAACAGAGTTAAGCTATTGAAATATTATAAAATAATACAGAACTATAAATCAAATGTTTCATATTCGTGTACACGTAAATTAGATCATTGTTCGTCCTTGAAGTTCGGTAAAAACATATAAACTTAGCTGTTTAACGCATATGAAGTAGTAGATTATCGCCGTATGCAAAAGTGTGTTTTTAAGTACATATTTTGATACGATTAAGTTAATTTGAATACACAGACGGTATGAATACACAGTTGCATATTGTGCGAATTGTGAGCCAAAATTTTAATCATAACCTTGTATTAAGATATTTTAACGAGTGTCGTGACAAGCAACCTTTTTAATATAATGGTATAATTTACGTAATTTATCAATAATTGGCCAACGTACGTAGCTGACAGTTGTCTCCTATCCAGCCTTCTGCGCATGCGCATGTGTAGTTGTTGAAGAGGTCTTTACACGTCCCGTTGTTAAGGCACGGGTCACTCGCGCACTCATTTGTCTCTGTGGAAAAAAAAAATAATTTCAAAGCATTAGAAGGTTGTCGTGCGATCGCAAACGTATGGCATTATTGGTATAGTCGTACAGTAGTAGTGATACAAAATTCCAATGTCTCGTACCGATTAGTATTACTATATAATACTGTGTATTACTTAGTAATACTATGTATTACTTAGCGTGTCCCACAGCACAAATCGGCAGCGTCAAAAGTGCACAGAAAACACGCTATGACGGCAGTCCCAGGGTGCCATAAGGGGAACCCAGAACGGTTGTTTTTTACGGTCTCCACATTGAAAAACGCCCAGACGACTGGCTATATTCGGTCAGACAATACTTTAACAATCATATTTTACGATCTTTTGATTTCTATGAAGGACAGAGCTTCGAAAAATACCAAAAAGGCTGCCTTAGATCCTTGTCGGTGATTGTTTCTTTCACAGCCTGCTTGAAAATCCTTTGATATCAAAGTTGTAGAACGAACAACTGTACAATGAATGTCCCCGCACCGTTACCATGTAATATACTGTGAAGACAAGATAGTGATACAGAAGCTTTGGACTGGTAAACATGAATTTAATGTTTATCTTACCGTTTTCACAGAGTCGTCCCTCCCATCCTACAGTACAGTTGCAAAAGAAGTCGTTGGCCAAGTCCACACAGCTGCCCTGGTTCTGGCAGGTGACGTTCTCACACTCATTGATGTCTAAAATAAAATAAAACATAGCAAAACAGGTGTAACAGACAAACCGGTGTAGTAATCAATACGTTGTTCCATAACTATAGACACAAATATACAATGGATATGCAGTATGATAAAGAATTATGGCATGGTGATATTGTAGCATTACAAAATCATTTGCTACATTAGAATCACAGACCCTTACATAGAACTTCATTCCATATGTACAACCTTATCACTTTGTATTATTGTTGTAGAGTATTGTTGTTTAAGATTGGGAGTTACTTTTTTCTTTGTATTAAAAGTTATCCTTCATTCTCACCTATTTCACAGTTGACTCCAGTGAATCCTGGCGCACAGGTACATTGGTAAAAATCAACTCCAACTTCTTGTGAACACACGCCGCCATTTAGACAAGGGTCGCTGGCACACTCATCCACGTCTGTAATGAAATAAAGAATTTAAAAAAAATCACTTGGGCTGGACCTAATTCAGAAACCATTAATTGACATAGACCATGTTTCGAGACGCAGTCAGTAGAATCACATACAAAGTAATAATGCTATTCACCATTATTATTGTAGTCACCTATGGTTTATTAGAGTCGATTCTTAGCATTACCTGGTGGTCGACGTTCTTGATCTATTTTATAATCATTGAATGTTGCAATACCCTGATCTAAGAACATCCAGTTAGAGTTACTAAATGGAGTCGCGGTAAATCGTGAAGAGATCGGTTTGTTTGTAATAGACGATGAACTGTCAAGTTTACAATTACGGGTTTAGGCTAATTTTGGTAATAATATGTTGTTTTGGCTAAGAAAATATTCAGGCATTATGAAGTGGCCGTGTGCGTAAGGGCCGTGAATCGTGCATGTGACGAGGAAAATTCAGCTGACTTGTTATTATTCAAAAGGCTGTCTTAGATCCTTGTCGGCGTTTGGTTCTGTCACAGTCTGCTTGAAAATTCTACGGCAACAAAATCGTACGACGACCTACAACGAATGTGACCGAGCCGTAAGACATAGGTTAAACTTACCAACGTCACAGTTGGTTCCTTGCCATCCAGGTGGACAGTGGCAGGTGTACGTGTAGGTAATCAGGTTAGACATACAAGTTCCTCCGTTGTTACAAGGAGAGCTGTAGCATACATCGAGCTCTAGAGGATGTTGAAACAGAGAATGATTAATACCTAAGCAATAAAATGGATCATTTTTCTATCCATGCCGTAGCAAGAACAGTTATTCACTTTTTACCTACCGCTACGATGAACAGTTCATCATTCTATATTGTGACTGTTTGGACATGATGGTTATAAGCAGGTTCAGGGTTCCAAGTGCGCATGACCGGTGTGATGCATTGTGGGTAATATTTTAACTTTGAAGGCCCCTGAGACATAAACAAAACACGTATGGAGATGGTGTTAAGCTTAGTCTAGAAAAGTTTACAAGACAGGGCATTCACCTTTTTCCTTGGAACCCTGAACCCGTTTAGTATCATGGTCACTATATGGTGCACGAAACCAATTATGATTCTTGGGTTTTGTGACAATCCTAATAAAATGAGCAATAACAAAATGGTAATTTGTATCTTTACCATTATCAATAGTATTGTTGATGTTGAACATTGCTAGTGTTCTGGTCAGTCCACCGTAATGAAAGTTACAAATTTGAGAAAAATCATGGACTACCAACCTGATCTGTATACCAGTTGGAATCCTGACATTTCGACGTTCCTGTCTGAGTACATGTTCACCCACATCTGCTTGGTGTCCACCCTCTGTGCTGGTGGGGTGCTGTTTCCACAAAAGACGCCGATGGAGTCCTGGAACGGTGTGCTTCCCTGTCCTATCTCCAGAGCATCCTTACATACATCTGACCCGTCATTATCCTCGTTGATTTCCAAGTGAAATTCACCCAGAAAAGTGACATCTATGCCTGCAATGACGTCAGAGATAAGGTTAGTATAAAGTTCGTATTGGGTGCCTTTACATCAACTTTTTAATCTGCTGTTGATTCCTTCTTTTGTAAATATGGCAGTTTTGAAAGTCCATCCAGTTGATTGAGTAACTGTTCTCTTGTGTATGTCATGTCTAACCTTTGTCGACGTGTTTTGTAAAGATGGTCTTTCTCTCCCGCTTTCTATCTTTGTATGTCAGTCTTGCTATGTCTCTTTTTCCCGGTCTTCCTGTCTGTCAGTTTTTTCCCCTCTATTTCTATATCTTTCTATCTACCTCCCTCTTCCTGCCTGCCTGTCTGCTTTATCCGTATCTTCCTCAGACTATAATTTGATACGTACCTGTAGCGCCCTCTACATCGACGCACCATGTGTAGTCAAATCTCGACGGGTAGTCGCCCGGGTACCCCGGTGACTCTATCCTGCCTGCCGGAGACCTGAATGTCTCATCGCATGTTTGTGCGCTTCCGGAACCTACACGAACAAAGGAAAACAGTGTATATTGAACCAGCAGATTGACTTGCGCAGCTCTAGAAGTTAGACTTATGTAACAACATATTAGTAACGAGTTAGTAACCGGTCAACCTAAACTTTCTACCCTCGTGCAAAGAGTTGGGACACGTCGTGAGAGTGTCTAGACTAAGACCTCCCAGGGTGGTGCTACACTGGAGTCCAACAAGGAAAAAAGGAAGGGGAGGGAGAGGGGGAGGGGGGGAACGAATGACTTTGAGAAGGACAGTTGAACGGGACTTTGCGCAGATGAGAGGTGATCAGGCACGGGGCAACAGACAACGTCAAATAGTTTGGAACCTGTTGGAACTTGTGCCTCCTACCATTTCGTCATCATGTGCATACAACCTACGAAACAAACGTAACGTAATGACTATGACTATTTCAACCAACCGATTTCAAAAGTCTTTTATCCCCTACTCTATCTCACACTGGAATAACCTCGATCTTTCATTTCGCTCCTTAAGTTACAGTCAATTTAAAACGGTTCTTCAAAAACAAACCCGACCCAGCAAATGCAGATACCTTAGTCATGGCCCTCGGTATTCATGTCTTCTCCTAGCCAGATTACGCATTGGCACCTGCAACCTGAACCAGAGCTTATTCTGCCGAGGTCTACGTAACAGTCCTGCCTGTGCTTGCGGGTGCCAACGCGAATCAGTTCCACATTATTTACTCCATTGTCCTGTTTACACACACGAACGACAAATACTCCTCGGCAATCTACATCAGCTCACAGGTAACACAGTAAATTTCCAAGCACTTTCTGAAAAAGACAAAATCTCCCTACTACTCAGAGGTAGCTCTCTGTTTTCCTTCTCGGTCAACTCTAAAATCCTGGCTATCACCCAAAATTTCATTACTGATTCCAATCGTTTCAATTCTTGATCCTCCTTTTTCCTTTCGGTGTCAGTATCTCCATGTCTGGTTCGCTATGGGGTGAGGGAAGTAGACCTGCGCTTGTTTGAACATTGTCATATTGTATTATTTGCCGTTTATAATTTAATACGTTTATTTAGACTTTATTTCCACTACAAAGAAGGCCTGTATGTATATTTATTTGTTTATCTATTTCACTTTTGTATTTGTTATTCTTAGTTGACATGTTAATTCTGTATTTTGTCCAGAGGTGGCTCTAATATAAGTTATTAACTTGAGTCGGCCCCTCTGCGTCCTGTACTGTTCTTGTTGTTTCTGAATAAAAAAAAAAAAAAATAGTTTGGAGGACAATGACGGCCAGCCTCGGTGCCAGACACTGGTATGCGACGGAGAAGAAGGAAATTCGTGTACCTTATTTTACCAACTTTTGCGTTGGTTTCCTCGGAAACCATTTGTGTATATTAACTTAGAAAGGAAAGTATGATATACGGGTACAATATCTGCTATCACAAAAATCACCCTTTAAAAGATCATCACTATACACTTCAACGGCTGTGTGTTTGAAGGAAGTTTGGGGGCCAAAGATCGCCCTGTCCCAATCTCCAAACTACTGTCTGGTTGTTTATGTTTTTGGTGTGTTTGTAAGATATTTTCAAGGTCGCTACGACCCGAGAAACTGTACACGTGTGTCTCAAGAACGGGAACGTCTCAAAACTTCAATCAGAGATCTAGTAGTGTGATAGCTAGGACATCGATTGTACAAACAGTAGTACGTAATAAGTTCAATATACCACGTTTGAAATCGGACGATGTGCTGATCATGTAACCCGTTATATTTCTCTCCAAGTAGAGGTTGTTGGGGAAAATTGTGACCTCCTTATTATATATATGCATACACCCCGTTTTTAGAAGCCCTCCCCAACCAACGGAGGGCTTCTAAAACGGGGCATGTGTTAAAAAGGTCACAATTTCCCCCAACAACCTCTGCTTGGAGGATACGTTATATTACAAGGAACAACTGTCAACCCTTTTTTTCTGACCTGTGTGCTTAACAAATATTTATGGAACTACCACGCGCACTGCTGACAAGAAAGTAGTTGTTGGGTAAACGACTTGTGCACACAGCAATGGTTCGTGCAGACGTTCTTTCACCCCTCCGGTCCATCGAGTGTGTTGTCTCTGTAAATCGTCCGTGTACATGTTTGTCTGGAGATTTATTTTCAGGGCGTCGGACAGTGCGACTGGAAACAGACTTTTCCTTTCCTGTTGGGGCCTGGTCACAAACGTCGTACAATCGTCGTACGATCGGAAACTGAATGCATTCTTGGGCATGTGTTCTGTGTAATTCGGCTGTGTTATTACGGAAAAGACTGTCTTAGATTCCTTGTCGGTGGTTGGTTCTGTCGCTGCCTGCTTGCCAGCATGAAAATTCTACGGCATCAAAATCGTACGACGACCTACGACGAATGTAGCCCCACCGTAACGAACAGTTTTGTGTTGTCTTGTGAACTAAAGACATATTCGTAGTCATCGGATGGAATGTGTGGTTTATACGTTAATAATCATCAGACACCAGCAATGTTTACATTGTAGCGGTTTAGTAAAGAAAACGGGTTCTCTTTATACATAGAAGGGAAGAGTCCACCCTTCCGGCTCAAACAAAGCTGGAGACTTCTTAGAATGAGGGCACAAGTCAAACGTTCATAAAACTATTCCCCAGGCAGTTAAGTTCTTAATGCTTGCTAGGATATACGAAACATTATCTAAGGTCACAGGACTACGATTACGATTAAGAATGCGACTACCATTAAGAATAGAATTGCACTTAGATACGGCATATTCAGGTTGGGGTGGTTTGTAGGCATCCACTAAACGGTTGGCTGGTCTTCGGGAGTAGGTCGGGGCGTGGTTGGCAGTGAAATTTGACTCAAATTTAACTCAAATTCGATTTGATTCGTCTAGAGAGGTAGGCGTAGCCTAAAACTGGTCAGATTGCTCAAGAACGTCAGCCAACCTTGGTCGGCTGGTGTTCGGGGGAAGGTTCTGAAGGTGTGGCAGGAGCTTAACGTTTGTACGGACCCAATGCCACGCACTCCAAACAACCTCTCACCTGTTATACTAGTAACCCCCAACTGCACCTTATTGATATACGACAGAGCAAGACCTTTGTCTCCGAGAACGGAAAAACATACCAGATAAGAACTTCATAATGGCCGTAACCCTCGGTAATTAAAAAGATATGAAGACCGTGAACTTTGATCCAGTTGCAACATTGGCGACGGGTAATGGCCAAGTCAGCTGGCGGTTAAACATGATTTATGATCACTGCAAATATCAACCTTGTTATGTGTCTGTACATGCAGTTGTAGTTATAGTTGAGCCTGATTTGAAGGCCAGCGTGTTAATGTAGTCTCTACCAGACTAACTACGTTGGCTATAATACGGAGAATATTTGCCAGAGGGAGTTTGGCCGCCTTGGGGTTGACTGGAAATTAACCGTCCCGCGGACCGACTCTACTGGCCAGCTATTCTCTTCTGTTGCCGAATTCTACGATCCATACCACGTAGGAAGGCCTGATGGAGGCTAGTGTTAATGGTACAATCTGTACAATACAAAGCTACGCTGTGGTGATCTGAACGCCTCCAGCATTTGCATGGGTAGATTTAGAGGCGTTAAAGCGTTAAAAGTCATTCCTGTACATGGCGAATACCTGAGATAAGGCATGCACAATCCATCAAACCACGGTTCCCTTTATTACACCACTCCGCCCACGCACTGCCCTGGAACAAGGCTTCCTACGTCAGAGGGTGACCTCCACATGCCTCCCTGTCGGTGCGGCGACACCCTGTGCAATCAGAGCCCTTAAATGCCGAATAAACATGCTGGCCGATAAGACGCCGCGACAACAAGCTTTTGGTAACACCCTACAAGAAACAATACAGGCTACTACACCTGTTACTATAAAAACGATCCACCTACATAAGAGCACTGGTGTTACAACAAGCTCTGGGTCTGAGCAGCCACATAAGACATCATCATCCCCCGAAAGCAGTCTACAAGTACAACGCCTGTTGCTAAAAAAACGATTCCTACATAAGAGTGCTAGCTATAGTGTTACAACAAGCTTTAGGTAACACCAACAAGAAACAATACAGGCTACTACACCTGTTGCTATAAAAACGATCCCTGCATAAGAGCACTGGTGTTACAACAAGCTTCAGGTAACACCTCACAAGAAACAAGCAGGTTACAACACCTGTTACTATAAAACGATCTCTACATAAGAGCACTAGTGCTACAGCAAGTTTTGGGTAACACCAACAAGAGACAATACAGGCTAAAACACCTGTTACTGTAAAACGATCTCTACATAAGAGCACTAGTGCTACGGCAAGCTTTGGGTAACACCAACAATTAAGAGACAATACAGGCTGCTACGTATACACCTGTATACATCCTACATAAGAGTACTAGTGTTACAACAAGCAGGCTACAACACCTGTTACTACAATAACGATCCCTACACAACAGTGTTACAACAAGCATTAGGTAACACCAGACAAGAAAGAAACAAGCAGCATACTACACCTAGCCGTTACTACAATAAGAGTGTTTTAAGGCGGCAACAACAAGCTTAGGTCGGCTTTAGGTACTTAGTAACACCCAACAAGATACAAGCAGGTCAGTTCTTGTATAACAGCACCTGTTTCTGCAATAGTGGTTTCTACACAAGAGTGTTTTATGTCACATGAAGTGTATGCTTTACCTAGAAAACAGACCTCGAAAGATTTACTCAACGCAACCTGCAACTGGACAATACTCTACATGTTTCTCCTAGTCTTCTAAAGAACACCTCTGTTTAAAAAAAAAGTGTGGCAGACTTTTTTCTAACATTCCAAATGTGCGGGGGTAACTTAGAACTGAGCCGATGGTGTTTGAATGACCCTTGCGAAGAACCGCATCCCCCGACACTTGCACGCATGTCAGGTTCAGATATCCGACGCGACGGTCAAGCCCTGTCACACATTCAGAACCTTCCACCGGTGGAACACCAGCCGACTAAGGTTGGCTAAAATTCGAGAGCTGTCTGGGCAGATTTAAGCCAAGCCTACCTTTCGATACGAATCGGATCAAATTTTAGTCAAATTTGACTGCCAACCACGCCCCGACCTACTCCCGAATACCGGCCAATCACCAGCCAACTATGGCCAAACTCCCGTCCATACACGAATGTTTTAAACATTTTGAAACACTCGGCTGGCGCAACCGAACAGTAGCTGACCTGGCCGAACACCAGCCGACCTTGCTCCCGACCTACTCCAAACCATGGTTGGAGGGAGTTCAGCAGTGTTCGGGAGACCATACTCGGCTTTAGATTTGATGGATGCGAACCCCGGCCTTATACTCCGGGAAAAGGACTAAAATCTTCAACATTTTGGGGGGTTTGTTTCCCACAATATTTAAAGAAAGTCAAACGTTTGGATTCAACTGAAACATGATGTAATAGATAGTAACCACTTAAATGAGATAGTTCTAAATTAAGTACCTACGTCATGACCTGTCTCTTTATCAGTAATTAATGGCGACATATGTCAGCGTCATCGCCCCAATTAGTGGATAAGGGTGGCCGTAATAATCGTAATGTTAACAAGGGCGTTAGTTTAAAATTCCTTTACAATTTTTCCCATGAGATACTGGTTACGAGACTTGGATGTTAGCATGAAAGTCCATCTGAGTTGGTAAACTTCATGCAAGAAATAAGCTGTTCTCAAACTCAAAAGAAATTTGACTCAAAGAATCTCATAGATATCGCCCATCATATCCCAATTATAAAACTATGGATCACACAAATCCAATGTTGGTCACTCGGCCTGAGGCCAGAGGAATAGGTTAGGCCTCGGTCACATAGGTCGTGCGATCTAAGGACACTTATGGGATAGTCGTGCACAAGTCCTGCAAACTTCTGCTGTCTTTTTTTACGGAAAAGACTGTCTAAGATCCTTGTCGGCGGTTAGTTCTGTCACAGCCTGCTTGAAAAGCCTATGGTATCAAACACGACGACCTAAGACGAATGTGACCTCGCCGTTAGCAACAAGAACAACAATGTAAAGCCCCTATCACACATTCACGAATTTGGCCTCCCGAACGCTAGGCGAACGGCCGCCAGCCAGTGAGTCGGCTGGCGTTCGGCTGGGTTGGCTGGCGTTCGGCTGGGTTGGCTGGCGTTCGGCTGGGTTGGCTACGGTTCGGCTATTCCAGCCGAATGTTTCAAAATGTTTAAAACATTCGTGAGTCGTTCGGGAGGTTCGATCGTATCTGGCTGGTTTTCCACTGTAAAACACCAGCCAGCCATCCGGGAGTAAGTCAGTCGTGTACGGGGTGTGTTCAGGGATCAAATTTAACTACAATTTAACCCAAATTCGTTACGATTCGTATAGCAAGGTAGGCGTGGCCTAAATCTGGTCAGAGTGCTCCCGAACGCCAGCCGAACCTGGTCGGCTGGCGTTCGGGAACAGATTCGGGGGAAGGTCGTGAATGTGTGACAGGGGCTTTAGCAACAGCAACAATGTAAATCCCCTATGTCTGAATGAGAACAAGCCATCTGTACATGTGGGCTCGCATGCCTTATCGTAGACTGTTGCAAACACCGTGCCCGATATCAGAGTGGCTTGTTTGTACCGGTTTGTAGTTTGCGTCCAGACATGTTCCCCTTGGATAGACCAATTCATGGCGACAAAACAAAGGACGTCAGGCCGACAATGTACTTCTCTGACAGACTGACACAGGCTCGACAGACGTTAGCCGACACTGGTTCAACATGCCTGCCAAGTTTAGGACGTGGAACCGACCGAAAAGAGGAAGTCAAACACTTGCTTATGAAACTCTACGCTAAGCAAATCGCAATGCGACACTTCCTTACGCAGAAGCAACTGTCTGGCTGAAAAGATCTTTTCGGGAAAGAACAATATCATGATGCTGACTTGTACAATGTGCGTGACTACCATTGGAAAAGGTATTTGTGTTCTAGGTTGGGCGTTGTATGCATAACATAGTGATTTACAAAAGATTGAACATAATTTGTTCGCTCTGTAACACATTTCGGTACAGATATGTTTTGTTACGAATTAGAATGGTAACCTTACATCAGACTTAACTTTTCGATTTCTAACTTGTCTCTGCCAAAATTGAGACAAAGTGGCAAGGTGGTCTTGCGGTTAGACTCAGAATCTGAAGGTTCTGGGTTCGAAGCCTGCCTAGCGTAGGCGTGCCACCACCAGTGAATGGACCGTTAGCTATATCTCACCATCTCTTTATAAAACTGGAGAGGGTGTCGCGTTTTCGTAAACGTTGCAAAAATTTGACAGCATATCTGCAAAAACTACATACAGCCAAGCCTACTCATCCACCTCTTCATTCTGGCCACCTGACCATAACAACCCCCTTTTTCCCGGTCCCGATTGTTTTCCATAGGTACAATCATTACGCCACCTGTCCAAGAAGGCCACCTGTCCAAGAAAACCACTTTACGTCGGTCACATGGGTGCCGTTCTTGTTCAGGTTTGACCGTATATATATCAGTGCAGAGTAAATGAACTTTGACGAGGATGAAATGCACACATGCTGAAACGTGGTAGGGTGTCGTCACGGCTAGTTTTCGCCTGCCCACGTCTGCCATAAAAGCCACTCCATCCGTGACCGAGCAAACGGCACTTGCCTTCATCCTTGAAGGAAGTTATGTCACATCTGGCCCGTCTTAAAATAACTACATGTACTTAAGGACAAAGAAAAGCACAAAGACCTCGCAGATCAAGTTTCTTAATGCTTAATTTAGCCTCCTTGGTCCATTCAAGTTGTCGAAAGTGTCAGCTGAGGCAAACGTGCGTAAGCCAAGAGACGGTGATCCCTGCCTGGGGGATTGCTAAAGCCCCTGTCACACATTCAGGTTGGCTGAAGTTCGGGAGCAGTCAGATTTAGGACACGCCTACCTTTCCATACGAATAGGATAGACTTTTGAGTCAAATTTGAGTCAAATTTAACTGCCAACGACGCCACGACCTACTCACGAACACCAGCCAACAGCCAGCTAACCATGGCTGAACCTCCCGGCCACACCCGAATGTTTTGAACATTTTAAACATTCGGCTGGCGCAGCCAAACAGTAGCCGACCTGACCGAAACATGCAAAACGTAAAGAAAAAAATCGTTCTTTGTCTATGAAAGTTGTTGAAATTTGGTCATTCGGCGGTCGCAGCCTCTAGTAAAAAGGGGTGTACGGCGACATGTGTGTGACCACCTTCGTACATTTTTCAGAAGGCCCGGTTTCTGATTTATGCGTTTTCCTTCGTTTCGTGCCAGATATGCGGGCCACCCTGGCAGAACGTAGACTGTACAGAAGAACCACGCTTCTTGAGAACCAATGTTGTGTGAGACAGCACAGAAAAGGATACATCTACATTTATGTAGCTACAAACAGTGAGATTGGGCTGATGTATATACTAGTAGTCAAAAGCTTAAAGCCCCTGTCACATATTTACGACCTTACCCCGAATTTCTTCCCGAACACCAGCCGACCAGGTTCGGCTGACGTTCGGGAGCAGTCTAACCATATTTAGGCCACGTCTACCTTTCAATACGAATCAAAACGAATTAGAGTTAGATTTCGAACACGCCTCGAACACTGCTGACTTACCCCCGAATAGTTGGCCTGTGTTCTGCTGACTTACAGCCGAATGCGAGCCAATCATGGTCGAACCTTCCGACCAACCCCCGAATGTTTTTGACACTTTGAAACTTTCGGCCGACCAGTCGAACACCAGCCGACCAGTCGATTTTGCGGCGACCTACTCCTAACCTGGGGGGGGGGGGGCTTCGGCTAGAGGCCATTTTCGTGAATGTGTGACAGAGGCTTAAAATTAATATCGATCGGGAAATTACACCCTATTCCCGACATATGCACCCACATAGTATACACATTCAAAGAAATCAGACACGCCGTGGGGGTATTGCGGGGGTGGTGGTCCGGTCACGGTTCTTCAAGAGTAACGGCTACTGCATATTTGACTTGGGGGCGAACTTCGCCGTGGGAATTTTTATACCCACAACAAGAGGTACTTACAGTCAAAGTCAATCGACTTATTGAAACCTCATTCTCAAAGAAATACAAGCCTCTTGAGTTGGAGTTTATGATCATGATCCACGTATATTCACTAGCATTAAAAATAAGCGAGCTGTTCCTCCAGTGTTCAGGAGAAAACATTGCAATACTATACGGCACAACATCAGAACAACATCAATACACTATGGAACAGTATATATATACATGTATATCTACATAGGTAGATATACATGTATATATATATAACAGTCAAAATCTCAGGATTTCACAAAAAAATTACCTCTTCAGTCCATAAGCTTATGTATCGGAGAATTGAGGCCTTTTTGTAGGAGTTATATTTCTGAGCATTTATTTTTTTATTTCTTTATCGCGAAAGTCAGACTCACTGCATAGGCATGGTCCAAAAGCAAGCGGGGGCGTATTGCATCGTGCTTTGTCCAGAATCATGCTCAGACACGGTTCTGGATGGTCCATATGCATGCGTATCCAGAACCGTGCCTGGGACAGATCTACGTTCTCGGATACGTATAGAGACTATCCAGAACCGTACCTGATCCTAACCCTTATCCATTCAGGCACAGAACTAGATAGGCACGGTTCTGGATATATACGATATGTATGGTCCGTACATAGCAAGTGTTGGCGTGCAGGAGCTGGGGAGGGGGGCAATCTGTCTTTTTTAAAACATCGATCTGCATTATTAGACGTTTATGGTTCCTTTATGATGGCAAACGACAACACTACGTGTGAGTTCGCACGGCGGCATTATCCATCGTACGTTTACCTTCGATTCGCCCTTACCAAAACCCTTCCACAACCCTTCTTGTTTGCATCCAAAATGTCATAAGTGTTACAATGGATTTACAGTAAACTGTGTGAACTTGCTAGAGGGACACCGGCCCGTCGTCTACATGTATGGTCAAGATTCTAAGTGTTTTCTTTTCCTTGCAGTACATGAAATAATATGTGTGTTCGCAGTGAAATTGATGAAAGAACCACCATATTGTAATTGAAGGGGGGAAACCACAGTCATCTATGATTGGCTTTAAAACCATACTTTGAAATTGATTTCGTAATTCTTGCAATCATGTTTATTATGTCAATCTTATACAATATACGGTTCATAAATCTTTGATTCTGAAGGTAGTGCAAGCTCAACAACATCAGTCTTTTCTTAGTCCTCTGAGATTAATTGAATGACACGTCAGTTTGTAAATCCATTTCTAGATGCTAGTATACTGTTATGACCAATGAGATTTAAGTTTACATCGAAAATGCGGCGCATATTCGACCTTCAAGCGGATCTGTGAGAACAGTATCCAAGACTTTGTTAACGGTATTTGTTTGTGTTTGTTTGCTTCTTTGGTTTTTAACAAAAACGACGCTGTTAGTCCGTGTCCTAGCCAAATGATTTGTGTACTTCTCAACAACATTGAGATCCACGAAGAAGAAGATATTATCTTATAGCAGTCTTGATACAGGATGGAAAGAATTTTACACAGGCAATATCGGCAGAAATGCGAATTTATGATAGAAAAAATTAAGTTTTGTCGTCACGGTTTTAAGTCTTTAAGTATTTAAGGACTTACTTTGATTAGACGATAGAGGTAGTGATGATTTTAGGTTATTTCTAATTTTCGATAAGTACAATATTAAGTGAAGTTTTTTTCAATGAAATGTTAGTAGCAACAAATGATTTTAGAACAAATGTAACTGCCTTAGCTCCCGGTTATATCTGTTAGCCCATTGTATTGTT
Organism: Branchiostoma floridae x Branchiostoma japonicum; assembly: GCA_013266295.2. NCBI lineage: Eukaryota > Metazoa > Chordata > Leptocardii > Amphioxiformes > Branchiostomatidae > Branchiostoma > Branchiostoma floridae x Branchiostoma japonicum. The sequence continues at coordinate 14,568,810 of CM023829.1, read as the reverse complement.
CTGTCAACAGTGCAATTCAGCTCTGTATTACTGTTTCGCTGCAAGACTGTACATGTGTAGATCGTCAATTTGCATAAAAACCATCATATCTTTGATGTTTGAAGCCGAATGCGCCATTCTCATATTTGATTTTGTTTAACCGATTGTTAAATCGATTCGAAGTCAAGTAGCTAGCTAAGAGTTCAATCGATAGAAATGTTCTGTTGAAAGGAAGGTAAAGTAATGTACACGCACGTTATTGTATCTAGAACCGGGCCTATCTAGTTCTATGCCTGAATGGGTTAAGGTTAGAATCATGCACGGTTCTGGATAGTCTCCGTGTATCCAAGAACGTAGATTTTCCCCAAGAACGGTTCTGGATACGCTTGGACTATACAGGACCGTGCTTAAGTATATAATGGCTGTGGATAAAGCACGGTTCTGGACACAACACAAAGCAGTCACTATCTTCGTGAAAAAAATATACTGTTTGCCGTAGAGCTATATTTCGGTATTATTTATTATTTCATTTATTACGTTGATTTATACAATAAACTATCGACATTCATCCACTATTTATTGCCCCACTTTGTGTAGTGAATTTGTGATGACCAGCTTTTTGTTTTTACACAGTGAATGTAAAAATGTCAAGATCGAATGTTTAGGAAAACAAGACAGGCTGACCGTTCAGTGACATCTTTTTTTGTGTTATGTGGACTTAACAGGGTCGAACATGTGGACAGTTTTGACAAACTTTTCCTTTTGGTACACAGTCCACAACAATACACCATAGATAAGACGGGCGAAACACAACCCATGTTTGTCTAGTAATGATTAAAAAAGCTGCGTTTCGATGAATATAACTGAAAAATTAATATGTAATAGGGCGTATGTAAACGTTTCTAATAGAACCTTATATGTAGAAAACTGTGCGAGACTCTGAAATGCCTGGGCGGAAGATTAAATTTGTTTTGTAGGACCTGTTTTAAGTCTGTACGAAGGTATGCTGACTGTAATGAACTTGCGCAAAGTTCCTCTTACATTGTTCCGAAAGCTGTTAGCAATAATGTCTAGTATTTAATTCATCCGTTAGCGATTCCTTGTGTCGGATAACTGTTATTTGATATACTACTTGCATGTATAGTTGGCATGTGTAGAGTTTTTCATACGAAATGTTCTGACGGCGCGTTGTGCGACTCAGAATCATCCCACGTAATCTTTGCATTACGTGATGCTCAAGCAACCGAGCGCTTGTAAAATATGAATGTTTGCAGTTTAGATCTGCACTACTTAAGTAATGTACAGTATGGCCGAAGTCATGGCTAGCATATGGCTCGGGTCCTGCTTTAGCAACGCTAGACTGGGGGTCAGACACACACATGGACAAACAAGAGGTACAAAAGCGCGAAGCCTGGGCAAACGAACGGACGAAAGAAACACTCACCGAAGGTTGCTGCTAGCAAGAAGAGAACCAGCGGTACTTTGGAGACCACCATTCCAGTCGGTCACAATCGGCCAACTTAGTAAACTTTCCTCTTTAAGACGCGCTATACAGCGTCCGACTTCTCTGAAGACCCGATCGTGAGTCGTGGGAGGGGTCTCTAACGCTGACCTGGGTGTGTCCGATTTAAACTTGTCAGGTAATTGATGTGTTTGCACACACCTGTTACGCAAACGTCCCGCCTTAAGTAGAAACACGTTGCTGGAGTCAGCTAGTTAGTTTGGTTTGCCCATTGTGGTATAGATATAGTAAGATCGGAAGCCATAAAAAGTTCTTTTCAGCGACGAACGCAGACTCTTTGCGAATCCAAACTCCACCTGACAGAGAGAGATTCAAATAATGGAGAAAAATTGTAACGCGATGAGACCAGGGGTTGTAGGGGTCACACTAGAAAGGGCTGACATATTGAGTCCAAAGTCTGCCTCTCCATTGACCTAAATGCTGGCACCAAAGAAATGTATAATAAATTACTCCAGATAGCGATGTGGTAACGTCACAATCGGTACGTTCTAATTGCCTTCAGCTAGCAACAAAAGAGGCCGACGTTTGATAACATGTCCAGGTCTCCAAGGCTGCGTTACCCAACCCAAGTCGTCATGGAAATGACAGTTTATTGCTTGATAATTGTATGTTTATGTAGTCATGAACAATATTTTCAAATGGTGTATGGATGTAGAAGGTATTGGCATATGATAGTAAGGTAAATGTAGTCTCGTAGCCTTTTTTTGAGGCCGTAGGGGCAGTGGGTTGTTGATCCACTGTGTCTAGGGCACGGTATTGGAGCCCATCCCTCTCCTTACCTCCCCAACCGAAGTCAGGTACCCATTTTACACCATGGTGGAGTGAGGAAAGTCATTTTTTTCTTTTCCAAGGACACAATGTCTAGCCAGAAACGCCAGGGATCGAACCCGTGTCCTCTAGACTAGCCACTCGACGCCACCATGTATTGCTAGTATCACGTTTGCAAATCTTTTTGTGAACTCTGGGCGTAGTCACAGGAAACTACTGGACAATGGACTCTCTGAAGGGGGGAGGGGGTAAGGTCTACGGTATGTGCGTAGGAGTCTCTTACGTCAAGACCAGAGCTATATAGAGGTGAACCTCAATTGTTTCGGAGTGTAACGGAATGTGACTCTTTATAGGTTTTATGTACTTATGTATTAGGTGTGCGCCGGTGATGTAATACATACCCGTATACCGTACGCTTATAGAGTGGTCATGGGGCAAGTATATTGTATTCAGTGTCGGTAAGAAGTAGCCTTTTTATCGAAGGACAGTCGCTCTTAGGTAAGGATTTGGAGTTGATGTAATGTACTGTTCAGTTGGGTTTCATACAGTAGGAAGCATGTCTTGATACCGACAGAACACCACTTCTTTCAATCTACGAATGAAGTGTATAATTGTGACAATATAGGTCATGCACCTACTAAATAAATACAAATCACTGCGACACATGGCGATGTGATTGGAAATACCCTCCAAGCAATAGGCGTTTTTTTCGGCTCATTTTTGCACGCGTTTTTCGTGTGTTGCATAAAAGGTGACTATTAAGAAAACAATGCAACGTGAAAGACATTACAAAAACGAGATGAATCAAACTTGTTCTTGTAGAGTAGTTAGAAACCGCCTGAGTATATAACAGCGACAAATAAATAAGATACAAGCCGTCGTCACGGCAGGAAAGTTCATCTGTGTTGCCGAAAGGAAGAGGCACTGAGTAACTCAAAAGCGCCTCCTAACGATCTAAATCATTATTGCAAAAATAATTATTTGACTAGATTAGATTAGATGTTGCTATTTCCTCTACACCTTACTGGAATAGATTATGTAAAGCAGATTACTTTTTGTAGTTGATAGAACCATAATGACTTGTTTCATTCGTTATATATATTTTAGCAAGGGTCTATAGAGTCGTGGAATTACAGAACAACGATAGATATTTGAAAAACTTTGCGACTCCAGCATGATTCTCACTTTCAGCAATGTGACAACTGAGCAACCTTCTGGTTAAATGCGCTCCTGGCGGCCATCAGTGGTACTTCAGGCTAGGTGCGTGTTTATATGTACACGTATCACGGGAACCATTGCAGATTGCCCCAAAAGTAAGCTATAGTACTTGTACTTCGTCCATTGGCTGCTATAGTACTAGACTGACCTTTATCTATATATTATGTATATAAATCGTAAAACCAGACAAAGCTACAAAAGCATGTTGATCTTTTATGTTTCTCATGTATAATTTTGAGTACATATATATATATCAGCAACCATGTCTTCATCTTTAGATAATATTTTAATGCTAATTTTCATGTAATTACTTTGCAAAGGCAAGCAGGTTATAAGCAGGGCACCTTAATTCAGCATTTTCAGGCATTTTGTGTCATATATGTACATGTATAGCTATAACACTAACATCAACTGATGATACAAAAATTCCTATCTTTGCAAACATAATGTTAACTGGAATCCAATACTAAATACAGGCCTAGGACTAATAAGGTACGTGTGTATGTATACAAAGAAAAGCCGCCTTAAGTTAAAATCAGTTATACTTGTCAGCATCATCAACCATGTTAGTTATTTGTCATGGCTTTTTAAAAAATAATTAACTGTATTAATATCTAACAAATGGCTGCAATAAACAAATAATGTATTATGTAAAGCTTACTAAACGTAACAGTTACAATGTGTGCTTCTTTTATTCACATAGGAGTTTATTACAAATGAACTCTGCAATACTTGTATATTTTGCAATATTTATATATCTATATATATATACTGTTTGCTAAAACTTGTTCTTTAGTCTTCCTCAAAGTGAACAACTAGTGATCTACATGTATACAAACCTCTATCTTTGAACAATGTGCTGGTATTACATGTAGAAAGAAGATGCTCTATTTTTTTGCAGCAATTTTCAGCAGAGCGTACATGTAGCAAAGTATAAAGCCCCAGTCATAAACATTGTACAATGCACCTACAATGGAGTTTTGTTGTGATGATTGTGCTGTACATTGTAGATTTGAGAAGAAACAGGTTTAAACCTATGATACTGTCACAGAAAAAACAACAACATCATAGTTCAGGGCTTGAATTACCACTACCACTTACACTAACCACCTTTGTGCATGTAAAATTGGAGGGGTACATTTAATTTTTGCACCAGTGCAAGTAGCTTAACTGACAATTACAACCACTAGAAATATCCAGTAAAGATATGAACAGGTTTCCAGCATGTTATATGGAAAGGTGCCCATCAACTGATCATTATGGGTCTAGAAATTATTTACCGAAAAGTGAACTCTCTGTTTGTAGTTAGAATCTGTGCTAATATTCTACCTGAAATTTAATGTGCAATCAAAAAAAAATAATTGTGCTAGTATTTTTTTCTCATGTGCACAATGTATGTGCAACTTTTCAAATAATGGAATCTGAGCCCTGTAGGTGCATTATACAATGTTTGTGATGACCGAGGCTTGATGCAAATGTATAAACCAAATGAAATCAACAATTTAATATGCTTTGACTAATAATCTAAACACTATGTCTCCCAGCCAACATCAGCTGTACATATCTGAGTTTATAGTTTACCTCAGTCTCAAAACATTTTTGGCAACTACAAAAGCAATCTATACAAGTTTTGCTGCCAGACAATATTTTGCAGGCCCATAGTTTTCAAATACATTGTACTATGTATAAATTGTGGTTATTTTCATGATACTATTTCATCTTCCATTGTTTGCAAAGCCTTCTTTATTCTTTGAGGAAAGAGCATGAAAAGGACCGTTCCAGCAACTAATTTGTAAGACTATCATGTACATGTACAATACATTTCCGCTATATTTGACAGGTTGTTCTTGTTGGCATACCAAGTTGAATGGCCAGAAGGACAATTTACCTTCAACAATTATAGTACTTTTCAATTCAAGATGGCCCCGAAGTGTCTCTAAGTTTGATTGTAGTTTGACTAGCCCTGGATCGTCCTTATTCTAGCTCACGTTTGCTCCTTTGATCACTTCCCTAAAATGCCCAATAGGGTGGCACCATGCAGTTAATAGAGAAATGAATGTCATTTGAGTATTCGTCTAGAATGTACACCACGGTCCTTTTAATGGCAATGGTAATGGGGCTTCAACAAGCATTCTGAAGTTCGATCCCAGTTACACTGCTTATGAGGAATATTTGATTCCTGAAATACTGCAACACATTTGTAAAGACCAAACAAACATTTTAACGAAGACAGAGGACAGTATTCTGCTGAGAAATGATCGGAGAAGATGACCAGAGCTAGAATGGGATGGACACCAGGCTAGCTTTTGACTCCCCATTTCTGGATTTCCAGTCTATGTCATAGTATGTTTGCTGTCCTAGGTGTGCTATTCATGGCATCTCCAGTCTGTGTTAGCTGTCCTTGGTGTGCTGTTCATGGTTTGTGTTAGCTACGTATCCTTGGTGTGCTGTTCATGGTTTTTGTGTTAGCTGTCCTTAGTGTGCTGTTCATGGTTTTTGTGTTAGCTATCCTTGGTGTGCTGTTCATGGTCTGTGTTTGCTGTCCTTGGTGTGCTATTCATGGTCTGTGTTAGCTGTCCTTGGTGTGCTGTCCATGGTTTGTGTGTGCTGTCCTCGGTGTGCTGTTCATGGTCTGTTAGCTATTCCTGCTATGTTGTTCATGGCATCTCCAGTCTGTGTGTGCTGTCCTCGGTGTGCTGTTCATGGTCTGTGTTAGATGTCCTCTGTGCTGATCATGATCTGTATTAGATGTCCTCATTGTGCTATTCATGGTCTGTTAGCTATCCTTGCTATGTTGTTCATGGCATCTCCAGTCTGTGTGTGCTGTCCTCGGTGTGCTGTTCATGGTCTGTGTTAGATGTCCTCTGTGCTGATCATGATCTGTATTAGATGTCCTCATTGTGCTATTCATGGTCTGTTAGCTATCCTTGCTATGTTGTTCATGGCATCTCCAGTCTGTGTGTGCTGTCCTCGGTGTGCTGTTCATGGTCTGTGTTAGCTGTCCTCAGTGTGCTGATCATGATCTGTATTAGCTGTCTTCATTGTGCTGTTCATGGTCTCTAAGCTATCCTTGCTGTGTTGTTCATGGCATCTCCAGTCTGTGTGTGCTGTCCTCGGTGTGTCTGGGCCGGACCCGTTGCTTGGCTGTCCTGTGTTTGGCTTGGACGTGCTGGAAGTGTTGTATCAGCTGGTGGAAGTTAATCCTGGCCACGTGTTCCCTCTGCTCAGGGGGTGGCGCCTGGACACTGTGGGAAAGAAACATTTTGTTTGTTTGCATATCCAGTAAACCACCTTTTGGCATAGCACTCCAGTTTTGTAGAATAAGTACTTATAACGATACACGATTGTATGAAGTAAGTTCCTCCCAGGATTGCACCATTAGTTAAATTTTCAATGTCACACATTCCTGCCCACCCTCAAACAACATTCTGAAGCTAAGGGCACAGCTAGTTCACAATCCCAGGTCCCAGTGCAGACTCGACACAAACACACAAACTATCAATTAATGTCACCAAGAACAATTTATACTTCCATTCTGGAAATACCTATCCCCAAGTTAATACGTCTTTAGGCAGACTAGCCCATTCGTTACCTTTGGTGCTGTGGAATAAGATGTGATGCCGGTAGACAGTCCAGCCGGTGTCTGAGAGTGTCGAACGCTCTACTCTGAGGTAACAGCATGAGGAGTCCGTACAAGGCCTTGATCAAGTACGCATTCTGTTGGGCATCCAGCAACTGTAGTCTGAGGTCTGAAAAACAAAGTGTTGTACCAGCACGTCGGCAGAACGTACTGCACCTGCACAAAACCCGTAATGTATTGTGCATAGCACTTTGGCAGAACGTCTCATATAAGGTTGTATTAGAGCATATAAGGTTGACAGCCTGTCTGTAGTTTTCAGATGTTGTATTCTAAAAGATATTGTCTGCAACAGGCAAAATTTTGATGCAATGTTGACCAAACATCTAACGAAAAACGTGAAAAATCCGGGTTTTGCGCAGGCGCAGTACGTTCTGCCGACGTGCTTGTTGTACCCACCTTGAAGCGGCATTATGTAACATTTTGGCACCAAAATTTGGAATTTTTGTGATAGATGGAATATTCAACTGATTGGCATTTGCTGCCACTTTTCGACACATTTGAGCCATTATGGCACATTTCTGATGTTCATGGTTATGACTAAAACAGGCACAGTCAGTCCGTGACACCATCACCAAATGCACGCCCACAAGACATAAACAAAGATTCAGTTTCAAGTTTTCTGTTGAGAGACTTAAAATTTGGCCACATCAAATGTTGAGATCAAACCAGAATCGATCCTGGGATGAGTTGGAAAACAATGAACATGTTTTACAAGTTTCCACTTTGATTCAAACACGCCTGGATTTTTTTGCAGTTTCACTCCTGATCATGAATGGCACAATGAAATGGGGTAGGGTTAAGGTTGATTTTATTCCTGTACAATGTAGTACTGCTGGTGTAATACTTCAAGATGAAGTTTTGACTTACATGTAAAGATGGGAGATTCTATCAGCTGTACCAACTTGTCTATCTCTGTCAGGAACTCCACTGTCACCTCCAGGTCACCACTGGTCTCACGTCAAGGAATCATCAACAAAATCCAAAATGTTTACATTTTGTACAATAAAGATAGACTCAGTAGTCCTTGCATCATATTATATTAATTTTTTATCACCCTTAGTCTGACCTAAATGTCTTGTCCACTATGGTGTTCCATAACACATGGATAATGATTTCGTTTGTTCACATAACCCAAAACTGTCTTCTAAGGCCTAACACACCAGTTTTGTGTAAGACCAGACTGATACCATAGGATTGATTCACTGAGATAGAGCCCTGCTTTGATAAAACAGTGTGGTGGGTTCTTGAAAGTGTTTGCAAAGTGTGGTATGGATCATACTAAAAAGTTAAAAACCATTGCCATCATTTCTTTCATGCTTCATTGATGGTCAATGCAGCAAATAAAAATCCACATACACCTACATCTCAATATAAACCCTGTACATGCATGGACCGGTGCAGTTAAGGCATCAGCTCCAATTTTAACTGCACAGACCTGCATATGCAGGTGGGATTTCTAGCCCTGAATGTACTGGATTGTGAGAAGGATACAAGAGCTGTAGCAGGTCGCAGGAGTGTCTGTAGTTCTGGGTGAGCAGACAGAGGGACACTGTGGCCACGGGATTGTGGCACCAGGACTGGTACAGGCAGCAGAACAGGTCACAACTCTCCTGGAGACAAAAAAGACGAAACGTTTGTTTTGTTTTGCATAACTGGTAAACCACTTTGAGAGGCACAACACACCATCTGCCTAAGACAGGACTGTAAGGTTTGATCCACTCACTCCAGAATGGACCCCTACTCTTCTCAGTAAGACTCACTGCGGTGGGATCTGAAACGTGATCGAGGTCTGTCTCCGCTCAAACATGGGACCTCCAGTTTTACAGCAAATCCAACTCCTTTTCACCTGAGTCAAGTGAGAAAATAGTTGCAAAGGTATCTGCCAGGGATTTGAACCCAGAACCTTCAGAATCTAAGTTAACAACCTTAACCACAAGACCACCTTGCTACCTTTATGTTGAACAGATTGGTCCTCCAACTTATTTCAGTGCCTCTTCTACTAGTTCTGAAAATGAAAAATGGCAATAGATATCAAAAGATGTATGTCTGCTGCTACCTTAGTTTTGAGGTCCTTGAGTTGTGTTCTCAGTTCAAACAGCTCCGTGGAGGTGAGCAGGATGGAGTTGAGGGTCTGCACCATGATGGCAGCGAACCGCAGGTCCTCTTCTTCCAGCAGGATCTCTGCCAGCGCTCGGAATATAGCCTCCGCATTCAGCAACAGGCACAGCTGTCTGTAATGTACAAGGGGTAACATTTCGCAATATTATGGTAAAAGGTAAAGGTGCCATTGCCTCATTGAGGCTGTAGGGGCAGTAAGGTTCTTAATCCACTGTGTTTTGAACATTACTATAAGTACTGGAAGGTGGATGAAATCCCACTCTTTCCACCACCTTTTACCTCCCCAACCGAAGTCAGGTACTACCCATTTTACACGTGGATGGAGTTAGTGAGTGAGTAAGCCGTGTAAGGTGCATTTCTCATGCAAGGACACAACGTCTAGCCAGGAGTGGTAGGAACCTTACCTGTAACCTCTTGATTCTAGGTATGATAGCCTTACTGCTACTGGCCACCAACACCACAAGGGGTAAAATTTCTAATTAGCAAGACACACTATCAGCCCGTAGGTATACACGGTAGAACGTAATACCCACGTCGCCAGTGTGTTTTTCAAACACCACCCTTGTTCCCCACTGTACCTGACAATGAAGGACCCCCTGTTCTCTAGTAGCTCCTTGTCTGTGCTGAACAGTTTGATGAGGCTGACCATGAACTTGGTGAAGTAGGTGTTCATCATGACTCCTGATGAGGACGGCTCTCCACCTATGTCAAACACACAACTTCTGTCGGACAAGCTGTATAAAGCAGAGTCGATTCATTCCTCAAGCTAACCGACATCTTTCACACTGCAGTCGTCCCTCAGTAAGGCAACTGGAGCCGTATAGTTCCCACTTAGAACTTTTATTCAGCCTGTCACTACTGGTTTTGCCCTGTCGTCTTCTTCAAGTGTACAGAGGCTAAATGACACAAGTTAACGAAGTTCTCACTTAATATATACTTTTCCAGTGCATATTGCCCTGGTACTAGTAACATGATACCATACAGGTCGTAGTACTCTGACCTGTGACAGGCTGAATAAAAATTCTAAATGGGAACTATGCAGCTCCAGATATCTTACTGAGGGACGACTGTGGTTAGCTTGAGAAATGAATCCACTCTACTTAATACCTCAGTCAAACAAGCCATCATGTTCAACTGGCTTATACAACTGGCTTATTGAACTTGTCATGTTCATTGGGTTATCGAAACAGCAGCTGGCGGTATAATATGCAGGTAAAATTGGAGCTGTGCAGGTATTTCTGATGTCTACCTGTACCTGACTTGTGCTGGTTCCTGTACAGGGTGTTTGTATCTTTCCAAACCTGCCTTTATCCTGGTCAAATATGCCGTATGTTCATAAACTGAGGACGTTCTTGGGACAGCGGCACATGTGTCCTGAAAAATCCGGCTGTCTCGTTGAGGAAAAGTCTGTTTACGATCCTTGTTAGCAGTCAGTTCTGTCACAGCCTGCTTGAAAATTCTACAGCATCAAAACTGTATGACGACCTTGATGAATGTGACCTGAAAAACATGTCCTGCTATGTTCCCATGTACAACAGACTCACCGTTTATGAAGGTACAGAGCTCGAAATACCCAGGTGCAATGTGCAAAATGCACACGATTTTCAAGATTTGCACGTAAAAATATTTTGAATGTGCAATTTTGCACCTGGAAAATACCGCTATATTGCACTGTGTATCTCCAAAGTTTCATGCTGTGTCTTATCATGCAAATTACACAAACTAGGAAGGTCAATTTAGTTTATTGTGGGTTTACATAATTTTGCATGTAAATTTTTCAAATTGCACCTAAAATTTTTGCCAGTGTGCAATTTTGCACATACTTGAAAACAAGTATTTCTAGCCCTGAGGTACCAGAAGCACCACAAACAGTGTGTTTTCCTTCAAATGTTTGAAAAAAAAATTCACAGCCCACCTGTCGCTAGACTTTGGCTGGAGCTACTTTTCTCTCCGGTAGGTCGTGCCCTCTGCCCAGCTGGTGATGAGGCTATCTCTGCTAGAACTTCAAGGTCAAGTAGGATAACCTTCAAGACAGATTGTAAAAAAATTAGATGCATGTCATTAAGCAGGTTAACATCATGATAATACCATAATGATTGTCTCTTTACAACCTATAGATTATCACCTAAATCTTTAAGTAAATATTATCCCTGGTCCATACATGGGTAAACATGTCTGTCCTTGGTGCTGAACACTATCCACAAACAGGTGAACATGCCTGTTTTTAGTACTGAACACCATCCACACACAGGTGAACATGTCTGTCCTTGGTGCTGAACACTATCCACACACACAGGTGAACATGCCTGTTTTTAGTACTGAACACCATCCACACACAGGTGATCATGTCTGTCCTTGGTGCTGAACACTATCCACACACAGGTGAACATGCCTGTTTTTAGTACTAAACACCATCTTCACACAGGTGAACATGTCTGTCCTTGGTGCTGAACACTATCCATACACAGGTGAACATGCCTGTTTTTAGTACTGAACACCATCTTCACACAGGTGAACATGTCTGTCCTTGGTGCTGAACACTATCCACACACAGGTGAACATGCCTGTTTTTAGTACTGAACACCATCCACACATAGGTGAACATGTCTGTCCTTGGTGCTGAACACTATCCACACACAGGTGAACATGCCTGTTTTTAGTACTGAACACCATCTTCACACAGGTGAACATGTCTGTCCTTGGTGCTGAACACTATCCATACACAGGTGAACATGCCTGTTTTTAGTACTGAACACCATCTACACACAGGTGAACATGTCTGTCCTTGGTGCTGAACACTATCCACACACAGGTGAACATGCCTGTTTTAGTACTGAACACCATCCACACATAGGTGAACATGTCTGTCCTTGGTGCTGAACACTATCCACACACAGGTTAACATGCCTGTTTTTAGTACTGAACACCATCTATACACAGGTGAACATGCCTGTCCGTCCTTGGTGCTGAACACCATCCACACACAGGTTAACATGTCTGTCCTTGGTGCTGAACACTATCCACACATGGGTGAACATGCCTGTCCTTGGTGCTGAACACCATCCACACACAAGTTAACATGTCTGTCCTTGGTGCTGAACATTATCCACACATGGGTGAACATGTTTGTCCTTAGTGCTGAACACCATCCACACACAGATGAACATGCCCATCCTTGGTGCTAAACACTATCCACACACAGGTGAATTTTCTGTGAAATGTTATGTACTCTACACATTTGTGGTGTTACTTACATAAATTTTGATAAAAGCAATACAGTGCTATACAATATTATAGTTAAACTTTTATATTTTATGATTATGACACAAATGTTACTGAAGATTAGGTTACAGTTCTATGGGCAAAATCATGTCTTCAGGTAAAGGAACCTTACTTCATCAGCCTTGTCTGATAGAGTCTTCAGCAGAACTGGGAACAGTTCATCAACATGCCGGAAGATCTGAAAAGAAATGATACACATGTGTGAGACATACTGATTTAGATGTGACCAGATTTCACGTTCAGCAGTTTTTAAAAGATCATAAAATGTTCCAGAAAGCATTGATTTTTTAATAATATGGAGTTTCTCAAAGATTAATTTCATAATATTCTTAGAATGTTGCTTATTATTTAAAAATTATAGTTTCTTTAATTTGGTAAACCCCATACACATATGAAAACATTATGGTATCAGTACATTTCTGTATGAATGACAGTGAAAAATGTTTGTTGCATGATGTTTCCTTGCAGTAAAATTTAATCTAAACTAGGACCAAACTTTTGTTAATAGTTTCATCAGGTTCAATGGTTAACAAATTTCCTTGCACATAACCAACATTTGGTTGTCCCATCTGCTATCATTCCTCAAGGCAATACCGACTGCAGTTCTACTTCCCCCTGCTAGGTGGCACTGGATGCAGTCCCAAACTTGACAAGGTTGTACCCACCCTCATCATCTACTCCAGTCATGAACTGTGATGAAGGCTAGGGGGGATACAAACTTAGTCACCCTTGGGACTGCATGCAGCACCAACTAGCAGTTGGAAGTAGAACTGCAGTCAGTAGTACCCTGAAATGTCTTGGTTTTGTGCAACGGACTTTAATAACCATGGGACAAACCTTGTTTGGTATCTTGATATGGAGGTTGTAGATCCAGCGCAGTACAGCTATTCTGGTCAGCATGGATTCGTGAAGCAAATGTCGAGTCAGCACATCCACCACTGGAGCAAGTTCAAGTTCAACCTTGTCCCTTAACGAGATAAAAAAGGTATTGTAAAGAAAAACAGTTTTAACTCTGTACTATGCTAACTAGCAAAACTGATGTACGTCCGTGCCAAATCCAGCTCTTCTTGGCTTCTAACACAGAAACACTCAGCAAGGCAATAAAAAGTATAAAAATACATGTCTGGAAGGACAGTAAGAAATAAAAGTTTCAAGCAAAAGTAGAAAAGTAAGAAATTCAACAAAGCAAAGAAAAAGTGGCATAAAACGATAAAGGCATACTTGTAAGAGAAAGAAGATAGGAACCTAGAGTGAAAGAAAAAGGGCTTTAGCATTTAAAACAATCCTGCAAAATGTACATCATAGTCAAATCTAATGTAGACAGAGAGAAACATGCAGTAATTTTACCAAGAGTTTCAAGATTAAAAACACTATTATAGATTGGCTACAACACAACCACAAATGCCCTTTGTAATAATACAGTTGGCAGTGCATGTAGGAAGGGAACATCCTAACGTTTTCACCCCCCCCCCCCCCCCCCCCCCATTTCTCTATCCAATAGGCAAGGGGTGCTTTTCAAACTAATCAATATAGAGGATGGACCAGTGCTGGGGCTATCCTTTCACACTTCATATAGGTTTTTTTCCAAACTTAAACTGACCCTTTTTCTCTTTCCTTCTCCTTGTCCTGGTCCTTGTCCTCTCCCTCCACAGGACCTGTGGGTACGGACAGGTCGTCCTCCGTGGTGATGAGTCTCAGCAGGCTGTTGTTCACGGCAATGGCGGTGTCCTTGATATGTGTGCAAGGTCAAGGTCAAAACCTCCAGGACAACCTCACCTCTCACACAAATCTTCGCTTTGTTGCTACATGTATACATAACACACTAGCAACACCCTCAAAAACATAACAGCTGTATTAAGAATTAGACTGAATATTAGCTAGTCTTTTTGTGATCGCAACTGCCTGATAAAATGGTAAGTATTCATTGAAATCAAAGACCTCTGACACTTTTTTTGTCATTGTTATTGTTCTATATATTGTATGTACAGTCAAATCTGTCTAGGAAGGCCACCCAGGGGACTGAGGTAAAGTGGTCTTCTTGGACAAGTGGCTGTCTTGGGCATGTCACTTAATACTTGCACCTATTTTATCAGGTATTAAAATACTGGGAAAAGGTGCACATGGTTGTTATGACCAGGAGAGGTGGCTGCTTGGGCAGATTTGACTGTAACAAGTTGCTATACAGCAACTGTCAAAACCACCTCCAACTCTCTAGCACTCTCACTCTGGAACCCAAACATACAAACCAGCGCTGCCCAAAACAATACTTCTGTCCCGAAAAGTGAAAAAGGATATTCTTTCTCCTGTGGTCCTCGTACGCCACACAGGGTAGGACGGCGGTCAGGATTCCGGCGGCGAACGGCAGCATGGCGCGGCCTGACAGCAGGATAAACTCCTTCAGCCACATGATGGCGGTCAGCTGAAGCAACTCGTCTGGGAGGGGACAGAAAACAATTCTTATTTTTGAAGGTCCACAACATGATCTCAAAGGTAAAATTCAAGGTAATACTTATAGATACATATAAAGGTAGTCCCATAGCCTTTTGAAGCTGTAGGGACAATGAGTTGACGATGATCCACTGTGCCTAGGGCACGGTATTGGAAGGTGGAGCCCAATTCCCTCTCCTTCCACCACCTTTTACCTCCCCAACCAAAGTCAGGTACCCATTTTACAACTGGTGAAGTGAGAAAAGTCATTAAGTGCCTTTCCCAAGGACACAACGTCTAGTCAGGAATGCAAGGTGTCGAACCCACTACCCCTCAGTCTTGTGTCCGCTAGCTGTGGCTAGATGCTGTGTCCTTGGGAAAGGCACGCGCTTTACACAACTTTCCTCACTCCATCCAGGTTTAAAATCATGGTAAATATGCTGCAGGAGTCTTTCAAAGTCGAAGGCCCTCTGTTTGATAGAAACTGACAACTGCATACAAAAATTCTCCAAGTTTTGGATAGAGAGCAAGTAGATGACAAAAGAAACATGTTTACATTGATTTTGTGTACAGTAACTAGATGCAACAGACAGTGACAGATCCAGACCTTGAGCCTGACAGTGCACTATAAGGATGTTGACCATGTTGCTGAAGTTGGCACTACTGGGGCTTTTCTTGATCCCCTTCAGGAACTCTCCCAGGGCTGATTCACACCTGAGGAGAAAGTCAGGAAGGTAGACAAGTGGAAAGTGACTGTGTTCTATTGGATAACTTCAATACTTTCAAGGGGCATTACGTCACATTTTTGCATCAAAAATTGAAATATTGTAATTGAAAAAAAATCTTCGTGTGATTGTAATTTGCTTCCAACTTGTGAAATATCTCACATTTCTGAAATTTATGGTCGGCGGTAAAACAGCCCACATGAGAATGTAGACAAACATGGCTGACAGTTGTGTTTCCAGCTTATACACACACTCATAAGGCATCATATTTTGGCACCTCCACTTCCTGAATGGCACTTACATGACTGTGTATTTGCAATGGAGTAGGGTTGACTCAACTTACTTTGTAAAGAAATGACCAGAAAATGTACTTTTTGTATCGTCCTAATGTTACATATCACATTATCAGCGTGCGAAATACTAGGTTGCCCAGTTGCACCGTGCAACCATATTTTGCTTGGCGCAACCTATTTCTACACCCAGGTAGCCCAGTGCACTACCTAAATTTTGTGGTAAGGATGCCCCTTTCTTCCATTGGGAACTGTTTATTGACTCAGAGAAGTTCCCATGGAAGAGCTCATCACTTCAGGTAAGGGGAAACAACTCAGTGTCAGAAATGTATAAATGCACATTGCATTCTAACAAAGTTAATCATAATGTAGAAGAGTTTAAATCTGGGGCAACCTGGAATTTTGATGGGCAACCTTACCTTTCATCCTAGGTTGCCACTGGGCAACCTGTCTCAAAAAAGTATTTCGTACACTGCATATTAATGCAGCTTTAAGGTAGGGAAATATTTCTCTCTGTCAAGCTTGTACTTACATCCTTCTAACCTCCCTACTGGGATCTGCCAGGATGTGGAAGAGTCCATCCAGGAACTCGGGGAGGTAAACCAGCATGTTGATATCTGGCACTGAATCTAACACTGTGACCTGGAGAAGAGACCCAGTCAACATGTTACAGCACTACAGAATTACAGTTTACTATGTTATGATACAAACATTAAAATTACAACATCTAAAAGAAAAAGAAAACACAAATTGAAATATTAGCAGTTACAGATTGAAGCTGATGATACAGAAGTACATGTAGGCATAGTTAAATTATGTAATATTATATGCTGAATGCTATTATCATAAGCTTGCTACAAGAAACAGAATTTCATATTATACAATTGACAATAAACAAAGTAAGGTTTGGACATGTTTAGTGATGAGAGACATTATGTTAGAAATCTTACATCATATTATATTCCTCTCATGTTTTACACAAACTTTCTTCAGTGTTATTTATACTTACCCAAGACACCAGAAACTGCCTGGCAAACTGGTTCTTTGTGTAGATTCTCTCTCTCAGTAGGGGCATGAAGCTGGCCAAGTCAAACGACGTGCTTTCAGAGACGATGTCCTGTAAATATCAACATCACTTGGCACTTAATCAGCAATATATAATACATATCATATATGATGAATTGTGTTTTAACCTTACATTACTGAGCATTGTAGAGCCATATTCATTAAGTGTCTCTCCTATCCTAAGACCTAGCCTTAGAGTGTCAGCCTTGTTAGCTTTCGGCCCCTCCCCAAGATCCGCTACCCGCCCATTTTGGGGAGCAGACGAAAGCTAACAAGGCTGACACTCAGGCTACCTAAGACCTACATTAATTTTGTACCTATAGCTAGGAAAAAATGTGTTTCTGGTTTCTCGACTGACCCAAGCAAAAACCTGCCAACCATATCCTTCTTTTATAGTTGACCCAGGGTAAGGCCATACATGTAAATTTTTGATCTGACATGTGAATCTCAAACCCTATGGCACGTTTTTTAAAAGCATTTTCAGAAGCAAATTTTTAGCATACAATGTAGTTGTCCCTTCCCTATATGCAAATGGAAGGACGGGTCCAGGAGACAGCCCTGGTCCTGATGCATTTCAGATACTAAGTCTTTTTAAAAAAAAAAAGCCCTGCCTATATACTGGCCCTATTTTTTTCTTGGTTGAAATCAGAAGCACAACTGTATGTTACACATTTCATCAAAGACCCAATGATCATATATTATGCATACACAGATTTAGCAAACTGTGTTTCTTCATGTACAAATTTCTAATTCCGTAACTGTTACCTTTTCGAACATTTCGAAAGCTTGGTGTTAGTTGAGTGAAATTCCAACTTGCCATATCTCTTACATATAATTCTTAAAATTCATAAGTAAGTTTAAAATCATGTACGTTGAAGCTACATGCAAGTAGTACCTTAAGAAGTCGATCCAGGAGTTCGGAGCCGTTCTTGACATTTGGATCTGGATCTGCAGCAAGCTTTAGGGAGGGAAGTACCATATTGGGATTAAGATCAATAACAGATTACAGATATTATGTTCTTACCACACGCATGACAATTTCAATGCTGCAAGAATCTCTCAATAGACTATATGAAAATTTCTCCAGTTACACAAATAGAGGAACTAATTTATATTTAGACATATTCATTAAGTTAACATTATAATTTACATATTTTTATATTTTGCTTATATTGTTTTTTGGTAAAACTATGTAATACATGTAAGGATACATATGTACAAAACTCTCTACTCTAAACTCTATGTGTTCATGGATTTGGTAAGACTCCAAACATGTAACCTGCATCTTATCATATTTTGTCTGACCCTGACCTCTTCCCTTATGACCTCAATGAAAGGCAGCCAGCAGGCCAAATTGATTATTTTATGAATAAACAAAGGCTCAAACAAACAAACAAACAAACAAACAAACAAACAAACAAACAAACAAACAAACAAACAAACAAACAAACACATGGCCACATGTGATTACCTTGCTAAGTCCATCGAATATATCGTTGAACCTGCCCAGGACAGCTCCTCTGGCCACCTTGACGATGTTGTACAGAGCTTCGCAGGCGTAGTAGCGAACGCGACTGTCGGGGTCCGAGAAACACGCCAGGACCGGGTCAATCAGCTGATCCAGGTACATGCTGGACTCCTATAGTCATAAAGTATAGAATATTTAAAAAAAGTTACATTAAACAGAGATGTACACAATTAGTAGAAATCATGTTTTGGTCATGTACAGCCACAATAAAGATCAGGACTCAAGAAACATACATGTGAATGCAACATGATCTGACTTCAAACCAATATATCTGAGAAGACTTACAGAAGGAAATGTGCTTAAAGTCAATGAATAAAATCATCACCCAAGAAACATGTGTTTTATATCAAAGGATGTTAAATCAGCACCAAGGACAGGTTTTCTTTCCAATTTGAAAGAAGACCAGCAATGAATCTGCAATGAAGCAACACCTATTAACACAGATTTCTATTTGCTGTATTGACTGTCAAGACCAGGTATAAAGTGTATCAGAAACAATGGCAAAGGTTTTTAATATGATCCTAAATTCTGATGAGTGGTGCTGCGTGCAGGTAATTTTCAATGTAACTGCACCGGCTTTTATGCAGAGGAAAGTATTTTGAGCCCTGTGGAAGCATGCAGAAACATGTTCAAAGTGCTGACTGTACTGTAACAGTAATTGACATGAAAGATAATTTAGTTCTTGCCCTGAACAAGCCAAGATAAGATCAAGCCGAAGAAAACAGGCTAGCAGAATCCTGATCCAACTGGTTGAAAGCTCATCAATGATCATTTAAGTGGCAGAAGATATCCCCAAAGTTCCCCTGGGGGATTCAATGGTGCTTCACTTATAACCTGTGATTAATTGTAGAAAAGTACCAGGCTGAAGGAAAAGCAGTGCAGGATACAACATACGTGTACAATGTAGGTCAAGCAGTTGATATACATGTACCATGTAAATATCACATTATATTTGATGTGAACCATAGAGGTAAAGGCAGGGCTCAAAATCCCACCTGCATATGCATGTTACTGCAGCAGGTAAAATTGGAGCTGTGCAGGTTTTAATTTCTGATGTCTATCTGCACCTAACCTGCACTGGGTCATGTAGGTGTATGTGGATTTGTATTTGCTGCATTGACAGTGTTTACCACCTATGAAGAATATCTTAAGAGAATTGGTTTCTAATTAAAATAATTCTGAGTGGAGTGGAGCAGTTTAAGTTTGTCTGGTCATACATCGTCTTAAGATCTATACAGTATACTGATGCCTCAGAGTGCACTCAGCAGTAACTTTACGATCTCTTTACGAAATGATCTCATAAAATTGCTGCTATAGGCAGAAGACATTTCAGTGTGAGTATGAGGGATATGGTTGATGCACCTTTTAAAGTCATCTATCTTAAATTAATGACTACATGTACATGTACTATAATGATGGTATGACTAAATCATGATGTTTCTGACTTAGGGAGAAGAGATGCCGTTCCAGGCATGATTCACATAACCTGGGACCTTGAAGTGGCCCTTGGGTCTTGTTACATGGCAACAATTATATACCTTTAAAGGAAAAAAAATTTAAAAACATGGCATGACTCATAATCATATAATATAATGTAGAGGTAAGTTGAGGCAATGTGAGGCTATTGACCCCTAAAAGAGTACATCTTGATAAAGTTAATCGTGTCTTCTGGGCCTTATTTATTGATTTATTGAGATGAACGATATTTGTGACAGCATTGACATAACACTGGTGACTAGCAACTAAGTTTTCAAGATGTCAACCCTGGGACCAGACTGTAAGATTTGAACCACTTACACCAGCAAGGACCTCTACAGTTTCGATAAGTGCGGGGGATATTTATAATAAGTGTAGCTCTCCTCAAAGTAGAATACTGGACCTTCAGCTTTACAATCCCATCCAATAGGATGTCCCTAACCAAAGCTAGGCACTCATTTTAACCGGAGTCAAGTGAGGAAATAGGTGTAAAGTGATTTTCCCATAGGCACAACACTGGAGCTTGCTAGGGATTCGAACACAGAACCTTCAGATTCAAAGTCAACAACCCTAACCACAGGCCACCTACCCTCCCTATTCATTCCTTCAGTTATACTTATAGCCTAAATGTAAACATAGCCTTTCTTGTCAGTCATCTTTACGGTAGCACACTTTGAGAGACAACTCTTAAACTATCAAAGAAAAGGTCAGAAAAAAACACGCTGCAATGAATCATGAAATGCCAGTCAAGACCTAGACAACCCGGAGCCAAAGTTTATGTCCAAAGTGTCCCATAATAATTACAACAGCAGATGGTATGAAATTAAAGTAACAGATGCATTGACTAATGGCACAGTAACATTAGGTCATCGTATGATTTGAAGTCGTAAAATTTTCAACAAGGCTGTGACAGAACCAACTGCCAACAAGGATCTAAGACCGTCACAGGATTTTCTGTAACAAGACAGCTGAATTTTGCAGGACAAATGTACGACTATCCCAAGAATGCCCTCAGTTTTACCATCATACAATGATCACACCAGGCCCTAAAGCAGCATGCGAAATACTAGGTTGCCCAGTTGCCCTGTGCAACCATATTTTGCTTGGTGCAACCTATTTCTACACCCAGGTAGCCCAGTGCACTACCTAAATTTTGTGGTAAGGATGCCCCTTTCTGCCATTGGGAACTGTTTACAGAGAAATTCCTCTGGAAGAGTTCATCACTTCAGGTAAGAGGAAACAACTTGAGAAAACAAAGGGAAATGTATAAATGCACATTGCATTCTAACAATGTTAATCATAATGTAAATTTGGGGCAATCTGGAATTTTGATGGGCAACCTAGCTTTCATCCTAGGTTGCCACTGGGCAACCTGGCTCAAAAAAGCATTTCGTACACTGTAAAGCAAGAGTTATGAGCAGAATGCATGGCAATCAATCAATCAATCAATCTTAATCGAGTGACTCTTACCTCCAAGTGGCCCCCTTCATTATGTCTCAATCCCCTTTACCTTACACTCCAGGAAATTGAATGTAGTATTCAAGAAGGAATCCACTTTGTGTATCTAGACTAGAGTAGAAAGCACATGATCATGTGCCTACGCGTATATGTCAGGGCTCTAGCCAGCACCAGTTTTTCCATCAACTGCAGGAACTTTGTGGCACGTGACGGAAATGTTTTAAAACTAATCAGTCAGACAACCTTGGTGGACACAGAAATTCTGAACATAAATCTTGGGTAAAGGTATAAAAACATCCATAGGACCACTCTCAACCCCATGAGCTCTCAAAATGTGGGAAAATGCATTTTTAAAGGCTTAAAAATCCCAAATTTGCTACCGGATCCCCCTAGATTGTGAGCACTCTTTCTTCAGGTCCGATCATGAACCTGGGCTGACGGAAAAAATTTCGAGCTGGCTAGAGCCCTGGCCTACTAGTACGTAAGCCTTGAATTTTTTATTAGGTCATTCCCTCTTCATATCTTGATCAATTCTTCTATAGTGTACAAATGTATGTCATGTCAACAACCATGATATTAGTGTATGTAAAGTACAGTTTCGATGGGAAAAACATGACCCAGTTTTGGTTAGGGCTAGAAAATTTAATGCTGCATGTGTGTCTTGGAATAAGGTCCTCAAAAGTTATAATTAGTACTGTTCCTAGTGATTCTTTTTCCTCCATGATTTTTTGTAGATTTTGGCTGAAGTCATCCAGAAAACTGAAATGCAGCAAGACACTCATATTTCTAACATAATTCTAATTATACAGAATATAGAATGTACAAGCACAAGACAAGCACATTGATAAACTGAACAAAGAAGCACAGTGTTTACTGTACATTTATATCACATTTATTGCGACAGAAATAAAGACAACATGTAGAACAATTTGACAATGTTTTCATCACCTTAAGATGTCAGATTAAAAACTTTAGGTGTCTTGACAGCGGCCATTCATAAAAAAGGATAGGGTCGGCAGGTTTTTGCTAGGGTTGGTTGGGTAACTAACTGGAAACACAACATATTTTTTCCTTTATCAGACCTTTTAACCTCTTTTCATTCACCTCTACCTACTCTATGCAGACAAGCATACACACAAACCCACCCAAAACAATACTTCTTTACCTGGAAGTCATTAGAGAGACTGGTTTGACAGGTTTATTTGTACCATACAAGTACATACAAAAGCCTGTAAGCAGCCATAATATAATTGGCTGAACTGAAAAGGCTTTAAAACACACACACGGAAAACAGTGATTGCTGGCGAATAAGAACATAACATATGTTTACACTTTTTATCCAAATCCTACCTTTCCCAGAGCGATTGCACAAGCAGCCAGTCCGATGAGTCCACCCTTCCTGCTGTGTGGATTGTTGGAGACGGCAAACTCATCTGTGAGGACTCGGATCAGCTGCTGGATCTGAGCACTGTTGTTTCCTGTGGAGAACTCCTTCACCATTCTGCATAGGAAGGAACAGTTTGAAATTCAGAATGACCAAGACTTCGAAGAACTTACATTTTAAGTTAAAACACTAGAGGTGAGTAGAAACAGGAAAAACCCCTGGCTCCCAGGATGCCAGGAATCGAACCCGTGCCAAACCCGGGCAGCCAGCCCACAAGTCATCGCCATAACCGCTAGGCCAAAAGGTCCAGGACCAGTTGGGCTGGTCAGTTGGTGGTGCTTGAACTCCACTGTTACACTACTCCCCTTTTCTTTCAAGATTCGTCCTCGAATCTTCCGAGTTCGACATCCCTGTGTGGCACACAGCCTACACACAGGGCCGGTGTGGGAAACAGTGAAACACTAGAGGCAAGTAGAAACAGGAAAACCGGGAATCGAACCCGCGCCAAACCCGGGCAGCCAGCCCACAAGTCATCGCCATAACCGCTAGGCCAAAAGGTCCAGGACCCGTTGGGCTGGTCAGTCGGTGGCGCTTGAACGCCACTGTTACATAGTATACCATGAAATGTTTACTTTTGAAATGCAAGGGTTCTCGTATGTCTTGTTTGAACGTTCATTTATGAATGCAAATAAAAAACATTAAATGCATCTGGAGATTTTATTTTGTTTTCATTTTTCATAAAAAAATCTAATTCATAAAATCTTTTCCATAAAAAATCTATTTCTTAAATGACATAAACTATCAAACATCAAGTTAACAAGTGTTTTGCTATAATAAATAAATATATAAAATAATATAACATTATATATATGCCAGTTATGAAATATACTCATATATCTATTATAGCACACTTATATATATATGCCAGTTATGAAATATGTTTATTTATAGCACAACACTTGATGTTTACTTGATGCTTGATAGTTATTAATTTAAGTACAAGCTTCATTTTGAGCTGGGGACCAATCATATGTTGACCCGCCCTGAGGTGTATGCGGTGTCGTAATTCATAGTTGGTTCCTACTATAACTGCGGACCAAACGACCGGGTCGAAGTTGAATTTTGAAGCCTATTCAGAAGTGGCACTTGACGGGGGCCTGCATGCCCTTTTCCGTAGAACGTAATCGGCTGTTTTAATTCTACATAGAGCGTAGACGGACCGCTTTAATTCAACGTAGAGCGTAATCGGAGCATTTTGCGTAGAGCGTAATTCGCCATTTTATTTCACGTAATGCGTTGTAGCTACCCGGAATTTATTGTAAAGCGTGATGGGGGAGGCTTCTTGAATTCATTGTAATATGTAGCCCGCCGCGCCCGGCGGGGCGGCTCTCAGAATTTAGCGTAGAGCGTTGTCGGGACCCCCCCATGCAGGCCCTCTTTGACCACTGACTTGTGCAAACTGGCACTTGACCACTGACTTGTGCAAACCAGCAAACTGGCAAGTACACAATGTAGTAAAAGTAAAAGATGTGCCATGCACACCTTGCATACTGATTGTATTTACACAATACACAATGTATTTTGTACTTCTCCCTTTTACAAGACATTTTGCCAACAAAGATTGAAATCTACACGAAGTTCGTGAGGTATGCATCATGTTGTTTTGATAACGTTACCCAACATCAAAATAATACTTGTAGGTATAAAAATATAGCGGTTCAATTGCTATATGGTATCATGAGTGGCCGTTGTAGTTGCAAAGTTATTATGTTAAACTACCACCATATGACGGAATTATTTTAATAACGATCATATTTGGTACACTGACAATCATGCAGCGTAAAACGTACGGTACGTAAAGGTCGTCGTGCAAAAACTCTAAAAACAAGTGATGTAACCCCCGTCAGTTTTAGTACTGCTCAAAATCGGCCTGGCCCCCCTCCCACCCTTCCTACTCACTTTTCGATCTCCAGCGCGGCGACTTTTCTCTTCTCGTACAGCTTGTCGTTCAGCGCCCGTACGGTGGACAAGCTCAGCGGCGCGAACTCCTTCTCAGACGAAGACATGGTGGTGCCGCGTCCGAGCAAATGAAAGAAAACGTCGGCGAGTTTTTAGAAAAAACTAAGAGAGCGCCTGCAGTGAACCCGGAAGCTAGCCGGGGCACACCTTGGGGTCATGCGGAGGTCACGGGACCGGTGGAATCCAGATCCTGCGAATCGGCGGACGGGCGAATGTCGCACTAGCTGTTGCTGAGACAAGTGGCAAGCTCTTTTGGTTTTTTCGTCCAGATCTGGAAAAAATTCTTTGCAACAAAATGATATATGAAAAAAAGTTGGTATTATGCCCTGTACTTTTCAATATGATCATGACATTGTGTAATATACGGCTGAAGTAAGTAAATACTATGGATGACATTTACATATTCCAATACTTGATCTAACGTTAACGTAAGGTATCGATCTTTCCGCGGAAGGGTAGAGCGTCTGGTCGTCATTTTCATGTTCGCAGCTATATCTCGCGGTTGGGTGGACGGAATTTTGTGGGACTCGGTATACGTTTTGCTGTTATGCTGCAGATGTGGCACGTTCTTTTTTTCCCGTTGTATATGTGTTTTCGGGCGTGGAAATGAAACCTTTTGGAGGTCCCTGGACACCCCTTTTTGTCTGAAAATGGTTATGCGGTAATTACTTGGCTGTTGCCGGGTGCGTCCATTTTTTATCAGGCGTCTGACAGAGGGGTGTGTGGTTCCGATAAAGGGAAATTAGGTTTTAGTCAGATCGTAGGCGCGGGACGGGTCGGAGATTAGTTGTTTCAGATGTAGGCGATCAAATGCAACTTGGCGCAGTTGACGGCCGTGGTTAGCTAATGTATTACACGTTATTTTTAACGTTTGATTTTACTGTTCTGGTTGTCATTTTGTGTTTCGTTCCGTGTTTTTGCGGCTTTCATAAGTTTGTAGATTTATGTTTTAAGTTGCTTATGAAAATGGGTTGGTGGTTTTGTTGTTTGAAATGTTAGTTTTTGACACAGAAGTGTTGGATTACATGTATTTAACGTTACTATTAATGGTTGCGTTGTATTGTTAGTAGTTATCGAATATATTATTATTAATGGTTGCGTTGTATTGTTAGTAGTTATCGAATATAGCGCATTCTGTAACCGAATGTTGTTTTAATTTTTTTGTATGTAATGTGGCTTGGTTATTGTTTAGTAAAGTTATGCTATACATTTTTATTGTTCGTGTTTAAAAAGGGTTTAGGTAGGTATAGTATTTCGTTAGTTTTTTTATCGCGGTTTGATGTGAGTTGAATGTTATAGACAGTTATCTGTTATATGTACACCATCATGACCGTTATATACACAACATCGTCAGCTTAGATGTAGTTAGCCGTCAGTCAGCTTATATGTAATTAGCCGTCAGTCAGCTTAGATGTAATTAGCAGTCAGTCTAGCGTCAGTCGGACGTTGCCAGTTATAGCAGCAACTGTAACATAACACCGCCGTCAGACGGAGGTTTTGTGGCCATCAGTTACAAGGTTACAACGATATGGCCTTTAAAGTTTAGAGTATAGGTATCCGTTGGCCTAAACACCGCTATATATAATATGATCTGAACTGTACATTTTCGACGAACTTTATTACACGTTATTTTTAACGTTTCATTACACTGTTCTGGTTGTCATTCTGTGTTCTGTTCCTAGTTCATTGCGGCTTCCTAAGTTAGTAGGTTAATGTTTTAAGCTGCCGATGTTTTAAGTGGCTGACGTTCTTAAGGCTGACGTTAATCACTGCGATAATTCCGAGAGGAGACCAGGTATTTGAAAACGGATTGCAGTTATCAACTACTGGGTGGGAGACCTTTCGAATGAGACCAAGTTTGCCATGTTTGGACATAGTTTACTTTACCCCTAAAAAGCCCTCATAGGGTTAGGGTTAGGGTTAGGGTTAACTTTAATCAGCGATGATTCCGAGAGGAGACCAGGTGTTTGAAAACGGATTGCAGTTATCAACTACTGGGTGGGAGACCTTTCGAATGAGACCAAGTTTGCCATGTTTGGACATAGTTTACTTTACCCCTAAAAAGCCCTCATAGGGTTAGGGTTAGGGTTAACTTTAATCAGCGATAATTCCGAGAGGAGACCAGGTATTTGAAAACGGATTGCAGTTATCAACTACTGGGTGGGAGACCTTTCGAATGAGACCAAGTTTGCCATGTTTGGACATAGTTTACTTTACCCCTAAAAAGCCCTCATAGGGTTAGGGTTAGGGTTAGGGTTAACTTTAATCAGCGATAATTCCGAGAGGAGACCAGGTATTTGAAAACAGATTGCAGTTATCAACTACTGGGTGGGAGACCTTTCGAATGAGACCAAGTTTGCCATGTTTGGACATAGTTTACTTTACCCCTAAAAAGCCCTCATAGGGTTAGGGTTAGGGTTCACTTTAATCAGCGATAATTCCGAGAGGAGACCAGGTATTTGAAAACGGATTGCAGTTATCAACTACTGGGTGGGAGACCTTTCGAATGAGACCAAGTTTGCCATGTTTGGACATAGTTTACTTTACCCCTAAAAAGCCCTCATAGGGTTAGGGTTAGGGTTAGGGTTAACTTTAATCAGCGATAATTCCTGACGTTATCCCGACCATTGTTCTAATCGGTTGTATCGTCATTGGAGTCCTGATGAAACGGAGTCGCCGACCCAAAAAAAGACCAGAACAGCCAACAGCGGACTTAGAAATGACGTCCATCACAGAAACCCTTTCGCCATGGGAAGTGGATGAAGACGACGTTCATTTCGAACACATGATCGGAGAGGGAGAGTTCGGCCATGTCGTACGTGCTAGACTGCACGTGCCGGAATTAGGCTACGAAGTTTTGGTCGCCGCTAAAAGTATCCGGCCTGACCGCAAGACAGCATCTGCTGTCCGCGATTTTTGTCGGGAAATGGACATTCTCGCGAGAATCCATGAAGACAAAGAGGGACATTCGAACGTGGTGAAGCTTTATGGATTTCTGACTAAGTCCGAGCCTCAGTACATCCTGGTAGAGTACGCGAGCAATGAAGAACTACGCCGGTACCTGTGGAGTTTGCGTGAACAGTGCAAGATCACGGGGGATAGGAAACTGTTAGAACGACTCGATTTCGCTTGTGACATTGCCAGTGGGTTATCGGAGCTTGGACGTTTGAAGATCGTGCACCGAGACATCGCAGCTCGTAACGTCGTCATCAGTGACAGAAAAGTGGCCAAGATCGCGGATTTCGGACTGGCGCGTGATGTCTACGTGTCGTCGGCGTACAAACGCACCAATCAGGGCGGGGAGGAGGAACTGTTGCCGCTGAAGTGGATGGCCGTGGAGTCGTTACGGGACGGGGTGTACATGTGTGAGAGTGACGTGTGGTCGTACGGCGTGCTGCTGTGGGAGATCGCCAGCTTTGGGGAGGAGCCGCGCTATGCTGACGGTCCGATGCACCCGGACGTCTGCACAATGTTGGAACTACTGAGGAAAGGGGTTCGTCTGCAGCAGCCGCAGAACTGTCCACAGGCGGTGTACCGCATCATCAGGTCATGTTGGATATTTAACCCATCGAGGCGGCCAACGGCAGACGAGCTGTTTCGGAAGATTGACCTACTGAGGCCACAGAGACATGCTGCGCGCCTTTTTAAGCCAAACATTGGATAAGATTAGGAGTGTCTTTTACACCTATACATTATTATTGCCATATATCAAGGCAAAATTGCAATATTATGTTAGGATATTTGGCTTGACATTGATAAAATCTAAGCATTTTAAAACGATTATTTTGCGGTACTTCCAAGTAACTATTTCGTTCTTGTAATATACTATCTTATTAAAATAAAGATATTACAGTATATCATAATCATTATTATATCACACAAAAATATATAAAAATAGTATGTTACATTATCATATATCAGGTAAGGAATAATATTTGTTTTCATCCTATACCACCTTCTTAAAATAAGGATATTACAGTAAATTATATAATCATTGTAATATTTTCTAAGAATATTTTTCTTTATATCGAAGGAACGAAGACCTTATGAATACATTAAGGAGGGACAGCTTAAATAGGATATTTGATTACACATTTTAAAAATGCCCTATGTAAGAATTTACGAATCTACTTTAAGAATATTAAAGTATTTATTAAAAGTTCAACATCTGGGCCCTGCATGGCCAAAAAGGCCAGACTGAGACAAAACTGGAGCTAGTCAAGGGAGGGGTTCCTCCGCAGGAGTGAAAATACCCTGGAATGATGATGATTTATATATCCACATAAAAGACAATAGCTGATTGCAGAATTGTAACAATTTGTCTCCAGATCCTCGGCAACTTTAACAGCTTTCAAAGACTCGCTGTGACTTGAACCGGCATCTATTAACCCCTGGACCTAGTGGCAAATGTTATAGACTTACGATTGTAATGTACATTATTATTATTGTGTGATATTTTTCTTTTCCTATTTATTCCTAGAGATACATGAAAAACAGGTCAAAGCGACCTGAGTGTAATCATCCGTTAAAATAAATAAATAAAAGAATAAATGGCTGTGTTATAGTGTTTTCCAGAGATATCACAAAGAATCTATTTGGATTTTTCTTTTGCTCTTAAAAATTAACAATAAAGGTTATTTTCTACTGAGACAAGATGTTTCGAGGTCATTATTCCATCTTAATATCGTCGTTGCATATTTTGACATGAATGACATACATGTGCATGTACATTTTAATCAATGTTTATGTCCCTTTCTATCATATAAGGCCATACTGATTAGATTATTTGGATAATATTCTCTGGGCTTCCAGAAACTGATGTTAACGTGCGAAAACAATGCCTTCATTATAAAATCGAAGTGGTCAGAAAGGGTTAACAAATACTTGACACATGGTATACCAACCACCTTTTTTTTAGTATCTTCTTTGATTTTTTTAAAAGACTTCGCGTAGGGCCCTGTCACACTTCTGCGTATCCTCATTTGACAAAGGTATGAGGTCGTGGAACCCTTGTTTTCAAATTTCCTCACCGAAGTCCAATGAACCATGGCAAACCCCTTTTGAAACCTTGGGCAGATCAGAGACAATGAGACAACAACCGCAGCGACCGTATTTTTGTATGTTTGTGCATGCATTTTAGGACTTGGTGACGTAATGGCTAGAACTGGGTACATTCGGGTAGTTTCCCTCAGGTGAACAGGCAGGTTGGACAAAAATCCAGACGGAAGTTGTTGTATTATCAGCAATTATAATAGCCAGAACAGCACCCCTCCAACATTCTGCATTAGACTATTCCTATTTTTGAATAGTAAGTAGCTTAGCACAATAAGGAAACGTACGACCACACTTCCTTCTCTTTTGTTCCTGACCACCAAACTCTGAGCACGCCACCATCCTTCTGGAATAACTACATGTAGCAGAAAAACACTTTCAAGTCACAGTTGCAGTTAGGACAATAGCACAACAGAAGTGACTCCGTGACAGATCAGCTCTTCATGTCTCCAAATTTGAGGGTTTTAAACGTCGTTTTCACAGGTGAGAATATCCGATACTTTCCGATTCTGGGGATGGGTGAATTAGAGAAGTTGTCTTCTGTCGCCGTGCGGAATAGGGGTTAAAAAGCCAAATAGAAAGTCAGTTCAAGTAGTTAGTATTTCGTTATGGAAAGCATGTTGCAATCGGCTGCAAATTCTGTGTCAAATGACTAGAACAGTTTTCTACAGTTAGTGTCATCGAGTTTAGCTGAAAATCATGGAAAATGTTGTTATCCTTCTGGTTCTTCTCTCCCTTGTTCTTATTTTCCTTTTTGGGGGGATACATGTTCGTGACAATATCTGAAGTTACGGTCGGTGCGTTTCTTATGTTTATTCCGGTGAACTACGACGTAGTCCGAGACCGTATACGACGCAGCTGGGCGAACTACAATCGTCTTATGTCTATGGTTTCATATTCCACGCTGAAAAGCTACCTACAACGTACCTGTAGGCTGAAAAAAGTTCTAAACGGGAACGTTGTGGCTCCAGATGTTTTACTGAGGGGCGACTGCGGTGTGTTAGATGTCGGTTAGCTTGAGGAATGAATCCACTCTACTTTATACTACAACTTACTTGTAGTTCAGCCAACTACGTTTGGTTTGGTTTATTTGAATGTTTGAATGTTTTGTTTTACAAAACCAGTAAACTTCATTTACGGTGGTTAAGCTTAGGGTATTTGGTAGGGTCAATCGGGAAAACGGAAAAAACAACATTTTGTCCTCGGCCTTAACGTGCCCAACTGTTGTAAGACGGAAGGTTGCTATGCAAGTCTCTGTCAACAAAGCAGGTTGCTACCAGCACCCGTGATCGCGTTTGTAAAACGTTAGTTCCTTTTTATGGGACCTGTTTGCTAAAAGCAGGTACAACGTTGTCAGAGTGCAGTACTAGTCGGGCAACAAAGGTACACAAAAGTGGCTAACAACTAATGAATGGGGCTGAGCTATATCCAAAACGGATGGAAGCGTGGATTACAAAGTTATTCAAATTTGGCTAAATATTTACGTGAAGAAAACAATTGTGAGCATTTTAATGTTTTCGGATTGTAGACATATCAATCTAGATCAAGATAACATGGTAAAATGTCATGTTTGTTACTTAAGTTTTATTACAAGTGTGTCCGCATACTTGTATTTGCTACGGATCTTTTCATTACTCCGTGAAGGAGGCATACCTCCTGCAGGAGTATTGTGGTCAGCTGGTTTTTCGTGTTCGCAGCTAAAACTCACGGTTCCCTTTATTCAATCGGCATGTAATTTTATACGTCGTCTGCAGGCATGCCCGTGATGATGCACGTATATCAATATTTACCGTAGGTGTTTTCGTGGTCAATGTAATATTTGAAAAGCACCCCTACATTTAGGGGTATATAAGACTGGCCGCGAAAAACCCGTTGTTTTGAATAGCGGGGGGGGGGAGGAGAAACCTTCAGGAAGAAGTGCGGTGTCAAATGTGTTCGCACCTAAAAGTCATAGTTCTGTACGTTGTATTTCTATGAAATTGGGCATGTGGTGTGCCGTTATGTCCATGTTGATTCACGTGTCTTTGTTTTTACCGTAGCAGTTTTTATATCGAGGTAAATTTCATATTTCAAAATCACCACTATCTTTTATTTTTCTGTGGAATAGGCCGTAGGTTAAGTAGTTATGTGGTAGGCGAGGTTCTATAAGCAGATATTAGGTGGTTGTTGTGTATATTCGTTTGTGAGTATCTGTTGGGATTGTGACTTATGGTTTGCACCTACTACGATACCCTATCAAATAAATAATATGTAGTGCACTATAGTGTTCCCAATCTGCAAAATATAAACATTCACGGAGGATTGTCGCCTATGGACACTTGTTGAAATTGTGAGAATAATTCGCAACGGTGAAATACATTCTGATGATATTTTAGACTTTGTTATGTCTCTCCCCATCGTTCAAATATATGCTTTCTCTCTGAATAAAGCCTTGGTCAGATACGAAGACAAAGTAATTGGCTTTAATTGCTTCCCCAAGCATTTTTCATTCAAATAAACGCAATCCTCTTTTGAAATCCAAAGTACGATGGACTGTGCAAAGAAAAGGAGAATTCGCTAGTTGGCGGCAAAGATAACAACAGCTTCAATACTTTATTCTTCTTAACCAATTGCCATGTCGCCTTTATATCAAATAAATTGTGACTCATATATGTGTATTGTCCATAAGGGCAATTTCCTTACAAAAACTTTTAGCACTGACTAAACATTAATGTTATGGTTCAAATCTCTAGGTGTATGAGAGTGACCAGCCCGGCAAAGGAGGAAACGGAAAGAGAAACAACAAATAACTTCCTCCCAGGTGTAGGCGAAAGGGAAGGAAAGGTCTGCCAAAAAGAAGAAAAAAACAGAACAGTGTCAATCACGTAGTATCAGAGGGTCATTTCTTCTGGGAAGAGAAGATGGCGCTGATTGCTACGCTCTGTTCTGTATTTCTGCTGGCCGAGCTGCTGTCTAGCTTCCCCTTCCATCATGACCTTTTAGTTTTGGGAGAAAATGTCGCAGAAATACCGGAGGATGTGTCAGTTGGTAGCACGGTGGTGCAGCTGAGAAAAAATCTAGCCGCCAGCCGTGTTAGTTCTGCAGACGACGCCAATGGGACGTTTTGGTCAGTAAACATCACCACGGGGGACGATTGGGGACGGTTTGGGGTTCGTGCTGAGGACTTGGCGTTGGTCGTAGCGGCTCCGCTGGACTACAAGTTGCACTCGCGGTACAACCTTACTGTGGAGCTGACAAACACCGGAAACAAGAACGTCTTGTACGTGACCCTCGTCATCGTAGTCATAGACGTGTCTGGATACCCGCCATTCTATAACAAACGGTGTGAAACGCCAGTCCTTTCGGATAAAGAAACGAACGGGAACTATACTGTATTAAGTAGTGACGGATATTATGCTTCCGTTGAAGGAGAGATAGTGGCGTCGTACGGTGACTATCTTCATCAGAATTTTCCGAGGACATCCAACCCCGCTAGCTTCGTTTTAAAAGGCGATTGTTCCTTAAGATTTGCCGCTAGTTTAAGGAAACTAACGGGAGACTACGCCATATTTGTCTCCGTGCTCGAAGAACATAATCAAGGTAGAATCGAACTTGAATGTCGAGACCGAGAGTGGAAGACTAAAGGGAGGATTACTTTATTGGACGCTACTCTTGATAACGACTTGCCTCGGTGGGTAAGAAATGGCAACTTTAAGATAGATGAAAATAAACGATATATCTTAACTATAGAGTTGAATGAGATATGGTCCACGTCATCATACTGGTTTCGATGTGGTGATGACCTCATGTTCAATGGTGGACCAGTTCTGTTTGAGTTTACTTTTCAGTACAACGTGACAGGATGTCCTGAGGGCTGGTACGGTTTGTACTGTGACAAGAACTGTGTTTGCAAGAACGGTGCCCGTTGCCATGGCTTTAACGGTGCCTGTAAATGCCGTCCGGGCTGGAAAGGGAGGGACTGTGATACTCCCTGGCCCGAAGCCGCCATTGTCGAGACACCTAGCGATTTAGTTGTAAAGTTCATCGGTACCAATCTGACTTTGACCTGCCTGGCTCCACATATTCGCGTGGCAAATATGACTTGGGTTTATCAAACAGGAAAAACACATAACGACGCAAAAATCCTCGAAGAAAGGACAGTCCAGAACAGTTCTATCAACTTTCAGCCGATCCTAGAATCAGCTAACGGCAAATATAGTTGTATGGTACAGACTGAAGATGGTCAACTTTTCAACGCGACTTTCATACTAAACGCTATCGAATGCCGAGCCAACTATCATGGGGAAGTTTGCAGCCAAGTGTGTGACTGTGAGTATGGAGGGACGTGTGACAGGTGGGAGGGTTGTCTGTGTCCTGCAGGCCGTCGTGGAGACAGGTGTGAGCGTGCGTGCGCACCTGGCACATTCGGGAGAAACTGCAGTAGGAGTTGTCAATGTGAAAACAACGCCTTGTGTGATGCAGTCAATGGCAGCTGTATTTGTGGTGAAGGACAGTCAAGCGAGTTTTGTCAGAATGTCTCTATTTCGGAGAAGAACCAAGTCGTTGTTGTAGTGTTGACGTCCGTTATCCCGACCATTGTTGTAATCGGTTGCATCGTCATTGCAGTCCTGGTGAAACGGAGTCGCCGACCCAAAAAAAGACCAGAACAGCCAACAGAGGACTTAGAAATGGCGTCCATCACAGAAACCCTTTCGTCGTGGGAAGTAGATAAAGAGGACGTTCACTTCGAACACATGATCGGGGAGGGAGAGTTCGGCCATGTAGTACGTGCTAGACTGCACGTGCCGGAATTAGGTTACGAAGTCTTGGTCGCCGCTAAAAGTATCCGGCCTGACCGCAAGACAGCGTCTGCTGTCCGCGACTTTCGCCGGGAAATGGACATTCTCGCGAGAATCCATGAGGACAAAGAGGGACATTCGAACGTGGTGAAGCTTTATGGATTTCTGACTAAGTCCGAGCCTCAGTACATCCTGGTAGAGTACGCGAGCAATGAAGAACTACGTCGGTATCTGTGGAGTTTGCGTGAACAGTGCAAGATCACGGGGGATAGGAAACTGTTAGAACGACTCGATTTCGCTTGTGACATTGCCAGTGGGTTATCGGAGCTGGCACGTTTGAAGATCGTGCACCGAGACATCGCAGCTCGTAACGTCGTCATCAGCGACAGAAAAGTGGCCAAGATCGCGGATTTCGGACTGGCGCGTGACGTCTACGTGTCGTCTGCGTACGAACGCACCAATCAGGGTGGGGAGGAGGAACTGTTGCCGCTGAAGTGGATGGCCGTGGAGTCGTTACGGGACGGGGTGTACACGTGTGAGAGTGACGTGTGGTCGTACGGCGTGCTGCTGTGGGAGATCGCCAGCTTTGGGGAGGAGCCGCGCTATGCTGGCGGTCCGATGCACCCGGACGTGTGCACAATGTTGGAACTACTGAGGAAAGGGGTTCGTCTGCAGCAGCCACAGAACTGTCCACTGGCGGTGTACCGCATCATCAGGTCATGTTGGATATTTAACCCATCGAGGCGGCCAACGGCAGACGAGCTGTTTCTAAAGATTGACCTACTGAGGCCGCAGAGACATGCTGCGCGTATGGTCAAGGCCTAGGGATTCTCATGATAAGGGATTCTCGGTCCAATGGAATGTCTTTTACACCTATACATCATTATTGCCATATATCAAGGCAAAATTTTAATATCATATTAGAATATTTGGCTTGACATTGATAAAATCTAAGAATTTTAAAACGATTTTTGCGGTACATCCAAGTAACTATTTTGTTTTTGTAATATACTACCTTATTAAAATAAAGATATTACAGTATATCATAATCATCATTATATCATACAAGAATATAGTAGTATGTTACATTATCATATATCAAGTCAGGAATAATATTTGTTTTCATCCTATACCACCTTATGAAAATAAGAATATTACAGTAAATTATATACTCATTGTAATGTTTTATAAGAATATTTTCTCTATAGCACAGGAACGAAGACTTTATGAATATATTAAAGAGGGACAGCTTAAACAGGATATTTGATTACACATTTTTAAGATGCCCTATGTAAGAATAATACTTTAAGAATATTAAATTATTTATCTAAAGTTCAAAATCTGGGCCCTGCATGGCCAAGAAGGGCCAGACTGAGACAAGAGTGGAGCTAGGCAAGGGAGGGGTTCCTCCGTAGGAGTGAAAATACCCTGGAATAATAATGATTTAAATATCCACATAAAAGGCAATAGCTAATTGCAAAATTGTAACAGTTCGTCTCCAGATCCTCGGCTGTGTTTTCCAGAGATATCACATAGAATCTATTTGGATTTTCTTTTGCTCTTGAAAATAAACAAAAAAATAAAGACTATTCTGTACTGGGACAAGTTTTTTGAGGTCATTATTACATCATAATATCGTCGTTGCATATTTTGACATGAATAACATACATTAACGTAATGTTCATGTTGTCTTGCTATAATCTAAGGCCATACTGATTATATCATTTGGATAATATTCTCTGGGAATTCAGGAACTGATGCTAACGTGCGATAACAATGCTTTCATCATAAGATCTAAGTGGTCAGAAAGGTTTAACAGATACTTGACACATATAGATCATGATATACCAAACAACTTTTTTTTATAGTATCTTTTTTGATTTCTTTGAAGACTTCGCTTAGGGCCCTGTCACAGTTCTGCGTATCCTCATTTGGCGAAGGTATTAGGTTGTGGAACTCTTGTTTTCAACATTCCTCGCCGAAGTCCAATGAACCATGGCAAACCCCTTTGAAACCTTGGGCAGCGACAATGACTTCTTTAAACAACCGCAGCGACCGTATCTTTATATGTTTGCGCATGCGATTTAGGACTTAATGACGTCATGGCTAGAACTGGGTACATTTGGGTAGTTTCCCCTCAGGTGAAGAGGCAGGTTAGACAAGAATCCAGACGGAAGTTGTTGTATTATAAGCAATAATAGCCAGGACAGCACCCCTCCAACATTCTGCATTGGACTATTCCTATATTATTCCAATAGTAAGTAGCTTAGCATATCAAGGAAACGTAAGACCACACTTCCTTCTCTTTTGTTCCTGACCACCAAACTCTGAGCACGCCATCATCCTTCTGGAATAACTACAGTTAGCAGAAAAACACTTTCAAGTCACAGTTGCAGTTAGTAGTCAAGGACAAGAGCACAACAGAAGTGACTCCGTGACAGATCAACTCTTCATGTCTGCAAATTTGAGGGTTTTAAACGTCGTCGTCACAGGTGAGAATATCCGATTCCTACCGATTCTAGGGATGGATGAATTAGAGAAGTTGTCTTCTGTCGCCAAGCGGAATAGAGGATAAAAAGCCCAATAGAAAGTCAGTTCAAGTAGTTAGTATTTCGTTATGGAAAGCACGTCGCGATCGGCTGCAAATTCTGTGTCAAATGACTAGAACAGTTTTCTACAGTTAGTGTCATCGAGTTTAGCTGAAAAGCCTGGAAAATGTTGTTATCCTTCTGGTTCTTCTCTCCCTTGTTCTTATTTCCCTTTTTGTGGGGATACATGTTCGTGGCAATATCTTAAGTTACGGTCGGTGCGTTTCTTATGTTTATTCCGGTGAACTACGACGTAGTCAGAGACCGTACCCCGTCCAGGCATACGACGCAGCTGGGCGAACTACAATCGTCTTGTGTCTATGGTTTCATATTCCACGGTGAAAAGCGACCTACAACGTACCTGTAGGCTGAAAAAAGTTCTAAACGGGAACGTGGCTCCAGATGTTTTAATGAGGGACGACTGCGGTGTGTTAGATGTCGGTTAGCTTGAGGAATGAATCCACTCTACTTAATGCACGTACTACAAATTAACTTGTAGTTCAGCCAACTACTTGACTTGAATGTTTTGTTTCATAAAAACAGTAAACCACCTTTACGGTGGTTAAGCCTAGGGTATTTGGTAGGGTCAATCGGGAAATTGAAAGAAACAAAAACATTTTGTTTTCGGCCTTAACGTGCCCATTTGATAGTTAGACGGAAGGTTGCTATGCAAGTTTTTGCCAACAAGGCAGGTTGCTACCAACACTCGTGATCGCCTGTGTGAAAGGTTAGTTCCTTTTCACGGGAAATGTTTGCTAAAAGCAGGTACAATGTTGTCAGAGTGCAGTCAGACGACACTCAATAATCACATCAATTGAGGAGTTTGTATGCAGCTGAGACATTGTGTGTTTTGGCTGAGTTCAACAAGGCCGTGTTGCCCCTTAGGTCAGATTGTCATAAATCACAAGGCTCGTATGTTAACATTGTCTAGTAATTCTGTCTCCTTGTGTGTTTCTGCAGCCACCGTGTTGCCCACATGGTCAACCCCTATGCTACTGTAATAGTAGAACTTGCCTCCATATATCAATGGCACAAGTAAAAAGAATGTAAAAACTTTAAATATTTCATGGAGGTACATGAGGTCTCCAAATTCTTCTTGCGTCCTCTACTTAGCCCAGTGTGGCAAAAATGTGTAATAAATGTCGTCATTCATTTATTATATCCAAACCGAATTGACGTGTGGATTACAAAGTTATTCAAATTTGGCTAAATATATATATATATACGTGAAGAAGAGAATTGTAAGCATTTAACTGTTTTAGGATTGTACTCATATTAATCCAGATCACGATAACATGGTAAAAATGTCATGTCTTTACTTAAGTTTTATTACCTGTGTGTTTGTGTGTGTCCGCATACTTGTATTTGCTACGGATCTTCCTATTGAAAGTGTGAGAATAATTCGCCACAGTGGAATACATTCTGGTGATATTTTAGTCTTTGTCATGTCTCTCGCCCCTCGTTCAAATGTATGTTTTCTCTCTGATAAAGCCCTGGCCATGTATGAAAATAAACTAATTTGGCTTTCATTGATTCCTAAAGCATTTTCGTTAATATAAGCGCAATCCTCTATTGAAATCCAAAGTAGCGACGGAATGTGCAAAGAAGGAGAATTTACTAGTTGACGACAAAAATAATACCAGCTTTTCAATACTTGATTCTTCTCAACTTATTACCATATCGCCATCATGTCAAATAAACTGTGACTCATATATGTGTATTCTCCATAACGGCAGTTTCCTTAGAATCTTTCAGCACTGACTAAACATTGATGTTCTGGCTCAAATCTCTAGGTGTATGGGAGTGACCAGATCGACAAAGGAGGAAGCGGAAAAAGAAACAACAAATAACTTCCTCTAAGGTGTAGGCGAAAGGGAAGGAAAGGCCTGCCAACAACAAAAAGAAACAGAAGCGTGTCAATCACTTAGTATTAGAGGGTCATTTCTTCTACCAAGAGAAGATGACGCTGATCGCTACGCTCTGTGCTGTATTTTTCCTGGCCGAGCTGCTATCTAGCTTCCAGGTCCATCATGACCTTTTAGTTCTGGGTAAAAATGTCACGGAAATACCGGAGGATGTGTCAGTTGGTAGCATGGTGGTGCAACTGAGAGATTCTCTTGCCGCCAGCGGTGTTAGTTCTGCAAACGACGCCAATGGGACGTTTTGGTCCGTAAACATCACCACGGGGGACGATTGGGGACGGTTTGGGGTTCGTGCTGAGGACTTGGCGTTGGTCGTAGCGGCTCCGCTGGACTACAAGTTGCACTCGCAGTACAACCTTACTGTGGAGCTGACAAACACCGGGAACAAGAACGTCTTGTACGTGACCCTCGTCATCGTAGTCATAGACGTGTCTGAATACCCGCCATTCTATAACAAACGGTGTGAAACGCCAGTCCTTCCGGATAACAAAACGAACGGGATCTCAACTGTAATCAGTAGTGACAGATATAATGTTTCGGTCAATGGAGAGATACT
The DNA here is from genome assembly GCA_013266295.2 of Branchiostoma floridae x Branchiostoma japonicum. NCBI lineage: Eukaryota > Metazoa > Chordata > Leptocardii > Amphioxiformes > Branchiostomatidae > Branchiostoma > Branchiostoma floridae x Branchiostoma japonicum. The sequence goes on along the minus strand of CM023829.1, from coordinate 14,529,015 downwards.
TTGGTCGTACATCGACTTCCTCAGACAACATATGAACAGAAACCGCGCCAGTAACTTTGTCTTGAAAGGAGATTGTTCCTTAGAATATGTCGCTAGTTTAAGGACACTGAGTGGAGACGATGCCCTATTTGCCACCGTGCTTGAAGAACATAATCAAGGTAGAGTCGAACTTGAATGTCGCGACCGAGATTGGAAGACTATAGGGAGGATAACCTATTTGGACACTACTCTTGATAACGAATTGCCTCAGTGGGTAGGAAGTGGCAGCTTTAAGATAGAAGAAAATGACCGCTATGTCTTTGCTGTAGAGTTGAAAGAGATAAGATCTACGTCGACATACTGGTTTCGATGTGGTGGTAACGTCACGTTTAATGGAGGGCCAGTTCTATTAGAGTATACCTTTCAGTACAACGTGACAGGATGCCCCGAGGGCTGGTACGGTGCGTACTGTGACAAGAACTGTGTTTGCAAGAATGGTGCCCGTTGCCATGGCTTTAACGGTGCCTGTGAGTGCCGTCCGGGCTGGAGAGGGAGGGCCTGTGATATGCCCTGGCCCGAAGCCGCCATCTTAGAGACACCTGGCGATTCAGTTGTGAAGTATATCGGTACCAATCTGACATTGACCTGTCTGGCTCCAAATATTCGTGTGGCAAATATGACTTGGGTTTATCAAACAGGAAAAAGACATAACGATGCAAAAATTATCGAAGAAGGGACAGTCCAGAACAGTTCTATCAGTTTTCAGCCGATCCTAGAATCAGATAACGGCAAATATAGTTGTATGGTACAGTCTGAAGATGGTCAACTTTTCAATGTGACTTTCATACTAAACGCTACCGAATGCCGACCCAACTATCATGGGGAAGTTTGCAGCCAAGTGTGTGACTGTGAGTATGGAGGGACGTGTGACAGGTGGGAGGGTTGTCTGTGTCCTGCGGGCCGTCGTGGAGACAGGTGTGAGCACACGTGCGCACCTGGCACATTTGGGATGAACTGCAGTATGAGGTGTTACTGTGAAAACAAAGCCTTGTGTGATGCAGTCAATGGCAGCTGTATTTGTGATGAAGGGCAGTCAGGCGAGTTTTGTCAGGACGTATCCATTCCTGAGAAGAATCAAGTCGTTGTTGTAGTGTTGGCGTCCGTTATCCCGACCATTGTTGTAATCGGTTGCATCGTCATTGGAATTCTGGTGAAACGGAAACGCCGACGCCAAAGAATATTCGTACCGCCAACAGAAATGGCGTCCATCACAGAAAACCTTTCGTCATGGGAAGTAGATAAAGAGGACGTTCACTTCGAACACATGATCGGGGAGGGAGAGTTCGGCCATGTCGTACGTGCTAGACTGCACGTGCCGGAATTAGGCTACGAAGTCTTGGTCGCCGCTAAAAGTATCCGGCCTGACCGCAAGACAGCATCTGCTGTCCGCGATTTTTGTCGGGAAATGGACATTCTGGCGAGAATCCATGAAGACAAAGAGGGACATTCGAACGTGGTGAAGCTTTATGGATTTCTGACTAAGTCCGAGCCTCAGTACATCCTGGTAGAGTACGCGAGCAATGAAGAACTACGCCGGTACCTGTGGAGTTTGCGTGAACAGTGCAAGATCACGGGGGATAGGAAACTGTTAGAACGACTCGGTTTCGCTTGTGTCAGTTGTGACGTTGCCAGTGGGTTATCGGAGCTTGCACGTTTGAAGATCGTGCACCGAGACATCGCAGCTCGTAACGTCGTCATCAGCGACAGAAAAGTGGCCAAGATCGCGGATTTCGGACTGGCGCGTGACGTCTACGTGTCGTCGGCGTACAAACGCACCAATCAGGGCGGGGAGGAGGAACTGTTGCCGCTGAAGTGGATGGCCGTGGAGTCGTTACGGGACGGGGTGTACACGTGTGAGAGTGACGTGTGGTCGTACGGCGTGCTGCTGTGGGAGATCGCCAGCTTTGGGGAGGAGCCGCGCTATGCTGGCGGTCCGATGCACCCGGACGTGTGCACAATGTTGGAACTACTGAGGAAAGGGGTTCGTCTGCAGCAGCCACAGAACTGTCCACTGGCGGTGTACCGCATCATCAGGTCATGTTGGATATTTAACCCATTGAGGCGGCCAACGGCAGACGAGCTGTTTCGGAAGATTGACCTGCTGAGGCCACAGAGACATGCTGCGAGCCTGGTCAATCACAACATTCGATAAGGGGATTCACGGACCAATGGAATCTACCTTCTATATAATAAACGTGTTAGTTTACGTCTTCTTATAAGCTGATATTGATCATTCTTTATAAAAGCTCCAGGGACCTTGACATGACTGCTGCTTGTATTACGCAACATGTAATACCAACCACTGGTCCTGTCACAACAGCCGCAGTCTGTCCTTTTGGCATTGTGGAGGTACTAGGTTGTTTCCACGTAATTACTTGAGGCAACGCGATTCTCTCCTAACTTTCCAGGAACAATAGCCGGGGAAGTATCTGATTGGCTGACTGCAACCTGTCCTTCTGGTGGCGGTTGTTCCCGGCCATTGTTGCTGTGTCAATTAATAGCCAATCACATCGCTTTCTGACCACATGAGGAAACATGATTGGCTCATAGCTAGCTTTCCACGGAACAACTTTGCATCTGATTGGCTGACTTTTGGCCAGCACTATATAACGCCGCCAGAATTAGCCTCCTGTGAGACCTCTAGCGGGTTAGCGTTTGTTTCTACGTGTCAAAAATCGCGTATCAGCCCCCCTAAAAATAAACGCCACCGCACCAAAAAGTCTTCGAAGGAGGCTAGTCAGAAGGACAGTCTGCAGACTACTGCTTTATATTTTATATTGCGTTATACATGTACAAGCGGTGCCTCTGGCATGAAGGAAAAGATCAAGAACAAGGAGCATCAAAGGGAATCGTGTATTTCTGCTTTCTATGGACCGGAGTATCAAAATTCAATGGGAAAATATTCTTCTCTTACATGTCATCATTCCTGATACAACATTCGTTAAAAGCAAACCACGACAAAAAGTGAACATAGTTGTACTTACAATTTTAAACCAAACACAACCGAAGAACATTTTCTTCCTTTTATATCAAGATGTAACTATCTTCAAACCTACACATGTGATCAGTAATTTGACTTATAGAATCTTTTGGAATGTATATCTTTAATCATATACCAATCAATAGTTTTTTTCAATACACTTGTATATGTAAACATGTGTGTAGAACGGCTGTTTTCCAAGGAGCAGATGAAAACAAAGGTTAGAGGTCAAATTGGAAATAATGCAAGCTTAAGAAATGATAGAACATAGAGTAGTGATAATTGAACTTAGGAGTAATAAATCATATGGACAAATCGAATCCTTGTTTTCTTTTTCTAAAAATGGAAATGTAATCAGCAAAAATCTACATAGTTGATTAGGTGAGTTATGTGTAGCAAATAGTAAATACGTGATAAATGAGTCTACAGACGAGAATCCATTTCGATGTTTTTACGATTTTCCCTCTGTCCTTCCGTTTACGTCAGCAACCAGAGTCAGCTGACTAACCTACAGGAACAGAAAGTGAGACGTCAATAAACCTGTAACAAAGTGTGAGTATTTTGGCGAGAGATAAAATCAGGTAATTAGCGGCACGACCTCTGACCCCGAGTGACCTAGAGGTCATTTCCTGTTTATAGATCAGAGCCACGACGGTAGTGCCAGCAGTGGGCACGGCTCCCTACAACAGTCTGTAATTGTTCTTACAACGATTTGAAAGTTTCATCTGAAGTTCCTGGCATCGAACTATGGCTCCTAAGCGTTCCAAGAAATGTCCCGGCTGTCGCCTGGATGTGGCGCAGCACAAGCCGGGCACCGCCGGCACAAAGTTTGCTGTCTTGACTTTGGCCAATGAGATCTCCGCTAGCTAGCGCTGTCGTTTAATATTAGCAAACATGAACGAGATGGCAGATTTTATCCAAAATTATGAACCCTCTGTCTTGAATGATCAAGTGTATGATCACGATATCTGTAACTTGAATATCACAAAATACAAATGTAAAATGAAGCATGATGAGTGAAGAAATTGTATAGTTGTTGATAAGGGATTGGGGAAGTTAGTAGTTATAAAAATATTTTACATACTTTATCTATAATTGGTATCAGGTACAGTTCTTCTTTCACAATGTACAAAAGAGATCCCTTTTCGTATCTTATAATTTATCAAATGTCAAGAAACTGTACACCAACTATATACCAGATATTTTGTCTATCATATATATGTATGCTGGTAGTATATGCTGCTGGTATATATATATACGCATTTGATAGACAAAATAGCTGGCATATAGTTATATCTCATATGAAGTTAAGGTCTGAAACCATGATCATTCTTTTTTGACATTTGGTAAATTATAAGATACGAAAAGGGATCTCTTTTTTAAGAACAACCACAAACAAAATTTTAAAGATGACCCAAACATAGCATAGAATATGATAATATGATACCTCAAAATTTAACAATTTTAATAGCTATTTACTGCTTTAAGATATGCATGCGTGGCTCAAAGTACAAAATTTGGCACTGTTGAAACATAAAATACAGTTATTTTTATACGCTTGAAACAAGGTATTGTTTTTAGGTTTCCCAACCACATAACTAGGGCTATATAGTCCTATTTTTGTGGTTCTTAACTCATTTCTTTCATTGTATTAACCGGTACTGGTTATTGAGGATGATGTGTTGTCTGCTGTTAATGGCTAAGAGGGAGTAAATATATTGCATGAAAGGAGTCGTTATTGCACCACTGCCTACTGACTACATAGTGCAATGCAGACTCACCGCCACAACAGAGAATCTTATGGCCCGTCCAGCAGCAGTTGCCGTCCCCACATTTGTCAGTCCGCACGTAGTTGCCCCGGTCGCAGCGGCCAGGGGTGCAGAACGGAAATGTGCCTTCCCAGCAGCATGGTTTACCTGTATGCCAGTATCCATTATGAAGTTTTTGATGCCATACATATGCAGCATCACTGACTCATTTACGTTTATTCATTGTACCTTTTTAGGACATAATTTTGACACGAAAATGATTCCTATGGCAAAACTTCCGTGTAAAAAATAGGATCTAGGAAGGCAAATATGTACCTTTTCGTGTTTGTTTTTCAAAATTCATAATCATTGCTCTAACTGTCATGGCACAAAAGCCAAAAATATTCATTTTTAGTCAAAAATTAAAAAAAAATGGCAAAATACGCCAGAAAATCTCTCCTGGGCAGAAATTGAAATGCGTCCAGATTCGCTTAGAATACATTTCACTACGTGTGTGCCAAATTTGGTGCTTTTAGACAAATGTGCACAACTTTTCAGCTATGTCGCTAGACTAAATTATCATTAATTATTAGTTAACGTTCTATGGCATCATTTTCATGCCAAATTTTGCGTTCATTTAATAGACGTAAATACGTCCACAACGATGGAAATATGTCATGAAAAAAACTTCGTTTTAGGTACGAAATGTTTCTAAAGGCTGACCATACGTCCCTTTATACTACATTACAGTTTTCGTGCCAAAAAAATCGTCTTCAAAAATGTTCCTGAAACAAGCGTAAATTTGTTTACGATATCGCAACAGTAGCATACTACGATTTTCTGCATCTGCAACATTGCATGTCATACAGACGTATCATTGCACTAAAAGAGGCCAACATTATTTCCAAATACAGCATATGTATATTCTTCCATAAACACCCCCATGCAAAATGGACGTTAATCTTTACCCATATCTAGTGAAAAATCTACGCCCATACAAAAATCAACATCATTTTTGCATATACAATGAAACAAGAATCCAAAATATACACATTGGTCTAAAAAATAGCAAAAAAATCCTACAAATCCCAAAATCGTCTTAAATCTTTACGACTAACGTATTATAATAGTTTCTCATTGATTTGCATGAAAAATAGTTGAGTACTTTCTCCACCCAAATAACAGGGGTTGCCCAATGACAGTCGTAACAAAGAAGGCTAGTTTGGCAAATTGATTATGCAAATAAGGACCTCATTTTGTTATGTTTAACGACGTTAACAAGCCTAACCCACTAAATTCCCAAATCAAGGGCCAGTATTAGTGAGTCTGTATCAGTCTTTGCATGACCATAGAGTTCATCGTCTTCACATGACCGTGGAGTTCATCACTTCATCTACGAAATCCACGACAAAAGTCCATGGATTAGTTTTGGCTTGACCGTGGAGTTAATCACTTCATAGACCCATTCCACGACCAAAGGCCGGTATTAGTCTCGTCATGGCCTGGAGTTCACCACTTTATCGGAACAACAAAGCCGTGGAGTTCATTATTACACTGATGAAGAGCACGGCTTTATCTATTGGGTTGGTGGAAAAACCTGTTCAATCAGGACTGGTTAGGGGGTGGAAAAAAGCGGCCTGGCCAGACAGGCCCGCTTTTTCCGCCTTCCAGACTGGACTGTTTTTTCCACCAACCCCTATCTATTGATCTGTATGTAAAAGTTACCGAATCAGATCTTACCACAGACGTCACAATACTCCCATCTCGAGTTCGGATCCGTGGTGTAGCACCAAAGTCCGTTCCAGCCGCCAGGATTCCGGCAGTAGTTCTTCTCCAGTCCGGCTGAAGGATAATCAGCGGGTTTCCTGTCGTGTTTATGTGGTGTCTGACTGTCCCAGCGTTGGCAGGTCTTGCCTGTTTCGGTCACAGAAACTACTCCTCGGTAGGATGACCCATCTCCCTGGCAAGGTCCTTGTTAAAAAGAGAGAAAGCCACTAGCCAGGGACGCATACTTTAATCATTTCTTCATTTTTTAGACACCTACAAACGACAAGTATCATAAAGATCCATCCAAAACTTCTTGAGTTCATTTGTTCACAAATACATGCACAAACATACAACGGCAGCAAAAACATAGCCATCTTGGTGAAGATGATAAATGAACATAAATTAATCCACAAATTCAACGATTTCCTCCATCTTTTAAATGTCTTACCATCACATGTTGGTGGAGGTCCATTCCAAGTACCATCAGACAGGCAGGTAAGTGAAGAGGCTCCGACCAGATTGTATCCTGGGTCACACCTAAAGTTTGCCATGTCTCCGTAGGAGTTGGAGCCGCTCACGAAACCATTTATGGGAGGCGTCGGCAAATGACACTGGACAGCTGTATCAAAAACATTAGAATTCACAAGGATATGAGGAGCAACACATTCACAACGGCTTTGTATCTTCACTAGGCCATAGGCCATGTTGATTTGATTATATGGATGACATCCTCTATCTGGGTATCCCAAAATTGATGCGAGCGTCCGAATAAAAAAGTTTGGCAAAAAAAAATACCGTTGCTTTCATTATGAAACCCATGTGACCATGAAGGTTGAACAAATGACCAAACACACAGAGTATATGATGATGCAAATAATAGACGGTCATAGACTTCATAGATTCTTGGGTTATCATGCTAAACCACATCTAATCAAACAGACATCAAAACAAACAAACGCTACCAAAAACATATTAAGATTCTTGGCGAGGGTCATGAAAGAAACGAAAAAAAAATTAAAATAATACCTGAACATCCAGTTCCTGAAACAAGACCATCTCCTTCAAATCCAGTCTTGCAGGTACAAGTTGCATCCAGAGCAGGATAGGGGTTATCTGCACAGACGGCCTTAGCGTGGCAAGGGTTCGCCAAGCAGGCATCGATATCTACGGATGGCAAAACATGACCATGACCCATTTACCCATGTCAAAACAGAGAGAAAAAGTCAAGTTTAAAAATATATATTTGTATGAAATATGTCGTTAATCTACCCAAGTGAAAATTAAAGTAATACCTGAACATCCAGTTCCACTGACAAAGCCATCTCCTGTATATCCTGTCTTACAGGTACAAGTCGCGTCGGGGGCAGGAGCGGGTTTATCTGTACAGGTGGCCTTAGCGTGACAAGGGTTATCCAAACAGGCGTCGATATCTGCTGGTGGCATGCAACATTGAGTAATAATTCTCAGGACGTCATGTTGGTTGAAAGTAGCTAATCGGGTAGTTAGAAAGAAAAAAAACACACACGAAAAGAACGAAAAGAAAGAAACAAATAAAAATGCATTAACCTGAACATCCAGTTCCTGAAGCAAGACCATCTCCTCCAAATCCAATGTTACAGGTACAAGTCGCTTCGAGGGCAGGAGCGGGGTTATCTGTACAGGTGGCCTTGGCGTGACAAGGGTTAGTCAAGCAGGCATTGATATCTGTGGATGATAAGATATGGTAATTATACCTTCTGGCACCAGTTTAAAGAAAAGTTTCAAAAGTTTAAAAATATACATATTTTTATAAAATCTTTAAACTAGTCTTTAATATATCACAGTGTAAAGTAATACCTGAACATCCAGTTCCACTAACAAAGCCATCTCCTGTATATCCAGTCTTACAGGTACAAGTCGCGTCGGGGTCAGGAGCGGGGTTATCTGCACAGGTGGCCTTAGCGTGACAAGGGTGAGCCAAACAGGCGTCGATATCTGTTGGTAGCAATAATAGCAATACGTGGATGTAGACGAAAATAGTCACTCAACCACGATAGACAGCAATAACTACTCGGGTAGTAAGAAAAGAAAAATGGAATGAAATTTGTTAGATAAAATAAAAAAACAATACCCGAACATCCAGTTCCAGAAATAAGACCATCTCCTTCAAATCCAGTCTTGCAGGTACAAGTTGCGTCAAGGGCAGGAGCGGCATTGTCTGTACAGGTGGCCTTGGCGTGACAAGGGTCAACCAGACAGGCGTCAATATCTGTTGATCGCAATATGAAGTAATATTTAGCAATACATGCCGGCTACTGCAGTAAGAAAAAAAAAGAGAATGAAATTTGTTAAATATCAATGTAAATGTAATACAAAAGTGCAAAAAGTTATAGTACCTGAACATCCAGTTCCTGAAATAAGACCATCTCCTTCAAATCCAGTCTTGCAGGTACAAGTGGCGTCAAGGGCAGGGGCGGAGTTATCTGTACAGGTGGCCTTGGCGTGACAAGGGTTAGCCAAACAGGCGTCGATATCTGCAGTGTGGACAATGACAATTAAATCAAGATTATATATATATCGATGACGTTATCAAGAAAGGTTGCATAAAAATGACATCAGCATCATCATCATTATTATTATTATGATTTCATTTCGAGTTGCTTGCCCACGCTGATTTGCTACGCATTTTACCATATGTCATCGTATAAGATTCGTTAAGATTGTGATTAAATGTAAGCTGAGCAATGTTAATAAAATATATAGAATAAGAAAATATGATACCCAAACATCCAGATCCAGTATTTAGACCCTCTCCTTCATATCCAATCTTGCAGGTGCAAGTCGCATCAAGAGCCGGAGCAGGATTATCTTTACAGCTGGCCTTTGGATCACACGGATTAGCTGAGCAGGCATCCACGTCTACATGTGAATAATTATTATTGATTATAGTTGCATTTGGAAAGACAGTATTCGATGTTTAATAGAATCGTTTGATGGTGTCATGAAAGTTCATCTGTGTTAGTATTTACATGTCTTAAGTTAAAACTTTTGTTAAAACACAAAGAATTGTTCTCATCTAGAGCTTTCGACCAGTCACTCTGGTCTTCTTCAATAGACTGACCCAGTGAGACTTGTCACGTGGCTTCTCTGAAGTTTGACGTCAACAAGCTACGTCAACACTGGGTCAAAGGTATCCGGTAAATGATGTCGGCCCCCGTCGCAGTTGAGTGATGGGCCGTGAATCGTTTGATGACTACACGGTAGCCTAGCAGATGGGCTTTACTAAATTAACTTACCTGAACAGCCAGTACCACTGATGAAACCATCTCCTGTATACCCGCTCATGCAGGCACAAGTAGCACGAATGACGGGAGCGGGAGTGTTTGTGCAGGTGGCGTTTACGTCACATGGATTAGCCAAACAGCTACCTGTTTAAAAAAGCAACTATCATCATCAAGATTACGACAAGATTAACACCGTAACAGGAAGAAGTCAGTTTTAGATGACTCAAAAGCTGCAGAACTAAAATTTGTCAGACTTTTGTGGACCAAATGCTCTACAAAGTCAATAGGGGCTGCACGAGCAACCTCCATGGAGGAGCTCTGCAGAGCTCCTCCATGGAGGTTGCTCGTACAGCCCTCAGCTCTGCAGAGCTCCTCCATGGAGGTTGCTCGTACAGCCCTCAGTGATACCCCCGCAGAGCTCCGCGACAAAACAAGTTAATTTGCTGGTTGTCGTCACGGTTGAGTTTTGCTTTCAAATCTTTGAGCTCTGCGTTCAAATCAAGCCAATTCGATGGCTGGCGTCAAATGTTAAGTTTTGTATAGAGCTTTTAAGCCAGTTTAATGTGACTACTAGGCTTTGTAACGTAGCAAGGGCTCTCCCAAACAAACAAGACTTCGCAGAGTTCGCAGAGCTGCTCGCTCAGCCCTACCTCCGTCGGTTATAAAGCATAGAGAGCTCCGCGACAAAACAAGTCAATTCGCTGGTTGTCGTCAAAGTTGAGGTTTGCTTTCAAATCTTTGAGCTCTGCGTTCAAAACAAGCCAATTCGATGGCTGGCGTCACAGGTTCAGTTTTGTATGGAGCTTTTAAGCCAGTTCAATGTGACTACTAGGCTTTGTAACGTACCAGGGGCTCTCCCAAACAAACAAGACTTCGCAGAGTTCGCAGAGCTGCTCGCACAGCCCTACCTCCGTCGGTTATAGGGCATAGAGAGCTCCGCGACAAAACAAGTCAATTCGCTGGTTGTCGTCATGGTTGAGTTTTGCTTTCAAATCTTTGAGCTCTGCGTTCAAAACAAGCTAATTCGATGGCTGGCGTCACAGGTTCAGTTTTGTATTTAAGCCAGTTCAATGTGACTACTAGGCTTTGTGACGTACCAGGGGCTCTCCCAAACAAACAAGACTTCGCAGAGTTCGCAGAGCTGCTCGCTCAGCCCTACCTCCGTCGGTTATAGGGCATAGAGAGCTCCGCGACAAAACAAGTCAATTCGCTGGTTGTCGTCACGGTTGAGTTTTGCTTTCAAATCTTTGATCTCTGCGTTCAAAACAAGCCAATTCGATGGCTGGCGTCACAGGTTCAGTTTTGTATAGAGCTTTTAAGCCAGTTCAATGTGACTACTAGGCTTTGTGACGTACCAGGGCTCTCCCAAACAAACAAGGCTTCGCAGAGTTCGCAGAGCTGCTCGCTCAGCCCTACCTCCGTCGGTTATAGAGCATAGAGAGCTCCGCGACAAAACAAGTTAATTTGCTGGTTGTCGTCACGGTTGAGTTTTGCTTTCAAATCTTTGAGCTCTGCGTTCAAATCAAGCCAATTCGATGGCTGGCGTCAAATGTTAAGTTTTGTATAGAGCTTTTAAGCCAGTTCAATGTGACTACTAGGCTTTGTAACGTACCAAGGGCTCTCCCAAACAAACAAGACTTCGCAGAGTTCGCAGAGCTGCTCGCTCAGCCCTACTTGCATGGAGGGATTTTGGTAACGTCAACGATCGAATTGGCTTGTTACGTTCACAGAGATCCATTCCAAGGCCTTCACAGAGCCCTTTTCACATGGCCCCATAGAGCTATTCAGTTAGTGACGCCAACCATCGAATTGACTTGTTTTGTCGCAGAGCTACGTTCACAGAGGTGGTCTCTGGACGTATTGAATTGGCGGGGCCTGCTTGCTGGTTAGAAAGCAAGTTAACTAGGAATGAGAAAACGAAAACAAACTAGAAAAAAGGAATTAACTAGGTATAAAAACATCCGACTCCAATTATAATAAGCCACCAATATTAAAGGAACATGGAAAACGAGAAGAAGTTTTTTGCATGGTGACGCCAACCATCGAATTAACTTGTCTTGTCGCAGAGCTCTGCGGAGGTATCGCCGAGGGCTGTACGAGCAACCTCCATGGAGGAGCTCCGTAGAGCTGAGGGCTGCACGAGCAACCTCCACGGAGGAGCTCTGCAGAGCTCCTCCGTGGAGGTTGCTCGTACAGCCCCTTCTCCTCGCTCAGCCCTACCTCCGTCGGTTATAAAGCATAGAGAGCTCCGCGACAAAACAAGTCAATTCGCTGGTTGTCGTCACGGTTAAGTTTTGCTTTCAAATCTTTGAGCTCTGCGTTCAAAACAAGCCAATTCGATAATTCGATAGTTCAAAACAAGCCAATTCGAAAACGTGCCATAATCCAAAAGACAAAAGAGTGCAAAACTGAACCTGTGACGCCAGCCATCGAATTGGCTTGTTTTGAACGCAGAGCTCAAAGATTTGAAAGCAAAACTCAACCGTGACGACAACCAGCGAATTGACTTTTGCCCTCTCTATTCAGTTGGTGACGCCAACCATCGAATTGACTTGTTTTGTCGCAGAGCTGCGGAGGGCTATCCGAGCAGCTCTGCGAAGGACCTCTGCAGAGCTGTGGGCTGTTTGGGCAACAGAGCTTCGTTCACGAGCTTCCTTCACGGAGCATGGAGCTATTTTGGTGAAGCCAAGCATCGGATTGGATTGTTACGTTCACAGAGTTCCGTCCCATGAGTCCTTCACAGAGTCCTTCATAAGGCCCCATAGAGCTATTCAGTTGGTGACGCCAACCATCGAATTGACTTGTTATGTTCACAGAGCTACGTTCACAGAGGTGGTCTCTGGGCGTATTGAACTGGCGGGGCCTGCTTGCCTGTTAAGTATTATAAGCAAGTAAACTAGGAATGAGAAAACAAACAAGAAACGTAGGTAAAAAAACATCCGACTCCAATTATAATAATCCAACAATAAGGATCATGGAAGTCGAGAAGAAGAAGAAACGTATTTGTTTTGCCTAGTGACGCCAACCACCGTATTGACTTGTTTTGTCGCAGAGCTCTCCCATACGTATTAGTATAGCGGAGGGCTGTCCGAGCAGCTCTGCGAAGGACCTCTGCACAGCTGTGGGCTGTTTGGGCAGCAGAGCTTCGTTCACGAGCTTCCTTCAGAGCATGGAGGCATTTAGGTAACGTCAACGATCGAATTGGCTTGTTACGTTCACAAAGGTCCATTCCAAGGCCTTTACAGAGCCCTTTTCACATGGCCCCATAGAGCTATTCAGTTGGTGACGCCAACCATTGAATTGACTTGTTTTGTCGCAGAGCTACGTTCACAGAGGTGGTCTCTGGACGTATTTAATTGGCGGGGCCTGCTTGCTGGTTAGAAAGCAAGTAAACTAATGAGAAAACGAAAACAAACTAGAAAAAAGGAATTAACTAGGTATAAAAACATCCGACTCCAATTATAATAAGCCACCAATATTAAAGGAACATGGAAAACGAGAAGAAGTTTTTTGCATGGTGACGCCAACCATCGAATTGACTTGTCTTGTCGCAGAGCTCTGCGGAGGTATCGCCGAGGGCTGTACGAGCAACCTCCATGGAGGAGCTCCGTAGAGCTGAGGGCTGTACGAGCAACCTCCATGGAGGAGCTCTGCAGAGCTCCTCCATGGAGGTTGCTCGTACAGCCCCTTCTCTACAAAGTGCTTTTGGGAACTGTTTGCTATTGCTATCTTTAATTATGTTATGTAAATAGACAAATTTGGAATCAAAAAAGAATGTGCGTATTAATCAGGCATCCATTGTTTACAGCTTTATATAGGGAACCATAATCTGCTTTAATATTTGTTACTACATAGCTGGTAAACCGTCTAAACATACATGTCGTCGTCTGAATCTGTTATATTATTATTTTTGAAAATTGTTGCTGAGAAATTCATTTTCGAACTCTAGTTGCTGATGAGACACCCCCCCTAACTTGGTGACAACCAGTTAGGTTTGAGAATAATGCAAGATGGAAAAATGTGAACAGATCAAATTACAATCCTACCTTTGGCGATTGAAACCATAGTCCTTGTACGTTCCAGTTGCAGTTGCCCTTTGCGTAAGATATGTTCTAGGCGATTTTCAGCTTCCTGCTGAAGTTGATACACCTGGATACATTCAGGACCGCGTGGACTACGCCCAACAAGGTCAGGCCAACGTCTGGAAGAACAAAGCCTTAGAATGAATTTCCAGAAGTCACAGTGGTCACATATGTTTGCTTCCGATGACACACAAAAATTTACATCTACCAAAAATAGGATATACATGTGGTAAGTGACAAATTAGTTATTACAAAAAGAGCTGTGTTTGTATATCAAAACTTTCAAGAGTGCCTCTACTGGAACACCCCTACGAAACCATTTTGCTGCAGACCAGCAGCCTCCAGATAGTCAGATTTCAAATAGACAGATAGGCAGACTGCAGTTGTGCATACATATGTATGTCTATTCCGTCCATCTATCATAAAGTTAGATACATTGTGTATCACCATAATACTCACGCCTGATTGAAGATGTAAACTGTTGCGACTGTATTTTTCTTCTTTGTCACTTCAAATAGCGTCTGTTGTCCAGGGGTTTTGCCTGAGAAACAGAGACTTATGACAACGCACAGGATGGTAATATTCTAGCCTGTAATTATATCATGCAGTGGCTAGAATGTCTACTGAACCCCTAGCTTTCACAATTCAGCCCACAGACTAATGTATAAATACATTGCAATCAAAGAAGCGATAACACTGCACATTAAATGCCACTCTTTTTTGCCTCCTCTTTAACAAGAAAATGCGACTTGGGTTCATTTATGATAATCGTGATGACAAGTTAGTATTAAGCGTCCAATCTGATAAACGATTCTGTCTCCAACATAAACAGTGCAGCTGTCATTTTTTAAGTTAGAAGCTGGGTCTGTTGCGTCAAAGTTTGTCCATGTGGTAACAAATGCTGTTTGGAACTGTTTGCTGTTGCTAAATTTGATGTTATGTATATAAGCACATTCTGGAATCTACAATGGTCTGCGTATTTTTTATCTGCCTTTGCTATTAACAGCTATCTATATTGTATTGGGCGCCATCATATGCTTTAATACTCATTTCTACATAGCTGGTAAAACCTCCAGGCACACATGTCGTGGAATGAATCTGTTTTATTGTTGGAACATTTTGAAAATAGTTCCTTTGAACTTTTTTTTCTAACTCCTTCACACATATCTGTTGTTAACCAGTTCAGTTCGAGAATAATTCAAAAAGGAAAAAAAAGCAAATTGCGAACAGGTAAAATTACAATGTTACCTTTGGCGAATGAAACCGTAGGTTTTGTACCTTCCATTTCTGTTTTCTCTTTCCGTAAGACACTTTCTGTGCTGCCCTCAGCTTCCTTAAGTTGACGCACCTGGATCAAATCAGGAGCGCGTGGAATACGCTCAACAATGCCATGCCAACGCCTGGAAAAATTAAAGCCTTGATATGAATTTCTAGAAGTCACAGTGGCTAGATTAGGGGTGCTAAAGTGTTCATACGAATTTTACAACTGGCGAGGTTTGGCGTCAGAACCAAAATATATAATATGAAATTCATTCAATTTTTACCGAATACATAAGATTCATTTCTAAGAAGCATACGAATCAATACGAAATTCATACAAAAAAAACACATCAGTACAGGTTGAGGTTTTTGTTGTTAAGCAGGAAGGGGGAAGCCCTTAAGTTAATATAATAATAATTATATCTTGGATTTAAAGAACTTTAATTAATAGGAAAGAAACGAAGGAAGCACAGTCCTCCCGAGTACAACATTTTACCAAGTACTGGTCCAAAGTACTAAGGTTCGTATGTATTTTATAACGGTGAATCGTATGAATTCCGTAAAATCCGTCTGTTTCATGGTAGTGAATCGTATGTATTCCGTACAATTTGTATGTTTCCTTGTGAAATGTAGTTTGTGTTGAATCGTATGTATTCCGTAAAATTCGTATAAATTCCGCAAAATTCGCATGAATACTTTGGCACCCCTACACATGGTTACTAAAAAGTATATGCATGTAGCAAGTAAAAACGCAGAAAAAAGCCGTGGGTATCAAAACTTTGAACGCATGCAGCAGCAACTAACGTTAAACGTCGGGGAAACCTCTACAAAATCTTTTTGCTGCAGACCAACAGCCTCCACCGGATACTGCCGTTACAGATAGATTGATCGAAATACAGATGGATAGACAGATAAATTGCTGCTGTACATACATACATATCTGCTACTTCCATATATCATACAATTACATCATGTGTATCTTTGTGTATCACCATAATACTCACGCATGATTGAAGATGTAAACTGTTGAAACTGTATTTGTCTTCTCTGCTGCTCCAAACGACGTGAGTACATGTTGGTCAAGAGTTTGGCCAGAAAAACAAAGCGCCAAGACAACGCACAGGACTGTCATCTTCCAGCCTGTAGATGCCATGCCGCGACCAGAATATCCACTGGACTCAAGCACGTCGGCAGAACGTACGGCACCTGCACGAAACCCGTAATGTATTGTGCATAGCACTTTGTCAGAACGTCTCATATAAGGTTGTATTAGAGCATATAAGGTTGACAGCCTGTCTGTAGTTTTAAGATGTTGTATAGGCAAAGATATTGTCTGCAACAGGCAAAATTCTTATGCAACGTTGACCAAACATCCAAAGAAAAACGTGAAAAATCAGGGTTTTGCGCAGGCGCAGTACGTGCTCTGGACTCATAGCTTTCACAATTAATCTCACAGACTAATAAATAAATGCCTTAAAGTTTGTAATAAAAAAACACTGCACATTAAAGGCCATTTGTTGCTGCCGCCGTTTTTTAACGAAGAAAATGTGAAGGACTGTTACATAACGTAACAGAGGCCCATTCAAAGCAATCATGATAAGAAGTTAGTTCTAAGGGTCGATTTTGATAAACAATTTTGTCTCCCATATAAACAGTGTGGCTGTTCTGTTTTCAGTTAGGAGCTGGGTCTGTTCTCTCAAAGCTTGTCCAGGTTTCCATAGAGACAAGATGACAAAATGAAGGACTACTGCGTCTATAGTGTCTTTAAACACACCATAAACAAAATGCACTCAAAAGGGGAGTTTTTCTGCTGAATCTGCAGTATCTTTGTTTTCAATGTTTTCACAAATAAACCTATAAATGTGCCATAATAAACAAAAATACACCATAAACAAAATGCACTCAAAAGGGGAAACGTGCTTCGTGAAGGTCTTCACTTATTTGTTGTTTCGACCAAGGATTTCTTAGAATGATTATGCATTTAAAAGGTTATTTTTTACATTAAAAGGGCATCTTTGAAAGAAATGATTTGTATTATAGGAGTTTTTCTGCAGTATCTTTGTTTTCAATGTTTCACAAATAAACCAATAAATGTGCGATGTCTCAAACATGTCTGTATCATTGCCATTGGTGGTGAGCAGTGTACGGGTGCTTCTATCCAGTAAATATATTTAAATCAATACTATGGTAGACAACATGCAGCTCAAGAATCGTACCCATACTGTGGTAGTACCATATTGAGTAAAGAACATAGGGGGAAAAGACGGTGAACAAAACGCACTTAAAAGTATTTTCTGTCTCGAAGCTTGTCCAGGTTTTCATAGAGCCAAGATGACAAGATGAAGGACAATGGTCCCTATTGTGTCTACAGTGTCTTTAAATGCACCCTAAACAAAATGCACTCAAAAGGGGAAACGTGCTTCGTGAAGGTCTTCACTTATTTGTTGTTCCGACCAAGGATTTCTTGGAATGATTATGCATTTAGTATGTTATTTTTTACATTAAAAGGGCATCTTTGAAAAAAAAATGATTTGTATTATAGGAGTTTTCCTGCTGAATCTGCAGTATCTGTGTTTTCAATGTTTCACAAATAAACCAATACATGTGCGATGTCTCAAACATGTCTGTATCATTGCCATTGGTTATGAGCAGTGTATGGATGCTTCTATCCAGTAAATAAATTTAAATCAATACTATGGTAGACAACATGTAGCTCAAGAATCGTACCCATACTGTGGTAGTACCATATTGAGTAAAGAACATACTAGGGGAAAAACAGACGGTGAACAAAACGTACTTAAAAGTATTTTCTGTCTCCAAGCATGTCCAGGTTTTCATAGAGACAAGATGACAAGATGAAGGACAACGGTCCCTACTGCGTCTACAGTGTCTTTAAATACACCCTAAACAAAATGCACTCAAAAGGGGAAACGTACTTTGTGAATGACACACTTATTTGTTGTTCCGACCAAGGATTTCTTGGAATGATTATGCATTTAGTAGGTTATTTTTACATTAAAAGGGCATCTTTGAAAAAAAATTATTTGTATTATAGGAGTTTTTCTGCTACCATATTGAGCACAGAACAACAGACGGTGAACAAAACGCACTTAAAAGTATTTTCTATCGCGGCCATGGAGTAACCATACCACAAACAAGTTCGTGAATATTATTTTTTGAAATAACATTAGATCATAGGTTTGAATACTTTTCTGGTAATCTCTTTGATAATGTCCTTGGTGATTTTATGGCGACGCCTCATGGGCGAGCCTAATGGTACAGTATTGTGTGTAGTTTGCAAGAATTCTAGGAATTGTACAGGAATTTTATCCAAAGGTATGGATTGTCCACAGGAATGTCTGTCAGCTCTGGAATGTTGCTGACCCTCATCTATGCCCACATTCCTACTTACTGTCAGAGGTCAGAGGTCAACGCCTGCCAAGATGGACGCCTCTTTGTCTGCTGGCGAGTAAGTCCCCCCGAAATGTCAAATCTGGACCTTTTTCCCCCTGTCTTTTCTAGTTTTGACCGTAGTTATAAGCTAAACGAGTGTTCTAGTGCGGCTGAGTAGAGACTCTCCACACGATTGTGCAAATTTCGTGCCAAATCCACACTCTTTTATTACTGCGTCCTACTCCCGCCATATTTGTGGGGAGGGCGAAAGGGTTTTCGGAAGGGCATCACCAGACGACACTGTAAAACTAAACGAGGTTCCCCGCTTGGAGGTGGGTAAACTGTACTCCACTTTTGTTGTCTTTGTCGAGTTCACGTACATGCGAAGTTACTCTGCATTTTTTGTGACAACATACGCAAACTGCTAAAAAAAAAAAAGCTGAGTGAACTCTCCATAATTTTGGAACGTAACGTTAACGTTATCCTAAATCGATTTACAAATTAAAGGTACATTGTTTCGAATAAATTTTATCAAGTTGGAAAATGGCCAAGTCCCTTTACGTAAAAATGGCAGCATTTGCTGTGATCATACTGCAGTTTGCATATCCCATCATAAACCTGAACCATGTCAAAATTCAAACCAATACAACTACGTACAACCTGTTTTGCCATACAAATGGCAATTATTTTAATGCTGTCACCCCACGTGACCAAGCAATCAATATGCTTTACCCATCTGTTGGAAATGTCAGGAAAAAGAACACACAAAGTGCAGTAACTTCAGTAAATTGCATACATCTATGTTGTCATACACTGCTAATCTTGTCAGGTGATGTAGCAATCAATCCTGGGCCCAAGGACCCCTGTGGTATTTGTAATAAGTGTGTGAGGAAAAATCAAAAAGGAATCTGCTGTGACTTATGTGACAAATGGTATCACATCAGCTGTATTAACATGGATACCCATGAATATCAATCACTGGGAAATTCTGACGATTACTGGTACTGTAACTCCTGCTTGCTACCCTGCTTCAGTGATTCCTTTTTTGATTCACCTGGCACTAGCAACAGTACTGACTCTGATATAGACAATGTTGATGAAGTATCTGAAAGTTGTACTATGATACCTCAGTCTAAAGGACTAACCATTGTACATCTAAATATTTGTAGCCTATATAGCAAGTTAGATCAATTGTCTGTATTTATGACTACAAATAAGGTTGATATCATGACTCTCAGTGAAACCCACCTGGACAGCACCATCCTGGACTCCGAACTATATATATCGGGCTATCATCTATACAGGAATGATAGGAACAGAAATGGGGGTGGGGTGGCTATTTATGTGTCTGAGGCATACACCCATGCTGAAAGACCAGACCTGAAACAGGCTGGTCTTGAAGCAATTGTCTGCACAGTCAACTTACCTTTCACTAAACCCATCACTGTTGCTTCCATATACAGACCACCCACTAGCCCTGTGGAATTCTACTCTCTGTTGAGGACTACTCTAGAGAAGTGGAGCCTGTCCAATACAGACTCTGAGCTCTACCTGTTAGGCGACTTCAACGTCGACCTTAATGGGCCCAGCAGTGCAGCAGCTAAAACCCTTACAAACCTGAGTCGAGAGTTTCAGCTTCAGCAGGTGATTGATAAACCAACCAGAGTTAACCAGCATTCTTGTAGTCTGATTGACCATATTTACTGTAGCGACACACACAGGTTGAATGACTCTGGGGTAGTTCACTGTACAATTTCTGATCACTATGCCGTATATTGTATCAGAAAGGGGAAACGTCCTAAATCAACAACTAGATATGTGACCTCCCGTAGGTTTACAAACTTCCATGAAGAGAGCTTCCTCTCTGATCTCAGGGATCAAGACTGGAACTCTGTCACCCAGGCCACCAGTGTAGAGGATGCGTGGGCGAAGTTTAAGTCACTTTTTATTACAATCAGTGACATTCATGCCCCCTACATTTCAAAACGCACTAAAGACACTCAGCCTAAATGGCTTACTCCTGACATAAAGAGGATGATGCAAAAAAGGGATGACATGAAAGCTAGGGCACACAGAACTGGTGATAACAAAGACTGGGAGGATTATAAGGCTAAACGCAACCTTGTAAACAAGAAGGTTAGACTAGCCAAAGCCAACTACTGTCAACAAAAACTGGAAGAGAATATGGTAGACTCCAAAAAACTCTGGACTACAGTAAAGGAAGTGCTACCTAGTAAGACCACAGTAGTTACCAAATCCTTACAATGGAGAGGGAATCTTATTACTGATCTCTCTAACATGGCAAACTGCCTTAACCAGTTCTTTATTACCATTGGCCACAAACTGGCAGAGACTTTTAAAAATCAATCTGCCAATCTACATATACAGTGCCCTCAAAGATATAAAAATCTGACATCCACTTTCAGCTTCAAACAAATAAGTGAACTGTCAGTGTATGAGAAACTTAAAGCTTTGCAAAGAAACAAAGCAACTGGGTTAGACAAAATACATGCAAGGCTTCTCCAGGTAGCAGCACCCAGCATATGCAAACCTCTAACTCACATTTTCAATTTGTCTCTCTCTACTAGCCACATACCTGCTGACTGGAAGACAGCAAGGGTTACACCAATACATAAAGGGGGGGAGACAACTGATCCTAACAACTATAGACCCATTTCTGTACTGCCTGTTATTATGAAGGCTTTCGAACGAGAAGTACACACACAATTCCTTGAATATTTACACCAAAACAGTATTCTGTCCACCCAACAGTCTGGGTTTAGAAAAGGACACTCTACAGAATCAACCCTATTAGACGCTAAAGATTATATACTGCATAACATGGATAGGGGTAGTCTGGTGGGAGTGGTATATCTGGACCTCAAAAAAGCGTTCGACACTGTTGACCATAAACTACTGTTAACGAAGCTGTCCTGGATGGGGGTGCAGGGTACTGAATTCCATTGGTTTGCAAACTACCTGTCAGGGAGACAACAAGTTGTCTCCTTGAACGGGTGTACATCAGAATACCTACCTGTCACTCTAGGTGTTCCCCAAGGGTCTATACTAGGCCCATTGCTGTTCAATATATTTATTAACGACTTACCTGATATTGTCAATGAATGTAAAGTCTGTCTGTACGCAGATGATACAGCAGTTTTCTGTGCCAGCAACAATGCAAAACACATTGAGTTCACTCTCAACTCTGAACTTTCTGGTCTAGCTATGTGGTTCCAAACAAACCGTTTAACGCTAAACATAGCCAAAACTAAATGGATGCTATTTGGTACTGCCAATAGATTAAAACTTGCACCTTCTCTTAAACTTTGTATTGACCAGGAGATCATTGAGAGAGTTCAAACATTCAAATATCTTGGTGTTTATCTTGATTGTAATTTATCATTTAATGAACATGTAGATAAGGTTTGTGGCAAGGTAGCACAGAGAATTGGGCTAATGAAACGCCTTAGACCTTGCCTAACCCTTAACATTGCTGATATGTTGTACAAAACCTTGATATTACCCATTTTCGATTATTGCGACACGGTGTGGGAGGGATGTGGAGCCCTCAAACAGAGGCAGCTACAAATACTACAAAACAGAGCTGCCAGAGTAGTGCTGCAGCGAAGACTACGTGAGAGCAGTACTGACAGCCTTCACCAGATGCTAAACTGGAAACACCTGACTGAAAGAAGATTTGAACATGTGTGTGTAACTGTATTTAAATGTCTGAATGGCTTGATGCCTACATATTTATCTTCCACTTTCTCGCACAATTATAATCTTCATACCTATCACACCAGACAGACTACTAAACTACACTTACCAAAATATAATACCTCAACTGGTCAGCGAACATTCGCCTACACGGGTGCAATGTACTTCAATAGATTACCAGCAGAAGTAAGGCAGGCTCCAACTTTAAAACACTTCAAGACAGCTATAAAGAAGACCTCTGACCTCCAATAATATTGTATACGTTGATTATGATTATGTTTTGATTTTATGTTTCTTGTAAATATCCTCAGTTCATGTTCGTACTATTCATTTATTTCTGTATAACTTTCAGTTGTACTGATTTTGTTTACATCTTTTGTTATGTACTTTGTATGATTTCCCTGGGCCTCCTTGGAAATCAGCTTTTTGCTGAAGGAGCCACCCAGGCGTCTATGAAGATTTAATAAATAAATAAATAAATAAATACTGAAATTTCTGGAAACCCTTGGGACATTGTGGAATTTGTACAGATTCACAACTGAGCAGACACATGCTGATTCACAAATCTGTCCAGTAACATGCAGCATTATAGCTAAATCTTCCATGATGTAACAACTTTCTGATACGATTTCTACTCAGGTTGTTTGGGTCGTAGGAACGGAGGGCGATCGCTAAGTTTGCTACGTCGCTACGTTTGGCTCGGCTATATGATAATAACGTTAATTACCCGTCTATTCGTCGGTGTATATGGCGTCATGAGGCCTAGTCATTTCCATTTCCAATAACCACCTCTTATGACTAGGCCTTATGACACCATTTACGTACTCCTTTATTTATTCCATGTACAGAAGACACATAATACGGTCCTTTTGTTACAAATATGATACAAAAGTGTTCTCACAATGCTTTTTTTTAAAAAACACATTGAAGAGACTACCCTTTGCCCTCGTTTTCTCTTCCTAAAAAGGGAATGTAGGCAGCGGAAAAATTCTGGATGGTTATAAGGTGAGTAAATACTTGATAATAAGTCTAAAAATGAGAATCCATTCCGATGTTTTCACGATATTCCCTACGTCGTCCCTTTTACGTCAGCAACCGAAGTCAGCTGATTAACCTGCATAAAAAGAAAGTGAGACGTTAATAAACCTTTTAACAAAGTTTGCGAACTTGACTTTAGTCAATCAGATCTTCGTTTTTCTTTATTATTGGCAAAAGGAAAAGATTCTGTGGAAGGATGGCAAATTTTGTCCACCATTCTGAAATTCCTATCTTGAATGATAAACAGTATGATTACGACATACACATGCGATGCTGAAAAGTACCAGATTGACACTCTTTAAACAAAACAAATCAGTTTATTTACAAGCTTGAAACAAGGTATTGTTTTCAGGTTTCCCAATCACTTAACGTTGATACAACATTTTAATGTTATCAGGTAGGTAGCTAAAAAAACTAGGTCTATGTAGTCCTTTTTTGTTTTTGCTCAAAGCCATTTCATCTTAACTTCTTTTTTAAAAATTTTATTAATCAGTACCGGTTATTGAGGATGATGTGTTGTCTGCTGTTAATGGCTAAGAGGGAGTAAATATATTGCCTAGAGGGAGTCGCTATTGAACCACTGCCTACTGACTGTATAGTGCAATGCTGACTCACCGCCACAGCAGAGTATCTTCCGGCCCGTTAAGCAGCAGATGCCGTCCCCACATTTGTCAGTCCGCACATGTTTCCCCCTGTTGCAGGCGATAGGGTTGCAGAACGGAGATGTGCCTTTCCAGTAGCACCGGTCACCTGTATGTCAGTATAACTTATGACGTTTTTTTAATGCTATATTTGCAGCATCGGACACGCATTAAATAAACGTTTATTCATAGTACCTTTTTAGGGCATTATTTTGACACGACAATGACTACTATGGCAGAAGTTTCGTATAAAAAAATTCTTCCCAAAATGGCCATGTTCCGCTTGATATTGTTAACTAGGCATCGACTGTGAAGCTTATCAATCTTTAGATGTACCTGGATGTTATTGATTGATCTGAATGAAAACGTTACATGCAGAATCAGATCTTACCACATGAATGTACGTCACAATACTCCCATCTCGTGCTGGGATCCGTGGTGTAGCACCAAACTCTAGGTTCTCTGTCAGGATTTCGGCAGTAGTTCTTCTCCAGTCCTGCCAATGGGTAGTGAGAAGGTGTCCTGCTGTGTCCATGTGGTGTCTGGCTGCCCCAGCGTTGGCAGGTCTTGCCTGTTCTGGTCACAGAGACTGCACCTCGGTAGGATGTCCCATCTCCCACCTGGCAAATTCCTGGTTGATAAAATTTAATAGGGAAAGCCATTAGGGTCCAAGACTCATTTCTTAATTTTGCAAACACCTTCAAAGAAGACGTATCATAAAGGTCCTTTCAAATCTATTTGAGTAAATCTGTGTACAAATACACAAGAGCACACAAGACAAAGACAAAAACTTATTACTAACCTTCTTGGTGGAGATAATACATAAACATTAATTAATTGACAATTTCCACTATTTAATTCATTCTTTGAAAATCTTACCACATGTTGGTGGAGGTTCACTCCAAGTACCGTCAGACAGGCAGGTAAGTGAAGAAGCTCCGACCAGATTGTATCCTGGGTCACACCTGAAGTTGGCCACGTCTCCGTAGTAGTTGGAGCCACTCACGAAGCCATTTATGGGAGGCGTCAGTAAAGGACACTGGACAGCTGGGTCCAAAAAACAAACATACTTAGAAATGTCAAGGATATTAGAATTTACGACGTCCAAGTAGCTTCCCTAGAGTCTCCTTATTTATTGTTACTTCATATTGGTTACATAATCTAAACAAATAAAACACATATTTGAACACATTCCTTTATTTTTGGATCAACTTACCGGCGCATGTTGGTGGAGGGTCACTCCAAGTTCCGTCAGACAGGCAGGTAAGTGAAGAAGCTCCGACCAGATTGTATCCTGGGTCACACCTGAAGTTGACCACGTCTCCGTAGGAGTTGGAGCCACTCACGAAACCATTTATGGGCGGTGTCAGTAAAGGACACTGGACAGCTGTATCGTACAAATTAGAAAAGAGAAATGTATGAAGAGCAATGTATTTACGAGTTTTCGAGTAGTTTCACCGGAGCATTCTTGTTTATTGTTGCTTCATATCTGATTACATAATCTAAATTAATAAAACAAATAATTGAACACATTCCTTTATTTTTGGATCAACTTACCGGCGCATGTTGGTGGAGGGTCACTCCAAGTTCCGTCAGACAGGCAGGTAAGTGAAGAAGCTCCGACCAGATTGTATCCTGGGTCACACCTGAAGTTGACCACGTCTCCGTAGGAGTTGGAGCCACTCACGAAACCATTTATGGGAGGCGTCAGTAAAGGACACTGGACAACTGTTTTGAACAAATTAGAAGAGAGAAATATATGAAGAGCAATTCATTT
This sequence comes from Branchiostoma floridae x Branchiostoma japonicum, assembly GCA_013266295.2. Classification (NCBI taxonomy): domain Eukaryota; kingdom Metazoa; phylum Chordata; class Leptocardii; order Amphioxiformes; family Branchiostomatidae; genus Branchiostoma; species Branchiostoma floridae x Branchiostoma japonicum. Next base: position 14,503,310 of record CM023829.1, on the reverse strand, counting down.
TTCCAGAGTTTTCCAGTAGTTTCACCAGAGCATTCTTGTTTATTGTTGCTTCATATCTGATTACATAATCTAAATCAATAAAACACATAATCGAACACACTCCTTTATTTGTGAATCGCCTTACCGGCGCATGTTGGTGGAGGGTCACTCCAAGTTCCGTCAGACAGGCAGGTAAGTGAAGAGGCACCGACCAGATTGTATCCTGGGTCACACCTGAAGTTAGCCACCTCTCCATAGGAGTTGGAGCCACTCACGAAGCCATTTATGGGAGGCGTCAGTAAAGGACACTGGGCAGCTGGGTCCAAAAAACAAACATACTTAGAAATGTCAAGGATATTAGAAGCTAGGAATTTACGACGTCCAAGTAGCTTCACTAGAGTCTCCTTATTTATTGTTACGTCATATTGGTTACATAATCTAAACAAATAAAACACATATTTGAACACATTCCTTTATTTTTGGATCAACTTACCATCACATGTTGGTGAGCGTCCACTCCAAGTTCCGTCAGACAGGCAGGTAAGTGAAGAGTCGCCGACCAGATTGTATCCTGGGTCACACCTGAAGTTGACCACGTCTCCGTAGTAGTTGGAGCCACTCACGAAGCCATTTATGGGAGGCGTCAGTAAAGGACACTGGACAGCTGGGTCCAAAAAACAAACTAAGAATTGTCAAGGATATTAGAAGCAAGGGATTTACGACGTCCAAGTTGCTTCCCTAGAGTCTCCTTATTTATTGTTACTTCATATTGGTTACATAATCTAAACAAATAAAACACATATTTGAACACATTCCTTTATTTTTGGATCAACTTACCGGCGCATGTTGGTGAGCGTCCACTCCAAGTTCGGTTCGACAGGCAGGTAAGTGAAGAGTCGCCGACCAGATTGTATCCTGGGTCACACCTGAAGTTGACCACGTCCCCGTAGTAGTTGAAGCCACTCACGAAACCATTTATGGGCGGTGTCAGTAAAGGACACTGGACAGCTGTGTCGAACAAATTAGAAGAGAGAAATATATGAAGAGCAATGCATTCACGAGTTTTTCAGTAGTTTCACCTGAGCATTCTTGTTTATTGTTTCTTCATATCTGATTACATTACATAATCTGAACCAATAAAACACATAATCGAACACACTCCTTTATTTGTGAATCACCTTACCAGCGCATGTTGGTGAGCGTCCACTCCATGTTCCGTCAGACAGGCAGGTAAGTGAAGAGGCTCCGACCAGATTGTATCCTGGGTCACACCTGAAGTTGACCACGTCTCCGTAGGAGTTGGAGCCACTCACGAAACCATTTATGGGAGGCGTCAGTAAAGGACACTGGACAGCTGTGTCGAACAAATTACAATAGACAAATAAATATATGAGGAACAAATCATCCATGACATTCTGGCCAGTACCTTCAACAGAGCTCCCTTATATACTGTTGCTTCATATCTGATTAAATGAAATAAATGTAAATGAAGAAAACACATAATTTAACACATTTCATTTTCGGATCACCTTACCGGCGCATGTTGGTGGAGGGTCACTCCAAGTTCCGTTAGACAGGCAGGTAAGTGAAGAGGCTCCGACCAGATTGTATCCTGGGTCACACCTGAAGTTGACCACGTCTCCGTAGTAGTTGGAGCCACTCACTAAACCATTTATGGGAGGCGTCGGCAAAGGACACTGGACAGCTGTACATGTATACACATTTTTATAATTGGTAAGCTCACTAGCAGTAATTATTCAGAACGACACACACACATACACAGACACACACAAACCAAAAACAATACCTCCATTTTTCACTGGTCTGAATAGAAATTGGTATTTATTTTGAATAAAACGACAGATTGTAGCTAAGACAATGTACCTGACATGTTGGTTTTCTCTTCAAGATGTTGTTCCATGGCGGTAGTTTGGTTTTGCTTGTGGTTCAAGTTCAAGGCATCCGTAGTCGTAGTTGAAAGGTCGGCTATGTTCTACATAGAAATAGAAATGGCCAAAAGAAACTCAAAGTTTGTCGATTTTATACCTTTGTAGCATGCTTTGTTTCACGTATGAAAGTACTATTTCTGAATAGAGCAAAATATCTGCAATTCATTAGACACTCTACGATGTCATTTTGTGTAATTTGCATTGCATCGTGAGTGTGTGTCTCTCTCTCTAGTATATATTGCTAGAGAGAGATATGTAATACTATGCTATAGATGCGCGCGCGCATGTGTATACGATAATCTATGTTATAAACAAATATAAGAATATATTGTACAAACTTTAATGTAGATTATATAGAACATACATTAAATATTCTTTATTGAAGACACATTTTGGGTCATATAATAATTCAGTTAATATAAATATCACAGGAACGATCATATAGGTAATTATAGTACAAAAAGTGATACCTGGAATAATGGAAGTCGTAAGTAATATCTTAACAAAATGTGTGCCATTAATGTGTAAGAAAAGGCATAGAATTGGTATCCCCGCGTCCAGTGTAGCGGCGCTGTCATCAAGAATCATGTTTTTTTCAGAACCAAGCTCAGGCACGGTTCTGGAGGGCCCAGGCGTATCCAGAACCGTGCCTGGGCCGGGGCAAACCTACGTTCGTTGCCATGCGGAGACTATCCAAAACAGTGCTAGATATATCGGAACGGTTCTGGATACGTTCCGGATAGGTATGCATGTTGTCATGTCGCTAGAGAAAGCAATTAAGATATTAGTTTTCGGAGGCCTTTGAACGATTTTCACTGCAATGTGTTTTCCTTTCATCTGTCTTTGAATCTCCGAATTAGTCTGCCATTCGCCCAATTTTATTTTCTACATTTGCAATACGAAATGACAACAATATAACAGAGTCTGGTTCCCAAATGGAAAACTAGGTGTTTTCTGCAATGCACGACAAATTTAGTCTAGAAAAGAGGGTGTATGATGAAGAAGAAAATACCTTTTCCTGTTTGTAGGGCTTGACATAGACGGCCGTCAGCACGACGACCCCCACAGTGACCAGAGTCACCAAGATGGCGGCCATGCGGTGGAGGAGGTGTGTGCGGGTGACGTCACGGGAAATACGCCGACCCCTTGCTCCATCCGAAACCGTCGTGTCTGGGGCGTCTTTGCCACGGCGGACACGGCTTCTAGTACCGCCTGGACGAACGGGGGAGGGCGGGCCGCCATTTGTTTCAGTGTCGCCGGACCTTGCGCGTGGGGCCCGAACAGGCTCCGCTTGCTCGTACATTTTACTGTACGAGGCCACCGGCGGCTGTATCGTCTGCAACACCGGTGCAAGCTGTATGAATATTGAAAACTACATTATTATTAGTCAGACGTCGTGGGTGGCTTATTTTCATATGTTTTCATATATTATGTAACGTCATTTGTTTTGCAGCTGGCAGATTAATTTTTGGTAGGTTTGAAGTCAATCCTAGAAGTACACACGTTGAAGAAAGATTTTGAAACCCAAAATTAAGGTACTTCAGAACCGGCAATACTCGCGATACCACCACAATTTTAAAAACAAAACGTTTGGGGCCGCATTCTTAAGAAGTAGAATGCTTTTCTTTTCACTTGACAACAATTATGTATATATTACTCTATACTGTACGTTCGTTTGGGACCGTATTGTAGATACTGTTCCCTGTAACCATGCAGATATGTAAATACTTGAACCAGTCAGAAGGCGACAGACGGTCACCGAAACGTCGGCTGAATAAAACACTCGGTTGTGTAAAAAAAGTATTTTTTTATTCAGTGACTTACCAACCTGATAAACTGTTCGTGGGCTTGTTTATTATCCTTTACATTAATGTTGTTACCTCATTTGCCATTGCAACATATTCTTGAGTAGCTTATGTGAGTGAGTCGCGAAAAAAGGTTCCTCGATTTTATCAAGAAGGTTTCAATGAGATTATATGTCCCTTGCAATTTACACAATGTGTTTCATTCATATTAGCCCTTATGCTCTACCTATTAATGTTCGATCAAAGCTAGTGGTGTTGCCATTTCAACAAGCTATACAACGATATATAACACAATGAGAACGGAGGTAGGATCAATAAAAAGTTTCCAAACTTTTGTGTAAGGTACATGTGCGTGCTTAGTCTCCACCAGACTCCTTTGCAAGCTGAATAAATAGTAGAAATCGGCCAAAAAAGGAATTGGCCTGGGGAGTTAGCCGCCATAGAAGGACAAGTTTCCCTGCACGCAAACTTGTCCTTCTATAGCGGCTAACTCCCCTGGCTAATTCTATTCCTTTTTTGGCCTATTTTCCACTATTTATTTAGCCTGCAAAGGCGTCTGGTGGAGACTATTGCTTGCTGGCCTGCGGCAGGAATTATAACAGATCCCTTGCCTTATAGTATACTGTACATACATCTGGTGCTATTGGTCAATCCCTAAGATTTGGAAATATTCATATTACATTATAAATGTTCGTGAATGAAAACATATTGGTACCAATCAACCACGTTCAAATAGATGACCTGACATGTTCAACCTCTGACTAGAAGGTAAGCACAGGCCACACACGCACACATGCCACGTACTTTTCACACAGTAAGGCTCTGTCATTTGTCATGAGGTCGACTCCCTTATGTGGTGCCTAGGGGTTTGTATTTAGTCAACCGTTACCGCTAAACTGAACAACCTATTTACGATCATTCACATATAAATGATAGATCAAATATATGCTCTTCCAAGAACCACCAAGCTGATATTGGTCATAGTGGCTCTATTCATACATCTTGAACTGTACTTCTGTATTGTAACTTAGATGCCACATCGAGCCTTCCAGTTGTGGCGTAAATTGTTGGAGAACTCCAGGCGCCTGGCCACGCCCACAAACCTGCACACCACCGTAAAGGTCATTGCACAGATGATGAGCTACCTACAAATTGTTATCCGACCTGACGACTCGCGCGCTGGAGGGTGAGACACGGAAGCGAATGCGGCACGCTTCTGTGATTTCTCAGTGGATTTGGTGAGTATTACATACACGTTCATGTCCATTGCTCCCTTCCCGAGCTTTACAACAGTATTGTCGCAGTGCTAATGTCGTTATGTGGTTCCCCATAGCACCCCTTCACCCCTACGTGCCAGGGTCCCACTGGCAAGGGTTCCGGCTGACTCATATCGTTCGTTTAGTGTACACACGTCTCCCTGTAACATCAATACACAATCAACCGCTAAGTTTGGTGGCTTCAGTACCGCGTCACTGAAATTAGAACAACTTATAGTATTCCGCCAAAGGGTCGGATATCGTCTAGGGTAAAAAAAAATAACCGGATTTTCTCCTTTTCAAACTGCCGTATTTATTCTCTGATAGCTTCTTCTAGAATTGATCTACCTGGGTAGATGTCGAGCAAACCTGTGCAGGACGGACCCCTGGCGGAAGAGCTCGGAGGTGCAGACCACTATGATCATGGAGATGCCACCTCCCAGGTAATGCAGGAGTTTGTGATAAGATGTATATGCCACAGGAAAGACTGGAATCAAGGTTTTTAATGGTTGTTTCCAACCTTAAAATGTGCTGTATTACTACTCACTAGTGATTTAAAAAAAAAGACTAGTGAGTAGTATTCAGCACATTTTAGGGTTATAAACAATCTTTAATAATCTTTTTCCTGTCTCCCCTAGATTCCAGTCTCCCCTGTGACATACACAATAGAAACAATTTAACCAATTCTAAATCGGAAGCCATTGTTAATAACGAGTTTGTCTTGTAAGTCTATATCTAATTGAACAATGATTTTAACAGATTTTAATTCTTCCCTCTTTTGCCTGGAAATAAAGGTCTACTGTCTTAACATAGTCGTGTATGTTAATTTATATTACATATTGATGTTGAATATAACATCCTCTTATCATACAGCAATGTTTAGATCCCTTGCACATAGGGGTCTCTAACAGGGTCAAATGTTTCAGAGAGTATCCACTGTCTTTCATTGCTGAACTCTGAACATGTCTCTGAAGACACAAATGGAACTTTAAGTCCTATAACCATATGCATGTTGATCAAACCAGTCTCTGCCCTCAGACGATGTTGGAGGAGTCTAGGACCGTGACAGTAGTCTGGAAGGGTGTACTTTGAAGACACTTTCATCTTCGGGAGCTGGGATTCTTGGGAGAATGGAAGGAAGGTCACCAAGAGGTGAGATCATGTCACAGTCATTTATCAGTGGACCTTTTTGTAATAGTGGTTATGGGGCTACCCCTCCATTCTTATCTTATCCTGTGCCATGGCGTTTGTATTGGCCAAAGTACTTTCTATGTTACACTGGTAGTCTGTAGTTTCCACACAATTGGAATAACTTGGAGCAAAAGTCACAAAGGCAGGTTGTTTATGTATTAACCTAGCTATGATTGTACAAACTTTTACGTATAATTTGTCAATGTGTTCCTTTTTTTCAGAGGCAGTGCTGAGGAGTATGGTGTTGTCCTAAAGCTTGTTCCTGGGTGGTACGAATTCAAGTATCGGTCAAGCGGTGGAGTCTGGTTCCATGACTCGACCAAAGTAAATACAATCTGATATCACCAGTTAACTTTCAGCTATATATATGATCTTTTCAACTATAACAATGCAGCCGTGCATCACTTTTGATTCACTTTTAAAGGAAATCTTAATATACTAGCCGTCTATTCACATTTTAAATGATCACTTCAGCATATTTGATAAATATGTATGTGGCAGAATCTGTCATGGATTATTGAAAGAAATCACTGACAACAAGAAATGCTCTGTATTCCTAAATTTAAACCATATTTAACTTCAATGAGAGACAACATATACACAGTACAAGCTTGGAAGATAATTGGGAGAAGGCAAAAGAGGGTTGAGGAAAACAAACAAACACACACACACAGACCCCCCCACACACACAGACCCCCCCCCCCACACACACATACATACAGACACGGACACACACACAAACACACACACACACACACACACACACACACACACACACACATATATATATATATATATATATATATATATATGTGCGTGCGTGCGTGCGTGTGTGTGTGTTTGTGTGTCTTCCTCAAACTTCACATGCTATGCACACAGTGCAAAACTGATTTGATTTTAACTAATGGCTAGTTTTTTTTTTTCTTTCCCACCAGCCAACAACTGTGAATGTATACGGCACATTGAACAACGTGTTAAATGTGCCTGAAGCCCCGAACATCAAGACTGGACAGTTTGGGGAACCCGTGTCTTTCAATCAGGCTCAGAGGGTCCATGCTGCCTGTATCGCGGTGAGACCTTTGTCTATGAATAAGGACTCCTTCATCTTTTTCTCCGAGTTGGTACCCTCAACTTGTGCCGACCCAAAATAAAAGTAAACGGCTGCTGTATGACATATCTTGGTGAGAAAATTTCTTCTTAGCCAGCCCAATGGAGCTAAACGTCTCAAAGCAGTGAAAGATTGTTTGTAACTGAAGGAATTAGCACATAATTGTTGGAAGCCGCACGCCAGGTCAGAAATGCACAGTCCAGGATTTTGCGTGGTACGGTCTCGATCGATTAGGTTTGCAGCACGAAAGTGCCTCTTGCGGGGAGCCGCTAAGTGCAGTTTGTAATTGCCGTAAACAGGAATTGTGCATCTAGAGGTCGTTGACAATTTCTATATAGTGTAGCTATATAGTAAATGTGCTCAACATAGAATGACTGATATCAATACAATTCCTGTAGGTTCATTAGGAACGCGGTCGTGTAAGACACGCATTTATACATTAGCCACAATGTAACCTTGTGAAGGCCTTGACCTTCGCATTGGTGGGATCCAACTCTTACAGATCCAGAAAGGGAAGGCACTGCAAAAATCTGCTAAGTTTGCTTAGGGCAGACCTCAAGGACAGAGGATTAGGACCATTGCGGTCAGAAAGAAAACTTCGGCAGCTCAGGAGGCTCGCGATGAACATGACAAAGTGGAGATAGTTGAAGAAAGACTGATTGCTGCTGCAGGATGCCTGCTACTGCAGAAGCAGAACACAGTGAACCACGCCACAATGTAACGCAAAAACTCATGAATGAGACAGTGACATCAATATGCCTCTGCCCTTTCTTGCGTATCACAGGCCAACTTCTTTTGCTTATTCACCCACGCGACTGACTAAAAAATAAACACACTCGGCAATTTGACGATCGTAAAAGACATAGTTTGTTGTGGCGGCATCTATTTAAATTTTTGAAGCCATCTGTATGCGTTTCTATGGACATCAACATAAATTTGTAGCGCGCAGTACGCAATGCTTTTGCAAACTTGTGTTCATTTTTACTTCTGCAGTTCAGGGGGGAAGTCGAGGAGCGTCTTACAAACGGCGGATTTCCCTGTTATGTGCCCGTGTTCTACCAGGCACAGGTGGTTGCTGGCATGAACTACAAGATTGTGGTACAGATTTGTGAATATTTCTTATGTGCATTACTTATTGCATTGCATTACTGTTTGTCTGTATTCTTGTGGGTCAGTCGTTACCAGCGAGAGCTGCCTTGGCTGACCCAGTGTAATGAGTTGTTTCATTTCCAATAAATACAAATACAAATTGCATTGGAAATAGTTCATCCATGCATACCTAATATCTCATTGATAGTTTACATAAACGCCAATTGGTTAATGTTTTGCCCTATGAGTTTTCCCCTCGATATATGCGTCGTGGGTAGAACTTAACATTGTCGAAATACTGTAGTGTGTACACTTATCGTTAGCTACTGCACATACAAAGTATTCTGTACGGCATTTTTTAATAATCCCTCTCAGAGTTGGGTAGACATTTCTCTGAGCTGCCCAAAAGTCATAATCCAATTTACATCATGTGACTATAATATCTCACCTACCTACAGGTTAATGTCGGCAAAAACGACGCCGGCGAGGACATCCTGGTGTTCATGGAAGTGTCCTGGGGCCTTGGTAACGCCACCCCAAAGCTGACAACTGCTGGTTTCTACAAGGACGGTTCGGAGCAGAAGTCCACGAAATAGCGTATAAAAGGAATTGGTGTGTGCCTATATCCACACACCAGTCTTCAGTAGTTGCTAATTGTTCGTTGTTTCTAAAGAGTTGTAGGGGAGGCGCCACTCAATAGACGTTGTCAATCCAAATACAGATGCAGAACTATTCAGAATATGGGCAAAATGTTAACATCTTGATAATTCTTTGAAACAAATTTTGTTTTGCTTATATCCCATGAATTCACAGAATCATTTAATATGGCTGGTGTTTGGAACGTGCTGAATTGATTGACAATAAATGTGTGAAACAACTAAACCTTGTCACGTGTTTTTTTGATTGTGCTGTTGTGTGATGGAAGACTTGGCTTACATGTATCTGTTAATTTAAAAGTAAAAAAGAACAGTTTCCTTGCAGTACCGCGTATAGAAATGTGGAACTTGGACAGGGCCACAATGAGATTACGCGAGGGAAATTGTTTTAAACGTTGGTGACCCCAGCGGACATCAACTCATCAAACACGTATGAAGTTACAGACAAGTGATGTGAATAAAAACTCATTAATTCCAAACCTTATGCACAACAAGTGACAATAGCGAATGGTTTATGTGTAATTAACTCCCAGATGTGTAACAAGCGAAGTGACATGTGCCAACCCAGCCCCAGGCTTGTACCCGAATAACTCCGTAAACCCCGTAAAGTGTCATTACTGCGTTCTAAGACTTGTTACCTCCATTAAAAATCTAAAATTTTCAGCAGTGTATGTAAGCGACTGTGTATGTGTGTGTGTGGGGGGGCACCGGGTACTCAGGAGGGTTGGAAACATCCTAAGGATGCTGGTGATTAATACATATGTGCTAAGCATGGACATATAACTTTCAAAATAAGAACTGTATACATTTGTGTTGCCAGTCAAGCTTGATGATAAATAAGTCTCTACGTATACCGTGATCAGTTTGGGTGCTTCTGGGACGACACAAGACACCCTGAACGGTACTGACTTCTGCGTACATAAATCTCGCACGAAGTCTGAATGAAATTCCACCATTCCCAGCCCTATTCACAACTAGTGACAATATCCAGCCACGTACATATGCATGTGATTACCCTTTGCTCCTGATCCCGATGTGTCATAAGCAAATTGACCTCTGCCAACCCACCCCCAGGCGTGTACCTGCGTAACACCAGAAAACAAAGATCAACTGTCACTACGTAGACTTGGTAGTTGCAATATAATGTTCAATCTAGCTTTGTTTAGCTTTCGACTGAAATCATGAATCTCTGTATCCATATTTGTAGAAATTGTAGAGGTGCCCGATGATTTGAACATCTCGCCAGCACAATCCTATTTACATGCTGTCGTATCCAGAATCGTGCATATCTAGTTCTATGCCTGGGCTGGCAAAGAGCTAAATACAAGACATGCCATGGCCATTCAAAACATCAAGAGACCATATGCGACTCAAGACGGAGTAAAGGGTGTACAAGACGTGCATTAGCCAGCACAGCTATTTCCGTTTATGCAGAGTTTGATACAACGTTGGAATAAAACTGCTTCGTTTTACATTTCTATAAACTTGGAGTCATCGCGATTCAAGTTTCAAAAGTGCTTTTAATGCTAATGACACATTCACCTTTTTCTGGTTTTCTAATTTAAAAATAAAACGAGCAAATCTTTTTCTGACGCATTTCTCAAACCTTTATTCAAAACTCACTAGTAATTTATGAGAAACCTTTTTGCAAACCCAAGCAAGACAAACAGGGGAAAATCAAGACTTATATCCCATATTTGTGATTGGAAGATAATGGAAGATGACAGGAATAAAATGCCTTATATATAGTAAACTACAAGTTCTGCACAGCAACTAGCAGTGAGCTATGCACCATGGCGCACAACTGCAATTCACTCTTAAAAGCCTCATCGGCAACAAGTACATGTACGTATAGTGTAAAAATTCTAACGCGTTTTAGATATTTCGGAAATACGAGCTCATGATTGTTGCCATGCATGTACAGAGATAGAGTTTTAGAATTTTGATTTAAGGTTAAACATTCGCACGATTTTGCTATTTTTGATTCTGTATGTAATTTTGGTTTGAAATACGCCGATTGTGAGGATCTACTACTTCAAAGGGGGTAGCATCTTGGCCTCCGTCAGTTTGGGAGTGGCCGGTGGCAGGCCCCAGTACACCGTCATCTCAACGGTGTTCTGCACAATGACTGGGGGCTCAATCGGCATGATCTGCGAAGGACCAGTAACCTCGACCTGTGTGTGAACAGAGCAACAGACATATGTGTAAATGCTCCACACAACTTGTATCATACACGTCGCCGGATTGATGTAGCTGACCTCAGTCATACCATAAATATGACACGTACATGCAGATATAAATTATTACACAGAATAAAAATTTCTTTATTCGCAACCACTTGTTTAAGAGCCGACGTTTCGATGACCGTCTGTCATCGTCATCACTAGGTATCACTGCAGCTGTGCTCTCAAGCTAGGTGCTACTGCTAACAATATGGCCCCAAACCGTATAAATTGTGACACATTACTATTGTACCCATTCCTATGTATGTTACACTTTCTTTACATTTGGGACCGCATTGTTAGCAGCATATATCACGTAGCTACAGTGCACAGTGAAACAGTCATAGTTGCCGTAATGAAGATGACAGACGGTCATCAAACGTGCGCTCTTGTTAATTATTATTTTTTATTCAACATGAAAGAAACAAAGACAGAGTGGCGCAGCACTCGAGTAACATAACTTATATCAACTGCGCCACTTGACATATGAATAATCTGACTACACAAACAAAAATACAAACAAAATAACATTAATAGCAATTATAATGACAACAACATAAATAATGAAAACCACTGATGTGCACCAACTCCCCCACCCCCCAAGTACTTAAAATAACAAATGAATATCAGTGTGAAATATTAATTAACAAGTGGTTGTGAACACAGAACATTGCTCTTCAATAATTCACCAACTTGATGAAATTATTCACAGGGAGGAATTACTACAGAAAACTCTTTGACTTTGAAGCTGTTAGTCTCAACATTACGTATATCATTTTACATATCAAGCAAACGTTCACATCTACCACTACAGCAATGCTTTGAGAACAGCGAAATACACACAATCACCTGCTTCCTCGAAATGATTAAAGTTTACCTAATTTTTCCCCTTTAACAGAAGTTTGCAATATGGAGATGTTGCAGTACCTGAATCTTGTAGTTCATCCCTGCAACCAACTGATCCTGGTAAGAGACGGGCTTGTAGCTGTTGAAAGGCTTGCCGTTGTTAACGAGCTTCTCAACTTCACCCTGGAACTAAAAAGCAAGCAACAAAGTAAGAATTAACATGACCAGTTACGTGTTATGTGGTTATTGGTATCGTTTTAAAATGAGGCTTACATATGTTTCAGGTTTGTGTGTGAGCTGAATGGCTTTGGAAAACAGCTAACTGGACAATGAATAAAGTATTTAGTATTGCACTCAGAATATTTGAATAAAAAAGGAAATGGGGAAAAACAATGCATATGAAGATAAAAAGATAATATTGGTAGCAGAAATGTGAAAACCAACATGCCGTGAAAACCAACTCATCGAAACTGCGCTTCCAACTTAAATGGAGTCTCTTTCAAGTTGTAAGCTTGCTACCGAAATGCCGTGAAACACTATCAACTATGCCTGCGTCTGATAGGAATATCTGTTTTGGCCAGGGGCGGGCGATCCCGGCCGCGGGTGCAATGTGCTATACAGAATCAATGTACTTCGATGGATAAGGATGGTGTCCAGTGTACAATGTTTGCACGCGTACCCAAGGCAGAACGTTAGAACTTCTTACCACAAGAGAAGCACCAAATGCTCTCTCAGTCTCGTTGAAGAACACAGGATTCCCATAGCCACCTGGTATAACGGGTCCGGGTTCAAAAGGGGGCATTTCGCACTGAGTCTGACTCATGTTGTCTTTGCTTCTGCAACTCCTACCTGTAAGAAAAACAGCATTATAATATGTTTCCGTAAACGAGAGAAAGGTGTACAGTTTCATAAAACGTTCCTAAAAGATTTATAAAAGCCTAATAAAGATTGGGTCCATGTATAAATAAGGATATCCTGGGTGTCAAACCTGGCGAGGCCGGCACCGAGTGTGTTCGGCAGACCAAGGGAGTCATGCCGCCGAGCTAGATTTAACCGCTCCCGGGAGTTGTAGGCCAGGGAGATATTCCAGCCCCAGGGTAAGATAACAACAAACGTTTTGCTGGGGACGACACCCACTCACGCATTCTACCGCACAGGGCAACCCGACCGACAAACAGAAGACATTCCTTTAGTGGACAATTCTAATCCAACTGAACAGATATGTATCAACGTGTCAAACAGTTAAACCTATGAAAACAACATTTAAAGGTGAATTTTACGAAACAACAAGTGGCGAGACTGACCAGAATTTTTGAAGAAATCAAAGAAGTGTGTTCGTTCACCTCCGTGCCTCGTACTGAAGTGCGCGGGTCGTCAGGTGGGATAGGGACTTATAGATAGCTAGTTGTCTGTGCGACCTTTAAAGTTTAAGGTGTGGTAAAGGTTTGTGGGTGTGGTTAACTTCATAATAAGCGTCACGGGGTCTTCGAGAATTTACTACCAATCACCATATTCAGACGTGACATTACGGTAGAGAGATACAGTCCAAGTTTTCTCCATACATGAACGTATTAACTTGCTAATGATTCAAATGTACTAAAATGTTTTGAAAATTGCCCAGTTACAAATAACATCCTTTCTGCGTGAAGTGGCCGCGTGAAAAATGACCTTGCTGGACGTGTTTAATCACGTGAGGTGATTAACACCAACCAATGGAGGGAGAAAACATAATGAGCGAAAGAACAGTCATAGACCGAATGGTACATAGGATTAGTAGTACTCAGCACTGGCGTTTTGTTTGCATGTCGGAGTTTCAAACGCAAGTCAAGCTTGATGAGAAATTAGTTCCTACATCATTTGAAAGCGTCTTTGAGAGCCTCATAGCTTGGCAAGGCGTGCTAAATGTTTCGGTGACCCCAGCGGACATCAACTCATCAAACACGTATGAAGTGACAAGACAAGTGATGTGAATGAAAGGCTCATTCATTCCGAACCTTATGCACAACAAGTGACAATAGCGAACCGTTTATGTGTAATTAACTCTGACTCCAGATGTGACCTGTGCCAACCCAGCCCCAGGCTTGTACCAGAATAACACCGTAAACTAATCAAGTGTCATTACTGCGTTCTTGTTACCTCCATTAAAAATCTAAAATTTTCAGCAGTGTATGTTGTACTTTGTGTTTGTGTCTGTGTGTGTGTCTGTGTGTGTGTGTGTGTGTGCGCGCGCGCGCGCGTATGTGTGTGTGTTTGGTTGTTTTTGGCACCGGAAACTTAGGAGGGTTGGAAACACCCTGAACGGTAGTGACCTTTGCGTATATAAAACTCGCACGAAGTCTGAATGAAAGTCCGCCATTCCCAGCCCTATTCACAACTAGTGACAATATCCAGCCACGTACAATGTACGTGTGATTACCCTTTGCTCCTGATCCCGATGTGTCATAAGAAAATTGACCTCTGCCAACCCACCCCCAGGCGTGTGCCTGAGTAACACCAGAAAACAAAGATCAACTGTCATTACGTAGACTTGGTAGGTGCAATATTATGTTCAATCTACGTACAGCTTTGTTTAGCTTTTGACTGAGATCATGAATCTCTGTATCCATATTTGTAGAAATTGTAGAGGTGCCCGATGATTTAAACATCGCGCCAGCACAATCCTATTTACATGCTGTCCGGCGGTATCCAGAATCGTGTCTATCTAGTTTTATGCCCCAGGGCTGGCAAAGAGCTGAACACAAGAACATGCCATGGCCATTCACAACATCGAGAGACCATATGCGACTCAAGACGGAGTAAAGGGTGCACAAGACGTACATTAGCCAGCACAGCTATTTCCGTTTATGCAGAGTTTGATACAACGTTGGAATAAAACTGCTTCGTCTTACATTTCTATAAACTTGGAGTCATCGCGATTCAATTTTCAAAAGTGCTTTTAATGCTAATGACACATTCACCTTTTTCTGGTTTTCTAATTTAAAAATAAAACGAGCAAATCTTTTTCTGACGCATTTCTCAAACCTTTATTCAAAACTCACTAGTAATTTATGAGAAACCTTTTTGCAAACCCAAGCAAGACAAACAGGGGAAAATCATGACTTATATCCCATATTTGTGATTGGAAGATAATGGAAGATGACAGGAATAAAATGCCTTATATATAGTAAACTACAAGTTCTGCACAGCAACTAGCAGTGAGCTATACACCATGGCGCACAACTGCAATTCACTCTAACAAGCCTCATAGGCAACAAGTACATGTACATTTGTACGTATAGTGTAAACATTCTAACGCGTTTTAGATATTTCGGAAATTTATACGAGCTCATGATTGTTGCCATGTATGTACAGAGATAGAGGTTTAAAATTTTGATTTAAGTTAAACCTTCGCACGATTTTTCTATTTTTGATTCTGTATGTAATTTTGGTTTGAAATACGCCGATTGTGAGGATCTACTTCTGCACAGGTGGCAGCATCCTGGCCTCCGTCAGTTTGGGAGTGGCCGGTGGAAGGCCCCAGTACACCGTCATCTCAACGGTGTTCTGCACAATGACTGGGGGCTCAATCGGCATGATCTGCGAAGGACCAGTAACCTCGACCTGTGTGTGAACAGAGCAACAGACATGTGTGTAAATGCTCCACACAACTTGTATCATACACGTCGCCGGATTGATGTAGCTGACCTCAGTCATACCATTAATATGACACGTACATGCAGATATAAATTATTACATAGAATAACAAAGTTCTTTATTCGCAACCACTTGTTTAACAAGAGCCGACGTTTCGATGACCGTCTGTCATCGTCATCACTAGGTATCACTGCAGCTGTGCTCTCAGGATAGGTGCTACTGCTAACAATATGGCCCCAAACCGTATAAATTGTGACACATTACTATTGTACCCATTCCTATGTATGTTACACTTTCTTTACATTTGGGACCGCATTCTTAGCAGCATATATCACGTAGCTACAGTGCACAGTGAAACAGTCATAGTTACCCTAATGAAGATGAAAGACGGTCATCAACACGTCCGCTCTTGTTGATTAACAAGTGGTTGTGAACGAAGAACATTGCTGTTCAATAATTCATCAAATTGTTGAAATTATTCACAGGGTGGAATTCTTACAGAAAACTCTTTGACTTAGAAGCTATTAGTCTCAACATTACGTACATCATTTTACATATCAAGCAAACGTTCACATCTACCACTACAGCAATGCTTTGAGAACACGAATGGTCCATCAAGTACTTTAATTTACTAAATTGTCATGTTGAATTTTGACACCATACAGTGAAATACACACAATCACCTGCTTCCTTGAAATGATTAAAGTTTACTTAGTATTTCCCCTTTGACAGAAGTTTGCAATATGGAGATGCTGCAGTACCTGTATCTTGTAGTTCATCCCTGCAACCAACTGAGCCTGGTAAGAGACGGGCTTGTAGCTGTTGAAAGGCTTGCCATTGTTAACGAGCTTTTCAACTTCACCCTGGAACTGAAAAGCAAGCAACAAAGTACCAATTAACATGACCAGTTACGTGTTATGTGGTTATTGGTATCGTTTTGAAATGAGGCGTATATATGTTTGTTTGTGTGTGTGTTGAATGAATATGGAAAAAAGGTAACTGGACAATGAATAAGGTATTTAGTATCGCACTCAGAATATTTGAATAAAAAAGGAAATGAGGGAAAACACTGCATATGAAGATAAAGAGAACATATTGGTAGCAGAAATGTGAAAACCAACATGCCGTGAAAACCAACTCATCGAAACTGCGCTTCCAACTTAAATGGAGTCTCTTTCAAGTTGTAAGCTTGCTACTGAAATGCCGTGAAACGCTATCAACTATGCCTGTGTCTGACAGGAATATTTGTTTTGGTCAGGGGCGGGCGATCCCTGGTGCAATGTGCTATACAGAATCAATGTACTTGGATGGATAAGGATGGTGTTCAGTGTACAATGTTTGCACGCGTACCCAAGGCAGAACGTTAGCACTTCTTACCACGAGAGAAGCACCAAATGCTCTCTCAGTCTCGCTGAAAGACACAGGATCCCCATAGCCACCTGATATGACGGGTCCGGGTTCAAAAGGGGGCATTTCGCACTGAGTCTGACTCATGTTGTCTTTTCTTCTGCAACGCCTACCTGTAAGAAACACAGCATTGCGGTTTCAGTACACGAGAGAAAAGTGAAAACATTCCTAGAAGATTTGCTAATAGTCGAATAAAGATTAGGCTAACAGTCTGTGAGTCTGAATAAACAATACTGTGGGTACCAAACCTGGCGGGGCTGGCACCGAGTGTGTTCGGCAGACCAAGGGAGTCATGCCGCCGAGCTAGATTTAACCTCTCCCGGGAGTTGTAGGCCGTACAAGGAGATTTGACAGCCCCAGGGTAAGATAACAACAAACGTTTTGCTGGGGACGACACCCACTCACGCATTCTACCGCACAGGGCAACCCGGCCGACAAAGAGAAGACATTCCTTTAGTGGACAATTCTAATCCAACTGAATGGATATGTATCAAACAGCCTAGTAGTAAACCTGCGAAAACAACATTTAACGGTAAATTTTACGAAACAACAAGTGGCGAGACTGACCAGAATTTTTGAAGAAATCAAAGAAGTGTGTTCGTTCACCTCCGTGCCTCGTACTGAAGTGCGCGGGTCGTCAGGTGGGATAGGGACTTATAGATAGCTAAGTTGTCTGTGCGACCTTTAAAGTTTAAGGTGTGGTAAAGGTTTGTGGGTGTGGTTAACTTCATAATAAGCGTCACGGGGTCTTCGAGAATTTACTACCAATCACCATATTCAGACGTGACATTACGGTACAGAGATACATCATCATCATCATCAGTCATCCTCCGAAGAGGTGGAGCATACAAAGTTTGATCGCCAGAACTGCTTGTCCTTCATTGCTGAGACAAGTTCCAGGCCCTCCAAGCCTGTTTCAATTTCTATAATTTTCATTAGGACGTCCAACCCTTCTTTTCGTGTCAGGGTTCCAAAGTAGTAGCCTACTGGCTGGTTCTTTGCTACGTATAACATGGCCGGCCAACCTTAGGCGTCGACATTTAACTACTGTAGTGACATTTGGTAACGATCCGTATAACTGTTCATTAGTAGTATGTTTCCACCATGGTGTATTAAAAACTATTCGTAACATCTTCGTGTAGATTCCACTTAGTTTTCTAGAGATACAGTCCAAGATTTCTCCATACATGAACGTACCAACTTACTAATGATTCAAATGTACTAAAATGTTTTGAAAATTGCCCAGTTACAAAATAATAACATCCTTTCTGCGTGAAGTGGCCGCGTGAAAAATGACCTTGCTGGACGTGTTTAATCACGTGAGGTGATTAACACCAACCAATGGAGCGAGAAAATATAATGAGCGACACAACAGTCATAGACCGAATGGTACATAGGATTAGAAGTACTCAGCAGTGGTATTTTGTTTGCACGGACTTTCAAACGTAAGTCAAGCTTGATAGGAAACTAGTTCCTACATCATTTGAAAGCGTCTTTGAGAGCCTCATAGCTTGACAAGGCGTGCTAAATGTTTTGGTGACCCCAGCGGACATCAACTCACCAAACACGTATGAAGTGACAAGACAAGTGATGTGAATGAAAGGCTCATTCATTCCGAACCTTATGCACAAGTGACAATAGCGAACCGTTTATGTGTAATTAACTCTGACTCCAGATGTGTAATAAGCGAAGTGACCTATGCCAACCCAGCCCCAGGCTTGTACCCGAATAACACCGTAAACTAATCAAGTGTCATTACTGCGTTCTTGTTACCTCCATTAAAAATCTAAAATTTTCAGCAGTGTATGTGAGCGACTGTGTGTGTGTGTGTGTGTGTGTGTGTGTGTGTGTGTGTGTGTGTGTGTGTGTGTGTGTGTGTGTGTGTGCGCGCGAGCGCGTGCGTGTCTGTTTGGCTGTTTTTGGCACCGGAAACTTAGGAGGGTTGGAAACACCCTGAACGGTAGTGACTTCTGCGTATATAAAACTTTGTTTAGCTTTTGACTGAGATCATGAATCTCTGTATCCATATTTGTAGAAATTGTAGAGGTTCCCGATGATTTGAACATCGCGCCAGCACAATCCTATTTACATGCTGTCTGACGGTATACAGAATCGTGTCTATCTAGTTCTAGCTGGTTCTAGCTGGCAAAGAGCTGAACACAAGACATGCCATGGCCATTCACAACATCGAGAGACCATATGCGACTCAAGACGGAGTAAAGGGTGCACAAGACGTACATTAGCCAGCACAGCTATTTCCGTTTATGCAGAGTTTGATACAACGTTGGAATAAAACTGCTTCGTCTTACATTTCTATAAACTTGGAGTCATCGCGATTCAAGTTTCAAAGTGCTCCGGATGCTAATGACACGTACATACACCTTTGCCTTTTTCTGGTTTTCTAATTAAAAAATAAAACGAGCAAATCTTTTTCTGACGCATTTCTCAAACCTTTATTCAAACCTCACTACTAATTTATGAGAAATCGCTTTGCAAACCCAAACGAGGCACAAAGGTGAAAATCATGACTTATATCCAATATTTGTGATTGGAGGATAATGGAAGATGATAGGAATAAAATGCGCTAGCTATAGTAAACTACAAGTTTAAAGTTCTGCACAGCAAGAGTTCTGCACCATGGCGCACAACTGCAATTCACTCTAACAAGCCTCACCGGTAACAAGTACATGTACGTATAGTGTAAAAATTCTAACGCGTTTTAGATATTTCGGAAATACGAGCTCATGATTGTTGCCATGCATGTACAGAGATAGAGTTTTAGAATTTTGATTTAAGGTTAAACCTTCGCACGATTTTTCTATTTTTGATTCTGTATGTAATTTTGGTTTGAAATACGCCGATTGTGAGGATCTACTACTTCAAAGGGGGTAGCATCTTGGCCTCCGTCAGTTTTGGAGTGGCCGGTGGCAGGCCCCAGTACACCGTCATCTCAACGGTGTTCTGCACAATGACTGGGGGCTCAATCGGCATGATCTGCGAAGGACCAGTAACCTCGACCTGTGTGTGAACAGAGCAACAGACATATGTGTAAATGCTCCACACAACTTGTATCATACACGTCGCCGGATTGATGTAGCTGACCTCAGTCATACCATAAATATGACACGTACATGCAGATATAAATTATTACATAGAATTACAAAGTTCTTTATTCGCAACCACTTGTTTAACATGAGCCGACGTTTCAAAGACCGCCTATCATCTTCATCACGGCAATTATCACTTGTTCACTATGGAACTAGGTATTACTGTAGCTGTCCTCTCAAGCTAGGTGTTACCGCCAACAATGTGACCCCAAGCCGTACTTGTGACATCACTATTGTACTCATTCCCATGTATGTTACACTTTTGTTTTTACGTTTTGGACCGCATTGTTAGCAGCATATATCACCTAGCATTAGTGCACAGTGAAACAGTCATAGGTGCCGTAATGAAGATGACAGACGGTCATCAAAACGTCCGCTCTTGTTAATAACAAGTGGTTGTGAACGAAGAACATTGCTGTTCAATGATTCATCAACTTGATGAAATTATTCACAGGGTGGAATTCTTACAGAAAACTCTTTGACTTTGAAGCTATTAGTCTCAACATTACGTACATCATTTTACATATCAAGCAAACGTTCACATCTACCACTACAGCAATGCTTTGAGAACACGAATGGTCCATCAAGTACTTTAATTTACTAAAGTGTCATGTTAAATTTTGACACCATACAGTGAAATGCACAAAAACACCTACTTCCTCGGAATGATTGAGGT
Organism: Branchiostoma floridae x Branchiostoma japonicum; assembly: GCA_013266295.2. Taxonomy (NCBI): domain Eukaryota; kingdom Metazoa; phylum Chordata; class Leptocardii; order Amphioxiformes; family Branchiostomatidae; genus Branchiostoma; species Branchiostoma floridae x Branchiostoma japonicum. Next base: position 14,482,386 of record CM023829.1, on the reverse strand, counting down.
TTACTTAATATTCCCTGTCCAAGAGACGTTTTCGAAATGAAGATGTTGCAGTACCTGGATCTTGTAGTTCGTCCCTGCAACCGACTGAGCCTGGTAAGAGATGGGCTTGTAGCTGTTGAGAGGCTTGCCGTTGTTAACGAGCTTTTCAACTTCACCCTGGAACTGAAACGCAAGCAACAAAGTACCAATTAACATGACCAGTTACGTGTTATGTGGTTATTGGTATCGTTTTTAAAAATGAGGCTTATATATGTTTGTTTGTGTGTGGATATGGAAAAAAGCTAACTGGACAATGAATAAAGTATTTAGTATCGCACTCAGAATATTTGAATAAAAAAAGAAATGAGGAAAAACACTGCGTATGAAGATAAAGAGAACATATTGGTAGCAGAAATGTGAAAACCAACATGCCGTGAAAACCAACTCATCGAAACTGCGCTTCCAACTTAAATGGAGTCTCTTTCAAGTTGTAAGCTTGCTACTGAAATGCCGTGAAACACTATCAACTATGCCTGTGTCTGACAGGAATATTTGTTTTGGTCAGGGGCGGGCGATCCCTGGTGCAATGTGCTATACAGAATCAATGTACTTGGATGGATAAGGATGGTGTTCAGTGTACAATGTTTGCACGCGTACCCAAGGCAGAACGTTAGCACTTCTTACCACGAGAGAAGCACCAAATGCTCTCTCAGTCTCGTTGAAGAACACGGGATTCCCATAGCCACCTGGTATGACGGGTCCGGGTTCAAAAGGGGGCATTTCGCACTGAGTCTGACTCATGTTGTCTTTTCTTCTGCAACGCCTACCTGTAAGAAACACAGCATTGCGGTTTCAGTACACGAGAGAAAAGTGAAAACATTCATAGAAGATTTGCTAATAGTCGAATAAAGATTAGGCTAACAGTCTTTGAGTCTGAATAAACAATACTGTGGGTACCAAACCTGGCGGGGCTGGCACCGAGTGTGTTCGGCAGACCAAGGGAGTCATGCCGCCGAGCTAGATTTAACCGCTCCCGGGAGTTGTAGGCCAGGGAGATATTCCAGCCCCAGGGTAAGATAACAACAAACGGTTTGCTGGGGATGACACCCACTCACGCATTCTAGATCTACCGCACAGGGCAACCCGACCGACAAAGAGAAGACATTCCTTTAGTGCACTATTCTAATCCAACTGAACGGATATGTATCAACGTGTCAAACAGTTAAACCTGTGAAAACAACATTTAAAGGTGAATTTTACGAAACAACAAGTGGCGAGACTGACCAGGATTTTTGAAGAAATCAAAGAAGTGTGTTCGTTCGCCTCCGTGCCTCGTACTGAAGTGCGCGGGTCGTCAGGTGGGATAGGGACTTATAGATAGCTAGTTGTCTGTGCGACCTTTAAAGTTTAAGGTGTGGTAAAGGTTTGTGGGTGTGGTTAACTTCATAATAAGCGTCACGAGGTCTTCGAGAATTTACTACCAATCACCATATTCAGACGTGACGTTACGGTACAGAGATACAGTTCAAGATTTCTCCATACATGAACGTACTAACTTACTAATGATTCAAATGTACTAAAATGTTTTTTTAAAATTGCCCAGTTACAAATAGCATCCTTTCTGCGTGAAGTGGCCGCGTGAAAAATGACCTTGCTGGACGTGTTTAATCACGTAAGGTGATTAACACCAACCAATGGAGGGAGAAAACATAATGAGCGAAAGAACAGTCATAGACCGAATGGTACATAGGATTAGTAGTACTCGGCACTGGTACTTTGTTTGCACGGAGTTTCAAACGCAAGTCAAGCTTGCTGAGAAATTAGTTCCTACATCATTTGAAAGCGTCTTTGAGAGCCTCATAGCTTGACATGGCGTGCTAAATGTTTCGGTGACCCCAGCTGACATCAACTCATCAAACACGTATGAAGTGACAAGACAAGTGATGTGAATGAAAGGCTCATTCATTCCGAACCTTATGCACAACAAGTGACAATAGCGAACCGTTTATGTGTAATTAACTCTGACTCCAGATGTGTAATAAGCGAAGTGACCTGTGCCAACCCAGCCCCAGGCTTGTACCCGAATAACACCGTAAACTAATCAAGTGTCATTACTGCGTTCTTGTTACCTCCATTAAAAATCTAAAATTTTCATCAGTGTATGTGAGCGACTGTGTGTGTGTGTGTGTGTGCGTGTGTGTGTGTGTGTGTGTGTGTGTGTGTGTTTGCGCGCGAGCGCGTGATGTGTGTGTTTGGTTGTTTTTGGCACCGGAAACTTATGAGGGTTGGAAACACCCTGAACGGTAGTGACTTCTGTGTATATAAAACTTTGTTTAGCTATTGACTGAGATCATGAATCTCTGTATCCATATTTGTAGAAATTGTAGAGGTGCCCGATGATTTGAACATCGCGCCAGCACAATCCTATTTACATGCTGTCCGACGGTATCCAGAATCGTGTCTATCTAGTTCTAGCTGGTTCTAGCTGGCAAAGAGATGCCATGGCCATTCAGAAGACATGCCATGGCCATTCACAACATCGAGAGACCATATGCGACTCAAGACGGAGTAAAGGGTGCACAAGACGTACATTAGCCAGCACAGCTATTTCCGTTTATGCAGAGTTTGATACAACGTTGGAATAAAACTGCTTCGTCTTACATTTCTATAAACTTGGAGTCATCGCGATTCAAGTTTCAAAGTGCTCCGGATGCTAATGATACGTACATACACCTTTGCCTTTTTCTGGTTTTCTAATTAAAAAAAAAAACGAGCAAATCTTTTTCTGACGCATTTCTCAAACCTTTATTCAAACCTCACTAGTAATTTATGAGAAATCGCTTTGCAAACCCAAACGAGGCACAAAGGTGAAAATCATGACTTATATCCAATATTTGTGATTGGAAGATAATGGAAGATGATAGGAATAAAATGCGTTAGTAAACTACAAGTTTAAAGTTCTGCACAGCAACTAGTAGTGAGTTCTGCACCATGGCGCACAACTGCAATTCACTCTTACAAGCCTCATCGGCAACAAGTACATGTACGTATAGTGTAAAAATTCTAACGCGTTTTAGATATTTCGGAAATTTATACGAGCTCATGATTGTTGCCATGCATCTACAGAGATAAAGGTTTAAAATTTTGATTTTGCTATTTTTGATTCTGTATGTAATTTTGGTTTGAAATACGTCGATTGTGAGGATCTACTTCTGCACAGGTGGCAGCATCCTGGCCTCCGTCAGTTTGGGAGTGGCCGGTGGCAGGCCCCAGTACACCGTCATCTCAACGGTGTTCTGCACAATGACTGGGGGCTCAATCGGCATGATCTGCGAAGGACCAGTAACCTCGACCTGTGTGTGAACAGAGCAACAGACATATGTGTAAATGCTCCACACAACTTGTATCATACACGTCGCCGGATTGATGTAGCTGACCTCAGTCATACCATAAATATGAAACGTACATGCAGATATAAATTATTACATAGAATAACAAAGTTCTTTATTCGCAACCACTTGTTTAACAAGAGCCGACGTTTCGATGACCGTCTGTCATCGTCATCACTAGGTATCACTGCTGCTGTGCTCTCAGGCTAGGTGCTACTGCTAACAATATGGCCCCAAACCGTAATTGTGACACATCACTATTGTACCCATTCCTATGTATGTATGTTACACTTTCTTTACGTTTGGGACCGCATTGTTAGCAGCATATATCACCTAGCTTCAGTGCACAGTGAATCAGTCATAACTGCCCTAATGAAGATGACAGACGGTCATCAACACGTCCGCTCTTGTTGATTAACAAGTGGTTGTGAACGAAGAACATTGCTGTTCAATAATTCATCAACTTGATGAAATTATTCACAGGGTGGAATTCTTACAGAAATCTCTTTGACTTAGAAGCTATTAGTCTCAACATTACGTATATCATTTTACATATCAAGCAAACGTTCACATCTACCACTACAGCAATGCTTTGAGAACATGAATGGTCCATCAGGTACTTTAATTTACTAAACTGTCATGTTGAATTTTGACACCATACAGTGAAATACACACAATCACCTGCTTTCTTGAAATGATTAAAGTTTACTTAGTATTTCCCTTTTGACAGAAGTTTGCAATATGGAGATGTTGCAGTACCTGTATCTTGTAGTTCATCCCTGCAACCAACTGAGCCTGGTAAGAGACGGGCTTGTAGCTGTTGAAAGGCTTGCCGTTGTTAACGAGCTTCTCAACTTCACCCTGGAACTGAAAAGGAAGCAACAAAGTACCAATTAACATGACTAGTTACGTGTTATGTGGTTATTGGTATCGTTTTGAAATGAGGCTTACATATGTTTGTTTGTGTGTGAGCTGAATGGATATGAAAAACAGCTAACTGGACAATGAATAAAGTATTTAGTATTGCACTCAGAATATTTGAATAAAAAAGGAAATGAGGAAAAACACTGCATATGAAGATAAAAAGATAATATTGGTAGCAGAAATGTGAAAACCAATATGCCGTGAAAACCAACTCATCGAAACTGCGCTTCCGACTTAAATGGAGTCTCTTTCAAGTTGTAAGCTTGCTACCAAAATGCCGTGAAATACTATCAACTATGCCGGTGTCTGACAGGAATATCTGTTTTGGTCAGGGGCGGGCGATCCCGGGTGCAATATGCTATACAGAATCAATGTACTTGGATGGATAAGGATGGTGTCCAGTGTACAATGTTTGCACGCGTACCCAAGGCAGAACGTTAGAACTTCTTACCACAAGAGAAGCAGCAAATGCTCTCTCAGTCTCGTTGAAGAACACAGGATTCCCATAGACACCTGGTATGACGGGTCCGGGTTCAAAAAGGGGCATTTCGCACTGAGTCTGACTCATGTTGTCTTCTCTTCTGCAACGCCTACCTGTAAGAAACACAGCATTGCGGTTTCAGTACACGAGAGAAAAAGTGAAAACATTCCTAAAAGATTTTCTAATAGTCGAATAAAGATTAGGCAAACAGTCTGTAAGTCTGAATAAACAATACTGTGGGTACCAAACCTGGCGGGGCTGGCACCGAGTGTGTTCGGCAGACCAAGGGAGTCATGCCGCCGAGCTAGATTTAACCGCTCCCGGGAGTTGTAGGCCAGGGAGATATTCCAGCCCCAGGGTAAGATAACAACAAACGGTTTGCTGGGGACGACACCCACTCACGCATTCTACCGCACAGGGCAACCCGACCGACAAAGAGAAGACATTCCAACTGAATGGATATGTATTAACGTGTCAAACAGTTAAACCTATGAAAACAACATTTAAAGGTAAATTTTACGAAACAACAAGTGGCGAGACTGACCAGGATTTTTGAAGAAATCATAGAAGTTTGGTTCGTTCACCTCCGTGCCTCGTACTGAAGTGCGCGGGTCGTCAGGTGGGATAGGGACTTATAGATAGCTAGTTGTCTGTGCGACCTTTAAAGTTTAAGGTGTGGTAAAGGTTTGTGGGTGTGGTTAACTTCATAATAAGCGTCACTGGGTCTTCGAGAATTTACTACCAATCACCATATTCAGACGTGACATCACGGTACAGAGATACAGTCGAAGATTTCTCCATACATGAACGTACTAACTTACTAATGATTCAAATGTACTAAAATGTTTTGAAAATTGCCCAGTTACAAATAACATCCTTTCTGCGTGAAGTAGCCGCGTGAAAAATGACCTTGCTGGACGTGTTTAATCACGTGAGGTGATCAACACCAACCACTGGAGTGAGAAAATATAATGAGCGACACAACAGTCATAGACCGAATGGTACATATGATTAGTAGTACTCAGCACTGGCATTTTGTTTGCACGTAGTTTCAAACGCAAGTCAAGCTTGATAAGAAATTAGTTCCTAAATCACTTGAAAGCGTCTTTGAGAGCCTCATAGCTTGACAAGGCGTGCTAAATGTTTTGGTGACCCCAGCGGACATCAACTCACCAAACACGTATGAAGTGACAGTGACAAGACAAGTGATGTGAATGAAAGGCTCATTCATTCGGAACTTCATGCACAACAAGTGACAATAGCGAACCGTTTATGTGTAATTAACTCTGACTCCAGATGTGTAATAAGCGAAGTGACCTGTGCCAACCCAGCCGCAGGCTTGTATGAGTAACCCCGAAAACCAGGTGTCATTACTGCGTTCTTACTAGCTTCCATATAACATGGAGGTTAATATTTTCAGCAGTGTACATGTATCTCTAGATCTCTCTGTCTCTCTGTCTCTGTCTCTCTTTCTCTATCTCTCTCTCTCTGTGCGTGTGTGCGTGTACCTGTGTCCCTGTGCATGTGTCTGTCTGTGCCTGTGATTTTGGGCTCCCTGGCTGCTCTCCTAGGAACTGCAGCGAAACGGCCGGTTGCGATATCTCGATCGTGTTCTGGACATTTTAAGGGGAAGAAGCAATATTAACTCAAAATCAATATTTGCGTTCAAACGCAGGATATATCTCCCCATTCGTCTCTATGCAAAACTGACTGTGTATGAAACCTTCCAAAACATTATCTTCCCAAGAATGAACTAGTAGCATTCCAAAATCATCCCAAGTTCCCAACCCAAAACTATTCCGAAGAAACCCATGCAAAATTGACCATTCTAACAAATGTTTCCAACCAAAAATGGACCATCCCAAAATCTCCCCAGGTTGTCTTAAATATTCAGTTACTGGCTCTGTTCTGACGCAAGTTATCCGGAATGCAGGAAAAACAAGTCTGCGCTATGCGAGGTGTTACAATAATGCATAAGTACGAATAAGGAAAACCTAAGCACCATGGGTACATGTTATGATTATTTTTAAATTAACAGATACGTGTAAGCCAAGTCTTCCATTACACAACAGCACAATCAAAAAACACGTGGCAAGACAAGGTTTAGTTGTTTCACACATTTATTGTCAATCAATTCTAATCTCCAAGCTGATCCTACGATTGCGAAAAAGCAGTATCCAATTGGCCAGATGAGGTCTATACCCAGAGTAGTGTCATCCAGCCTTCGGTGGCTGGATGACACTACTCTGGGTATAGATCTCCTTTGGCCAATTGGATAGTTTTTTTTTTGCCACCGTAGGATCTGCTTGGAGATTAAATCAATTCAACCATATTCAATGACTCTTAGAATCCATGAGATATAAGCAAAACAAAACCTCAACAAAGTTACAACGAATTATCAAGATGTTAACACTTTCCCCATATTCTGAATAGTTCTGAATCTGTATTTTGATTGACAAAGTCTATTGAGCAGCGCCTCCCCCACAACTCTTTAGAAACAACTAACAATTAGCAACTACTGAAGACTGGTGTGTGGATATAGTATAGGCATACACCAATTCCTTTTATACGCTATTTCTTGGACTTCTGCTCCGAACCGTCCTTGTAGAAACCAGCAGTTGTCAGCTTTGGGGTGGCGTTACCAAGGCCCCAGAACACTTCCATGAACACCAGGATGTCCTCGCCGTCGTCGTTTTTGCCGACATTAACCTGTAGGTGAGATATTATAGTCACATGATGTAAATTGGTTTATGACTTTTGGGCAGCTCAGAGAAATGTCTACCCAACTCTGAGAGGGATTATTAAAAATGCCGTACAGAACACCTTGTTTGTGCAGTAGCTAACGATAAGTGTACACACTACAGTATTTCGACAATGTTAAGTCCTACCCACGACGCATACATCGAGGGGAAAACTCACAGGGCAAAACATTAACCATCAATGTTAAACATTAACTATCAATAAGATATTACTCATGCATGGATGAAATATTTCCAATGCAATAAGTAATGCCCATAAAAAAAATTCACAAATCTAGTTACTGTACCACAATCTTGTAGTTCATGCCAGCAACCACCTGTGCCTGGTAGAACACGGGCACAAAAGAAGAAAATCCGCCGTCTGTAAGACGCTCCTCGACTTCCCCCCTGAACTGCAGAAGTGAAAATGAACACAAGTTTGCAAAAGCATTGCGTACTGCACGCTACACCTTTATGTTGATGTCTGTAGAAAGGCATACAGATGGCTTCAAAATAGATGCCGCCACAACAAACTTTCAATTGTCTTTTACGATCGTCAAATTGCCGAGTGTGCTTATTTTTCGGTCAGTCGCGTGGGTAAATAAGCAAAGAAGTTGGCCTGTTATAAGAAGCAAAGGACAGAGGCATATTGATGTCACTGTCTCATTCATGAGTTTTTTGCGTTACATTGTGGCTAATGTATAAATACGTGTCTTCAGAATATTTGAATAAAAAAGGAAATAAGGAAAACACTTCATATGAAGATAAAAAGAACATATTGGTAGCAGAAATGTGAAAACCAAAATGCCGTTAAAACCAACTCATCGAAAATGCGCTTCCAACTTAAATGGAGTCTCTTTCAAGTTGTAAGCTTGCTACCGAAATGCCGTGAAACACTATCAACTATGCCTGTGTCTGACAGGAATATCTGTTTTGGTCAGGGGCGGGCGATCCCTGGTGCAATGTGATATACAGAATCAATGTACTTGGATGGATAAGGATGGTGTTCAGTGTACAATGTTTGCACGCGTACCCAAGGCAGAACGTTAGCACTTCTTACCACGAGAGAAGCACCAAATGCTCTCTCAGTCTCGTTGAAGAACACAGGATTCCCATAGCCACCTGGCATGTTGTCTTCGCTTTTGCAACGACTACCTGTAAGAAACACAGCATTGCGGTTTCAGTACAGTGAAAACATTCCTAGAAGATTTTCTAATAGTCGAATAAAGATTAGGCTAACAGTCTGTGAGTCTGAATAAACAATACTGTGGGTACCAAACCTGGCGAGGCTGGCACCGAGTGTGTTCGGCAGGCCATGGGAGTTATGCCGCCGAGCTAGATTTAACCGCTCCCGGGAGTTGTAGGCCATACAAGGAGATTTGACAGCCCCAGGGTAAGATAACAACAAACGGTTTGCTGGGGACGACACCCGCTCACGCATTCTACCGTACACGGCGACCCGGCCGACAAACAGAAGACATTCCTTTAGTGGACTATTCTAATCCAACTGAATTGATATGTATCAACGTGTCAAACAGTTAAACCTGTGAAAACAACATTTAAAGGTAAATTTTACAAAACAACAAGTGGCGAGACTGACCAGAATTTTTGAAGAAATCAAAGAAGTGTGTTCGTACACCTCCGTGCCTCGTACTGAAGTGCACGGGTTGTCAGGTGGGATAGGGACTTATAGATAGCTAGTTGTCTGTGCGACCTTTAAAGTTTAAGGTGTGGTAAAGGTTTGTGGGTGTGGTTAACTTCATAATAATCGTCACGAGGTCTTCGAGAATTTACTACCAATCACCATATTCAGACGTGACATTACGTATACGGTACAGCGATACAGTCCAAGATTTCTCCATACATGAACGTAATAACTTACTAATGATTCAAATGTACTAAAATGTTTTGAAAACTGCCCAGTTACAAATAACATCCTTTCTGCGTGAAGTGGCCGCGTGAAAAATGACCTTGCTGGACGTGTTTAATCACGTGAGGTGATTAACACCAACCAATGGAGCGAGAAAATATAATGAGCGACACAACGGTCATAGACCGAATGGTACATAGGATTAGTAGTACTCAGCACTGACTGGTACTTTGTTTGCACGGACTTTCAAACGCAAGTCCAGCTTGATAAGAAATTAGTTCCTAAATCACTTGAAATCGTCTTTGAGAGCCTCATAGCTTGACATGGGTGCTAAATGTTTCGGTGACCCCAGCGGACATCAACTCACCAAACACGTATGAAGTGACAAGACAAGTGATGTGAATGAAAGGCTCATTCATTCCGAACCTTATGCACAACAAGTGACAATAGCGAACCGTTTATGTGTAATTAACTCTGACTCCAGATGTGTAATAAGCGAAGTGACCTGTGCCAACCCAGCCCCAGGCTTGTACCAGAATAACACCGTAAACTAATCAAGTGTCATTACTGCGTTCTTGTTACCTCCATTAAAAATCTAAAATTTTCAGCAGTGTATGTGAGCGACGGTGTGTGTGTGTGTGTGTGTGTGTGTGTGTGTGTGTGTGTGTGTGTGTGTGTGTGTGTGTGTGTATGTGTGCGCGCGAGCGCGTGCGTGTGTGTTCGGTTGTTTTTGGCACCGGAAACTTAGGAGGGTTGGAAACACCCTGAACGGTAGTGACTTCTGCGTATATAAAACTCGCACGAAGTCCTAGCCCTATTCACAACTAGTGACAATATCCAGCCACGTACAATGTACGTGTGATTACCCTTTGCTCCTGATCCCGATGTGTCATAAGCAAATTGACCTGTGCCAACCCACGCCCAGGCTTGTACCTGCGTAACACCAGAAAACAAAGATCAACTGTCATTACGTAGACTTGGTAGTTGCAATATAATGTTCAATCTACGCACAGCTTTGTTTAGCTTTCGACTGAGATCATGAATCTCTGTATCCATATTTGTAGAAATTGTAGAGGTGCCCGATGATTTGAACATCTCGCCAGCACAATCCTATTTACATGCTGTCGTATCCAGAATCGTGCCTATCTAGTTCTATGCCTGGGCTGGCAAAGAGCTAAATACAAGACATGCCATGGCCATTCACAACATCGAGAGACCATATGCGACTCAAGACGGAGTAAAAGGTGGGCAAGACGTACATTAGCCAGCACAGCTATTTCCGTTTATGCAGATGTTTATACAACGTTGGAATAAAACTGCTTCGTCTTACATTTCTATAAACTTGGAGTCATCGCGATTCAAGTTTCAAAAGTGCTTTTAATGCTAATGACACATTCACCTTTTTCTGGTTTTCTAATTAAAAAATAAAACGAACAAATCTTTTTCTGACGCATTTCTCAAACCTTTATTCAAAACTCACTAGTAATTTATGAGAAACCTTTTTGCAAACCCAAGCAAGACAAACAGGGGAAAATCATGACTTATATCCAATATTTGTGATTGGAAGATAATGGAAGATGACAGGAATAAAATGCCTTATATATAGTAAACTACAAGTTCTGCACAGCAACTAGCAGTAAGCTATGCACCATGGCGCACAACTGCAATTCACTCTTACAAGCCTCATCGGCAACAAGTACATGTACGTATAGTGTAAAAATTCTAACGCGTTTTAGATATTTCGGAAATTTATACGAGCTCATGATTGTTGCCATGCATGTACGTACAGAGATAGAGGTTTAAAATTTTGATTTAAGGTTAAACATTCGCACGATTTTGCTATTTTTGATTCTGTATGTAATTTTGGTTTGAAATACGTCGATTGTGAGGATCTACTTCTGCACAGGTGGCAGCATCTTGGCCTCCGTCAGTTTGGGAGTGGCTGGTGGCAGGCCCCAGTACACCGTCATCTCAACGGTGTTCTGCACAATGACTGGGGGCTCAATCGGCATGATCTGCGAAGGACCAGTAACCTCGACCTGTGTGTGAACAGAGCAACAGACATATGTGTAAATGCTCCACACAACTTGTATCATACACGTCGCCGGATTAATGTAGCTGACCTCAGTCATACCATAAATATGACACGTACATGCAGATATAAATTATTACATAGAATAGCAAAGTTCTTTATTCATAACCACTTGTTTAACAAGAGTCGACGTTTCAAAGACCGCCTATCATCTTCATCACGGCAATTATCACTTGTTCACTATGGAACTAGGTATTACTGTAGCTGTCCTCTCAAGCTAGGTGTTACCGCCAACAATGTGACCCCAAGCTGTACTTGTGACATCACTATTGTACCCATTCCTATGTATGTTACACTTTTGTTTTTACGTTTTGGACCGCATTGTTAGCAGCATATATCACCTAGCATTAGTGCACAGTGAAACAGTCATAGTTGCCGTAATGAAGATGACAGACAGTCATCAAAACGTCCGCTCTTGTTGATTAACAAGTGGTTGTGAACGAAGAATATTGCTGTTTAATAATTCATCAACTTGATGAAATTATTCACAGGGTGGAATTCTTACAGAAAACTCTTTGACTTTGAAGCTATTAGTCTCAACATTACGTACATCATTTTACATATCAAGCAAACGTTCACATCTACCACTACAGCAATGCTTTGAGAACACGAATGGTCCATCAAGTACTTTAATTTACTAAATTGTAATGTTGAATTTTGACACCATACAGTGAAATACACACAATCACCTGCTTCCTTGAAATGTTTAAAGTTTACCTAATATTTCCCCTTTAACAGAAGTTTGCAATATGGATATGTTTCAGTACCTGAATCTTGTAGTTCATCCCTGCAACCAACTGAGCCTGGTAAGAGACGGGCTTGTAGCTGTTGAAAGGCTTGCCGTTGTTAACGAGCTTCTCAACTTCACCCTGGAACTGAAAAGTAAGCCACAAAGTACCAATTAACATGACCAGTTACGTGTTATGTGGTTATTGGTATCGTTTTGAAATGAGGCTTATATATGTTTATTTGTGTGTGAGCTGAATGGATATGGAAAACAGCTAACTGGACAATGAATAAAGTATTTAGTATTGCACTCAGAATATTTGAATAAAAAAGGAAATGAGGAAAAACACTTCATATGAAGATAAAGAAATCATATTGGTAGCAGAAATGTGAAAACCAACATGCCGTGAAAACCAACTCATCGAAACTGCGCTTCCAACTTAAATGGAGTCTCTTTCAAGTTGTAAGCTTGCTACCGAAATGCCGTGAAACACTATCAACTATGCCTGTGTCTGATAGGAATATCTGTTTTAGCCAGGGGCGGGCGATCCCGGGTGTAATATGCTATACAGAATCAATGTACTTGGATGGATAAGGATGGTGTCCAGTGTACAATGTTTGCACGCGTACCCAAGGCAGAACGTTTGAACTTCTTACCACAAGAGAAGCACCAAATGCTCTCTCAGTCTCGTTGAAGAACACAGGATTCCCATAGCCACCTGGTATGACGGGTCCGGGTTCAAAAGGGGGCATTTCGCACTGAGTCTGACTCATGTTGTCTTCGCTTCTGCAACGCCTACCTGTAAGAAACACAGCATTGCGGTTTCAGTACACGAGAGAAAAGTGAAAACATTCCTAGAAGATTTGCTAATAGTCGAATAAAGATTAGGCTAACCGTCTGTGAGTCTGAATAAACAATACTGTGGGTACCAAACCTGGCGGGGCTGGCACCGAGTGTGTTCGGCAGACCAAGGTTGTCATGCCGCCGATCTAGATTTAACCTCTCCCGGGAGTTGTAGGCCATACAGGGAGATTTGACAGCCCCAGGGTAAGATAACAACAAACGGTTTGCTGGGGACGACACCCACTCACGCATTCTACCGTACACGGCGACCCGACCGACAAAGAGAAGACATTCTTTTAGTGGACTATTCTAATCCAACTGAATGGATATGTATCAACGTGTCAAACAGTTAAAAAAAGTTTTAAAAAAAGTTTTAAAAAAAGTTTAAAAACCTGTGAAAACAACATTTAAAGGTAAATTTTACGAAACAACAAGTGGCGAGACTGACCAGGATTTTTGAAGAAATCAAAGAAGTTTGGTTCGTTCACGTCCGTGCCTCGTACTGAAGTGCGCGGGTCGTCAGGTGGGATAGGGACGTATAGATAGCTAGTTGTCTGTGCGACCTTTAAAGTTTAAGGTGTGGTAAAGGTTTGTGGGTGTGGTTAACTTCATAATAAGCGTCACGAGGTCTTCGAGAATTTACTACCAATCACCATATTCAGACGTGACATTACGGTACAGAGATACAGTCCAAGATTGCTCCATATATGAACGTACTAACTTACTAATGATTCAAATGTACTAAAATGTTTCGAAAATTGCCCAGTTACAAATAACATCCTTTCTGCGTGAAGTGGCCGCGTGAAAAATGGCCTTGTTGGACGTGTTTAATCACGTGAGGTGATTAACACCAACCAATGGAGCGAGAAAATATAATGAGCGACACAACAGTCATAGACCGAATGGTACATATAGTACTGTAGTACTCAGCACTGGCATTTTGTTTGCACTGACTTTCAAACGCAAGTCAAGATTGATAAGAAATTAGTTCCTAAATCACTTGAAATCGCCTTTGAGAGCCTCATAGCTTGACATGTCGTGCTAAATGTTTTGGTGACCCCAGCGGACATCAACTCACCAAACACGTATGAAGTGACAAGACAAGTGATGTGAATGAAAGGCTCATTCATTCCGAACCTTATGCACAACAAGTGACAATAGCGAACCGTTTATGTGTAATTAACTCTGACTCCAGATGTGTAATAAGCGAAGTGACCTGTGCCAACCCAGCCCCAGGCTTGTATGAGTAACCCCGTAAACAAGGTGTCATTACTGCGTTCTTACTAGCTTCCATATAACATGGAGGTTAATTATCCTCTCAAACTAGAAGCATCTCTAAACAGCATTAAACACTATATCAGGATACGCCAGAACGTGCCGACTGTTAGTCTCTCAGCAGACGCCCTTTTATGTCAATTTGAACTCGATGCGTCAGGCACTAAATGCTGGGCCTCGGGAGTCCGCAAGACGCTAGAGGAGTGTGGTTTTGCCTACGTATGGAATTCGCCGATGTCGTATGTCTTAAATTCTTCACAAATTATTCCAACCCTTGATCAACGCTTAAAGGACATGTATCTCCAACCTTTTACAGCAGAAATTCGTAACAACAACAAACTACGAACATACAAATTACTTAAAACCACTTACAACGAGGAAAATTATTTAAAGATAACAAACATACGACACAAAATAGCCACTACAAGACTTAGGATTAGCTCTCACAAACTTTTTGTTGAAAAGGGTAGACACAACCACATTCCTCTGCAACAAAGAATTTGTCATTACTGCAACCTAAATGAGATTGAAGACGAGAGTCATTTTATTGTAGACTGTACTCTATATAATAATGAAAGATTCTCTTCAATTGTATACAAGATTATTTCCCTAGTTTTAGATTTTTAGATAGAAAAGAAAAATTCATTTTCCTCATGAAACTCGATAACCCTCATACTATAAACTCCATCTGTTCTTACATTTACAACTGTTTTAAGAAGCGAGAAGAAGCAGAACCTGTACATATGTAGTTTTTACTATAGATATATTTTAGTCTACCATCGCTACTTACCATGACCTGTACTTAGTTCGCATGAGCAAAAATGTACAATAAAGGTCTTTCATTCATTCAATATTTTTAGCAGTGTATCTCTCTCTCTCTCTCTGTCTGTCTGTCTCTCTCTCTCTGTGTCTCTCTCTCTCTCTCTCTATCTCTCTCTCTCTGTGCGTGTGTCTGTGTCCCTGTGCATGTGCCTGTGATTCTGGGCTGCCTGGCTGCTCTCCTAGGAACTGCAGCGAAACGGCCGGTTGCGATGTCTCGATCGTGTTCTGGGCATTTTTGGGCGGAAGAAGCAATATTAACTCAAAATCAATATTTGCGTGCAAACGCAGGATATTTCTCCCTATTCGTCTCCATGCAAAACGGACAGTGTATGAAACCTTCCAAAGTATTATCTTCCCAAGAATGAACTAGTAGCATTCGAAAATCATCCCAAGTTCCCAACCCAGAACTATTCCGAAGAAACCTATGCAAAATTGACCATTCCAAAAAAATTGTTCCCAACCAAAAATGGACTTTCCCAAAATCACCCCCAGGTTCTGTCAAATATTCAGTTCCTGGCTCTGTTCTGACGCAAGTTATTCGGAATGCAGGAAAAACAAGTCTGCGCTATGCGAGGTGTTACGATAATGCATAAGTGCGAATAAGGAACCTAAGCTCCATGGGTACATGTTGTAATTATCACGTTAGAATTATTTTCATCACCAACACCACTACCTTTTTTATTGTTTATTGTTTATTCGCACAAAAATACAAAATTAATTGAAGTAAATTAGATGATAAAAACACTGTGCAGGAGAAGGTAGGAAGCCTGTTAGGCTTATTCTAACCCTCCTCCTTTAAACTTATAACAAATAATAATCACAATTTAACTCAAATACTTGAAATGACAAACAAGGCATATGACAAGAAAATATTAACAAATTATAAACAAGTAACAATTGAATAAATAAAACAAAATTATAGCAAAAAAAAGCTATCTAATGGAGAAGCTAAGTAACACTTAAATGATTGAAAACAAGAAAGGATGGCAACATTTTGGGACTGCCATGTTCTTGGTTGTTTCATGACATGCGTAGCTGCGTCATGTTGTTCATGGATTGAGATATATCATTAATGACTGATAATTGATTTAATGAAATATTGATATTGACTTTAAGAAAATTCTTGTTCATGCCATCAAAACAATAGGTTACAGTTGCTGTGTCAATTACAGAGATGCACACACACACACACACACACACACACACACACATGTACATAGATGTATCAATTTAACTGCCTCGTTGCCCAAACGTGTTGTATACGGAGGTTTTAGAAACAGGTAAAAACACAACAGGAATGGTTCAAAGAACATTAATATTAATCCACACCTGTGTTGCAAATATTAAAAAAAATTAACTCCTTTCATCGCCTTTAGTTGTTCAATATTCACAAACGAAAGCTATCCGGTATGCAGGAAAATAAGTCTACGATATGCCGAGGCAGAGCTTGTTTATGTGACAGAGGAAAAACACTCTCCACAACGAAATAGATGGCACAATATTTTTCTTTTTTATAATAATTAATAACAAGAGCTTATGCTACAGTGTCAACAAGTTTGCTCTTTTTCTTAGTCCAGTAGTAAAATAATACGAAAATACACACTAATACGTGGTACGTCACAGGTGTTGGTTATGCATGTAAACAACAACATCCGATTTCTAGACAATTAATTTAAACTTGCTACTATTCATGAGAGACCAGTTTAGAACAGAGCTAGGAAAGCGATCAGCACCACATTATGCGTCAGTTAAAGTCTTGGATGGCGGGTTCGCCGGCAGACGAACTACAGCAGATCTAAACAGCAGAAAAACAGATAGCCGCAGTGATGGCTGGTCCACGAGGGCCAACACGTCTGGAAGAGATAGAAATGTCAGTCCTTCAGGGAGGTTTAGACCGCCATGATCCGGAGGTACCGCCGCCTCTTCCCCCCAAACAGAACCGGAAAGATCCGTCCTGTCGGCCCAAACAGACCTGGACGGATCCGTCCTGTCGGCCCAAACAGACCTGGACGGATCCGTCCTGTCGCCCCAAACAGCCTCTAGGGCTACCGTCTCGTCCCTCCGGACAAATTCCGGGGGATCCGACTCGCCGCTCTAGATGGAGAGGTGGAAGAAAGACCCGGAAGGAGCCGACCCGTCCTCCCGATCAGACTCTCGGGCTACCGTCTCGTTCCCCCGAACGGCCGTCGGGCGAACCATCTCTTCCCCCCGAACAAAGTCCAGACCCGTCTCGTCGATCTAGACAGAAAGATGGAAGAAGGATCTGGAAGGTTTGTAGACTTCGTCAATGATTGCCATTGGAATTTGAATAGCCTTTAATGTTCAATTATTGTACAATGTAATTATCAAGCTTTTTAATGATTGTACAATTTTAATGGATTTGTCAAGTCGCATCAACACAATGTAAATCATAATCCTCTTCAGCCCACAACGGCTGCCATTGTATGCTTTTCTTGTTCTCTGATGGGTTTTCTTGTTTTCTGATGACTTTGTATGATTTTCTGGTTCACTCCAGGCACCGTCTCGTCACACCGAGGAGACTTTGGGACTCCCGCCTCGTCCCCCCGAACAGGCTCCAGACGAACCATCTCTTCACCCCGAACAAAATCCAAACCCGTCTCGTCGATCTAGACAGAGAGATGGAAGAAGAATCTGGAAGGTTTGTATGATTGCCACTGATATATACATACGTATGTAGAGATAAAAGCTTATTTTTTATTAATTTAATAATTATCAATTAATGATTGGTAACTTTTTATGTATTCTTAAGTTGTATTGACTTTTAAGTGTGTAAATCATTTTTTCATTGCCCATAACTGCTGCTATCGTACGATTTTCTTGTCGTCTTAAGTAAATAAACCGTTTGTTGTAGGCACCGTCTCGTCACACCGAGGAGACCTTGGGACTCCCGCCTCGTCCCCCCGAACAGGCTCCAGACGAACCATCGGTGACGCTGATTCTCCCCAAGCAGAGAGATGGAAGAATGGCAGGCGTGTACCGGCACAGGCTACGGGAGGAAGACCTCGTCAAGCTGCCGCTGAATCCGATGTACGGGGCAGATCTAGATCTGCCGCCAGGTCAGTTCCAATTGTAACATTACATGTACAGAACTAGATAGAACGCCACCAATTAGAAATTACTGCATCACCCTCTCTGTTTTGGGCAACAACTCATTACTGAAACCGACTAAACCACAACTCAACTAAAACCAACCGATTATAGGATGAAATAAAAATAATTTACAACGCTTAGTGTATAGACATTTCTGGATTGGGCCTCGAAGCAGTTGGCCAGTGAAAAACGAAAAATGCATATATTTCGTGGTTTTAGAAAAAAGCGGAAAAACGCATCAATACATTAAACTTGAAGCAAACAAGAAACAAAAAAAAATATTTGCAGACACAATATTCTGAGGTGAGGTGATGATTTTATTATTTTTTAAAAATTCTGTTACCAACACCAGCGCAATATCGAACACTTTTAGTATCAAAACAATAATGGCCATTGTGGCAGTATTCAGAATTTTCAATTACTCTTGGGCCAACCTTATGTTTAATCCCTTTCCATGCCGACCTACGTTACCTGGTTTTTGAAGTTATGGTTTCAGTCCTGCAATGCACAGTACAGATTTCAAGCCTAGTGTTTTCATGTACAAAGCATAGACCATTCCAGAAGCGACGCCACCTTAGCAACGCCCTAGCAACTCTGATTGACATCCAGGTACAGTTTATTGAATAGGAATTTTCGAGTCATGCATTTTTATGTGAAAGAAATACGTAGACTGGATCCACGCAACATTCCTTTTCAAGGCCAATTGACTATACTACTGCACAAAGGGGTTGGGGTTGAGTGTGTTAGGTTCCCGTCTCACATTGAAACTGAAAACGTCTTCAATAGGGAGTGAAGTTGAAAATGTTATACTATTGCTGTAGGTTGCTATTCATTAAAAAAAAATTCTTAAAATACCCATTACTCCATTATATCAGGGATAGAATATAACGTATTGTGGTAACATACAAAAAATGGCTTAAAATAATTCACCGTAGGTGACAAAAAAAACCCACAAAATTGTACGTACGTGCCCATGTGCTTCTAGTCTTCTAACCCCCCCCCCCCCCTTATCTACGTTTGGGTCAATAACCCAATATATGTCACCACCACAGATTGCATTATTGTGCAGGAACTTTTTAGCCAGTCGGGCAGTTTTGCTAGGTAATATCTATTAAAATATTTTTTGCATAGTTTGCCCAGCATAAATCTAGACGGTACTAGTGGCTTGTGATGATATATATTTCATTAGTGGATAAATTGGTTTGAATAACAAAGGTTGATGGCTATTTTGTGCCTCCTAGTCGTTTATCCTGGTACTGCAGCGGAAAGTTATGATTCTGTATGTTTTTGTGCTGGATTATGCTATGGTCTTAATAGTTCTCGTCTTTCGAAAGAACTATACGTATGGGAAACGCAAGGCCAGTTTTCTTGAAGATGTTTGAATGCAATGACTCAATTTTCCTCATCTGAGCAGCTAAAACAGAGTGTACATATGAATGAAATGTGAATCGGAATATAATTTTCATCATTAATTAGGAATTTTCATAATCATCAATAATTTATAATGTGGCATATGCAATTTGTTACGTAATCCATTTACATAATGTGTGGGAAATGCCATAATTACATACTGGCGAAGGGTGGAAATGTCATACTTGTGATATGCATGTGTAAGTACAAAATCTTAGAAACCTTGTTAATGTTGCAGAAAAAAATATTTATCTAAACACTAGGAAAATATTTCACACCTTTGAGCATATTGGAATCTACTTAATACCTTATTGAAGGAATGTGTGATATCAGTGCTGTTTTATCGTTTGTCATAGGTAATAGGATTCGAATAACTAGGTTTTATAATTTTTTTTAGTTTTCCAACTTTCCCTACTCATTAATTTTTTAACCGTATAAGGGCTCATATTAAAACAGTTGCCAGGCAAATTGTTAATATGTCCTTATTCTTGATGGTAGGACCAGATGGAAGTGACCATGACCAACAAACGACTCCAAAAGAAGTGATTGGGGCAACCCAAGCCGAGATGGCAGCCTCGGGTGGTCAGGCAGACGACAGTCCACCAGCAGACAGCTCCGGTCAACCTCTGAACCGAGATGCTTGCAGCGCCCAGCCTGTCTCCTCTACCCAGAGGCCAGGAGGAGCCATCGACGGAGCCCAACCTGTGGCGGCCGCCACACACTTGTACGAGGATGGCGAAACGTTCAGGGGTCTCGGACAACCTCTGAGCCGCGACGCCCCGACTGTTCCATCTACCCCGAGGCCAGGAAGAAGCACCGACGGAGCCCAACCGGTGGCGGCCGCCACCCACACGTACGAGGATGGGGATACATTCAGGCAGGGTCTCGGGCCAGCTCTGAACAGAGATGCCAACGCACCACCTGTTCCCTCTACACCGAGGCCAGGAATACCGCCCGGCGGGGCTCAACAAGTGCCGAGCTGGCCACAGATGCTGCTGAATCCGCAAGCAATCATCAGCCAGCTGCAACCAAACGCGATGTACAACTCAAACCTACAACCTCCAGGTTGGTGTTTTAGCATACTAGTACATTTGACATCACTACCTTTTATGGAATTGGCCATTTGATTCTGTCCTATTACTTTAATGATGCATTATGTAATTGAAACTCCTAGCAGAGAAACGTGAGTTCTCACGTCACCAATGCTGTTTGTTGTGCCGAGCACATTTAGGCTATGGACAACAATTGTCGACTGACCTTTAGTTTGCATATCTCTTAATCATGTTACAAAATCTGTTGACACATGGTAGGTGCTATTGTTAACCACCACAATTGGTCCACATAGCATTGCAAGTTTCAGAACAAAGCCACCAGGAGACGAATCTTAAGTAAGACAAATTATGTATTTCTTTTCTGTCCACCTCGTAGTCGCAGCCCAAGAGAGTCGTACCATTTGGGGACGGCTACGTCATCGCCTGACACCACGCCTACTGATATGGACTGCCATATCGTTCGTTACCTTGGTAACACTGCTGATCGTGGTACCTGTACTTCTGACGCACCTCAACTCCAGACCTGGGAACCATGACTCTGTAAGTTTACTAACATGATTTGTTTCAATTTCATACAAGAATGATACAAATCGAAAAACTGGTAAAAGACAAACTGCATTCTTTTGAGATAGGGAAACCACTTTTTTCTTCATTGTCAATTTGCTGATAGCGACTTCATCTTTTAAAAAAATGCAAAAGATGGCACAACCAGCATTGTTTATTTACCACTTTCAGCTGCCTACAACCATAGCAGGACGCGACACAGCTGTCAGTACTGTCTGGCAAAGTTCTGCTGTTCTGACGAGGACTGACCAAGTACTGACCTTGATGACATCTGCTGACGTCATCAAGGTCAGTACTTGTCAGCGTTCCTTGGTTTGAGATCAGGGAGCTCATTAAGCATAATCGCAGCCAAGGTGGTCATAAAACAGGCGACTATTGACAACTTCTAACTTGTATCCCTGATGTCTAAACAAAGTTTATAAGTATATGAGATGAAGATTGTACTAGTTGGTGAGCTATGGATTCTTCAAGTTGTCTTTTGTGTCCGTTGGCACAACTAGTATTCTTCATTTACCGCCCTACAGTCGGCTACAACTACAGCAGGACCTGATGACAACGCTGGCAGCACTGTCTGGCAAAGTTCTGCTGTTCCGACGAGGACTGACCAAGTGACTTTGGCTGACGTCATCAAGGTCAGTACCTGTCAACGTTCCCTGGGTTTTGGAAGTTTATTTAGCATAATTGCAGCCATGGTAGACATAAAAAAAGGCCGTCGCGGCATGAACGTACAATGTATAATAAAGGTCTTTCATTCATTCATCATTCATAAAACAGTAGGAGACTATTGGCGAATTCTAAGCTGTATCATTTATTCAATGCATATTTTAACTCCATGTTCAATGTCTTGTAAAATACTTTTTTTCCATTGTAAAAGTGGCTGCAAGAATATAAGTTGCTCCTAACTCGAGTTCGCAGCCACTTAGTCCGTGTCCATTCATTTGTATTTATTTTAGTGTTTATGAATTTTAAAAAAAGTGGTCCTTTGTGTTAATGGAGAGTTATCTAGGCCCGTCCAGCCTTTACGACAGCAAATAAGATGTGATAGAAATCGAGCTTATAGAAGTTTGCTAATGCTTATTGCAGCAATTGTAGTTTTTGTTTACAATTTGACCCATTCTGTTTAGGTCAATCCGGTCCATGGGCGTGGTCCTTCGCCCACCATCACGGCGGTGATGGAAGCAGCAGGGCCTACACCAATCAACAAGCCGGTCTCCACCACCACTGAAGGTTTGTGATAACATCCGATAACATGCCAACTTGTCAAGTTTGCCAACATAACCCGGAAATGCCTTTGTATCATGTATATCATGGGCATGACGTCAAAATGACGTCATAAAATGACGTAATGCATATTAAAGCTATCAGCGATCTTGGATTGCCAAGATTGAATTTTTGAACATTCATTTTTTTAATACAGCCTAGAATATAATGAAAATGGACTAAAGACGTTCATATGAACGTTCTTAGTAAAAAATACAAAGTAGTGATGAAATTTTAGTAAAAAATGGTTACATCTGTCAGTGAGCTGATGATATCATTCGCCATCTTGGATTTTGACCAATGATGTCATCAAATTAGCATAAGTTATACATTTTAATGGTGCAAATTACATAAAATAACATGTTAGCAATTTTAGAAAGTATGTGTGTCATCCAACATAAAAAATCTGCAAAATTTAATGTTTAAAATGACTGCCAGAGTCCCGTTGGCATGGCAACACGAATTATTAACTTATCTCACTAACATGGAATAATTGCCAGATATATTACAGAAAAAGATACCAATTTTCTGGTCCTAGCGCAAGATGTTTAGACGTTATTTGACATGAAAGTTGGCACTAGCTTGAGGCCCCCCTGCCCACCCCTTTCTAAATAAGAATGATAAGGCGACATACGCCACACTGATGAAAAAACGTGGATTGCATGAAAGTAAATGAGATCAATATGTTTTGTTCCTGTAGATCATGGCAGCAGGGCACGCGTCATCACCTTTGGTGACAAGTCGGGGCCTGGAAAACTGCAGAGCGCACGTGGAGTTGCAGTTTCCCCTGACAACAAGATCTGGGTGGCTGATCAGTCCAAAGCGCGTATCCAAGTGTTCAGCATGGCAGGCGCTTACCTGTACCAGTTCCCACAAGGTGCACCAGGGCTAGGGTACTCCTCAAAGAGGCCAGTTGATGTGTCCATCGACAGAGATGGCCACCTGTGGGTCTTGATGAGTGGGTACCCTGCCAGCCCTGACTCGTTGGTACAGGTCGGCAGGGATGGTCATCTCAAAACCAACTTTGACCTCCCTGATAATGTACCACGGGGGGCGCTCCGCGGAATGGCCGTGGACTTGCGCAGTAACCACGTTTTCGTCACCTGGTCTGACGGTGTCTTCAGTGGTGGTGTGCAAGCCTTCAAGCCGGATGGGAAACTCCTGTGGGATGGCCGTCCGCAGCGGATGAAGAGGCCGATGAACGTCGCCGTTAACGGGGAAGGGAACATCTTCGTCTCGGACTATGACACCCACTTCGTGTACAAGTATGACAAAACCGGGCAGTACGTGTCGAGGTTCGGAGGTGGCCGCCTGAATCATCCTCTCGGCATCTGTGTGGACAGTTCTGGTCACATCATGGTGGTGGATTCATTCAACCAGCGCGTGGTGGTGTACACAAGCCGGGGCAGGTATGTCCGCCACATCGCTGTCCGTGTTAGATATAGCTTGACATCTTCGGGTATAGACCCAGTAGATGTTGCAGTGGGGCCGGGAGGACAGTTGGTTGTGATCAGTTCTGGTACAATCACTGTCTTCCCCCGCTACTGATGATGATGCATAATGATGAGTCTGGCTCTTGTATGATGGAAATGGTTATACCTGTAGCATTTACTTGGTCTTGTGCTAGTATTCTTAGCAAGCCCTACAAGCTGGGCTTTATTGGGGATTACAATACAGTCCGGATGCCAGACTGCTTTCAAGGCCTTCATAGACCATCTTCTCGGCTCCAGGGCCAACATTCCTCCCAGGAAATTTTGCCACAGACACCCCCGCGTCTGGAGTTAGACCCTTCCTAACTCGGGGTAAGGGCATGGCATAATTATGTTTCTTTCTCCGAAGGATATAGCCGAAATTATTGCATTGGGAACACCTGGCGTGCTATAAGTCTGGCATCCAGGCTACTTACTATGTACATGTGTTTCTATTCTGATGGATGTTCGACATAGAGTCCACGAAGGCGGCGCATGTCATGTCATCAGAAATAATAATAACAAACGCAGTATAAGCCCCAATAAAGCCCGACTCCTGTTAAAGAGGCTAATCTTGAACACTTACGTAGCTGTACCGTATAGAAAATAACCAGTGTTACACAATTTCTCTCTGTCAGTGGCTGAAATAGGCCTCCCCCCTAAGACCCTCTGGCCATACACGTGTAATATAAGAGAACCGTCCTGGATCCACCAATACTGTGAAAATCAGTCCAACAGGAGGTCAGGATTCTCTGTCACTATGGAAAGAATTTTTTACAGCCTCCAACACTACGTTAACAGACAGTTCTCAGTCTCAGACTAATTGGTCCATGTTAGCACATATGCATAAATCAACAGGACTAAGATGTTTCAAATTCTCTTGACTTAGACTGGAGGTGTTGGCCAGTAAGCTTCTAGGGGCCTGACCAGTGGTAGGGCTGTAAAAAACGTTATGTAGTAAATATGTAATTTTTAAATACTGACCATTTAGAAGTGCACTTTAAGGAAATGCAAGACAATGATGTCGTCTAATGTAGAAAGGGTTCTCTAATCTTCTGAAGCCTGAAGAGGAACAACTAGAGAAACAGGTGTTATGCTTGTTTTGATTTGATTTGATTAACTACGTAGTATTTTTTTAAAATCTAAAAAGGACTACGTCTTGTATTGGTAACTTGACATGGAATTTGGACTGCATTATCCAACAACAATATTCTGATACACTGTATTAGGCCCCCGAGTACACACTAAATACATGGAATAGTCCCAGTTCTCACGAAATTGGGAAGATCTTAAATATATATATATATATATATTTCTTTATTAATTAGCTATAAATTGGGCCAAAGACTGACATTAATATCTTGCAGTCATCCTATTGGCAGTCCAGAAAAGAGTCGTGTTGATCTTTAGAAATCCGTGGTTGGACATGAAAATAATATTTAACGTTTGTAGTGTGTGCGTGAGTGTGTGTGAATAATTTACAACCTTACCAATTTTTCTTTTGCTTTGGGTCAAAAGTTGATTTGGACCTTGGAACTCCATACATCCATACTGAGAAAGGGCCTATATGGATCCGAGTAATTGGATCTAATGGTCCATTTGTTACTGTTGTCTATGAAAGATTTATAAAATTTTGTAGATTTTGTATTCATAACATTGTGGCCTGAAAAGAAATCATCTGCTTCTGGCGTTCCACTGAGAAAAGGGGTTGAGTGGAATTTAGGCAAAAAAATGCGTGTGATTGTCATTAGATTTGTGTAAAAATGATATATGTAAAGACAAAGTTGCATTAGTTTTCAGGATTAGGAGTGAAATATATACTAGTAGATTTTCCTGTCTTTTCTTCTTCCTCTTTTCCTGACATTTTGCCAAATGGATTTAACTTGTGTTAACTTTTTCTAAATGACGTTAAATTTGTCCTACGATTGGACGAATTTCCCCCATTTTTCCTTTATTTCTAATTCATGTTATAATTCTGTGTAGGGGTACCTAGGACATACATGTATGTCAACAAGACGTCATTCTAATTGTTTGGTACACACCACTTTACAATGATCTATTTTGGGATATATGGCTATTTCGAGAGCAAAAATGTTTATTTTGGACTCATGTGCGTTGGTATCAAAACCAAATGATCCGAAATTTACCATGGGGATCTAGGCAATATGCACACATGAATTTATTTACATTATGCCTATTATAGTAACTAAACTTATTTCTTTGATGTTTTTGTTTGCCAGTTTAGTCAATAAGACTGGCAATGAAAACATACATTGCCATGGCGACGGTGGTTGCTGTTAGGGTTATTGTTTGCATGGCACTGCGGCCCTGCCATCATTTCATGATTTTGAGGAATACTTGGTACCTATACAGATACAGTGCACTCCCCCCCTGAGTGTATAGTGAACAAGCCCCGGGGTCACAGAAAGTAGGGCATCCGGGGTAGAGAGGTCTTCCCAGGGTCCCAAAGGTTTTTAGGAATGTGGGCAGAGATTTAGGTCAGAGACATGCCTGTAGACATTACATTCCTGTGGACAAAATGCCTGTACAATTCCTAGAATTCTTGCGAATCACACACAATACTGTACCATTTGGCTCCTCCCTGAGACGTCGCCAAAAATTGTATAGTCACCGTGTCTTGAGCATATAAGGATGGGTTTTTTAATATTTTTATGGGATTTTTATATTTTTGGACTCATAATGTCAATTCATTTCGCTATTTTTGGCTAAAATGAATATTTTGGGTCCTTACTTCGTTCTGTAAAGCCAAATGACCAATTTTGGTATGGGGGTAAAGAGATGATATATTGGTGGTAATGTTGAATGAGACTGTTCTAGTTTTGGAGTCAAATTGGAAAAATGTATTTTTGAGTGTATAGAATTAACTTTGTGATGGTCCATTTCTCCAAAGGATTGATTTGGAACAGTTCACAGGGTACGTGAGGTGTGAAAAGTGCTGTATTTACTTGCAAATATTGATGTTCTACTAGTATTTCCTTTATCGATTCTGTTTGAATCAGTTTTTTGCTTATCTATAAAGTAATTAGTTGTCTGATGAACTTTTGCTTTAACATAGACGTGATCTTGAATTTCCAACGAAATAAGCAAGTATACTGCTCACTCACTCACTCACTCATTTGCTCACTTACTCAGTCACTCACTCAATTATGGCCACGCCAATTTGATTTATTGGTTCTTGGATTTTGAACAATGAAGTTTGAACTTTTAATTTCTTTTTTTGAGAAATAAAAACTGTAAGAACTATAGGAAGAAGGGAATTTTATTCAACTGTTGATTTGAACATTTTGGAATTGATGCAGAACATGAATGGTACATTTTACATAATCAGAAAGAAAATTATGCCAGTGAAAACCAAGAAATTAAAGTGGTGTGGCCTAATATTTGGTTATATATGGTGTATTTTGAAAGATACACACACACACACATAACCTGGTTACCAAAGGAGAGGATGTAGGACTCAGGAGCTACAAAATAGGTTTGGTAACAAGGCTAACACACACACGCACATACACATACAAACACACACACACACACACACACACAAACACGCACACACACACACACACACACAAACACAAACACACACACACACATATACACACACACACGTGTGTAATCATATAATGGTAAATATAGCAATGGTAAATGCAGGTCAGACCTTAAGTCTCAACAGTTGAAAGTCTTAACACTGCAAAAGGAATGACCCTTGGTACCATCTTCATGCTTCAGGTATATATTATTCTAATTGTCTCGGAGTAAACAATTTCTATATGAAATCCAAACTCAAATGTCATGAAACACTTGCATATAAATGCACTTCACATAAAGAGGCTTATGTTGCTTTCCTATGCTTAAGACTTTCAATTGTACATAAATGATTTTGTAGATTTGTCAGTTCGTGTTAGCCAAAATAGATGGTTGATTGAAGAAATTGTGGAGACTGGAAAGAACTAGGGATGTGCTTACAATGGAAATCAGTGTGCCATCTGTAGCCCATGGTCTGTTATAGATTTGAAAATGCAATGAACAGACTGCAAAAGAATGCTGTGGTTATGGTAAAGATCATGCGATGGTAACAGGCATTATTGTATTGGACTGTCATGTAGTTTGTTCCAGTCCCAAGAAGAATAATTGTTATGATTAAAAAATGATTGATAACAATCAAAACTGTAATAATGCACTGTAGTGCTACTGAGTCAGACATGGTTACATCGATCCAGGTAGAACGTTATGTAATACAAAATAAATTAAGCAACTTAATAAATTATCTCTTTTATCTAACATAAAAGATAGCGGATGCCAACTGAAACATCTGACTTCTCACAGAGTTTATCTAGTTGCATGATTTATTTTGTATAACATTATCTATTAACATAATTATGTCAGGTCACATATATTCGCCCCCCCGCATATCTAAACTGTGCATACCTGGGGGATGAGATCTCTGAAACATACTGAGTGTTGAATATATGTAACCCTACAGATAAATGTTAATGGCAGTTACCAACACTGCAATAAACACTACCTGTCATTGAGATTGATAAGGATCATTAATATTTTGTGCTTTTGGTTGAAGTTATACAATAAAGTCAATCTGTTGTGGTTAAAAGCATGTCTTTGTATTTCATATTTGCCTGCCAGTGTGACAGGGTGGTTGGATGTGTTAGACAGAGAAATCGGTCCTGCCTCATGAAAATGAAATATTCATGCTAAACTGGTGCTATGTACATGCAAAATTCAATTGCAAACCATGATAAATGGTGACACAAATGTCATGCAATGTTTAAAATCGAACATTAATGCAATAATCAGTTGCAATATATATATATATATATATATGTGTGTGTGTGTGTGTGTGACAGTATCCATGCAGCTTCCCGAGATGACATCCAATGTCTCCGATGATGATGAATATTAACCACTTCCAAGCAGACAGTTGGAGAATTGTACGTCAGAAATATTTCGTTTATCCATACATACACTCACACAAACATACATGCGCAGGCACATAGGTGCACACACACACACGCACGCGCACGTAGAGAGAGAGGGGAGGGAGAGGGAGAGAGATTGGTGACCAAAATGATGACGAAAGATTCAGCAACTTCTTCATAGCAATCTTTAATGGCATCTACTGCATATCGAAGCAGAATAGTAATTTGTAGAATGTCAACCAACCAAAGTTGACCATTACGTATAGAACAAAACAATTCGTTTTCAGCAACAAAGCGTCTAAGTTTATGCACGAATACTTAAGCTTTGGTGTCCATGACGGGGTTGTCAGTGCCCAACTCTTCCTTGGTGACGGCCAATGGCACTGCTTGATGTTGGTTGGCGTCAACCTTGGAACTTTGCCTCTTCTTTTTGGCCCTTGAGACAAGAAATAAATGGCAATCAGGCGACATTATACAGCAATAAGCGGGTACTCCTACTCCCTATAAGTTAAGGGGTGGAGATAAAACTGCATACGGATGTCTATCAGTGCAAGTTTATGTTCAGCAGTGTTTCATCGTTACACATGAAAATGCAGATGGCATCAAACAAGATGGCATTTTTAAGCTTCTGGTGGAACCTGGTCTTTTTTGTTCGAGTGTTTACTCACCGCAGATAACCTGTGACGGCGAATATGGCTACGGCGGCGAGGGAAACAGAAACGCCGATGATGACGTAGAGAACCGTGTTGTCCGCATCTACCTGACCGCCTCCCAAGTACTCACTCAGCGAGCCCACGTAGGTGAATGACCTGTTACCCAGAGCCGCTTCAAGCTGCGGCTGAGACAGTTGGAGAACTGTTTGAACGGTGTCCAATGGTACCGCCCTGAATTCCCCCGCGTCGGAGTAGGACATGAAGAAGGCAAGGGTTGTTCGGGTTGGGTCCGAGGCTGGTTTCGGGTAACCT
The DNA here is from genome assembly GCA_013266295.2 of Branchiostoma floridae x Branchiostoma japonicum. Taxonomy (NCBI): domain Eukaryota; kingdom Metazoa; phylum Chordata; class Leptocardii; order Amphioxiformes; family Branchiostomatidae; genus Branchiostoma; species Branchiostoma floridae x Branchiostoma japonicum. The sequence continues at coordinate 14,452,460 of CM023829.1, read as the reverse complement.
TCGGTGACGTGAACGTCTTCAGGATGGAACACTGCGGGGCTGTACCTGCAGTTAGAATATTAAACTCCATCGATGTTCGACATTCTGACCAGAGGACATGAGTACAACCAAAAGCCAATCGTATTTCATAAGACACGAACATGATCACAGACAACTCTATCATCATGCAGTATCTAATGGTGGGTAGCCTGACTAATTATCAATATTGGTCTTAATAGATCTAGATCACGCATCAAGCAGCCACTCAACTGGCCAGGCCCCGATAAACTTTATTCCAAAATTTAGGCAGGGTTCTGGATAGTATCCAAGAACGTAGATTTGCCCCAAGCACGGTTCTTGATACGCGTGGACTATCCAGAACTGTGCCTGAGCATGGTTATGGATAAAACACGGTTCTGGAATACAACAGTTACAGCTTACGTTCTTCGCCCCCTGTTCCCATCATCCCTCCTGCATGCAGGGATCCGGTCTGCCTGTTGACTGCAGAAGTCGGTAAGGGCGGCGGCGAGAGCTCGCTTGAACTCGGCTATCAGAGTCATGAGCTGAAGGAAACACAAGTAAGATAATGCATATTGTAGGAAGGTAGCGTGAACGCCCACAATGATTTAGAACTTCTGTAACGGATGCAATGCCTTCTTTTTGTTTTCCTGTAGGCTTACAGTTAACATGTATCTATCTGTGTGTATATATGGCGTCATATTTTGACATAGATGCTGTTGCCATAGGAAAAATAAGACTTAGCAGACCTTAGCTATTATACATTTTTTGTTAAAATTTTGTTGTACAGCTTTGACAAAAAAAAACTTTACTCCCATGGGATGAAAAAATAGGCACAATAACTGTTTCTTGGGAACAATTACCTCTTGAATCGTCGACAAGATTTCAATCACTATGGTATCTGTCTCGAAGACATTCTCCACTGTTGGTTTGGCAGTCCAGGGGTTTGTGGGTTTGTTTGTCTCTGAGGCCTTTGTTGGACCCACAGTGGGTGGTTTATCGGTTGTAGGACGGCTAGTTGTCGCGGGATTTGTTGCTGTTGCTGTGAAATACCATGAGAAAGACCATTTCTCAATTTCGGCTTGGAAAGATAGGACTAAAAGTACATTTAAATGAGTCCCTAATCAAGGACAGTAAAACAGTCAACGGTGACCTGCGTACCTGGTAAACAGATGCCGTTCACCACTACATTCTCCTCTTTGCATTCACAGTGGAAGGAACCGGGGTCGTTCACACATCGTTCATACTCTGTACAGTCGTCATAACCCTCTTCACACTCGTCAATTTCTGTTCAAGCAAAAAAATAAATAAACAAATAACAGATGTAACGAAGTCTATAACTTCTATTCATTTTAACAGATATTACGAACGTGTATTAGTACACGATAGATTGGTTCAGCTTCAAAACCAGAAGCATCCAATGCTGCTTACTACTCCTGTTAAAGTGCCGACTTGATTATTATTTAACATTTGTGATGATCAAACTTACATACTTAGAATGCTTGCACTCACTCAGCTCCATGCATCTTATCTATATGTTAGCCGGTAGCCACACATTTGGCTCTCAAATGAGTAAAATACCAATGATAACGTTAGGTAATGAGATATCTGTTCTGGCTCTCTAATATCAAGAACTATTACCGGTTTTCAGTTCAGACTACAGCTGCATGGAAAATTGAAACAGTCTCGAATTATAACTATGGTTTAACACTGAGCAGCATGTTGAAAAAAAACTTTACTATCCAACTTACAGCACAAAAAAGACAATTTGATGACGGGTAGGCATCCAGGTAATGAGATACCAAAGTAGCATGACAAGTAAATGGATAGTTTTTAAAAACGGTCAGGCTTTTCAGATAGCATCTACTACCTTTTGACAGAAACTGAAAGAAATCTGTAGTAAAGCTGGTGTTTATCTAAAAATTATGAATGATGATGTAAATGAGGTGAAAAAAAGTCTTTACTGAATCCAATTAGCAAATTTAACCACAAAACAATAGGAAAGACAAAAAAATAAGACAAAGTAAACACATAGTTTTTTAGTTTTTGGATAAATACCTGTTGACTACAGATATCTTTCAGTCACTGACGAAAGGTAGCGGATGCTACCTGAATAGGCTAACCGTTTTCAAAATCTAGTTTCTTGCGTAGCTATTGCTTTGGTAGCAAGATATTGATTCAAGGTAATTCAAGATAAAATAAAGATACCTACCCAGACATGTCACCACATAGTCCTCCACTGTGTAGTACCCATCTCCGCAGTAACAGTTATAGCCGCCTGCCGTGTTGTTACAGAACTGCTCACAATGGTGATGTCCACTCAAACACTCGTCCTCGTCTGTCAGAAGACAATGGTTAATGGCATTTGGCTTCCATGACCAAAGGGATGGGAGGGTTGTGATTGGTCCAAGCAGCCTGGTCATATGATAATGCATTAAACATACCAGGACCGTCTTCACTGGGTCCAATTAGCAAAATCGACTACAAATTGAAGCGTGTCAAACCCTATACTCTGTGTATTTTGTATGGCAGTATGCATTGCAGACCGTCTAAATGCTAGTATTTTCTATAGATGAATACATGTCATGGAAAAGATAACTATATTTTAGAGTTATACTTTGTAATATAGTCATCATTTGTATTACATGCCTTCATCTATATAAATCTAGATGACCATATATGAAAGCAGTGGTTTCCGTCAAGTCGTCCAGGTTATCTATTACTGCTTCTATCATGACACACAAGGATCGGCTTGTTCAGTCACCATGAAGGTGCCGGGCCCATCCTGGACCACTGAGCCCATCGTCTACCGAGACGGAAGGCGGCCGATGATGAATGACACACACTAGTGGTAACAGTAGGTGGCAAAATCTAGTACTAGGCGTACTTCGTTAATCACGCTAAATACACAGTCAGAAGCAATTATTGTACCTTCACATGTAATGCCATCAGTGCCCAGCTTGTAGCCTTTCCTGCAGGAACACACCGCGGTGCCAGTACCGTTCACCATGCACCAGCCAAGCTCTGGATCACACCCTGGGTTGTTAGCACTACTGCAAGGGCTTCTAGCTGTTGGTACACCATATGAGACACGTTAAGTGTATAATAGTCCGTAGACCGGTCACAAAGCTCAGGTTGTTCAGAAAGATCACAAATTGAGCATCATGAGAACCTTGGAGATTCCTGAAAATATTTGATGACCAAAGGGTTTGTCCATTTTGCCCAGAACTCAGACGAATATATCACTTTTTGGTTGGAAAAGTTGGTTGGATTTACCAATGGTAGTAGATGCCAGCAAAGCCGGGTAATGTTTACTTTCTAAACAGCAGTACCGGACTTTACAATGGTAGTAAATAAAAGTCAAGTCCGGTAATTTCGGACAAAAAATTGTAGTAAATGAAATCAGCGGACTTGAATTTTATAGACTTACTACGATTGTAAATCCCGGTACTGTTGACAAAGTAAACATTTACCCAACTGTACCCGCATACCGTTGGTAACTTTTCTTTTACAGTGTTACTTACGTTCACAGCTCTCGCCATCAACAGCCAGTACAAACCCATCCCTGCAGGAACAGTTGAAGGACCCGTCCGTGTTCTCACACAGCTGACTGCAGTTGTTCAAGTTGGAACGGCATTCGTCTACGTCTAAAATGCCAAAAACATAGCGATTGAAACAAAAGGCCACGCTACTTCTCATGACTAGCTTAGGCGTTGAGTAGAAGGACCATATAATACAGTAGAGCATGTGAAGGCTCTAGGTGAAGTAGAAAATGTTACTTTTAATTTAACATCACAATTCAGTTCTATGTACATGATTCCAAACGCTTATTTATTTGGATTTTGTTGCTATGCGAAGTCAAATCAGAATCATGCAGCTTCTTGTAACTAAACCATCAAGCAAGAAGAGAGCATATTGGGTTGATGATATTCTCATGCCTCCGAAAAATGGATTATCTCATGTATAACGTACCGTTGCATAATACTCTGTCGTCCGCCAGGCTGTACCCGTCGTTACAGACGCAGTCAAACCCTCCCAGGAAGTTTCTACATTCGTGCTGACAGACGCCACCTTCTGCGCCTGCGCACTCATCACGGTCTAGGCAGGAAACACATTTTTTTCTCTATATAAATCTCTCTATATACATATCTCTCTACCTCTGTCCCTCTTTCTTGCATTTCTCTCACTCCGTATCTTTCTTTCTACATGCCTTTCAATCTGCCTGCCAATCTCTCTGTCTTTCTCTCTCAACCCATGTTCAAACTATCGCAAATTATGAATTACAATAGCATGAAGATGGTTTATTAAATTCAAATAAAGTATGCAGATTTAAACACACTCAGCATGAAATAAGTTTGCTGATTTGCTACCGATAATGTAAGAAGATGTATCATTGGTGTAAATGTCTGACCTTGACAGTTATAGCCGTCTCCAGTGTAGCCGTCCGGACATGGTCCACAGATGTATCCATCCGCACCGTGCCCTGCCGGCGGAGGGAGATCTGTGCAATTTGACCCGGGGAAACAAGGGTGAAGGTTCACCAAGCACGCGTCTACCTGCATTTCACAACGCTCTCCGTGGTATCCTGTTGCACAGGAGCAAGTCCGCCTGAAAAATCTGGGAGAAATATAGAAAGGTGCGTGTGTCGGCTGATGATTTCAAGATTATCGGAGTGGACCCACGACGTTGATAGTCAACATGGCGGTGCCCATTGACCCAAGTGTAAAACAGAATATGTTTTTGCAAACATGTAAATATACCTAAATCTACACCATGCAATGTAATGTGGCCCCAAAGTACACTTTTGTCTCTATATAAGATTGTATAATATGTAGTTTAATAATTCAATGTTGTGTCATTCAGCTTGAAACCTTTTGTTTTATTGATACATGTACTTTGATTTGCAAGAAACGGGTAATTCAGCCGACAGAGTATCAAATGTTTTCATCTGTACAATAAACCATATGATTTTTTTTACGATATGAAACCCTGAAAACCTACTTATTCTCGCCGCCTGCAACGGACGGATCCGGGTCTACACTTGCGTCGCAGTTGCCGCCGTTCTGACAGGAGCACATGTAAACCACGGGCCAGTACTGGGCTGACGTGTTCTCCGCATTGTACACATCAAGTTGGAATTTAAAAGGCGAGTCAGACGTCACCTGGTACGAACAAAACGAGATACAAGAAACATGGCGTAAACAGACAACAGTGTTTGAGGGAAAGACATGAGTGTAATTAGAGTAGATACAAAATGCATTTAAATTTGGAAGTAACTCCCTTTTGTACTCTCCAAGCAGAGGTTTAGGCTTCGGCTTATTTTTGACGTGTTTTTAGGCGTTTTATAGGGCTTTCTTTTTTGCACTGGTAACTTTTTTTCTGCCAGCGGTAATTGTCTGAAAATGGATACTGCTTTGCCAATTTGCTACTGTCCTGCAGCCAACGAAAGATCTGCTTGAAGTTTACCCTTTTGTACCTGTTGTACCACTTGACAGCAACGTTCCTAGCTTGTTATTTTTGTAGCACGATTTTGGAGGCGTACAAAGAGTGGTAGTACTAGTCTTGCCTCAAGTTCGCACCCAATCATGAGAGACACACGTGGAGCAAATATAAAATGCCACATGCACTACTACTCATAGCTCAATGATCGCTTCAATGTGCGTTGGCCAAAACATACCCGTTCTGGATTAGATACACATCTGTATATCTTAAAGTTATTGCTATAGAACCCGCAAAGAAACTTGCAGTCCGGTGTGAAACTAGGACAGAAATTGACAGAATAACAACAATAACTGACATGCCAAACGAGAGTAGCCTCCGAATCTCTGACGCTAAGCTGCACCGTATCCGGGACCTCTGGTCCCAGCACGAAGGTGAAAGAACTTGAGGTCGAGTCGGTAGCCTTGACAACTACAGTCACTGTCTCACCCACGATGGCGTACACAGAGTCTGGTCCGTTCAGCGTGGGAGGAAACAAGTCTAATGGCATAAGAATATATAACTTTTAGAGTGATACATTTAATGGGTGTATGATATGGTGTCCCAATGTTAATTATTACGCATATCACGCACTTGCATATTATCTTTTTAACTTGTATGACTCCGAGAAGAAGACGCAACACATTTCAATTCGTATTATTTTGTTTTCTACACTCACCGAAAACCATGGTTACTGTGTGGAGGGCGCTCATAGTTATCTCAAAAGAGTTTTGAAACGAGCTGGAAGATTTCAAGATGGAAGACCAATTCATCACCAGTCAATATGGCGGCGCTCATGAATTAATGGATGCACAGAACAGTTTTTGCCATTGCTACATAATTATGTAATTGAAAAATCTGAATACGGGAGATTAAATCAATAAATGGATAAACATAGACAAGAAGAAATAGATAAAAGGGAAAGGGTTCATTGTATAGATAAAGGCATTGAAATATACTTCTTTGGATAGACAGAATTTTCTGTAGTTTTACTCACTAAGCACGGCCTGTCTGTTGTCAAATTGCCGCTCATCCCCCATCAATTCTTTGCCGAGGTCGAGGTCCCCTGTCTGACTGACGTCAAACAAACAGTCGGTGTTGTTTCCACATGTGGCGCGAGCCCGAGCCTCCAGGTCCGGGTCACTAAACGTGATCTCATCGGTAAAATGGGGGTAAAATGAAGACCGTGTCTTGAAGGAGTCTCGAGTATGGGTAGGAAACAGTGATTGTCTTGGCCCATCTTCGTTGGTGAGCTGCCCTACAGGATGAAAACAAAATTTGTTTTATTGTCGCTGATGCTCAAAATTAAGACACACGCGCGTGCGCACACACACACACACACACACACACACACACACACGCACGCACGCACGCACACACACACACACACACACACACACACACACACACAATCAGTATCCCAACTTTGTTTCTTGTAAAACTGCTTCACATAGCCTCAAAATCAACATTAATCAGCTACAGTCAATTTTCTGAATGGGCCATCGGCAGATTTGAGTCAGTATCTCAAACTGCATTTGACAATACTGTGCTAATAATAATCAACATGTGAAATACTTGCACAGACTTACAGGAGAGGCCGAAGTCTTCGTAGAGTTCCCTTTCTGTTGAGTTTACAGGCAGTACGGTTCCATTTGAAGTTTCAAAATCGTTCGATTGATCCCCATCAAACCTGCCAAGCAGTCCTCGTATCTTGCCTTTGAACTCTGGCGGGGATGAAAACTCTAAAGAAAGCATTCCCTAACGGTGAACAAAAGAAAAGGGCATTTATGAAAGGTACTCGCCAAGTAAATCTTTAAAACAAAAGCAAACAAAAAACTAAAACTTGTTAAGTAAAATTTTAACAAAAATATTTTTAGAAAAAAAATGGACAAATGTTAATTTTTAACCAAAAAAATGTAACGAAAATTTAAAAAACGTGAATATTTTTAACAAAAATACTTATCAAAAAGATTTGCATATACATAAATATACAGTAAATCCATGTCAGGGAAAAAAAGCATTGTTAGGGTAAATAAAGGAAAATGACTACAAATCGGTTGAAAAACACACACACACACACGCACACACACACACACACACACACACACACACACACACACACACACACACACGCACACACACACACACACGCACACACACACACACACACACACACACACACACACACACACACACACACACACACACACCTTCTTGGCTGTTGCCTTCACAGTGACGCCGCTGTAGAAGACAACGAGGAGAGAATTGTTGGCCGGCTGAGTGACCAGGGCGTTGTCTCCCACCTCCAGTTCGTACTCTTCCTCATCAGCCTCCTCATCAAACACAGACAGGTCCGTCAGGCTGCCGTTCACGTACATCTCAAGGCTGGAGTCTCCCACCACCTGGATCAGCACAGGCTGTTTGTCTCGTTGGTACGCGATCATGGCGGTGATCATGGTGGCGTGGTCTGTTCCTAACAATATAATTAAAACACCAGAATGTGATTCTACATGATGAAAATGAAAGCAGATGACATCCAAACATACAAATCCAAATATTTTTTTTTTCAAAATCTCTATTTAGCCTAAATTAACAACAGCATGAAACCGTTAAAATAATACTCGAAAAACCTACAACTGAATAATCATAGATCCGTTTCGTTTTTGACGTGTTTTTTTCTTGATCTTAAAGTTGTAGCTCTGCAACAAGCACCATGAGAAAGAGAACCGAGAAAGGCGGTTCTCAACTACATTTACCTGGAGCAAGGGACATCCTACATTGTACTTGGTACTCTCCGCTGTCAACATCAGCGAGTAAGAAGTCCCCTAGTCCGTTAAACGAGTATTTGTTTCCGTCCATTGTTGTAAGATGGGGATCGTATCTAGTCCATGGGATGCTGATTGTGTATCTACGACATCCCACTCTTGGTGGAGACGACAGGGGGCGATGCTGCACAAACCTGTCACAGTACCAGTTGTTCCGAATTGCCGCTGAGCCCACGCAACAGCTCTGGAAGGCGTTCACGTCTCCTGAGTGACTGTTCTGTAATAAAGGCCAGGACGTTTTATCTCAGAAAGTGTTGGATTTTCCCCAATATGTCATTTTCTTTATTCTAACCTCAATCTGAAGGAATTCGAGTTTTACTTTGCTTTACAATTACTATAGCTAGTTCTTTCTTTTCATGTGCCAGTGTAGGCATCACCATCACACATAGATAAAGCCTCTATCATTTTTTCTAAGTTATTTATTTATTAGAATGCCAAAAATGTCAGACTGCCACGATACCATGATTTTAACATAGTATTTGATTTTAAATGATTTTGCTATAGTATATTTAACAAGATGAGTTGAACTACCACTTACACTTCGGTTTCCAAGATGTAAACGTATTTATGTATTTGCACACTGTAGTGATTGTGTAGTGTACTTGTAATACGTACTTGGATGTATCGATAAAATAAAATGTATCAATTCTATTGAGAAAGTGGAATAACTTGAACATTTATCACTATATATTAAACAAACATGATGAAGTGACGTTCATATTCAACCTTGTTTGAACAAAATAAACTCACCATAATGAGATGTCCACCTCGTAGCCCACTCCGACGAGCTCCTCCACCAAGTCTCCGCCTTTGACCCCGATATGGCGGGGAAGAGTAGCTCGTTCTCTGCCACCACCAATACGCCCTTTCGTAGCAACACATTCTCCTCATTGAGAATCTCTCTGAATCAACGTAAGAGTAGACCTGGCGTCGGCTGGTCACACAAGAAGGTCTTGATGTAATTGAGCTGTTAGGCCGGAAGCTGTAATGTACACAAAAGGCAATGTCATGTAGATTAATGCTAACGCCTGAATACTCTAATGTACATGTATATTATGTTTCCACCCCCTCCAAAGTCTACTGCTCATTGTTATAACCGAATGATAATGTTGTTGATGATTTTGTTGTTTTGTTTGCTAGCCTGTTTGTGAAACCAAAGACACAGAAGGAAACGAAAACTTAATTTCATTATCTGGGTTTCCCGCGGTTAGACCCAATTTTTACCATAGGTCACGCCGTATAGTGTCCGGAATCACCTTGGGCGTTGGGCGATGGGCGTTGGGTCGCGCAGGCGCAGTACGTTCTTCCGACGTGCTGATGCATGTGTTGTTAAAATTAGACTGGTGCGCATGCGCCGCGATAAGATACCTTTCAATTTTGGGAGATACCAACTAGAGGCTGCATGGTGGTGTTCAAGCTCACTTCATTTACAGCCATACTTCGTCTGATTGACAACCGAGGGAATGCAGAAGACAATCAATCAATCAATCAATCAATCAATCAATGAACGGCCACTTTAAAAGTTAGAGTTTGTTTGCTTACGTTGAGTCAAACCAGGCCTGTTCGGCAGTACATGGGCAGGACCCGACAGACGGCAGGGCGCCGTAACCAAACAGCTGAGTTGGGTCTTCCACTTTCTGGCTTCTCAGCCACCGTGAGCAGTCAGCCACGCTCCGCTGGGGGACAGAACTGGCGACTTCGTTTTGATTCTGCAGCGCAAACTTCCATTTTCCTGTAGGGTGACAACGAAAAAACACCAACTCTTATAATTCTCCGGGTACCATATGACCGCCAATGGTCATAATCATGATGCCGGAATTATGGGTAAGGGCCTGGTCACATATAGACTGGGTGTCATCCGTTTTGTTACGCCTTCAAGTGCAAGGAGCCCGTAACACCCAGGCTAGGTCACATATACTGCACGAAAAGTTGAATTTGATGATAGTAAATGCCAGTTAAGTCGTGCCGGACTTTACAATTATGGTAGTAAATAAATGCCAAGTCTTGTAATTTCATTTACCACCATTATAAAGCACGGTATTGTTTACAAAGTAAACATTACCCAAATTTACCGGCATTTAATAATTTTACCGGTAAATCCATCTTTTCGTGCTACGTCATATCAAAAGGGAGGGCATTCTTGGGATAGTCATGTATGTGTCCTTTTAAGTCGTCTTGTTACGAAACATCTCGCCTTTAGATCCTTGCCTGCGATTAGTTCTGTCACAGTCTGCTTGAAAATTCTACGACATCAAACCAATACGACCGCGCCAAAAAACGCGTGGGGGGAGGGAAATACCATCAATGTCACCTGCTAAACTTGACCACAATTTCCAGGTAGTATGGTAAAAGGAGACGAGAGCTCGAGTCACCGGACTATAATCCTTTTTTTTTCTAAATATTATATTAAAGGCAGCTTATCCAACTGTGAACTGATTCCTATGTTGTGACACAAATGTGTTTTGTGATTTTGATATCCATAACGCTGTGAATGATAATCTCTGTAACTTAAACAACTGCGAAGCTTAAGCTTTCACGTAAGTACGAAAGGAGTTGCCCCATACCTCCAGAGACCCTGAAAAGATTCCTCATAGACACCGGGAACCTCAGGGTAGGGTGGCGGTTTTGGTTGTCCTGTCCAGAGAAATCCACGCCCTCGTGTGTCAAGCCTGCACTAGTGGCCGGTGTGAAGGGGAAGAATCTTCCGTCACCAGCGCTGTAGCCACCGACGGCGATGTTAGTCTTTGGGAAAATGGTGGCCCCTCCGTCTTGGGCTTCAACTATGTGAAGGCAGTTGAATTGCATTTGAAGTTAGTCTTAATGGTATAGGTGAGTTTTCCCATTCTAAATTTCCAATCTGCAATTTGGCATTAGATGAATAAATTGATGTTGTGGATGTATGATCTAGGTTCTAAACAATTAGAAAAGCAAATAGATAGTTCAATTACACTGAAAATGTTTTTCCTTGATTAAAGAATTTATGATCTCATAGATTGTACAAAGGCATTCGCATCTATGTCAATAGGCAATCTGACGGCTCTGGAGACGCAGGGAATTGTGGGTAAGGTCAGAGGTTAGGGCCCCTCATAAGTAAACAAGTATCCGTGTTGAAACGTTGCAATAAACGTCTAGACAAAGGATTGTTTACAAATGAGGGGCCTTAAAACGAATACCTTAGCTTAGACTACAACAAATTACGACTACACATGCGCACTCGGAACTGTGAGATGGCTATACCATCTTACCTGGGCTAACCCATTGCTGGGCGAAAGTTGGGTAGACAAAGTTGGCGAAGGACAGGATTCCGTCTGTGGAGATCACTAACTGGAAGGTGTTTACCTACATCAAACAAAATAGTCTTTTATATAAAACAAAGATTAATTTTGTCTAACTGTTAATACTTATAACTCTTTCAAAGCATAATTATTATTCGTGTTTTATTGGGATGTTATTCAGAAGTGAGCCTGATGTGTTTACCACAATCTTGGTGACATAATGTTAATGGATTATTCTTCTATAGATATAGGCCAACTTAACTACCCAGAACGGTATCCTGGCTACATTATACCAAAATACTCACGGGAAGTTGGTCGTGAGGCCGAGGACATACCCCGTTAGCATACATTGTGCAGTCGGGAGGAACTCTAACCCACGTCACCACCAAAGCCCACACAGCCGTGTAATCTACGAACACGTGAAAAAAAATGAAAATGACCACATCAATTCATCTATGTTCTTGGTAGTTATAACATAGTACAGAGCTAACACTTTGCGTTGGATCAAAGTTTTAGCTCGGCAGTGGATATAGAGTTCAGTCTTGCTCTTGTACTTCGGAGACTGGAGTATTGTTTAGGGCGGTTCTGGTTCACTGTGAGTTGTATGCATCCTATACTGGCAAGGAAGAAAGTGGCAGAGACTTGGTTTCAGTTGATTGACAGGGTTGTCACCCGGTATGCCCTTAGGTTGGTAGGATATCGTTTGAGGTCGACAGGAATGTGTACTGTGTAATTATGGTTTAAATGATGTCTGTACATTTGACATACAATCTCCTCCATTTCTACATTATATTATAGCAAACCATATCTACTTCCCGGAAGTCTGATTTCTTGTTTTCCAAGTACAGTTGCGATTCATCTATTTCCATTTTGTTATTGTAGCACTTTTAGCTAGACCATCGCAGAACCGATCGTAGATATGTATACCCTTTTCTTCCCAAACCAGATGAATTATGTACGACGAATCACCCACGACTATAAAACGTGTAGCTGATTTGTTGTATACCTCGAGCCGAAAAGCCGGGGGTGCTTCTTCCATCTAAGCTGGCAAGGTTGAGAATCTGCTCCGTCCCTTGATTCCCGTCGTCAGTCTCGTGGAAGCTGTAGAATATTTGAGTTCTCTGGTCCTCCGGTAGGTCGTCCAAGACTGAAATGTACTGGGACTGTTATGTCTTTTATATCCTAAGTGTATGTGTGAAAAAAAAAGCGTTTGGCTATATCCATACATCTGAGACTGCATGTGAGTCGGCATTACTGTTATCTTTTAGACCTTTAGTACTATGGCCCACAAGGACAACCTTCGTCACCTACGCAACCATTTCGTCGCTTACGTCTTTAAGTTCGAATTCGTCATGTGCTACTTGAACAGGCAATGATCAATGTGGCAACTTCGATGTGACTGTGTTACGTACCAACTAAGAACAGTAAGGTTACTGCGAAGGTTTTTGGCAATGCACTCTCACCTGTAGCGTTGGACTTCGCTAGGAATGGTGCGAGGACCGCCGCTTCGCTGAAAGCTGGGACGTTCTGAATGGGTGTTGAGAATCTTGGCCGGACAAACAGATCATCATCATCAAAGCCAACGATTCCGTTGTCACAGATCTGCAACGCATTTCAGTTTCGCTTTGTAAAGATTAGAGCGTTTTCATGCCAATGACGCGGGTAGGTCCTGATTTGCATTTCAATGGACAGTAGGTCAGGCGTAGATACCTTAGGCCCCTGTCGCACATTCACGAATTTGGCCTCCCGAACGCTAGCCAAACGCCCGCTGACCTTGGTTAGGAGAGGGTCGGCGCAAAGTCGGCTGTGTCGGCTGGCGTTTGGGCAAATTCGGCTACGATTCGGCTGCGCCGGCCGAATGTTTCTAAATGTTTCAAACATTGGTGGGTCGTTTGGGAGGTTCAAGCATAGTTAGCTCGTATTCGACTGTAAGTCTACAAAACACCTGCCAAACATCCGGGAGTAAGTCAGCAGTGTTCGGAGGATGTTCAGTCGGTATGCGGATGGATGAAGAATTCGTGTCTTCTTAAGGTGTGCTTAATTGAAATATGAGATTTCGTACAGTGAATATCACAGGCTAACCAACTCACGTGAACGCTGTGGTGTCTCCGTCCGAAGAACCGGAAGCCCTCCTTAGGAAGTTCCTCCTTGTGACACTCTGAAAAGTCCCAGCGGCGGGGCTGCCCTTCCACTTCTTCTCCATAAGGATACATGTCGTCATCTGTGCAGAAAAAAAACTCATCAGCCATGTACGTAGGCCTCATACATTCACCAAATTATGTTAACATTTACGACGGACGAATTATATATGTTTCTTATTGATTATTGGTTATGCAAATAAGATCCTTATTTGCATGAATCATATCATCCAATCATTCTCGAGATATTGTGTTTACAGACACACAGACGGGAAAGCTACCGAAAACATAACGTTCTTGGCAAAGTTAATAATTATCCGCGACCGTCGGGGCCTATATAGCGCGGGTATATAACGTTAGTGGTATGTATTGAAGACAAGTTTTATCTATATAGAACCTTTTTACTAAAAATATTCACCCTATAGGGTCAAATCAGCGACTGGAACATATGCCAAGTTATTAGGACATTGCTGGCACCTAATTGCAAATTATATAACTCACGTTAACAGGGCATCAAAACCAACTGGATCATAGTTTAATGTTGTCATTGTACAGTTTATGTTTAGTTTGTATGTCAAGTCGTAGGTACTTACCTCGACAAATGGTTTCTCCCGCCAGACGAAAACCATCGCGACAGCTGCAGTTCCTCCCTCCGACGGTGTTGGTACAAAAGTGGTCACAACCGCCGTTATTGGTGCTGCACTCGTTGATATCTTCAAGGAAAACGTAAAGCTGTTCACAAGGTTTCTTCCAATTTTATTACCTTCGCCAAGAAGGTTATGTTTTCGTGGCTGTCTGGGTGTGTGTCTGTCTGTCTTTCTGTCTGTCTGTCTGTCAACAGCGTAACTTGAGAAGACTTAGATTGATTATCTTCAAGTTGATACTTGGTAGGTGGGTAGGTCTTGATGAGACCTCGAAATGATAGTCTCCGGAGCTCCTCCAAGATGCCCAGGAAGGCTTAGAAGAAGACAACCAGACAAGTGATGAAGATAACAGGGGGGGGGGAATCAAAAACTTACGTTCATCGCTCGTGCACGCATTTACAACGTGCGAGTGAGTAAGGAAACCGTACGTAAGCAGCACGTGTAGGTACGGCCTGTACACGGTAACGTGGCAATCGCACAGAGACCGTACGTTGCAAGGGCCCTGTCACACTTGTGCGTATCGTCATGCGTATGAGCTGCGTACGGACTATTCTTCCATACGCAGCCGTACGCACAATACGCATGTCATTTGCATCTCAGTCGTTTTATGTAAGTTTTATGTACGTCAGCATACGCACAGCACACGCACAGGACGACTCAGTACGCAGTGTAGTTTTGAGCACGCCCAAAACTATGCTGCGTACGCTGGTACGCAGGTCATACGTTATAAATACGCAATGCATCGGTCGAACACGGTACGAGTACGCGAGGTGTTCGTATGGGATACGCGGTTTATACGCTGAACTGCACCTGGATCTGCACCTGTGCATGAGCCACGTACATAGGACGAATACATAGCGTACTTGCAGCGCTTTAGTACCGTTCGTGTTGCAACCGAAAAGCGCGTTCTACGTATTTGTAACATATGATAAGCGCAAAGATAGCGTACAGATTGCGTACAGGGGTGCACCTGCTCCTCTACCCTCCAGGGTAAACAGACCTCCTGAAGCATTTTTAAGTATGTTGTGACCCATAAAAAGAGTTGAGTACCATTGGCTTTTTCTAGCATCTTTTGCTGAAAACTAGGTGATAATGTATTGCCAGTTATCAAAAAGGCATTTTTATAGCAAAATATTTTATTGTATTCCACCAAATTGGTGCTAGAACTCGCCATTTTGTATGTTATACATGGTATCTATATGTAACACAAAATATGTGTCTTTCTTGTACTTTGGGTTGTTTGTCCGAGAAAATGTGTAGTGTCCATAGTTCAGTACAAAATTGCTTATAAATAGGAATATAAAAAGTATGGGTGCATATAAACACAATGGCCTGAAACATCTAAAGATGGTGGACTTGTGACAGTAGACACTTTGAACTATGGCTGTAAATACAGGAAATGACAGTCATATATCACCAGCTTGTAGTGTACGTAGACTGTATAGTGTTCGTAGACCATGTATACCATATAAGTACTCTCAGTGTATACACGTGGGCGTAATTGTAAATTGTTTGTATTGAAAGTATGCAGTATTTTTTATTGATTTCAAATTATTAAAAGAGGGTATTTCTTGACATCTCCAAATTATTAGGTCGTTTACACTAACTGTCATGTTTGTATACGGGCACGGGTATTTAATTCACCTGACAATATATTATAGGCATTTGGCCAGGGCTTGGGCGAAGTGGAAACAGACATACAGCCGGGACGGGTAAAGTTGGTCCCCGTTTGGGGCGGCCTATGATGAGAAGGACTGTGAATTATAATAACAGCAAGAATAAGTAGGGAATACACCCGCAATACGCTTGGCATTCGTCGGAAGTGCGTTAGGAATGCGGTGGGCATAAGTTGTGTGCGTCCGAAATACGCTCGGCATGCGTACCACATTCGCTACCATTCGCAGCAAGACAACTAGTGTTGCGCACTGCATACGGAAATCATACGCAGCTGATGCGCTGAATTCGTTACTTATACGCTACATGTGCGTCACAGTAATTGTGCGTATCATGCGTACGGCAGAAATGTCTGTACGCAATTTATACGCAATGACGATACGCAGAAGTGTGACAGGGCCCTAACACAAAATATGTGTCTTTCTTGTACTTTGGGTTGTTTGTCCGAGAAAATGTGTAGTGTCCATAGGTCAGTACAAAATTGCTTATAAATAGGAATATAAAAAGTATGGGTGCATATAAACACAATGGCCTGAAATATCTAAAGATGGTGGACTTGTGACAGTAGACACTTTGAACTATGGCTGTAAATACAGGAAATGACAGTCATAAATCACCAGCTTGTAGTGTACGTAGACTGTATAATGTTCGTAGACCATGTATACCATTTAAGTACTCTCAGTGTATACACGTGGGCGTAATTGTAAATTGTTTGTATTGAAAGTATGCAGTATTTTTATTGATTTCAAATTATTAAAAGAGGGTATTTATTGACATCTCCAAATTATTAGGTCGTTTACACTAACTGTCATGTTTGTATACGGGTACGGGTATTTAATTTACCTTACAATATATTATAGGCATGGCCAGGGCTTGGGCGAAGTGGAAACAGACATACAGCCGGGACGGGTAAAGTTGGTCCCCGTTTGGGGCGGCCTATGATGAGAAGGACTGTGAATTATAATAACAGCAAGAATAAGTAGGGAATACACCCGCAATACGCTTGGCATTCGTCGGATGTGCGTTAGGAATGCGGTGGGCATAAGGTGTGTGCGTCCGAAATACGCTCGGCATGCGTACCACATTCGCTACCATTCGCAGCAAGACAACTAGTGTTGCGCACTGCATACGGAAATCATACGCAATTGATGCGCTGAATTCGTTACTTATACGCTACATGTGCGTCACAGTAATTGTGCGTATCATGCGTACGGCAGAAATGTCTGTACGCAACTCATACGCAATGACGATACGCACAAGTGTGACAGGGCCCATACAGCCGGGACGGGTAAAGTTGGTCCCCGTTTGGGGCGGCCTATGATGAGAAGGACTGTGAATTATAATAACAGCAAGAATAAGTAGGGAATACACCCGCAATACGCTTGGCATTCGTCGGATGTGCGTTAGGAATGCGGTGGGCATAAGGTGTGTGCGTCCGAAATACGCTCGGCATGCGTACCACATTCGCTACCATTCGCAGCAAGACAACTAGTGTTGCGCACTGCATACGGAAATCATACGCAATTGATGCGCTGAATTCGTTACTTATACGCTACATGTGCGTCACAGTAATTGTGCGTATCATGCGTACGGCAGAAATGTCTGTACGCAACTCATACGCAATGACGATACGCACAAGTGTGACAGGGCCCTAAGCACGTACAAATCCCTACCTGCGCAACGAACGATGCACGCAACCACGCACGGCCGTGCGCAACCGTGCGAGTGACGTACTCCCTCGGCTGGTCACCCTACGTTTTCAGAAAGAAAGGAGCAGCATGGCCTTCAAAAAAACGTATGCGCAAAAAGCACGTACGGCGGGTTGTGACCGACGCTTAACGGAACACACTAGACCGTCAACACTTGCCATCAAACACGAGGAATTGCGCCTCACGTTTGCTGGATCCCTGGTGGTCTCTGAGTTTGGAGACTGCCTACCAGGCAGAACACAGGGCTCAATCACTGACAAAGTGACTTATAAACTGAACTACCTGGAAGCCATATTGTCTCTGAAACAACTTTGAAAAAATAAATGACTAAATCAAATTATTCATATATTGTATAAATTATAAGTTTTGATTCAGTGGCAACATCCCTTAGAAAATGCAACATGGTATCAAAGTGAAAGTAAAAGAATAAATCAGAGCCTTGTCTTGCCGATGGACGTTCATGACATATTTGCCCTTTTTTGGCGTGTTGATCATCGTCACAGTGCAACAATTTTTTTTCTAAAATCAGGCGAAAATCAATGCGCACGCTGATGTCATCCATAAAATTCCTTGCTGTGGCCTTATTCACGGAATGGACCCATCTACTCTTGGAACGCATGACCTACTACGGTCACGTGTCTCTGACGTCACGTTCCAAGTACTTCATAATGTGCTTATCAATGACGAAATATAAAGAATAAGAAGAATGCAAAGTACAATTAAAAATGTTAGTATCCCATGAAATAGCTGGAGGAAGACACTAAATCATCCATACTGGCATCTGGCTGTGACATACACATGTCTCATTTAAATTGTATGTTCGGGACAAGTTAAATTGTATCTTTTTTGAGGCAGATGGTGTTACAATAGTGCCGTAAACAGGGGAACCTATGAAAAAGGCTCATGGGAAGTCCGAAAAAGGCAAATGAACTCACCGATACAACTCAGTCCATCCGTGCCGAGGTTGTAGCCCGCGTCACAGCTGCATCTGAAGGACCCGTGGGTGTTGTGGCAGTGCTGGTCACAGCCGCCGTTGTCGGTGGCACACTCATTGGTGTCGGGTGTAGCTGGCCCGATGAACGGAATAGATAAATACTATACATATCGGAAACAAAACCGCACGGAGAGCACTTTCTTTCCTCCCAAGCACGCAGTGTAAGACGATTAATGAATGAGTGAATGAGTATGTTGTGTGTTATCAAAAGAGCTCTGAAGTCTTCTGAATCTGATAATGTAGTCGTCCAAAAGACATTTTAATTGAACTTGTCTCTTTAGATGAACTTTAAAGTGAAATAAATAAATAAAAGAAAGAAATAATGTACTATAATAAATAAAGAAATTTTAAAATGAAATAAATAAATAAACAAATAAAATCATTGGTATCCCATCAATGTTCATTGGTCTAGGTTTTAACACACAAAGAAGGCGTATACCTACCATGGCAAAACGTCCCGTTGATGAGATGCAGACCATCGTTACAGGTGCAGTTGTAGGAACCATGTGTGTTGACGCAGCCGCCGTTTGCATGGTCACACTCGTCTATCATTAGCCAACACTCATCAATGTCTGACAGGGGTAAAACAGTTAACATTCACTTATTAAGGCCACACGTATATATTGACACGTTGAATCAGTGGTAAGGTATCATCGATGTGCCATAAATAAGCGAAGGAAGAAAATGCAGTATTTATTGTGTTATTTAAGTCAACAATAATGAAAGATTTTGAATTAAAAGAACGTAAATGGTGATCTCTCACCGGCCATGATAGGGCCATGATTATCTGTAAATTTGCATTTTGTGAAGTCTACATTGCATTTGTACGACGGCTGTGTGCATGGACCTTGTTTCTTAGCTGTTTAGCCACAGCCGTTGTCATCAAGCACAGTCATTTGAAAATGACTGTGCTTGATGACAACTGCTGTGGCTTACTTTTGCATAACTAGACAATTACAAAATGCACCCGAAGTTATGGGACTTCCGAAGTTACAGCACCTTTCGTTAGATATAGAGGTGTGGAGTTTTCTGAAAGAAAGCGTGACTCTAAGGTCAAATTTCCACCAGAAAGAAACCGTTGAGCAGCCAATAGCGATCGACGTTGGTCACTGAGGTCATTGAAATGCCTTTGGTAGACCTTGGAGCTCAACGGTCAACTGTCTTGCCTCTGTTTTGATTTTTTCCAATATGGCGCTTCCATTTGTCTGATAGGTAAAGCAGAGTATATAACTTCTGCTTACGCAAATGTGTAATAAATATTAAGAATTGTCTTCACATTACCCTGGTCACAGTTCTGTCCTTCCCAACCTTCGTCGCACTCACAGACGTTGGTATCCACACAGAGTCCGTTATTACACGGGAAGTAGCAGTCAGCTGCAGATTGAAACGACACAATTCATTACCTCTGCCAAGAACTTCATGTTTTCGTTGACGTTTGTGGATGGGATTGTGAAGAGCATAACTCGAGAAAGTGGCACATGGGTCTTTTTGATTGTGGACCGCCTAGCGACTTTCTATGGTACTGCAGCGGAACTTCCAGTTTTCATTATCTCATGTTTTGAATTCGCTGTGGTATCTATTTTCGGTAGTAGATGTAGTAGCTTAGGCGATAGTTGACATAATGAGATGTAGGTTATGCAAATCATGATTAATTGTCATGTTTGTTGTATTCCATGATATGACTTTCAAACATGTAACATATGTACAATGTAACTTAGAGGACATAGAGAAATATTTTTAGACAATTGGTGACCTAATTTGCATATTTAATGGATAAATGCTACTAAAACATGATCGTAAATGACGAGAATTGTATCACTGTAGCGTGTGAAAGCTGTGTAGATCATTAGATCTTATTCTGTACCTTGGCATGTGTCACCGATCTGATTCCATCCCAAACAGCACTCGTAGGCCGTGAAGTATTCCGTGCCATAGACGGTGATGAGGCCACGGCGGTACCTGCGATGTAAATGAGTTTTAAACCATGTTTTGGACAGCCATACAATCTAAGGCATGTAAGTCTATTAATACTGTGGAAGGGTAATTTTTCGTGCAACGGGTTTCTGACAGGCAAATTTCAGGCAAAACATTTCAGGGTTTTATGTTAAACTAAACATGCTTTCTAAAACTAATAACATGTAATTTTATGTAATTTTTATCATTAGAATTAATAATCCATGCTTATTTGATGACATCATTGGTCGAAATCTAAGATGGTGAACCATATCATAAGCTCACGTGTAACCAGTTTTCCCCTAAACTTTAATCACTACTTAAAGTTCTTCACTACTTCATATTTTTTACCAAAAAAGCCCGGTCTGAATAGTGTTAAACTCCTAACATTATAACGCAAATACCTATAACTTAAAACAAATGAATATTCACCACTTACTGTCTACTAATCCTTACCTTGGCCTCATACCGAATACCTCCTTCAGGTAGTCCCAAACCCCAGGGGCGGATTCTCGACGTCTTCGGTTGTCTACTTGCCACGACACCTGGCGAGTTGCGACAAAAGTACAGACGCTGCCTGGCGGCCTTAAGAGACAGATAGGCGTATTAGAATTTACAACGTAGCGTCAATAATTAACTCGGGACTTGTTTTTTCTGCCAGCGCCGTACAAAAGGGTTGTAAAATGGTGTAATTACGGGTGGTTATGAAATGTCAACAGCTAATAGCTAGGGGTATACAATAACTGTACATTTCTGATAGCAAACAACTTTTATAGCACGGGAGTTCATTATGCAAACATCACACAAATCGACAGAGAATTGTTACCATCTTTACGTGCCGTTGGCAGTGATATGACTAGTCCATAAAATTGTCTGGCAGACTTTTGGTCAACATTGTAAAGATATCACTGTACATAAAAGTCAACACTTTTGTAATATAGGGCTGACGGCACCATTGCGCGTTGCACAGCAAAGCAAAGCACATTAACGACATTTCCCTGAATCTGTTCCCAAACACTTGCCGACCAGGTTCGGCTGACGCTCGGGAGAACTCTGACAAGATTTAGGCCATGCCTACCTTGCTATACAAATTAAATTTGAGTTACATTTGATCCATAAACACGACCCAAACACTGCTGACTTACTCCTAGAAGGCTGGCAGGTGTTTTGCTGACTTACGGTAGAAAACCAGCCAACTATATATGCTCGAACCTCCCGAACGACCCACGAAAACAATTCTAGTCCCTTGTTATTATCTTTGAAAATCCTTAATTTTCTTTGGTCCAGTCTGAATACCTTTGGGCTAGAAGGAACAGGTAGGGTTTAAACTTCCATTCTTTGGCCAAGTTTTGTTTATTTGAACAGTTTAGTTGGGGTAATGGCAGATCTGAGTGGTTATGTCTTGCATGGCCAAAGCGGATGGATACGTACTAAACGGAGGTCAAAAGTACGTTTTTTTTTTACTGTTGTCAGCTGTTTTGAGAGTTTGAACTGTTCAATCACTGTACATGTTTTCTTTGTATATTTGGAAGGCAGACTCGATTGAAATGTGGCCATGGGAGAGTACTTTTCTGAGGCCTTGTTTCAGTGTATTTAACTATAGCCTTTAATGGCCAAATATAATGGTGGTATCTGCCCTATAGTCCTTGTACAAGAGTAATTTATATTCAATTCTGTGTGGTAATATCTTTACAACGTTTACCAAAAGTCTGCCAGACAATTATACAGACTATTCGTATCAGTGGGCCAACGGCCAATAAAGATTAAAAAAGTCTCGCATCCAGCCATATCACAATATTACTAGTGATATTTCTTGTATTTGTGACAGAGGCGGCTTCAGACGGATCCGAATGGGATCCGCAGAATAAAAAATTGGGATCCTTGGGTTTCAGAATGATTGGATCCCCAAAAATCCCAAACACGGGATTTTCCGCGGATAAGAATTGGTTTTTACGGCCCTGTCACACTTCTGCGTATCCCTAGGCCCTACTCAGTATAGGTTGTGCGTTGACATTTTTGCCATACAAAGTAGTACGTACAAGACGAGCAAATTTTTATTGCTTTGACACACATATCTAGCTCATAAGTAACGAATCCAGCGCATCAATTACGTGCGAGGTATGTATTTTTTCTGTATGTACTATTTGTCTGCTGCAATGCATGCAATGCGCATGCCGAGCACTCCACTTACACCGACCGCTTGCCTGACGCACTGTCGACGATTGTATTTCAAGGGTATTCCCAGCATGTTCCCGATTGAATAAAAACCCGACTGCTTCCCGCTGTTTTCATTACCTAGCTGCGTGCAGATTCTATAGTGTGAACACTGACCTCTAGTCATCACGGGCGCCCAAAACGTCATATTCATCCAAAATATCGAGTGTACACTGGGTGAGGGTACGTACGGGTCTACATGTCTGTTTACGTCAGACATAGATAGACAGGTGCTTTACTCGCCGTTATTCGTAGCTGGCACACTCCAAGTCCACGTTAAGCGCTGACACTAACTTCACAGTAAATTATTCATTAAGCGTAATGGTCGCTTTAATTCTACGTACATAACAAGTTATTTGTTGTCCAGAATTCATCGTTGTTTTTTTTTTAAGATAAAACTTTATTTCACACTTTCAAATGGTACCGTCAGAATACAAATATAAACAATCTGTCCAGTTCTGCAGCTGTACATGTGATTCAGCATTTGACAATGTTTTTTCAATCTTAAATTTTTCTAGTCATTCTTTGACAAATATGCTAAAAGAATCTATTCTATTGTAGTATTTTTCATCCTTGTATAATACCTAAGTTTTGAAAATTACATGTAGTGCTATGGCTATAGTATGGTTAGCAATTTTAGACATATATAAATTTTTCGAAATCCCAAGTATACATGTTTTAAAATCTATCGTATCAATGCCAATTATATTACTTAACAAACGTTTTACTTTTTCCCAGAAGCTGTGTTTTCTTTTACATTTAAAGAACATAATATGTTCGTCATCTTCTATTATCAAACATATCTTACACAAAGGTGAATTTATTAATTTCTACTTAAAAAGATTCTTGTTATTTGGGAGTATTCTGTGAAGAAGTTTGAATATAAAATTTGATAGTTTTCTTTCTGTTGTGAGGTTGACCGTTCTGTCTTTCCACAAGATTTGAAAGACTGCTGGGTCCATATGAAATTTATTTGCACAAAATATTTTCACCTGTGGTTTGTGAATTTTGTCAGAAATTATCATTTTACAAAGATATTTACATGTATATTTGGTAAAATCCAGGTTTGTCACCGTAGCTAGATCTAATCTTGACTCGTGTGATCTTTTTAACAACAATAGCCAGCTTTTGGGAATAGCATTTTTTATCATGTACGTTTCACTTAACCAATTAGTATGGTCTTGTAATTTGTTAAGTATATAATTTTCATTTATACAGAGGTTTTCGTCTAGCAAGTCACTTATGTATATAATGTTTGAGCTTATCCATTTTTTGAAGAACAATGATCCTGTTTTTTTCCGTCCTTGTGCATGTACAATAAATCTTGATCCCCATATTATGTGGCTTTTAACCTCATGTACAGTCTCAGGTTCTGACACATCTCCTCCCCCTGCCTTGTGCTAAACTAAAATAACATGTCGATAAAATAGTGGTATGTTCTCCATGTTTGGACTGTTGGATCTGTTTCTAAAGTGCGTTTTTAGAATTAGGAAATTTTCTCCAAACATGTTAAGGAATTCATCGTTAAAAAGATCTGACTAAATTTTCCTAGCATCCTGTCCGACGAACCTGCCCCTTGTAGAAGACCTTTGCCTGTGATTCTATAAAAATTCTCACTACATTCCAGATATTTGTGTCCATTCTTCCGGCTAGCCCGGATGTTTTGAGAATGCTATTAAAAAAAAAACTTTCGAGGTGAATTCGAAGTGGAGAAATATCAAAGGACAAAGTGCTGCAGAGGACTGCATTCTGAATATTCCTACAGCATTCCAACAGCGTTTGAAACATTCTGATCGAATTCAAGAGAGAACTGAAATGTGCCTGAGTATTTGGAATACACCCCGAATTTTGAAGACTGCACTTTGAATAGCCAGGAGTATGCAATAAATTTTCATTCAGACGACATTCCGACTCATTCCACTTCTAATGTGAAGGGGACATAACCAGGGTTTCCCGAATGTAGCGTGATTTTGTCAAATCTTCATTCCGCCTGGTTCTGCTTCACTCCTACTAATTCGGAATAAGTGTGACGGGGCCTTTTGGATATGTAAGAATGCCATTTCTGCAAACGCTGCGAATCACGAGTATCTGTGTATTGCGTTACGGATCTGTGTGGGATCCGTCATTTTGCGGATTCCTGCCGAATGGTGTTGTATCCACCAGGAAGTTGAAAATTGGGATCCGTGGGTGGATGAAAAGTGGAAGGTGAGTTGTATAGTATATGTATGTAAGTAATTTCCTAGGAGTAACAAATGAAGTTTAGATATTGTAAGTAAGTTGAATTTAGGAACGTACGTGGTCGCAAACGTCAACGATAAGCTATCTTGTGAGGCGTGTCGGCCCCAAAATCATGGAACGGACTACTTTCTCTCCCGGAAGGAAAATATAATAAACTGCCTCGAACTCTCGACGTGACGTTATACGGCTTGGTACGAAAACTTTTATACGAATAACTCTGCTTGTAAATGACTCCCCGTCACACAGTGCGGCCGAAGTTTCGGCGAGCTCAAATTAACAATTCCTGTAGTAATACTCCCGATGCTCTCTCGACCATCTCGCGATTTTTAGGGATCAGCCGATGTTCGTAGGTTGCCGAACCCCGTCCAATTTTTTATAGGGTAGATTAACGGACAAAAAATACGCTAGATAATTTTATAACCCCTAAGATACAGTAATAAAGAAAATAAGCAACTTAGCATAAAAAAAACAATTATTCTTAACATACTGTCAGAACGACTGTTGAGTATACTGCTATCCCAGTGCCAAAAGTATTGTTTAAAGTTAATGTGAACCGGACCCGATTCATGAAGAAAACTTCACGGTCAACTTCAAGAACGACCTAGGAAAAATATCGCACTCACCCACGAAGGTTGCCGACAGCTATGCCGGCCAAACTCAGGAGAAACACGGCACAGCAGAGGCGTACTGCCGCCATGACGGCGGTTAGGCTGAAACTGCCGCCAGAGCTGCGCACGTTCAACATGTATGGCATGCTTTATTGCCAAGGTTGCCTGTAATCCTTCAATGTTGACGTTTTCACAACTTTAGGTCTTTACCGCCAAAGAGATTTTATTGGGCCAATAAAAATTTAGTATCTACTTGTTTTGTTCTTGTCGCGTTGGTGACTAAAAGAAGTAGATATTACATCTTTATTGGCGTCCTGTCGGCTACAAGTCCTCTTCCGGGTACAAACTTGGGTTAAGTTCCTGGAGCTGGAGACACTGTAAAACCCCTGTCACACATTCACGAATTTGGCCTCCCGAACACTAGCCGAACGCTAACCACCCCACGGCCCCCAACCATGGTTAGGAGTAGGTCGGCGCAAAGTCGGCTGGGTCGGCTGGTGTTCGGCGTATTCGGCTATTATTCGGCTACGCCAGCCGAATTAAAAAAAAAAAAATTAAATTAGGAGTTTGGTCGGAAGGTTCGACCATGGTTGGCTGGTATTCGGCTGTAAGTCAGCAGAACACCAGCCAACCATTCGGTAGTAAGTCAGCAGTGTTTATTTGATGCGTGCTCGGGGGTCAAATTTAACTCAAATTTAACTGAAATTCGTTTCGATTCGTATCGAAAGGTAGGCGTGGCCTAAATCTGCTAAGACTGCTACAGAAATTCCTGACCATAGCCATGATGTCCAGAACACAGGATTGCGCTGCATTACCTAGGAATGTCGACAGAGGGTCCAAAATGTAATCATTTTCAGTTTTGTCACAACTTACAACACACAAGCCGTTTTTTAGTTTAATTTATTGATGACGAACACACACAAACACACAAACACTGCCTAAAATATACCCCCCCCCCATTTTCGTGGAGGTAATCATAACTGTTTTAAAAGTAGCGCCAATTCTCTTTTATTCATGTTCATTTTATTACCTTCGCCAAGAAGGTTATGTTTTCGGTAGAGTTAGTGTGTGTGTCCTTCCATCTGTCTGTGAACAGGATAACTCGAGAAGGCTTCAATGTATTGTCTTGATATTTGGTAACACTGCCATTGGGATGAAAATATGATCAAGTGATGTAATTCATACAAATGAGGATCTTATTTGCACAATTAGGGGGAAATCTACAATTCGTCAGTCATAAAGGGTAACCTTATTTGGCGAAGGTATGAGGTCGTGGAACTCTAGTTGTTTTCTATACCTTTATTGTTCTTAATGTACACTTGCACTTAGCTTTCGAGCATAGATTTGCAATAAAGTTGGCCAGTTTCTGGCCTAGGCAGGTAGACAATATTAATGATCAGCACAGAAGCCTTTTTGGGGGACAAAAGAACCGGTTCGACTTGTTATAATTAGTGCTGCGAGCACTGATCTGGTGTACACAGGTGAGTTTATTTTACTAACACCTGTCACAAACCAAACCAGCAGAACAACAACAAGGTACGTGCCAACTTTAACCAGTTGAAGACAGTTTTCTAAACGGTAGAAAAGTTCTAGGTTTACATATCAAACGTTGCATGGCATTGAATCCCTAAGTATGTAAAAATCCCGCGCCGAAAAGCAAGCGTCCTAGAGTGCAAGATTTGGTTCTGTTTTGGTACACAGGTAGGTGAGTTGGTTTTGCGAACACCTGCCACAAACAATACATACAGCAGACCAATAACAAAGTACGTACCGGGTTTAACCAGTTGCGGACTGTTTTATAAACGGTACAAAAGTTCTAGTCTCCAGCAGACTAACAACGTGGGTTCAAAAACAGTAAAATGTAGCCAAATAAAGAGAATAATTAGCGAGGGGAGTATATCCACCACAGAGTTCATTTGCCCGCGCAGTTTTCACAGGCCTTCCAAGGGGAATTGAAACCCTAATGGTATACCCACTCCACTGGCCAGTCAGAACCTATTTTTGCTGAATTCTAGTACCACCCTAACCCCCTTTAAAGATGCCAGGTGGAGGCTAGAAAAGTTCTAGGCTTAGATATCAAACGTTGCAGGGCATGGAATTCCTAAGTGTGTGAAAATTCCCCCAAGGGCAAGCGTCCTAGTGTGCAAGATTTGGTTCTGAGTTTGTCTGACAATGTGCCCCTTTTTTGTCAGATAACGTGATACAAGCTGTACTAACAAAATTTTCTTTGCGTTTTAGTTGGAATACTGAAATATATATCATGGGAGATATTTTTGTTGAAACAAAAACAGATGTCAGACTGCAAGACTTGCAAATCATGCCCCTAGGGAGAAACGACAACATTTGGGCGTCACATAAGGACAAATAAGGACACATGAGAGTTCTTTTAGCCTCGTTCGCAGGCTTCTTGGAGTGGCGGGTTTTTTTTACACGGGTTAAAAGTTCTCTAATGCGGCAGAGGGAGTTACTAGTATGCCGTGGAAAGAGTTATGCCCCTTCAACAACCGGGCGATATACATGTAGCTCTCTCCGCGGATACAGTTCTTCCAACGAATAAGTGCCCCCCCCCCCCCCTCCGAAAAGAAACCGCCGCTCTAGCCGCTCGTAGAAGTAAACGCCGTGGCATACTATACCTAGGTTCTTATTCTATTTTAGTATTCTATTTTAGATCAAAGAGAACAGATTGTTTAACTCATCACAGTAGTGCTTCGCCATATACATGTAACACATCAATGAGCAGACTCGTGCGCTGTAAAGTTATAACATTATTTGTATTCTGAGATTCACAAAGTGTCAATGTCCTCAGTAAAAATATATATGGGTACGCTGTATCTGGCATAGAAAGGACATGTAAATGCTAAATAATGTTAGCTATTAGTAAAAACCTAGATCTAGACAACATTAAGTTGGATGATTTGACCTAGAATCCGTTGATGCATGATTTGACCTAGATTTTCCAAAAACAATAGTCTAATTGTTTTTTTTCCGGCTGCAGTAGGCCGGACACAAGCACGATGGGAAACAACTGTTCATCAACAAGCGCCACCTGTCATATCAAGACGGACAAGGCAGCGGGCGGGTGGGTATCTTTATACCTTTGCCACAGCATAGTGAAGAAGCTGACAGAAACAACCCATGGTTTTAACCCTAAACAGTACACCTGGGGTCCGCGCGGACCCCAGCACTATATATTCTGTAATATTTTTTTTTGTTTCTAAAGATTTTTTTCTGAAATTTCAGGTAATTGTCACCCTCAAAGTTGTGCCTCAACCCAGTGCAGAAAATTCCGTTTCCCCCATTTTTTAATAATTTTGTATGTGATTTTCTTTTGGGGTCCGCGCGGACCCCAGCCGGCTCTCGATCGTAATAGATACACTGGCGTTCTTATACTTTACTTTTCTTCTTATACTTTACTTTATTTTCAGGCTTTTATGATAAGTGACACATGCTTTCTAACATTAATAACATTTTATATAGTTTAATGTGATTTTTATTAATAATTTATGCTAATTTGACGACGCCATTGGTCAAAACCAAGATCCAAGATGGCGGATAATTAAATATGTATGACGTCATTGTATGACATCACTGGTGTTGCTAAGGGCAACATAAGCTTTAGCAGACCTTATCATTTTATCATAAACACTTTTTGTTAAAGTTGCGTTGTATACCATTAAGTTTTAAGAGAATAACCTATTTATAACGATTTTAGCCATTAAAATCATATGAATGACGTCATAATGACGTCATACTACGTCATAACGACATCAAAATTGTTGTATTGATTAATTTTTACTGATACACCATCTTCTGAAAATTTGGTGGCCATACGATATACCGTTCCCGAGTTATGAGGGGGACAATAAGCCCCCTCCCACAGTCCCACGAACCTCCAAAGCTTTAAAAACTTTAAAAAACGGGTATTTCTTGATTCCTTCTTTTCTTCACCAAAAAATTGGAAAAGGTAAAAATGTATGATTTTTGTACGTAATGTGGACTCAGAGGTTCACACATCGATTCAGCAAAACAATTGAGCTGGTAGCATACTGATAATTTCTGAAAATTAGCAAAAAACTGTTTTGGGGTCCGTGCGGACCCCAGGTGGACAGATTAATCAGTCCGGGAAGGTGTACTGTTGAGGGTTAAAGGATGACAAAAAAAAGATAGAAGATGAAAGACAGAAGCGGAATTGTTCCGAACGAACATGCCTCTTGGCTGTCTGAAGAAATGAAAACAAGGGTTACCCCGATACACCCGGGGTCTCAGGATTATGTTACTTGCCTGACAAGTAGAGAAGTAGTATACTACGTACCTGACGGGGCCCCTGTTTCCAATTTTTCATTTTAGTTTTATTTTATTGTTTTTTATTTACATATATTTAATGAGTATTGGGCAGGAAGCACAGTTGCTTATATGACGCCTTCTACTCAAAAACACAAATATAAAAACAAGAGTAAAACATAATGACAAAATACATACATAATTGCAAAGTGGGTAAAGGAGAATGAGTACAAACAAGACAAGTTGGTGATCTATCAATTACAGGAATCTACCTGTGCAGTAAATAAAGGTTTGAACTATGTCGAATCAAGGAGGTTAGAGGTTTCCAATTGTGGCCTTAGCATAAAGCGACGTATTTCTGACTTTTCAGCCCCATTTTCGTCGTTATGGAGGACATTGCCGGCAATCGGACGGAAGCCATCAAACTCTCCATATTGAAAAACAGCGTTACGCCAAGCGTCATTCAACTGCGAGAACAGGTATGCGTTGTAACGGAAGCCTTTTTGTCTTGGTAGGTAACAGCATCAAGATTTTAACTTGAAAGTCTACGTCGTCGTCTAAATAGCTTTGACTCACCTGTGATGTAACGTTTTGTAACCTTTACCAGGCTTCAGAGGCGGCTGGAAAAAGTAGAAATTGACCAAATAGACAGATAACATGCCAGGGGAGTTAGTATAACGTATACGTATCCGTAAAGTCTCTTGTGAATAAGGTCACGTGTCTGTAAACGTAACTCTCGCGAGATTACGTTCGGAAGTGGTCGGTCATTTGTTATCCTGATGAAGGCGACAGTGGTCGTTGAAAATTTTATACCTCTGTACTCTCTGTGTTGAAATAAAATTCAACATTGTAGTATGATTACTACCAACGCAGATGAACTTCAAGGATAGTTCAATTGATGTTGTATTGTGCTCTAATTGTATCTATTTTATTTGGTAATGATAGTGCCTTAGTAGTAGTAGTAGTAGTAGTAGTAGTAGTAGGCATCCTTCCATCTCGAGAGATGATGGTATCACTCTAAGTCTGGTGTATTGTGTATTGTGCTCTAATTGTATTTATTTTATTTGGTAATGATAGTGCCTTACTGATTTTGATAGTGTAAATCATACCTCATTTCAGTAAGAAATATGGATATTTACGGGCTGTTCCCTTGCGTTTAGATTAAAGAAATGGAGATTTGGAGCGAAGGGAGAGGCGACATTTATGTCAATACTGTCACGATTTCTTCTCTTTCGGATGTGGACTTGTATACCTTCCAAGTACAAAGGTTAGTTCGTGACATTTCTACAATTCTTATAAATACATGTACATCTTCTTTTTACGTCGGTGAAGGTTAGACATCCAGGTGATAAGGTACGCCAAAAAACAGTTACTCAAGCAACTGAATATGATTTTGGAAAATCATTTTTTGGAAAATTATTTTTTGGAAAATTTTCCAAAATCATATCCAGTTGTTTGAGTAACTGTTTTTTGGCGCATCTTCTTTTTGCATGTACTCACATGTGTTCGAGATCTCTGTTCCGCATGTTGGCAAACGAAAACGAACAAAAGGGTAAAGATCTGGGACAACTACAATTTCAACAAACTCCACAAGTTACAACAATAACTTAGCAAGTCAACAATTCAATAACGCAGTTTTTTTAACGTTGATTTGTCCACCTCGGTTTCTGTACAACTGACGATGCCGTCCACATTACATATTTCTGTCACCGGTGTGTTGTTGTGTCGTGATTTTTTTGTTCAGCGGCACTATTTATATAAGTCATTTCGCTTGAGTGCGGTACCATTGTGTAATGTATGGTTTAAATGTGGGAGAATAGTGCCCCCGGCGGAATTTTGGTGAATTGCACCACCTGGAACGTTATCTCTCGGCATGCACCGGGACCCAGAACCCGTCAGACGAAGACCAGACAATAATTTTGATAATAGAAAAAAAAAAACAAGATTCTAAAGGGCACAGTCCTCCTTAAAGTAATTATGGTGTTTGCGGTGTGGCTAAGGTGTTTGATATACCCTCGTTAACTAGTTGCCGACTTGCCAAATTTCAGACAAAACCATGAAAAGGATCTTGATTCGTAGACACAGATGCAGACAAAAACAAGTTGATCAAAGTCTGAAAGTATCATTTAAATAATGAAAAATATTATAAGCAAAGAAGCTTTTGCTTTTAAATTATGTAAACTAACCATAGTACTCATTTATGCTGAGGTCACATTTCCAAACCGGGGCCCATCCGGGCTGTTAAGGAAAAATCAACAATTTATAGCAAGTATACACGCAAATAGTTCCCATCATGAATTTTTCAGCTTTTTTGTGCTTTGTTGTCTTTTATATCATACTTTTTGTTCCTTAAGACAGCCCGGCCGGACCCCGGTTTGGAAATGTGACCTCAGCATTAGGAGGTCACTGAACTCCTTTATGCTGAGGTCACATTTCCAAACCGGGGTCCGGCCGGGCAGTCTTTTAGAACGAAAAGTATGATATAAAAGACAACGAAGCACAAAAACGTTGATACAATTACTAATGGGAAGTATTTGCGTGTATTCTTGATACAAATTGTTGACTTTTCGTTAATCGAAACAGCCAGGCTGGCCCCGGTTTGGAAATGTGACCTCAGCATTACAGAGTAAAAAAAAAAAAAACGCTAGTCTTGTTTCGTTCGTCCACTAGGTGGTTGAAGCCTGGTGCGGGACACAGACTCTTTATCCCTCCCCACGACTGCTGCCTGCCGCAGACCGACCCCCACCCGGCACAACGAAAACGGGAACTCAACGACAAAAAGAAGGACTTCCAAATGACAACACTGGCTGACGGGTGTCCCGTACAAGTACTTGATTGATTGATTGATTGATTGATTGATTGATTGGTTGGTTGATTGATTGATTGATTGATTGATTGACTGATTGATTGATTGATTGATTGATTGATTGATAACGTAATTGCAAATTCATTCACCAACCTGATGAAATCATTCACGGATGTTTAATTTTCTGTCTAATTGTTTTTTTTTTCATCATAGGTTGCTGGTTCACCAAAACAGACAATGTGGGCAAAAGAATACAAGGTATTATGGGTACAGATCTAAGAACAATACACCAAAACAGCGTGGGCACAAAGATTGCCCCCCTCCCCCCTTCATTCTCGTTAGTTAACTGTAGTTTGTTACTTAGAGTGATGTTAAAAAAGTCAAAGTTCCTTCCCGCACCTATATATGGTGCATAGGGCGGCGCCCATCTCCGTTTCTGTAGCCCTTGGGCCTCACAGTTGTGCAGTCACTACAGCAGGGGGCTTGTCCACTGGTAGTGGTGTGTGTTTAACTCCCATACTCTTTCCCACATGCTGAGTGCTAAGCAGAGAAAGCAGTATGCACCATTTTTAAAGTCTTTGGTATGGCTCGGCCGGGGATCGAACTCACGGCCTACCGAATGCAAGGCGAACAATCTACCCACTTGGCCATTGCACCGGTCTTAGAGTGATGAAAGCTTATTTATTTATCAATATTCGTCTTTTCTCGTGCCTGTAGAAAACATACAGCAACATCCGAAACCGTTGCAAGAGCGACGAACTTCTCCTTTTGATGACAAGGAGAGGACCGGTCAAGGAACTGAGCAACCTTTCAGACTTGTACAAACTTGGTTTCCAAGTCCCACAGGTATGTGTCAACTAAATCTCGGCAGGATATTAAAACGTATAAAAAGAAACATTCCAATTACAAATGTACCCCAAGCATTGTGAATAAATAGTAAAGATATTAGTGAAAAAAGAAAGAGCTCAACGTCTAACGTAAACCTCAAGCTCAACCTAAAAAGCCTAATCCTTTACGCCACGAAACATCACAGTGTTCAACGTGGACGGAGCGTGCTAATAATATACTTGAAGTGCGCCGTTCCCCGATATTTTTTTCTACAACTATCGTACAGTGGAACTCGCTGCCACCAAGTACAGTAGGGGTATCGTCATTAGATAGTTTTAAACATTGTTTAGAGTTAGACGTTCAAAGGTTAGCTGTAACAGGTCGTTCGGTGCAATGTTGCCAGCTGTCGCCGCGCCGCGTGCCTGCGAAGCTGGTGTGTTACGCCAAAGGGCAGTTATACCGGCTATACAGATACAGATATGGCATCGACCGCTTCAAACGATAATGACCGTATATGAGACAAAAATTTGTGTCGATGATACCTGTCTAGCCTCGCTGAAAATCCGAAGATTCTTTTTCTTTTTTTATTCCAACATTTCATGACAAGACATGGTGACGGCAAACTGAAGTTTTTTCAACTTACTTTATGCCGCCACCAACACAGGGGACAAATACAGGACAGGACAATGCTCATTTTCACCTGAGCTAAGTGAGGAAAGTCGTTTAAAGTGCCTTTCCCAAGGGCACAAGGTCGGTGGCATGGCAGGACTCGAACCCGGGACCTCTTGGTTCTGAGTCGAGCGCTCTGCCGTTGCGCCACACGACCCCACAATACGAAGATTCAAATGGTAAAAATGACCGCGCCATTTAGTTTTAACGAAATGAAATTGATATTTACCTCAGGGTATGGAGAACTGGTGGTTCGATAAGGTTTTCGGACAGCAGAGGCTTCAGGGTTTGGTTCCTAACCTCATCAAACTGTGCAAGGAAATCCCAGCAAGGTACGCTTTCCGTGAATAGTTTCATCAGGTTGGTAAGTCACTGAATAAAGAGACTCTTTCTACACAACCAGATGTTTTATTCAGCCGACGTTTCGGTGACCGTCTGTCACCTTCCTCAGGGCAATTCTGACTGGCTCACATTGCACTGCACCGTACCTGTTCTAAATCGGCAACTACTTTGTATATATCCAACTTCTGTACCTTTGGGAATGCATTGTAAATACAGTTCCGTAAACAGTGCAGGCGTACTTCTAGATATGTAAGTACGTTTAAGAACGCATCAATAGCAGCGACACCTATGCTGCAGTGCAATGTGAACCAGTCAGAATTGCCCTGAAGAAGGTGACAGACGGTCACCGAAACGTCGGCTGAATAAAACACCTGGTTGTGTAGAAAGAGTCTCTTTATTCAAGGTACGCTTTATAAAATGAAGAACACAATCTCTATTACATATAGATATACATCAAGTGATAACCGCCATATTAATTTTAAAGACCTACCTAGTATATGTGCCTTTTTGGACTAAAACAGTGGCTTTATCGTACAAGTAGTTTCTTTCTCTCAAACTTCTCCTTTGACGAACTAATATTAATGATTTTTAACGTTGTTGTTGTTTGTTTGTTTGTTTTTTGTTGGCGTAAATTTCTGACTCCCTGACATTCTAATAGATTCTATCCTATGGTCCGTTACACCTTTATTTTATAATTTCTGTTTTAATGATCTTTTGATTTCTAGTTTTAACGTCACAGAAGATATGCTGAAACCTATTTTGAAGGACACGTCACTAAAACAGGCGCTTCACGACAAGCGACTGTACCTGACGGACCTGACGATGCTGAAGGGCGTCAAATGCGTTAACGGCAACGTGGTGAGGACCTTGTTTCTTTCGCAAGAGGGCAAGAGAGATTTCATACCCCCTGAAATATTTCATGATTTTGTGATTTTTTTTTCTCTTTCTTTGATCTTGAGAATTTCTCTGTCTACATTTCTGTGAATTTTCTAACTGGCACATGGCCAACTTCCTACTGGGACCTAACTTCCAGTGTCTGACTTTTTGTGGTTGTGGTTAGGGAATCCCCCCCCCCCCCACACACACACCTGCTGTCACTGAACTGTACGGACGCAGAAGCAAACACACACCTGGATTACATTATGTAGCAATTTGGAGGACAGAGTTGGACAGGCTATATATTTATATGAGCTAGAACATCCCCATATGGAGGTAAACATTAATATGTATTTGCTTTACAAATGCTACCTTTAATTTCTAGTTAATGCCTTTGTATTATCTGCAGCTGTGTGCACCAACGGCCTTGTTCTTCGTGGATGACGAGGGAGACCTCATGCCAATAGCCATCCGGCTGTTCCCATACTCACAAAAGGTAAGAAGGGCACATGTCTATATGTTCCATATATACAACACCAAATTGCACATACACAATCTCTAAAAAGTCCAAGTTGTAACTTGTAGGGCTGGATGCCATCGTTGACTCTCTCTGTTAAAGTTTCTTTCTAAGGAGACGTTTGCTATACGTCACTGTGTTATGCTAATTAGTTATGACCTTGTGACGTCAGCCCGGTGACGTCAGTCCGACCACCGACTCGCCATGATGGCCTTCCTGAATCAGGCTACATCCCTGCATGTGTCCTTGGCTACTTAAGCTTAGTGGCGATAGACCAAAGGGATTATTGGCACCGGTGGTATTTAGTATCCACTAAGGTTTTGCTGTTTCCTACTATCTAGAAGTAAGTTTTGGGGACGTAAACATGATTTCTAGTTTCATCTCGCCTCCTTGCCGGGTCAGGTATTCCTTCCTACGGACCCACCGTACACCTGGCTGCTGGCGAAGATGTGGTACAACCTAGCGGAGGCATCCTGGTACCTGGCCTGCGGAAACTTCGGTGATGTCCTTTCTTTTACACCGACACTAGCCTAAGGCCCTTTTCCCACTAGGATAAATTGTACAGATCGAGCCGAATTAGCTTTGATTCAGCTTCGATCCGGCTGGATCCGGCTCGAAGCCGGATCAAAGCGAATCAATTCGGCTCGATCCGGATAATTTTATCCTAGTAGGAATGGAGCCTAGGTGTAGCACGCGAATGAGCGATTTAAACTCATCTTCAAATCTACTTACGCAAAAGTACGGTAACTACGAATTAGAGATTTTAGACCTCTGGGAAGTTTTTGTTTGTTTTCGTGAATGTATTGGAACTGTGGACGTAATTTAATCGAGTATTACACACAGCAGTCCTTCACTTTCTGAATTTATTCACGTTGAAAGTGTACATTTGATTCGTGTTGATAAGAAACCAACAGAAATAACGTAATATTTGGATTTTCAGGATTCTCTCGTTTGGCCATGGAGTCTGTCGCCATGTGTGCTCATCGGAATCTGTCCCAGTCTCACCCAGTCTTCCGTCTCCTGGCGCCGCACTTCAACCAACTCATCCCTGCAAACAGGTCTGGCATCTGGCATTTACATTTGTAGTGCTATCACATTTCCAAACCGAGGCCAGGCCGGGCAGTCCCATGGAACGAAAAGTATGATATATATGAAAGACAACAAAGCACAAAAAAGTTTTTCAAAATTAATAATGGTAACTATTTGCGTATATTCTTGATATACATTGTTGATTTCTTGTTAATTGAAACAGCCCGGTCGACCCAGGTTTGGCAATGTGACCTCAGCATAAGAGGTGTAGTTGTACATGTAGTTGTCGCTAGATTTGAGACCCCGCCACTATAAAGTTTACACATTCAAAGTATGCAAACAAAGAACACGATCACTGTAGGGTAAACCAAGGAGACTAAAAAACAAATTTAAAAAAATAATAAAATCGGTTTGATTTTAACCTCCTTGGGTAAACGATACACATTTCTCCAGTTTAGCAGTCCCTTCCTAAACAGTCATTGACCTGCTACCATGTATCACAGGGAAACGCTGCGCATGCTCCAACCCGGGGAGTGGATGGACCAAACCACTAGGATCGGGAGGGATGGGTTCATCGACATCCTACAAAGAGGGTGAGTCATTTCATTTTTTTTGGGTGGCTGAGCAAGTGTGTGTTTGTGTATCTGTTTGTCCAGACAAATTAGGTTGACAGCACGTATGTGTGGTAAAGATTGACAGGCAGAATGACAGGACGACATATATCTCTTACAATCTGTCAAGGAGCCAGCAGAAATTAGACATGGGGGAATTCAGGAAGCCAAGGGTTAGTCCGGAAGTCCGAAATCGGCAAGTTCTTGATAGGACATTGCATTAGTAATCTATCCGTAGATTCTGGACTTACTAATACAACTTTATCTAAATAACCTGAATTTTTCCCACTATTTTACTGTTCTAGCCAATCGACTTCTTTGATAGACAAACGGCCATCAAGCTATATAGTTTTTCAAATCTAGGTTAATCTAAAAGATATAAGTTTTCTTCACGTGATGCACAGGTTTCATGGGCTCAAGGATGGGATTACATATACATAATGTATATATATTTTTCAAATATTTATACATGTTAAATAGTGTTGTAAAGTCTCTAGCGACAAACTAGTGCGCTTGCTTGAAACACCATGTGAAATTCATGAATTTTGTGTCCTTTTTATACATGTAGGTGGAAAAGCCATTGGAGAATGAACGTGGAAGGGAATTTGCCTTGTGATCTGAAGAGTCGAGAGGTAAGGGCAAGCCAGTAACAAGGACTATACTTCATAGCCTTCAGTCCAATCATTACATCTAAAAATTAGTCTTAAAAAATTATCAATGAAGAATGTTCATTTTTTAAATACTTGAATTCAATTTGATTAAAAAAAACGTTTAGACAGATGATACTCTGTAATCTTCTGTTTCAAATGGAAGACAGGACTGAGCGTTAGATACTTGGCATACGCCTATACCTTTTTGATTCGTTTACCTTCAAAACACATCATGTAGTGATTACTTTGACAACGCGACCGAATCTATTCCAAAACGTTTTTCACTTAATTGTTAGCGTATACAATCACGTCGGCAGAACGTCCTGCGCCTGCGCAAAACTCGGATATTTCACGGTTTTCGTTGGATGTTTGGTCAACGTTGCATCAGCATTTTGCCCGTTGCAGACGATATCTTTTCCGACACAACATTTGAAAACTATAGATGGGATGTCATCCTTAAATACGCGAATATGGCCTTACACGAGACGTCCTGAAGAAGTGCTATACACAATACATTACCAGTTTCGCGCAGGCGCAGTACGTTCTGCCGACGTGCTGACTATTCATGCCGTAAAGAAACATAACGCAATGAGAAATTTTGAAACATTTACAGTCCTCACAAATGGAACAATGAATACTGTGTATTGATAATTTATTTACCAGGTCGAGGACAAAACTGCCCTTCCCTCTTACCACTACCGAGACGACGCCCTCCCCATTTGGCACGCCATCGAGAAATACTCCAGAACTGTGCTGAAAGCCTACTATGGTAAATAAAGGCTTGTTTTGATGATATCTAGTTATGACATAGTTTTTCAGTTTTGGATGTGGTCCGCACCGAAAAAGTGACTGCAATACTTACTGTTAAAGCAAGGTGTCACTGCAGGATAGTGTCAAAGTCGAGTATATTTGTCTTGTGTTAAAGAAACTATTTCCTATAAACTTACAAATATACATTAAAACAATATCTACAACAACTTATTGTATTGGTATGTTAGGAGGTCAAAGTTCATAGAAAGTAACTGACATCGGGAAACATTTTTTTATTTGTTTGTAAATAAATCTTTGTTGTTTACGTAAACTTTAAAGTACAGATTTGTAGCTGATGTGTTACGCAGAAGGGCGGTTATACCGGCTATACAGATACAGATACAGATACAGGTGTACTTTATAGCCTGCTCACCGTAAATAGTTTCATCAGGTTGGAAGATATATAGGGTATAGAATTTTCTTCTTACACAACCAGTAAAGTTCTCACCTGCTTACGTTTCGATGTCTATCAGACACCTTCCTCAGAGCTTCTGACTGGAGTTCTGCAACTCGCCGCTATTTAACGCCAAAGAGTTGGCGCTTTTGCGGCGAGAATGCAATCCCAAACGTAGCTGAGTTTGTATCCCCCCTCGTCCCGGTTCATCACTGGGGTGACTTCCTTATCCAGACTGCTTCTTTAATCCATCGGATTCTCCTGCTGTCCTCTCTATCTATGACCTTGGCCCCCCTCCCAGTCTATCACACAATTGTTTAAGCCTGGTATTTTAAACGATATGTGAATAGTTCATAATTCACTATCTCGATATCTAACGTTCTTTCTCCTCGTAATTTCATCTTCATCTATTCTGTCCTATTTCAGACGCCCCTAACAAAGTCACGGGAGACCACGAGTTAAGGGCCTGGAGAGAGGAGATGATCAAAGCAGTCGCCGATGGCGGTGCGGGAATTAAGGTACATGACGACTCTGTTGAATATTTATGTTTTTTTTATCATTCTACTTTAAAAGTAGGTTGCAGGGACAAAACATTCCAATCAGACGTAGTGTTCACGTACTTAGCGTTTAGTTAGATTCAATTGTCAGAAGACAACAGTCAGTCAGTCA
The DNA here is from genome assembly GCA_013266295.2 of Branchiostoma floridae x Branchiostoma japonicum. Lineage (NCBI taxonomy): Eukaryota > Metazoa > Chordata > Leptocardii > Amphioxiformes > Branchiostomatidae > Branchiostoma > Branchiostoma floridae x Branchiostoma japonicum. The sequence goes on along the minus strand of CM023829.1, from coordinate 14,412,231 downwards.
GTTCATCCTATTAAGGTGACACGACAAAGTGCCTCCACAAGTTTCTCCACCGAGGACAGTTCAACACGCTCTAGTCCTGTGTCCTCTTCGATCACCTTCTTTAGAGTTAGAGAAGGGCGACCACGTCTACGCTTTTCCTCTGGTGACCAGAGGAGAACCAGACCCGCCATTTCCTCGTGGCGCATAATATGTCCTGCGAATGACATCCTACGGCTGATATTTCAACTGTTTGCACCTGTTAGGAAGTCAATAGAAAAACAACAACTTCTTTGTGCCTTCTGTGCTTTAGGGAGTTCCAGGTGATGGTGAATTCAGAACTATTGATGACGTCATTTCCACGGTGACGTCCATCATATTTACCTGCACCGTGTCGCATGCTGTCAGCCTACAGATGTACGACCAGTGCGCTTTCCCGCCAAACTACCCACTCAACCTCACTGGCACTCCTATCACTGACAAGGTATATTCGTCATTACCTTCGAGTGCGGAGGTCTTGTGTGTGCTTTTATCATGTGGCATAGTAGCGAGAAGGGGGTTTGTAACCGCAGATTGACCTTAAGGTCAAGTTGACTGTCAATATTCCCCGCAGGCTGGGAGGAACTAGTCAGACCACACAGTTACTGAGGGTATACCCACTTAGGGTTTGTCACAACTAGCTGTCAGCCTGCAAGGCTCCTGCTAACCCCGTTAAAACTACGTCATGCAGACCATCTCTTCGGTTCTGACAATAAATTCGCAAAAAAACTCAAAAAAAATACTTTAAGAAGGTTTGAAATTTCCGAATTCTTGTTGCATTTCTACTATGCTACAGTTTCAGGCGTCCTTTTGAGCTACATGATCCAAAGTCCAAGTATCTCAGCATAAGAAACAACGATATGTCCTTTAAATTCCTTGCCCGAGTTTTATCATATTCATTACTACATGTAGTATTGTGAATTTCTCTGTTAACACCTGCAAACACACACACGAACACACACACACACACACGAATACACACACACACACACACACACACACACAAAAACAAAACAAAAACACACACACCCAATACCTCAATACATGAGAAAACAAGACGTTTATCCTATTGAGACATCTGACGATCTGTCTCCTCTTTGTTACTCCGTGAAGGAGGCAATTCCTCCTGCAGGAGTATTCGGGTCAGCCGGTTTTTCGTGTTCGCAGCTAAAACTCACGGTTCCCCTTGTTCAATCGGCATGTAATTTTATACGTCGTCTGCAGGCATGCCAGTGATGATGCACGTATATCAATATTTACCGTAGGTGTTTTCGCGGTCAAGATAATATTAAAAAAGCACCCCTACATTTAGGGGCAAATGGGACCGCCCGCGAAAAACCCGTTGTTTTGAATAGCGCGGGGGGGGAGCATCCTTAATGCAGATGCGCGGGGCGGTTTTTAATGCAGACCAGATGCGGACCGTAATGGTTTATGGATGGCCGGAATTGTGAAATGTGTTCGCACGTAAAAGTCATGTTTGTGTACGTTGTATTTCTATGAATTTTGGCATGTGGTGTGCCGTTATGTCCGTGTTGATGCACGTGTCTTTGTTTTCACCGTAGCGGTTTTTATATCGAGGTAAATTTGATATTTCAAAATCACCCCTATTTTTATAATCCTGTGGAATAGGCCGTAGGTTAAGTAGATATGTGGTAGGCGAGGTTCTCTAAGCAGATATTAGGTGGTTGTTGACTTGTTGTGTATATTCATTTGTGAGTATCTGTTGGGATTGTGACTTATGGTTTGCACCTAAGGTCAGGTCTATTGTCTGGCAAGATGTTAATATCATAGTTGTTCGGTAGAGCTCACACACTGTACTATTTATAGCTTATAATATAGCGACCTGAAATTGGTCGGAGCGCGGAGAATGCGCCAAGATATGTGTTGTTTCCGTGTGCAACTGTGCTAACGTTGCTGTGGTGATCATGTTGTTTTGTTAAGCAGTTGACTTGAGCGGCAAGTGTTAAAATTGTTGACGTGGTTTTAGACTGACCGCCAGTTGCGCAGTTGACTTTGTGTACGTGTCTTTGTTTTTACCGTAGCGGTTATGTGGGACGGTGTTTTCCGTGTGCAACTGTGCTAACCGTTGCTGTTGTAATCATGTTGTTTTGTTAAGCAGTTAACGTTGACTTGAGCGGTACCCGTTTTTTCCGTGTTCGCAGCTAAAACCCACGGTCCCCTTTGTTCAATCGGCATGCAATTTCATACGTCGTCTGCAGGCATGCCAGTGCCAATACCACCTCTCAATCTGCAAATTATAAAATTTCACGGAGAATTGTCGCCTATGGCGTCTTGTTTTCTTTCAGAGTGCTCTGAAACTAAAGGATGTGCTGAAGTGCCTTCCCACAAAGCAGGAGACTTTACGAGTGATGTCTGTGGCGAGATTTCTGAGTTGTAAGGAAACCCCGGGGAATACTCTGGGCGATTTTTACAACACTTACCTGTGCACAGCGGTGGGGAAGGCCGCGGTCAAAAGGCAAGTCCCCCCATTCGTTTATTCACCTACAAATCCAACTGTTGAAATAGAATTCAAACAAGAGTCCGTAGGACACAATCCTCCGTCAAGTAATTCAGGTTTTTGCTGTGTGGCTAAGGTATTTTTAAAATACCCTCTTTAATTACCTATGCCAAATTTCAGACAAATCCATCAAAATGATCTTGATTCGTAGGTGCAAAGACACAGGCACAAACAGAAGCAAGTAGTTCAAAGAAAGTCTCAGCAAAGAAGGCTGTTGTAGCATTTGCTCATAAATTATGTAAACAAGGCTCTGACAGTCAAAAAATAAAAGAAGTTGAGTACTATCTGGCTCTTTGTTTATTCACCAATAAGTAATGGATCTAAACTGACTGCATTGCGCTGCTAGTAGCCTTTCGTTGGTGAGTACTCAAGTTCTCAGAAATGCCATTGATTTGTTATGAAAATTCTTTAGTTATTTTATGATGTGCTTTTTTCGTTCCAGTTTTCGGGAAGACTTAGCCAAGATTTCAGCGAGCAACAAGAAGACGCAGCGGTCCCCACCCTACCCATACCTGGATCCTGCTGTCATCCCGACTTCCTGCTGTTTTTAGGCGCCCTACACACAGTCGCCTACATAAGTAGTATAGCAGGGACGGGACGGTTAATATTTCTGAGGAGGAGCTGAGGAGGTGCAGCGAGGGACAGAGCGTGGGAATTGGGAAGGGGTAGAGCGTGCAATTGAGAGGGGTAGAACGTGGGGATTGAGTCACGAGGTGCTGTATGACGTGGGTAATGATGTAATTTGATTAAGGTAATTATAAGACATTTAGGGTAGTAGTAGGGGGTGTAGGGAATGCTCTTAGGTGCACAAGGAACGGTGACTATTTGAAAATGACGGTTATGTGTATTACTAAACATGTCAGTATACTGTATGGAAGTGCAACAAAAGCGCAAAAACTATTGTAAAAAGGCCCCAGAACTGTTTCCTGAATACCAGAGACGGGAAAATCTAGCCATACGAGTATTGGGAAATGTCTCATAGACCCTTTATTTCATCGACCGTAATTAATAATTGATTTGTATTGTGAGTTGGTCTTAGGAAGTCAAAGGTCAAGGTAAAACGTGAGCCTCCTGGTGGCTGACCTTGGTATTGCAGCAGAACGTCTGGTTTTCGTATCTTTCGTAGCTATGGACATGTTATGGTCTTGATTGATAGAAGATAGCTATTTTTTTTACAGAAACAATTCGTGTGGATTTGGCCCCTCTAGCAGCTTGTACTGGAACTGCAGGGAAGTTTCTAGTGAAATCTTTCAATGCGGATAAGTCAAAAAGGAGAGACGGGTTTTCTAGAATTTTGGCATTTAGGTAGAGATGTAAATAATGAGATGCGAATAAGGCAAATGAGGACTTAATTTACATAATGAATGAGGAAATTCTATAATTCAAATATTAAAATAAACTTTCATACATGTAACGTATGTAATCTATGGCAGATGGAACATACTAACAGATACTAATAATGCAAATAAAGACCTAATTTGAATAATAAATGATGATGAGAATTTCGTACTTATCTCGTGTAAGAACATTACTATACATAAATTTTGTTAAAGTGGATTTTTTTCAATGATTAATGATAAACTGTTGAAATGAAATCTTCCCAAAGGATAGGACTTTTATATATAAAATTTATACATTTAGAGTTGAGAAAACAATAAATTAAAATAGATTATTCTAATGTAAACTAACCCTAACCCTTTCCATAACCAATTAGACAATTAAAAAAGGGAAACATTTACAAAAACTCGAAACGTTTCATGGATTTACGAGGTCTCCAATTTCTAATAAAAATGAAACTTTGACCCCAAAAAACGTATTCCGCTTTATCAACTTTTTACGTCATTTATCCTATGTATAGTCTGTGTAACGCAAACACTTCTGTCCGCACCTGTAACTGGCCCCTCCCCGCAAAGTGGCGGTTGGCTATATTGGGGCGGGCGTATTTAAGCACGATTTAATCAGGATATTCATCCTATTTATTTTTGTCTGGTGATCTTATACAATAAGATAACATGATAGTAACAATGGTATAGAGACGAATCATAAAAATATATATCATGTATATGGTGAGTTTATGTAACATGAACATTACACAATTCACGGCCACCTGTTCGAAAGCCAGTTAATAAAACGGTAAAGGCAACCTTTACTTTGTTCTTGACCTTATGGAGAATGGTCACATTGATGACGCATGTACATTTTGAAATATGAGTGGTATACATAGCCTGCTTCGTCTATTGCGCACCAAGCAATAAGATTTGGTTCTAAAATAACTTCCTCGCTTCAGGTGACCGATGCTTCGCTGCACGGATTCAGATATTTAAGCATTTTTTTAAATATGATTAAGAAGTCTTTAAGTTGCAGTCGTAAATGCCACAATTGAAAACCAATCTTTACAGCCTCTTTAGGAATAACGTAAAGTCAGCTTAAACATGTACGTATCTTTACTTGATCTTTAAGGTCGCTTTATACATTAAAGATAAAGCATTGATTTCCACCATATAGCTTTCAGGTCACCGTCATAGACTAGGGTAGCGGTCTCTTCATCTCCAAGAAGATCTTTTGGTGGCTGCAAGACAGAATCAAAATTGGCCAGGCAGTATCCATTTACCATTTGCCACCCTAAGCATAGAAAAATTGCTAAGTACAAAAAAGATAGCCCGATAAAAACGCCTAAAACACGTCAAAAATCAGCCGAAGGCTAAACCTCTGCTTGGAAAGTTTTGTTTTCTAGTTCAACAGGATTTCGCTCTGCAGGCCTTTTACCATGTGTTTCTATGTGACAGTAATTAAGACGTCGCACGTAATGCATTATTGCATCAGCAAGCTAAACAAAGAACAGGAAATACGTCATATTGAGTCTACAAACCACCAGCCTGTTTTTGACCGCTGTGATTGGCGATCAGTGGTTAAGTGCTATTCTGCTAATAATACAGAAGCTCTGACGCACTCGCTGCCTGCTTGTTTGCTGTAGATATTACATATAAGAGAGGAAATTGCAGGGAAACTGTAGGAAAACAGATGGTAGTGGAGACAAGAGGGAGAGATCCGAAAACAAGGTTGGTAGGTGGCTGCGAGTTTGGGGTAAAAGAAACTACAAGGGAATGGATTTTTTTTCATTCGTGGGTAGCGCAATGTTTTTTTCCTTCACTATTCCGTGCCCGTACCACGGTACTTTATTTTCTACATTGTGTTAACATTGAATTTCTCAAAGTACGTTCATATTCGAAGTAAAGAGCAACCATGTTTCCCCACGTAAGTGCCATATTTGTATTTGCAATTGCATACTTAGCAAATCGTATTAATTGATTAATATAACAACAGGTTATGTTTCCAAGCTTATGATCTAATGTAATGTCGTGCATTGCTAATGATAGGTCGGCTTCATTTTCAATATCATGTTTATCCTTCTAACCATAATGGTTAAACAATCGTACAGAGTATTTTTTCTAATACAATTATGAAAATACAGTATTCTATCTTTGTACATGATACATATGTTGTTCCATATGAAAATTGCCATGGCGCTTTTGATATGTCATCTATTGTTTCCGTTGGCCTAATTATAACCTCATATCTCGTTTTCGACAACTTGGAAAGCTGTGACTATATCTGCAACTTATTGAATACTGAGCTTCGGTCCAAATTTACTTTTAACTAAATTACTAAATTGGATCGTCGGTGAAGGTTAGACATCCAGGTGATAAGATACGCCAAAAAACAGTTACTCAAACAACTGGATATGATTTTGGAAACGGTCAGACGTTTCAGTTAGCACCCACTACCTTTCGTCAGTGACTATTGATTGATATGCATATCAATCAATAGTTTGTGCTTATAAACCTGCAATTCTCCTGCAGTCTCTTAGTGTCACTGACGAAAGGTAGTGGATGCTACCTGAAATGTCTGACCGTTTCCAAAATCATATCCAGTTGCTTGTCAATGAGTAACTGTTTTTGGCGTACTAAATTGGATCTTTCATTACATTAAGTTTACCTTTTTTTTCTGTAAGAACTTATAGAACAACGCATTGATGTTAAAGAGAGTAGGGAAGCACTAAAGCTTCAACCGTATAACAGATGCAACTAAGCTTTTTGGCGACGTCTCAGGGAGGAGCCAAATGGTACAGTATTGTGTGTGATTCGCAAGAATTCTAGGAATTGTACAGGCATTCTGTCCACAGGAATGGAATGTCTACAGGCAAGTCTCTGACCTACATCTATGCCCACATTCCTGGAAACATCTGGGACCCTGGGAAGACCTCTCTGCCCCGGATGCCCTATTTTCTGTGACCCCGGGGCTTGTTCACTATACACTCAGGGGGGGAGTGCACTGTATCTGTATAGGTACCAAGTCTTCCTGAAAATCATGAAATGATGGCAGGGCCGCAGTGCCATGCAAACAATAACCCTAACAGCAACCACCGTCGCCATGGCAATGTATGTTTTCATTGCCAGTCTTGTTAAAAATTGTATTGAAAATTACTCTGTGATGTTCAATACAGATCAGCCATAGTGGCATTAATGTTGACTCAAGTAGAAGGAAAGCGTTTGTCCAAATAAATCTTAATGGAAAGCCCCAAGTATCTCTTGATCTCGGTATATTTTCTTACCCGTAGGCCGTAGCACTGCCTAATGATATTACATTGGGCAAATTGGGCTGTTTCATCTGTTTGATCTATTTTGAATGTATTCTTTCCTTTTTATTCAGAAGATCATAGGATTCCAAGACGTGTTTTTGACTCCTGCGTCGTTTGCAGCACTGGTTGGTGTAAAAATGGAAAGCGACAGCTGCAGTAACAACACAAGCTCACCTCAAGACGAACCTCTCCTTACCTTCAGCATTGTCTTTAAAATCCTCCTCTGCGTCATCGGGTTGCTAGGCAACGGGCTCGTCATGTACATCGTCATGAGATACCCCAAACTGCACAACGCGCCCAACTTGTACATCCTGAACCTATCCCTCGCACAGTTCATGTACTACGTCCGGGCGGTTATGCAGGTTTCGTACATGGTGATCGGACCCTGGACCTTCGGTGTGGCGATGTGCAAGGTCTACCGTTTTGTGTGGGCGGTCAGTATTTTCGCGGGATCGGCGTTCCTCACCATCCTCAGCGTCGAACGTCACCAGGCGGTGGTCAATCCCGTCCCGAGTTGGCTGGACCACTTGACACACGAACGGAAGGTAGCGTTTCGGAACGCATGCATCGTCTGGGGTGTCGTCGCGTTCCTTTGCGTTCCCCATCTCGTCTTTGCCAACGTAACGCCCATTCCATGCGTCCTTGGCTGCTACTATACCTCCGTCGGGTCTCTGGACGCTCACACTTTCAATACGATTCGCTTATTCTATTCCATTGGATTGGGCTTCGTTGTCCCGCTCATAATCATGGTCCCACACTACGTACTCCTCGTCGTAAAGCTCCGAGAGGTGCAAACAGGAAGACAAGGCGGGAACGGGAACGCTTTCGGCCGCGTCTCCAAACTCGTCCTGGTCCTGGTCACGGTGTTCGTCGCGTTCAACCTTCCCGGCCACGTGGTGAACATTCTTACAAGCGAGTTCGACGACAACGGCAGCGTGAACTTGAGCACGTCGGTCGAGTGGTTCATCTACGCCTTACAAGACGTCTCGCCATGTCTTAATCCCGTCCTCTGTGCCGTCGTGGCCGAGAACTTCCGTTCCGCGATCTACAAGACGCTGTGCACCTGGCCCTGTTGTCCGAAGAAGCTTCAACGCCGTAAGTAAAGCCCCTGTTACAGATTCAGAACCCCCTCCCCCTAACACCAGCCAACCAAAGTAAGGATAGCCTAAATCTGGTCAGACTGCTATCGAACTTAATTCAACCAAGGTTGGCTGAAATTCGGGAGCAGTCTGACCAGATTTAGGCCACGCTTACCTTTTGATGTGAATCGAATCAAATCTAAATTAAATTTGAGTCAAATTTGACTGCCAACCACGCTCCGTCCTACTCCCGTTCACCAGCCAATCATAGCGGAACCTCCCGTCCACACCCGGATGTTTTAAAACATTCGGCTGGCGCAGCTGAACAGTACTAGTACCAGACCTCGCCAGCTACCAGCCAACTATAGCTGACCTTGCTCCCGACCTATACTACTCCTAACAACGGTTGGGAGAAGTTCGGCTAGCTGTGTTCGGGAGGCAAAATTTCAAATGTTCCTTCATTGTTTTTTTTTTCTCTGGGCTGCCTTTTATAGCAGGATACTGACATCCCGTACTCTACTGTTGTCATTTTCAGGAAGCGTTGCTGCAAGTACACCCAGGGACAGCGAGCCAAGAGCGCCACCTGCCGTTTCCCATGAAACTATATTGTGAATTTGCTTTGGAATATCTTCCATTCTATCAGGCCACCACCAAAAATACACTCTAGTACAGGCCCTACAGGGAAGAAATCTGACATGTAATATATTATGCCTTTGTGGAGGTTTTCTGCAAGAGCTATATTAAGTTGATGCAATAAGGCACCGAGAAAGAAGTTACATGTATCATGTTACTTTCGTTACCTTCGTCGAGAAGGTTATGTTGTTTTATGTTCGGTATAACATAATAGGGTTGTTGATTTTTATGTTTACCAAAGAAAAACATACTGTTTTTGCTACGTTTCTTCTTTCTCCTCTTCTCCAAACAGCGACCTCTGACCTGGTCAATGACCTGAACCAGACTGTCTGTATAAGGGGAAGTTTAATCGACATTGGGTGTTCTCAAGTTGCTAACTACAGTCATTACGATACTAAGATAAACCTTTCCTTCGTGCTGCCCACTGTTTTTTGCTGTCAACTGTTCTTCTCCTTAGGCAACAGCAGTGAACAGCGACCTTAGGAGCGGCAAAAACTACTGAATATGGTACTCAGGCTACATGAATATGCAATAAAGATTATCATTATTATCCTAATTACTCTTCTGTTACGTTGTACATGTGTATATATCTAAAGAATATCCTATGTTTGCATGAGACGTGGACGAAATATTGATCGGGTTATCCTGACATTTTCTTCGGTAAAAACTCGGCAGTTTCCGTCAGGGACTCGGCTGTTCGGATGTCAGCTCCATGACGTCACCTAGGTCGGCGTCGTCGTACAACTTAGCAGAGTTCTTTCTCTCTCGGAACGTTGGATTGCTGAATCTGGTCGTGGTTGACTTGTACAGAGGGTTCACCGACTACAGAATAGTCAAATAGACAATGTTACAATGTTAAATGAATAACATATAACTAGAAAGGTAAAATTTGCAAAGCAAATGCATAATGTTTACCTTCGCATATGGTCTGCTCTGTTAATTCTTACCCAAACCAAGGAGGTTAACCTCCTTGCTCAAACACATACATATATGTGGTCATATATAGATCCCTCTTGCTATAAAATTGCAACATGATGTAACCCAAAACCAGTTACCGTGGTAACAGACAGTCTGGTTCAGGTCATTGACCAGGTCAAGGGTCACTGTTTGGAGAAGAGGAGGAGGAAGAGGAGGAAGAAGAAGAAACGTAGCAAAAACAATATGTTTTCGACATCGAGGATGATATGATTTCCCATGATTTCCCATTATAAAGGCCCTGTCACACATATCCGAATATGGCCTCCCGATCATTGCCAAGGATGTCGAGGACAAGTTCGGGGGAACGTTTTGAATGTGTGAAAGAGCCTTAAAGTCCAGTGTATTTAAATTTGGACAGGACTACGAGGATAAAAGATTGAATACAATAATAACAGGTTGCAAATCAATGTACGATATGGAGAACATATATGCCATTAGCAACTGGTTCGTGTACTACACTAACCTGCAATACAATCGCTCTGGTACCTATCGTGGCGGAATGCGTTTGCCGCGAAAGACCATTTTGATGATATTGATGTAGTATAAATTAACTTCTTCAACTCACAGAATTGAATTTAGCCGCCTGGTGTTCCCGTTCGAATCGCTGATACTCCACCCTGTCGTATAGGTAGATGAGCATGCGCCACAGGACCAGGAGCGCTAGACCAATTAGAACGATGCCTCCGATCACGCTAAGGACGATGGGAAGGACAGGCACCGGCCCTGGGCACTCTGAAACCGCCATGTTGGAAGTAAAATTTAGTACCGTTCTCCCGGCAAAACACACATTTTCTGATATAAATATCCTTAAGATTCCAATACTGTCATGAAGGTCATGAAACAGATCATCTTTGCCATTTAATTTTACAAAAGAAAGTTACCCTTAGTTTTCTTGACAGTGACCGCAAGCTCGTTGTTCTGACCTCTGCCATAGGTGAAAGTGACGATGCAGTCATCATCGTCATGGAAACGACATGTCTCTGCGCTGGTCAAGATATCGTCTGCAGAAATGTAAAATAAATTTTAAACAATAGCGCAAAATTTGACATACAAGTACAAGTACAAGGAGAGCTTTTATAAATAACAATGGATTATGTGAGGTTTAAGTAATGTGGCATCGCCAAATGTATGATTTATTGTAGTGGTGTCAAAAGTATAGCGTGTCAACAAAGTTTATATTTCTGTCTTCGGGGGAGCCAGATAGTTACCATGACTATTCAAACATGTAACTTAGAACAACAGGAAGATTGACAGACATTGAGTATGCAAATGAAGACCTAATTTGCATAATCAATTAGAAAAGCTATAATATTACACTGGTAAATGCCGGAAATTGCATACGTACGGAATTTAGAAGTTAAATGAAGGTGAACATCTTCAAACATAACTTATGCGAATCAGGAAACTAAAAAAGGCTATTCTAGCATTTCATCATCAATTATGTAGATAACTTAAACGTCATTTGCATAATTGATGAGGAAATGCTAGAATAGCCTACTTTGTTAAGATAGTATGTCATTGGACATCTCCTGTTATTTTCCAGGTTTGTTTAGCCCGAAGCTGGCGTTTCTGTGTGCCTTTAAGTTACCTGATAAAGATTTGACTATTGTGACGTTGAGTGGACATCGTTCTGAACATTGTTCAGACGTCAGCTGGCCCGTGTGGAAAACCAGACACTGGACACATGCCTTTTTAGCTTCACAGTTTCCCGGGCAGGTCTGTAAATAACAAAGACAAATGCGAAACATATTCGGCAGTGAAACAAGCCTCCAGAGGGAGCTAAGGTGTCTATGTTTATGTATGTAAGGGTCTCCGATCTGGTAGAATCGGGGATTCTAGCGGGAAAGATCCCGAGAATCTTTAAATTTTGGGATCTATTTATCTGAATAGTCAAATTCTTTTATTCACAATCATTTGTTTTACGGGGTCATGTAAAACATACGTTGTGAATAAAAGAACTTTACTATTCAATCAGTTACCAACCTGATGAAATTGTTTATGTATCTATCTAATCTACCTACCTATCTATCTATCTATGTATCTATGTATCTATGTATCTATCTATCTATCTATCTATCTATGTACTATGTATGTATGTATGTATGTATCTATCTATCTATGTATGTATCTATCTATCTATCTATGTATCTATGTATCTATCTATCTATCTATCTATGTATGTATGTATGTATGTATGTATGTATGTATGTATCTATCTATGTATCTATGTATGTATCTATCTATCTATGTATCTATGTATCTATGTATCTATGTATCTATGTACCTAATAGTATGTATCTATCTATCTATCTATCTATCTAATGGTATCTATCTATCTATGTATCTATGTATCTATGTATCTATCTATCTATCAATCTATCTATCTATCTATCTAGTATCTATCTATCTATCTATCTATCTATCTATCTATCTATCTATCTATCTATCTAGTATTTATCTATCTATCTCAAAACTAACAAGAAGGGCTCATATCATATACTGGCACACTCACTGGGCAGCTGTCGCACCTGTCCCCACCGTACGGACCGTCCGGGTTACAAACACACTTTCCACACACACACGTCCCCTGGTCGTTACATATACTCTGGAAAAGAAATAACGAAATGATTTTTATGGCGTATATGGTAAGATGGGGAACACGTAACTCCTTGATTTTTTCTTTTTGTAACGTCCTAGCGGAATAATTGTATCAGAAGAAGTTTAGTGCCAGCAAAAGTAAAGCCAAATCTTTTTTTTTTACTTTGTGAATGAGGTCAGTAACCTCGATCCGATAGGAGTGTTGTAGTTAGTTTTGTGAGGGCCTGCATGGGGGGGGGGGGGTAGTGATTGCGAATTACGCAAAGTTTTCGCCGCCGATTACGAATTACGTCAAATTCTCAGAGCTGGGTACGCCTTTACGCTTTGCGGCTAATGTACTATAATATTTTTACGAATTACGTTGATTTTGGGGGCGGCTGCCTACGGATTACGAAGACTAAAAAGGCCTGATTACGCCTTACAAAAAAGGGCATGCAGGTCTCCTTTTTCCGTACGTTTGCAGCTATAACTCACGAACCCTTAAGCTTTGCTGCATTCGTATGTAGTTTGCTAAGTTGATATTACTTAGAATAACTAAATGTTTTTGTCTGTGTCTGTGTCTTCGCACCTACAAATCAAGATCTTCTAGATGGATTTGTCTGAAATTTGGCATGTCGACAGTCAAAGAGGGTATCAAACTTTTGCCACACCACAAACAGCATAATTACTTCACGGAGGACTGTGTCCTACGGACTCTCTTATTTTCTTTTAGCATGCGTACTCTGGGAGGCATTTGCTCTGAATGCAACACGTACGCCAACAGGGATGTCTTATGAGACAGCGACCAATACTTGTTGTCTATGTGCCACAGCTCGTCTAAATCGTAATAATCAGCAGTTAGGCGTTGCTACATATACATTGTGAAGATTGAAACTTTTGCTACTAAATATCGTGGAGGTCTGATATGAATTCTATGTCTATAGCTAATGTTTTAATGGGGAAAAATATGCAGCTATGTTTCCAGTTGTTTCAAAAAGAGAGAAGAAACGGTTATTAGCAGTAGGTGATAAATAGTATACAGCTGAAATTTAAGACTTTTAGTACTTAGCAGTAGAATGTAGCATTTCAGTGTTCAATACTCCTTGTTGTACATCCTCTAGACCACACTTGGTCACTTGTGCATTTAGCCCATCTGGGCAGGAATATGCAATAAAGATTCATTCAATGAAAAATTAGGTTCATGTCGTAACTGTCAAATTATGACCCACCCCGTCCACCATGCAGGTGTCAGTCCTGGAGGAACACTGGCAGGCGTTGCCTTGCCAACCGGACACGCATGCGCACTGACCGCATTGACAAACGCCATGATCTGGTCCTGAAGGGGAAGAGAAAAATTATTTCACTACAAAAAGACTTAATAAGAATGATGAAAACTTTTATATTTTTCCCTCCCCCCCCAAAAAAAACAAACAAGCAAACAAAAGGATGAACAGTGATAGAACTCAAACCTCTTTTCTGTAAAGGCGAACATCCCTCAATGAACAAACATACTCAAGCTCTACAAGCAGAGGTTTGGGTTCTGTGCTTATTTTTGGCGTGTTTTTCGGCATTTTTTATCGGGCTTTCTTTTCTGCACTGGTATCTTTTTTATGCCAACTCAACAAAAAAAGATATAGTGCAAAAAAGAAAGCCCGATACAAAAGCCTAAAAACACGCCAAAAATAAGCCTAAATCCAAACCTATGCTTGGAGAGTAACATACTCATTACACGGATGCAGGAATAGTGTCACTTTCTAGTACTGTTTCCCTTTGTCCATTTTTGTTATAAAGCCTGATCATTTCCGAATGCAGAGCATTGTGGACATTTTTTTTTTCTGTGACAACAAGAGCTCAAACAACCATAATGGCGCTAGTGAAATAGTTCAAGTTGGCTGTAAATATATCACAACGTCAAAGGCTAAAACAGCACGTCAGCAGAACGTACTGCACCTGCGCGAAACCCGTAATGTATTGTGCATAGCACTTCGGCAGAACGTCTCATATAAAGTTGTATTAGAGCATATAAGGTTGACAGCCTGTCTGCAGTTTTCAGATGTCGTATAGGAAAGGATATATATCGTCTGCAACAGGCAAAATTTTGATGCAACGTTGACCAAACATCCAACGAAAAACGTGAAAAATCAGGGTTTTGCGCAGGCGCAGTACGTTCTGCCGACGTGCTGGCTAAAACAGGCCTCACCTCCGCAGAGTTGTCCGTTGAATCTGTCACATGAGAAGTTGTCGCATCCACAAAACGGTCCTGTGTACCTGTCCCTACACTTACACCGTCCACACATGCAGGTGCCGCGCCCGGAACACTCCATGTCCGAGCCCGGAGCCACGCACAGGGTTGTGGGGGAACTCACGGCGTCCTCGGCACTGCACTGACACTGCTGCCCGTACCTATGCAAATACATCATAAACTTAAACTTAAACATAAACTTCCTATTCATATCATGACACATATTGCATTCCAAAAAGTGGTCCATAACACGTTTCGGAAAAACGCGAAGTGGAATGTCTGTTGCCTTCCAAAACGTGGTTGCATTCCAAAACATGTTTTAGAATAACACGTGTTGGAATGCAAAAGCACATTCACTCAGCTGAGAAGGGGGGGGGGGGCAGACTTCAAGTAATCCATTACTGGAGTCACCTGTTCCCGGCACATACACTGGGCTGTGAGGAACCACTTTGCAAAGCTCTTAGCAACGCTCTTTCACACAGCCGAAACGAGGGTGCCACAGACTTCCTGGCACTTTTTCTGCCGTGGTCATGTGTCGGTATGGCCTTAGCTAAAGCCTAAAAAAGCAGTTTTCTTTTCTTAGTCTAGTAAGACCAAAAGAATAAACTACTAGTAAAATCTTCTGTTCAACTTGCAATTGTAATTTGCATGCCAAAGGCATGTATAGGGCCGAGTTGAATATGTAGCTACTTTAAAGTTTGCCATAGAGATGGATATCATTGTCATGATCACGCCCGGCAACAAAACAGTATACATTTTTTTATATAAAAAGCTGTATTTTTTTTTTCAAACTGTCAATCTGACCTCACCTGTTGGAGTGACACATGCAGACGCCGCATTCGAGCGTGCCGTTTCCCGACGTGCAGTGTGGACTGGCTGGCTGCTGAGGGATAAAGAGGGGCATTGCATGTGAGTAAAAAAAAGGCACATTTAAAGATCATCAGCTCCCTTTCTGCATGCTACCATTATGACTGTGACGATCCGTGTAGGAACTGTAAAGACTTCGAATACGTAAAAACTATATATATAACCGTGTTATATGTGTAACAATTAGTCATAGTACCCAAGCAATAGCCTCTACCAGGCGTCAGAGGCTAGTGCTAGAGTAGACATTGGCCAGAAATAGATAACATGTCAGGGGAGTTGGTCCGCTAGAGACGGACAGTTCAGACGTACAGTTCAGAGCGGCGCGTCATTCATTACATTAACGCAGTGTGGCTTTACTTACAGATTTAGCCTCGCAGCCGCACTTGCACAGGAAGTCCACATTCACGGTTAACTCGCCGAAGCCGACTGGAACGAGACTGAACTGAGCCGTTTTGTCGTCCTTTGGGCATCCGGTGGCGGTCAAGGTCACATTAAACTCCACCTGATGACGTGCGCAAAACAGTTAACACATTGGCACAGGGTGACAAAGTAGATATAATCTTATAAGAAATACAACATTTCCAAAGTGTGGGGGCTAAGATTGTTTCAGGTACTTTTTTCACTGCAAGAATGACGGGGTCAAGGACAATGTCAGTAAAATACAGCTAATAAAGTGTGTTCTATGGTACCCAGAACCGTGCCTATCTAGTTCTATGCCTGAGTGCGTTAGGGTTAGGATCAGGCACGGTTCTGGATAGTGTCCGCACATCCATGAACGTAGATCTGCCCCAGGCACGGTTCTGGACATGCGTTTGACTATCCATAACTGTGCCTGAGCAGGGTGCAGGATACAACAATTTCCCGGTATAAATATAGCAAGAAATGCGAGGTACCGTGTCGCCAACGGTGAGATTAGAGCAACGAGCGCCCCCTAGCGTGACCTGCCCGTCCTTGCAGATAGACGTGACGTTGACCAGAAGTCCAGAGGGCGGGTTGACAACCTGCAGCCTTACTTCGGACCGCAGTTTCTGAAATTCGAATTGGACAATACGATAATGTTCAGTACTCTGATATTTGTAATACATCTATGATATGATGTCAAGAACCCTGAACTGTGATAGCAGTGCTGTCGATAGCATTTGGAACAAAAAGCACCTTATTGTGAGAGAACAGCAGAATGTTGTGGCCTGTACTTCAGCAAATTGTGACATCCGTAAAGATAAAAAGGGTTGAATAAAAAGTAACAAATCGTGTTTAAATCGTACTGTATGTGATACGATTTTAGATAAACCGTATATGACTGATACAGGCGTATCTAACGTAGTACCCTGTACATCGGACTGATATATGGATATACGCCTATCCTGTATCGCCTATCATATGAATACCGCCACCGCGTATTGATACGTGCACCCCTATCTTGTATATGACCCATGCAGATACAGCTACCCCGTATATAACTGATACGGATATACCATGTACGCTTCTTGCACGAGCTCTACAATGTTGGACGAATCGCTTTCCAGAGTCGCCATGATCGAACTGGGCAGTACTTGGGAGAGTCGCTAGGGGGCAGGGAAAAGAGGTCAGTGACTTTTCAACTGTGGGGAAGACGTACGTAACTACGAAACAACAAAATCAACGCTCAACTTGACAGAAATTTTAGCTAAGTGAATTGCACGGTGTATGACAAAACATTTCTATCGTTAACGTTGTATAGGTGTGATGACAACGCCTTCTTACAACGACGCAAAAACAACAAAAAGGTGATCATATTATGAGTTTATCAGAACACACAGTATAGTAACAAACACTCTGTAGGTATTGAACGAATACATTGTAGATGTAGCACACGCATGGTGATTAGGCCAGGTAGCTTTTAGATAACTTTCTAACGTTCTTTTTTTTTATCACAGATATTACGCTTGTAAGCTTTTGTTACCTCTGTTAATGCATATCTGTATTGTACCCGTTATTTTTTTATATTGCTAAATGTTTACTGTCCAGTAACGAGGGCTAGCCCTTCATAATTGCCTCCGGCTAGTTGGGCAGTCCTGACTGTAGATCACCCTACACAGTCTAATAAGTCAAATCAAATCAAACAAACTAACACATAGCATGAAAGTTCATCTGTGTTGGTACAAGTCATTATAAAATAAAACTTTACATCTAACACTCGAATGAACTGGGGCCCGTCTACTCTTGGAACGTGACGTCAGAGACACGTGACCGTAGTAGTGGCTCATATACGTCCCAGATAACTTGTGTCGCCCCCCGTCTCTGTTCAGGGCAGGTCTGTACGCTCTCATGTAGACCGCCTCCTTCACTCCTCTTGCAAAGAAGTCTGGTTCAGAATCGGGGATTTTGACCCCTTCTAAAGAAACGGTCATGTGTCTCTGACGTCACGTTCCAACTGAGTAGACGGGCCGGGTCCATTCCCTGAACAAGGTTGACGGAGTCAGTCCCAATTCATTCCAATGTTGGATATAAAGTTTAGTCTTTTTTTCATACAAACTAACACATGTTGTCTTACCTGGTACGTCGGCAGGACGTGCGGTTTATACCTGACGTCAGGACGTCTGTCTTCAGCTATGGCGAAGATAGTCTGGATGTTCTTCTGCTTTAAGAGGTTCGCCAGCTGCCCAATAGATGGGTAGTCCTTCGTAAAGAAAAACATGTGGTATTAACAAACATTTTGGTAACTTTATAAAGTTGCATTTCTGTTGATTTATATAATTACACATATATACATATATATCATACAGAGTAATTACTTACTGTATGGTGCTATCACATAGGGTTGGTGTGTACACTTGTGTATCAAATGATATTATTTTCACCTTGAATTTTTACCTTACCCGGTCAACAGATATACTTTTGTGCAATGACAACGTTCCATGTTTGTCGTGTGCGGGAGGAATATTTCTTTCAAAATAAAAGTCTACAGGAAACATCATTGGTCTCCTCAACGTTACATACGTTACGTTTTTACCTTTTTATTTTGTTAAATGATAATGATTTTGTTGTGGAACATATATGAGAGAAACAACTTTTATCTCTGCTCAAATTTGTTCTTCCTGGTGCACTTGAACTCTGACCTGGTTGTTAGACTCCAAGTATTCCCCAGTGCCCGGATGTAGATGACACTGCTCGTCGTTCGGAGGAAAGATGGCCGCCAGTTTTCCGTCTCCCGCCATTTTGGACAGAGCGTCTGTTGGATATACTACAAGTCGGGTGGCTCCTTCCCGCCATCCTATTTGTTCCTGGATGCAAGGGGGTGGTGGAGTGTCTTTTTAATAGTCAAGGAATGGTCAAGAGAAATTGATCACTATATTAAAGGAAAGCAACAGAGAATATGGAATTCATTATTTTCCAGTAGTCTACACATTAACAACTTTATATATTCAATTTTTACAGTAGTCCGCCAAATAATTACCCTGTGCACGCGTTTGAACTTCGTGCTCTCCTAGCTCGCCCGTCGCGATGGCAATGATTAATGCTTTGCTCTGACGTAACCGTTCCGAACCCGCTTATTTGCATATTAGCAGTGCCACTGGGAGATCACTGGATTGTGATATGTAAATAAGCGAGTTCGGAACGGTGACGTCAGAGCAAAGCATTAATCATTGCCATCGCGGCGGGCGAGCTAGGAGAGCGCGAAGTTCAAACGCGTGCACAGGGTAATTATTTGGCGGACTAATGTAAAAATTGAAATATATCAACTTTTCAATGTGTAGACTACTGGAAAATAATGAATTTAATATTCTCTGTTGCTTTCCTTTAATCACAGCAAGCGACGGGTACAGCCTTGCAAGAACATGAACTACTCACATCACATGTGGCCACTTGCATAAGCGCGTCGAACCCTCCTTCGGGGAAGTCTCTGTTGACGGCGACCGCCTCTCTATTGAGCGTGTCCGTGAATTCGGAGATATTGGTCGTGAGTGGGAGGGCGTTTCTGAAGCTGAATACTCGAGCACAGGGTACGTTGTACAGCTCACAGACAGTGTCGATACTGAAAGAATATTTAATCAAAATTTTAACTTTCAATTTGACACAAGGTAGCAAATCATTGAAATGTTATTCTTTTGGAATAGTTTTTTTTCATCTTGTTTATTATTTAGTCTGATATTCATTTTATTACATTAAGAAAGTAGAGTTCGGCAACCTCATATCTCTATGACTTACAATTTGACGAACAAAATACATGGTTTATTTGTTTGTTTGTTTGTTTGTTTATTTGAGTTTACCACAAGTGCATTGTTAATATACAAGTGGAAGGGAGGACAAAACAGTTGCATAGACACCTTTCATGGTGATGGTCAGCTCGAAATAACACGTTACCAGTATGAAATTTCTATCATTTACTAGTAAGAAAATGTGGCATTTTCGTATCAATTATACATATCAAGCCCTTATTTTGTATTTAATACCTGTTTGTGTTTTTTTTTACCTGTCATAAGTTGGCTTTGTTACTTGTTTTGAAGTTCTGTTATTGAAAACACTGAAATTGTAGAATTTTCTCATTGAATATGCAAATCAAGTGTCATCTGTTCAAGCTTCTACGTTCCCAATATCGTGGAAACCCGTTGTATCTTTCTCTAGCTATTCTCTTTCATAGATTTTAACAGAAACGCCCTTGCAGTTCCATAACAAGTTGCTAGGGGAGTAAGAAAAAGCCGAGTAAGAAATAGCCACATGTATCTACCACCCCCAAATCGTGACCATACCGTGTCCAGAACACGAGATATCAAAATCGGAAGTTCTGCTCAATACCTAGGAAAGCCGATAGGGTGCCCAAAATCCAACCATGTCAGTCTACCAACACACTAAATATAAAACCAACCCATCTAGCCGTTCTTGAGCTATCTAAGTGGCACACACACACACACACACACAAACATACACACAGACAAATGTTGCCTCCAATTTTCAAGGTGGTAATAAGTACAAGACCAAACATAGACTTGTTAACTCACGTGAAAGGATTGACGTAAGGCAGGACTGTCTTGTCTACATAGAACCCCAGGCCTAACCGGAAGTTGCTGGTGATGGTCTGCATGGTGCTGGCTTCAAGGTCAAAGAAATTTATGAAGGTCATGCATCATCAAAGTAGCAGAGATACACATGCCGTAAATCTTAATTTGCGTGAAGTCCGGTAATTTCGGATATAACAATGTTAGTAAATGAAATTACCGGATTTGGTTTTTATTTACTACTGGCCGATTGTAAAGTTCGGTACTGTTTACAAAGTAAACATTAACCAAACCACGACCTACGGTACAGATGTCGACTCGTATGTTATAAGATAGAATGATTGGCAATGTACTTGTGTTTGCTATGCCCATAAGAGATTTATTTTAGATTGTAATTTTTTAAGTGTAGATGGAATTGATTGTGATAGACGAGGTGCCCTTGTCAAGATCAACACAATTCAGACACATGTCTGCCAGTTGTTTCAATAAAGTTTGAATTTGAATTATCCAACTTTGCTTGTATTTGATACCATTGGTAAATCCAACTTTTCGTGCAGTATAAATTGATTTCTCTTCATTCAGAATGAATAATACCAGTTGGGTGAAAATATCCAAAATTCGTGAAGTTTAGGCATTTTTTTTCTGGCGTGGTGGTGCGATCATACATATATGTGTGCTTTTGTGAAAACCCACCTAATCGGCTCCCCAGTCCTCTGAGCACAATCAAGTCGTCGTACATACTGCTGGACAGGTCCATTAGGTAGTACAGGTCCATAGGGTAGTCCTGCACCTGTCGCACCTGTAGTGTCACCTGTGCGCTCTCACCTGAGGAGATATAGCACCTGTTAGAACATCATGGAGATGCTCACAGTATAGCGCTAATGCTGAGGTCACATTTCTCAACCGGAGCCCGGCCGGGCAGGCTTATGGAACAAAAGGTATGATATAAAAGACAACAAGGCACAAAAAAGGTGAAAAAATCAACAATAATAGCTACTTGGGTATATTCTTGATATAAATTGTTGATTTTTCGTTAATCGAAACAGCCCGGCCGGGCCCCGGTTTGGAAATGTGACCTCAGCATAAGTAAAGGACTGGCCACATTCGTTCTATGATTTTTCTAGCACGTCGGCAGAACGTACTGCACCTGCACGAAACCCGTAATGTATTATGCATAGCACTTCGGCAGAACGTCTCATATAAGGTCGAATTCGCGTATATAAGGTTGACATCCCGTCTGTAGTTTTCAAATGTTGTGTAGAAAAAGATATGGTCTGCAACAGGCAAAATTCTGATGCAACGTTGACAAAAAATCCAGCGAAAATCCAGGTTTTGCGCAGGCGCAGTACGTTCTGCCTACGTGCTGATTTTTCTGTGGTAGAAGTTTAGCGAAGACAGAAGCGAATGTCGTAAAGGATCTACGACAACCTTTTCCGTCTCAACACTGTGAATTTGTACGCACCGTTCCAAGAATATCTTAAATAACTGTCGTAAACATATGCCCTATTCATTCTAAGCTTTGCACGTCGCATTCAGGTAAGTCGCATTTTTCTCTCATCATACTCGATCGTCGAAATCATGTCCATGTACAAGCCTGGCAAGCTAAGATTCTTGTAGTTTAATCAAAAGACGCAAGCTGGCGTCGTGCCAATGTCAGAGGTAAACGGGTCACGATCGGTCTGTCCAGACGCCGCCCGATTCTAGCAGTAAGTCTGCTATAGGATATATTCCAGAGGTAGAAGGGATATCGGATGAAGGGCGCGGAAATACCTCATGCAATTCACGAAGCTTAGTATGAAGAGGGGAATATTGTATGGCGAACGTGACTCAGGCATAATGCTACACGTTATATAAATGGTTGAAATTCACACAAAGCTAAAACAACATTGCAGCCAAATAGTACAATGTAAGAAAGGCTGAATTACGCAGTTTCAGGGAATACACAATTGTACAAAATATCATCAATATTTACAAACATAACAAAACTGAATAACTAGAATATATACAAACAGTAGTCGGGTGATTACACAATAGGGTATAAGTTACAAACCACTGTTCAGGAGTTTTGACAGGTACGGAATGGCACTGTTCCTGTACCTGTCAGATCTTTCAAAAGGTACGCTAAGCTGGAACGTTGTAGAGTTACCTGGTCTTAGCTGCAGGTGAGCTCTTTGGGGTGACACCTGTACGATGTCGTCTGCAGGTATTCCCCTTACGCCTGCTTCTGTTAAGGGCAGGTTCTAAAAAAAAATTACGTAAAGATGAACGGAAAGATTTCGCTTGAAATGCTAGCCTGGTTACCAAATTTATATTAGCTCCCGAGTTTTGTTGGTCCTGTCCGCAAATGTATTGCAAGGTCAAGGATGATATAGTTCAAAATTTAAATAGTATTTACTCAACTCTCTCTCTCTCTCTCTCTCTCTCTCTCTGTATGTGTGTGTGTGTGTGTCTTTTTGTGTGTATGTATGTGTATGTTTATGTGTGTGTATGCCTGTGTATCTCTGTGTGTGTGTATGTGTGTGTGTGTGTGTGTGTGTGTGTGTGTGCGCGTGTGTGTGTGTGTGTGTGTGTGTGTGTGTGTGTGTGTGTGTGTGTGTGTGTGTGTATGTGCGTGTGCGGAGAAGACTAAAGAGACTCGGGAGCTAAAATAGGTTTCTTAACCAGGCTGATGAAATGCACTAACATTGTTAAAGCCTTCAGAATAGTCAATACTATCTGTATTTACTTTTCAAAAGGGCATGCTCGGCTTACAAAACGTATCTCAAGACCCGCATGTATGCTTAGATATACGATTCACGGCATAAGGCTTTTTTTTAAAAACAGATCTTACGTCTCAATCAATAGTTGCTTACCTGTGAAAAGACAGGTCCGTTTCCCTGTGGATTCTCTATGTCGGCCTCATCACACCCACCCGCCTGTAGGTTCGCCACCGTGTTACACCGCGTCTCGGAGTAATCCTGTAGGGGCAGGCCGCTTGGCAAATAAGCCTACCTAGTACCCTACTTATGTCACTTCTTGTCGAGCACAAGATGTATCTACTACCCTTAAAATTTCTAAAATACGAGATATGAAAATCGGAATTTCCTCTGCAGTACCTAGGGCCGCCGTCAGGAGGGGGGGCAAAATCTAATCATTTCTAGCTTTTGTCACACCCTACTAACATTTCCATGACGATATCGACGACTACCAATACACCAAATAGAAAACCAATCCATCTAGCAGTTCTTGAGTTATCTTGAGGACAGACTGACAGACACACAGACGTACAATACTGGAAATACAACCTCCATTTATAATTACCTCCACAGAGCTGAAAATATAACCTCCATTTTTCATGGAAGAGAAGGTGATGAACTGTATTCAGCTTAGTCGTCCAGCCGGCCATGATCACGGCTCTGCTTCTAGCTTAATAAAGTTGGCTTAGTATAAGTCGCGGGCCTGGTAAGACAGAGCCAGCTTATGATTAAGTAGTAAAGAGATTGCATGACCTTCCGATGGCTACATAATGTCCCGTATGTACTTACAACTTGTGCGCACCACCCGCACTGCGGACCTCGCAGCAAGCACTCCGCGCAGTTAGCAGGCGCGTCGAACCAACAGTCGCGGTCTGCAGAAATGGGAATACATGTGACTGTATAATTTGCTTAAAAAGGCACCCAAAGCGATTTCAAGGCAGTAAAACTGGATTTTCAAAGTCAAGTTTCTGGTCATTTTTTTTAATGTAGTATGTTAAATCCCTTCGCTGAGCACATGCACAGCCCCTTCGCTTAGCACAACTTTTGTACCTATGGTCCTTCGTATGAATCAACCCTATCCCATAGCATACTGATATCGGTGAGGTTAAAATACTTTTAACCTCCTTGCTGGGAGGCGAAAATGCGATGTCCCTGACGGAAAACGGTTGCTTGTTTCGTAAGGTAGCCTGGTTGCAGCTATATAATGAAGGCAACAAACATCCGGATATCCCAACTGGAAAATCCGGCCACATCAAATACATCTCCATATCAAATACTGTACAAGGTATATTAAAGGATGTACGATTTACCTGTTTGTGACCTAGCTCCAAGAATCCGGGCCACGAGAAGAACTAGGTGGATAAGTAGCCGATGCATGCTCTTCAATAATGTTCTACTGTCCCGCTCCTAGATAATGGCGAAATGAGGACGAGATATATGTCAAAGATGCATTATGTAACATTAGGACGATACAAAAAGTAAATTATCTGGTCATTTCTTGACAAAGTTAGTTGAATCAATCCTACTCCATTCCAAATAAGTGCCCTTCAGAAAGTGGAGGTGCCGAAATATGACGCCTTGCGAGCGTGTTGAAAAGTTGGAAACATGGCTGTCAGCCATGTTTGTTTACATTCTGGTAGTTTGTGGTGGCACTACAAACTGAATGGGCGTCGTGTGGGCTGTTTTAGCGCCAACCATAAATGTCAGAAATGTGAGGTAATTGCACAAATATGTTGAAAAATGGGAGTAAATTACAATCACACGAAGATTTCTTCAAATAAAATACTAGTATTTCAATGTTACATAATGCCCCTTTAAACTAACCATGATGATTTGTATCCAATAAGGGTAGAACCATATTTTCTTGCACAGTCCTCTCCAGTTGTTGTTGTTATTTTCTAACAGTGTGCATTACATGTATCATGAATACAAATTTGATCAACTTCTGTAAAATTGTTTTCAAAACCGACATATATGATCTTCGAACAAATAATGTCTTTCACATAGTCCCTTATTTTCACCAAGGCATTGAGTGCAAATGATTATAATGAAACTATGCATTGACAAATGGATTGTAGCAGGCCAATCAGAGACAGTCTGGGGTCACGTGGTAAAAACGCGTGGCCCCGGTGCGCGCCATTGGCCACGAGATATCCAAACCAGAAACTCCACTGCAGTACCATTACAAGCCGCCAGGGGGCCAAAATTTAATCATTTCGAGGTCTCATCAAGACCTACCCACCTACTAAATATCAAGATAATCCATCTAAGCCTTCTCAAGTTATGCTGTTCACACACACACACACACACACACACACACACACACACACACATACATAGACACATAGACACACACACATACACACACAAACACACACATAGACACATAGACACATAGACACACAGACACACACAGACACAGACACACACACACATATACACATAGACACACAGACACACACACACACACACACAGAGAGAGAGAGAGAGAGAAAGAGAGAGAGAGAAAGAGAGAGAGACGGCCACGAAAACATAATCTTCTTGGCGAAGGTAACTAGTAATTAGGTGTACAGTTCTATCTGTATCTGTATCTGTATAGCCGGTATAACCGCCCTTCGGCGTAACACACCAGCTTCGCAGGCACGCGGCGCGGCGGCAGCTGACTATATTACACCGAACGACCTGTTACACCTAACCTTTGAACGTCTAACTCTAGACATTGTTTAAAACTATCTAGTGACGATGCCCCTACTGTACTTGGAGGCAGCGAGTTCCACTCTACGATTGTTCTAGGGAAAAATGAGTTTTTGAACACCTCAATCTAGTTCATGGTCACGGCATACTTTGAACTTCCATTCGTTTATTTTCAAACATACAATGCTACTCTAACGCGGACAACGGGAAAAAACTTCATATGTGTCATACAGGAAACTGTATGAATTCCCCGGGAACAAGCTAAAGGTCCTCGGTAGACAATTACGTCACTTACGTTTTTAGAAGCTATATAGGGGTGACGCGCCTAAAAGATTTAAAAAATTAAAATTAGCTAAAGAACTTTAAAAGCCTTTTTGGGGGGGGTTGTTGAATTTTTGGCCTTTTTATGGTGGATTGTACAGTGTAGGGTTCTGAGTAATTGTTATTGCCAAAAAAATGGAGTCTTTTCATGAAGTTGCCTTGCTATTGGGTTATCTGTTGCCCCACACCCCCCTGCCTAACCCCTTGGTATCGACCTGAATTAGAGGGTCCGACAAAGTGCACCAGTGTTTAGAAACACGGCTGTTACTCAAGACTCGTCAATCAGAATTTCCCGAAAAGGCTTGTAGGTACATATTAATAAATTGGCTAACGCATTGGTGAGTTTGTGTGATCAAAACTTCAGAAAGGTGAAATATGGTGCCCCTTTTTTGTCTGTTTTTGCATACGAGTAAATGCATGAAGGTGAGTTTGTGTGACCAAAACTTCAGAAAGGTGAGATATGGTGCCCCTTTTTTGTCTGTTTTTGCATACGAGTCAATGTAGGAGCCCAACCGTGGCGTCTCCCCTATATAATTGTAGAGTGACTGTAAGTGTATTGGGTTCTCGAGAGAGCGATCCAACTAATATCCAAGCAGACATTAGAATCAAAAATCTGCAACTTTAGGATGCTGGGGCGTCAGAATAACCTGGCAGTCAAATAACATGACGATTTTTCACCCTTATATCTGCTTGGATATTCTGGTCCAACCACTTTCTTTCGCGTGCCCTAGCTCTAAGAGCGGAAATCGCATCTCACTAGAAAGCAGGAAAGGTTAGGTTATGAGGTCACGCTTCCGGGGACCGTGGATTTGTGAGGAAACATGACTCACTGGAGCTCTTATAAAAACAAACACTGTACCGGGTCCATTTCCAGATCGCGCGTGGCTCTACACGTCGATCTATGCCCACTTTACACTCGAGCAAAACCCTTGCGTACGAAAATTGCGTACGCACGCGTACGAGAGCGTGCGGAAATTGAGTACGTCGAATATGTGCAGAAGATTTTAACTAGGGACTACAATCGTGTTACAACCAGTGCAACTACATGTATGTGACGTCTGCATGCCCAAAACTCCTCACTAGAAAGCAGGAAAGGTTAGCTTATGATGTCACGCTTCCGGGGACCGTGGATTTGTGTCTTCTATTGTGTGAGGAAACATGACTCACCTGAGCTGTTACACAAAAAACAAACACTCACTACACGCACCGTGAGCTAATGCTTCGAGTTGAGCGAAGGGAGGGGGGCGAGCAGGTACCATGTTGGGTGACCGCAGGGTTTGAAATACTTTTTTCTGGGATTGCCCAACAGGGAAACCTTAGCAAAATGCTAGGTTGCCCATCTATATTTTAGCTTGCCTTGAACACCAGCTGTTAGTATTAAGTTGTAAGCCAAGCCACATGTAAAGGTATGGCTTCACAAGTATGCCGTATCGGGACACAACTTATTTCAGAAGCCGTTAAAGCCTAGACATTAGAATTTCCACCGAAGACCGTAGAAGTATACAGTTTCACCCTGCACTCCATAGACTTTTGTACAGTAAAATTATTTCGCAGAGCTACTTAAGAGCTACTAGTACTTTCTCGGTCTTTACCCCCCACCCCCCAAAACATAAAATATATTTATATCTCACCTGATTGTACCGGGTCGATTTTCAGATCGGGCTTGACTCTACACGCAGATCAAGTCGTGAATATGTTTCCCCTACTTCACCTCGAAAACGTTCTTATGCCTCTGAACCGCGAGAATATTACTGACACGTGGGACAATCGTCGTATTGATAACTTGAGTACGTGTAACTTGAACCACCGTCGCCGATAATCAGCCGCTGTAGACCTTTGTGGTTCACCAATACTCCTCTCGGCTCATCTCTTCGTAGCAAATTAGGATTAAAATGACAGTACCTAGGGTATTCAGGGGGGATTTAGTTGCCTTCATGTAGCATAACGATAGTAAATCTGACCAGGAATGAGTAACTCGTGCTCACGAAAGTGTAGTTGAAGGCGTCCTCTGGGAAAGTCTTCGGAAGTTCGCTCATGACCTCATTGTTTATTTATAGAAGGGATTACTGTTACTGCTGAATATCCCTAGACATCCTGTAACTTTAGCGGTTACCAGGGAGCCTGTCATTTCCTGAACGAAACAAGAATTCAGAGACACCATGCCTCCATGGAATAGCTTTTGTAGTTTTAATTTATTTCATTGTTCAGAAAGACGTCAATAAATACAACTAAAAAGACAAAGGCAAAATGACGGCTAGCTCAAGTTGTACTACAGGCGGTAAGCCACCGAGTTTTGTTTATATCTACATTGTTTTGTAAACCATTAAAATATATTTTACAACATGACTGCCTTGCGTATGTTATAACATACACCGTCTACTCACTTATTCCGTTGCCATCACAATACACCGTGAACTCGGTCCGTTGAAAGATTCCTGAGAATTATACACTCGACACATTACACCGTGAACTATATATATATATATATATATAATTACGGGCTTTACACGTATACATTTCTTCAGCCTAGAAAAAAAAACTGCATTTTTGTTAACACCCCCGAATTCATATATCTCGCAAAGTGTCGGGCAAGTCATGCTCAAGTGCATACAGAAAAGAAATTAAACCCAACGATAACTATATTATAAGTTGCATTAGTTGAGGATTCTCACTATATTTTAAGCTAGTTTTTATTGTTTGCTAAAGTGTGTCATTCCCAATGGGTTTGCAATTAGCGTTTGGGCATGAATTTGCAAAAAAAATTCGAATTTGTATTTTAAAACGTTCGTAATTGCTGAATCTTGCGAACGGCCAAGTCGGCTTTCGAATTATGTCCAAGGATTATGTCCAAGTATCTGATTGGCTCGCCCCTGTGTTAGTAGGGACGTATGCCGTTCCGCACGTGTATTTCCGAGTATCTGATTGGCTCGCCCCTGTGCTACTGGAGAAGCAACCCCATAGGAGTTCCAGCCAAGATGACCAACCCAAATCAATAGGCGACCTTTTCATGCGTCCGGCCTAAATTATGATATTTGAAATTCCTCAGTGTGCTTTGCCTTTTTTCTGAGTATCTGGTTGGCTCGCCCATGCATTACTGGGAATCAACATCTGAATGGCTCGCCTCTGAGTTATTTGGGAGAATGCCATCCCCTACGGGTATTTCCGAGTATCTGATTGGCTCGCCCATGCATTACCGGGGAAACAACATCTGAATGGCTCGCCTCTGCGTTACTGAGAAAAACGCCATCCCCCACGTGTATTTCCGAGTGTCTGATTGGCTCGCCATGCATTACCGGGGAAACAACATCTGAATGGCTCGCCTCTGCGTTACTGGGAAAAACGCCATCCCCACGTGTATTTCCGAGTATCTAATTGGCTCGCCATGCATTATGGGAAACAACATCTGAATGGCTCGCCTCTGCGTTACTGGGAAAAACACCATCCCCACGTGTATTTCCGAGTATCTGATTGGCTCGCCATGCATTATGGGAAACAACATCTCAATGGCTCGCCCCGGCGTTACTGGGAAAAACGCCATCCCCCACGTGTATTTCCAAGTATCTGATTGGCTCGCCCCTGCATTACTGGGGAAGCATCCCTGTACGAGATGTCCAACCCAGATTAATAGGCGATCTTTGTGTCTGGTCTAAATTATCCTATCTGGACAATTTTAGTGTGCTCCGGCTTTGTTAAATGATCGTGGTTTGAAAAAGTAAGCACGTAAATAACCACCAAATATTATATTCTAACAAAGTTGCAGGCTCACCTAGTGAAATGAGATACGCAGTAAAAAAACTTGGTCTTTATTCTCTGTGGTTTCCCTGGTACAAGTGCAAGGGTGGGTTAGTACAGGTCATTTGGCTTATCGCGCACCTGAAGCAAAGCGTTATTACAACTAAATGGTTCTATTGTCATAGGTTATAGGCAGGGGTGGGTATACGTACGGCGTGGCTACCTACAAATATTCACCACACCTTGAACGTCATTGTATAGATAATGAGTTGTCTACAGACTCGTATTCTTTATCTCACCTGACGACTGGCACACTTGAGAGCGAGACGCCGAGGTGGATTCGTCCCATTTCTTCGACTTCTAGGCGAATTTTGGTGAGTTTCAGTTTTTACCATCGCTTAAATTTTCCAGGTAGCTCCCTCCCGAGGCCGTACCAACATCTTTATTTATCTTTATTTATTTACATTCCTCCAAGTGTACATTGGCAGGGGGGAGCACAACTGCCACCCCCTGAATTGGGTACAGTTATCACATTAAAACACCAGGAAACAATACATTAACATCTATATCAAAGTATATACAAAGACACATACAAAATTATTTATAATAAAATATACACAATGTTGCATCAGGTCGAGTCAACAGGTTATGATGTGGATTCAAGGCCCGGAAAGTGAGTCGTTGTAAAGTCTAATGGCGCAGAACAGGAATGACTGCTGCAGTCGTTTGGTTCTTGGAACGGTGATGTGAGGCCGTTAGCTCTACAGCTAGCTTCAGCTAGATTAGCTGGTGTGTTGCGCCAAAGGGCGGTTATACCGGCTATACAGATACAGCATCATTCTCTCCGAGAATAAACGTGACTTTTATTCGGAAAGTGGACTATTAGTGTTGTTAAAGTTTGTGCATCAAAGACTAAATTTATTCATTTAAACCCCACATCTTTGGATCAACTCCATGCTTCTGACGGGACTGTCATTGAGAGAGTCACAGATTTTAAATATCTTGGCGGTTACGTAGATTCAAAGCACGATATAGAAGTGAGAATAGGCCAGGCATGGGGTGCTGTTTACTCCCTCCGTAGGCTCTGGAAGGCGGAAATCAGAAAGGAAACAAAAATCAAAGTGTTCCAGTCTTGTGTCGTTGCCATTTTGTTATACGGTTGCGAGTCATGGACCTTGAACGCTACACTGGCCAGGAAAATAGATGGTACCTTTACCAAAATGTTACGTGTGATCCACAACAAACCTTGGTGGTCGTTTACAAAGAACAAACAACTGTACGGGAGCCTTCCACCTATTACAACAGTTATAAAGAGACGGAGGTTGAGCCTCGCTGGACACGTGACGCGACACGGGGAACCTGCTGGGAGACTGCTTCACTGGACCCCGGAAGCAAAACGGAGAAGGGGCCGGCCATATTTAACACTACAGAAAATTATTGAGACTGAAACTGGACTAGGCTTAAAAGAACTGTGGGACGCTATGCAAAATAGAGAATACTGGAAGCGGAACTTTGTTGACTCAACTCACTATGAGTAGGACTATAGATATTAGATAGATAGAAAGTTTGTGCGGGTAAGGGCTGGTCGTCAGACGGTTGAGCTAAATCTTTCCATGGCCCTCCGCCAAGTCAAAATATCGCCCCATGGTCCACCCCTAGAGTATCTAAGGCGACCCCCCCCCCCCCCTTCTCTCTCCCTTTCTATTAACTCTTGAAACTATTTGGTATGGCAATGCTCGATCCCGTTTGCAATGTCTTTTGTGGCGTCGTACTTTTGAAAGTAGCCTCCTTCACAGGCGTTTTCCACTGGGGGAGTGGGGAGGGCTGATTTTTCCCCGGTGCGGTCGGCGTTTTTTTTTTTGGGGGGGGGGTGCTTAACCTTCTTAATTCTGTGAAAACAAAATGCCTGCGCTAACTAATCGTAGTTAGATATACCTTTCGGTCAACAACTGTTGTGTCGCTCACAGTATTTTGGCTCGCAGTAAAGTACAGTATTTGCACCAATTGCCAATGGCATTTTGCCAACGACAACCTCAAACGGAAAAAGGGTCATGAAGATAAAGCTTTTAATGATGCTCAACGCCCTTAGTGACGATCCTTTTGTGAATACATGCAAAGAAACTATTTTTGTAGTAATATTGTACCGGTTTATAAGAGGGGCATGGAACCATGTGGTTGCATCAACAATTCTAAAACATCTATAACAAAACCTGGTCGCGTACACCTAAAATCATTTACCACACCTTGAACGCCATGGCATATCGCATTGATAAAGAGTTGCCTACAGGCTCCAAGTGTTTTTCTCGCCTGACGATTGGTGCACTTGAGAGCGAGCAAGGAGGTGACTTTGTCCCATTTCTTTGGTTTCTCGGCGAATTTGGTGGGTCTCACGTTTTACCGTCGGTTGAATTTTCCTAGTAGCTCCTCCCAAGTCCCTTGGTTCTACATACCGCTAGCTTCAACATTGTTCTCTCAGTAAAGGTTGTTATTAAAAGGTTGTACGATATTTAGCGGGGTAAGGGCAGGTCGTTAAATGGTTGAGTAAAAGTTTTGCACGTCCCTCCCCCAAGTAAAAATATCATCTCGTGCCATGGTCCTCCTCCTAGAGCCATGTGTCTTAAACGACTTCCCCTTCTCCCTCCCCTTCCTCTGTGAAAATGACAGAGAAACGCTGTTTAAAACGCCCCACTTTGGACGCCTACCTATTTGGGACGGCTGCCCGCCCCTCGCCGTAAATCACTAAACGAGGATAAAGAACTCCTATCAA
Organism: Branchiostoma floridae x Branchiostoma japonicum; assembly: GCA_013266295.2. Lineage (NCBI taxonomy): Eukaryota > Metazoa > Chordata > Leptocardii > Amphioxiformes > Branchiostomatidae > Branchiostoma > Branchiostoma floridae x Branchiostoma japonicum. The sequence goes on along the minus strand of CM023829.1, from coordinate 14,379,458 downwards.
ACTGCAAAAACAGCTTGGACGCCTTTAAACGCCTGGGACGCCTTCAGAAATATCCGTTGCAACGGCCGTCCGTTGCTCTGACGGCATCCAGGGCATTTCCGGCGGGCTCCCAGACGCGCTCCCGGACGGGCGCCCGCCCGGACGTGCTGCGGGACGGGCTTTGGGGTTTGGGGAGGGTCCAGTCCGCTTGGGACGGTCCAGGCGTGATGGAAACGGCGTTTCTGACGGTCCAAACGGGCTCTAAAGGGTGCTCTGTCACAGTGGCTGGGTTGTGGTGTTCAGTAGGCATACCGGGAGGCCTTGGCCAAGAAACTTATTTTTCTAATATTGGGTTTATCAAAGTGACATGGAACCAAGCGGTTGCATCAAAAATTCTATCAGAAACAGCAAACGAAGCCTGGTCACGTACGCCCACAAACCTGTACCACACCTTAAACGACATCGCATAGATAATGAGTTGCCTACAGGCTCAAAGTCTTCATCTCACCTGTCGACTTGCGCACTTGAGAGCGAGATACCGTGGTGAATTTGTCACATTTCTTACATTTTTAGGCGAATTTGGTGAGTCTCGCGTTTTAACGTCGGTTGAATCTTACTGCTAGCTCCTTCCAAAGGCCCTGGGCTCTACAGCTAGCTTCAACATCATTCTCTCGGTTAGTCGTTAATAAAAGGTTGTAGGAAACTGTAGACAGTTGAGCAAATTTTCCATGGGCCTCCGCCAAATCAAAATACCGTCACATGGTCCTCCCCTATAGGGGCCTAAACTGCCCCCCAACCCCATCCCCGGGCCCCCTGCACGTCTCCCTCCCCTTCCGATTAACTCTTGAAAATTATTCAATATGGCATTGTTTGCTGTCGTTTGGACGTGGCCATGGTAGCATCGTACTCCCGGGCCTAAAGCGGCAAATGAAATCGACTTTCTGCCGTCCTCCTACGTTCGGCCGTCCGTTTGTTCGTTCGTTCGTTCGTCCTACATCTGATTTGCTGGTCTTCACCGAGTCTACAACTGTGACTTAGCTTTGTGGGCTCAGGTTCCCAAAATTTTTCTAAAATTCTGGCTAGGTTCTCAGCATTGTACATGTGCCTCAGGTTCAGAATTCTGGCTACAAATAGTTACCACACCTTGAACGTCATCGCATAGATAATGAGTTGCCCACAGGCTACAAGTCTTTATCTCCCATGACGACTGGCGCACTTGAGAGCGAGACACGGTGGTGACTTTGTCCCATTTCTTTGATTCTTCGGCGAGTTTGGTGAGTCTTTCTTTTTACCGTCTGTTGAATGGTAGCTTCCTCCCAAGGCTCTACAGCTAGCTTCAACATCATTCTCGCGGTTAGTGTTGTTAAACGCCAACTGAACTTTTTCACTAGGGTAAAAACTATTTTTCACCTTTAAATCAAGACCACAGCATGTCCAGAACAAGAAATATAAAAAACCTGGACTTCCACTGTAGTACCACTGTAGTTATAGATTGCATACGAAATTTTATGGCAATCCGTCCATAGCGTATTGAGTTATGGTGTTTAACCACATACAAACATACATATAAATGCAAACAAACACCCAAGCATACATACATACGTTAAACCTTACCAAAGTCATAACATTCTAATGTTCTAAATATGTTGCAAATTACCCAATTTGTTTCTTGCATGGTGCTTTTATTTTAGGTTCGACGACAATCCAGCAAACGACCTCCGGGGGTTCCCAGCAAACGACTTCTGGGGGTTCCCAGCAAACTACTTCTGGGGGTTACCAGCAAACTACTTCTGGGGGTTACCAGCAAACGACTTCTGGGGGTTACCAGCAAACGACTTCTGGGGGTTACCAGACTTTGACTGGTAAGGCAAAGAAACATACAAATTATACATATGTACAAACATAACAAAAGTTATAATCGTCTAGGTGAAGGTAAAACGTTGGAGCTAACGTATACCGTCAGTGTTGCTTCAAATATACTCTCACCCACCTACTGTCCTTAAAAAGTAAGAATAGTAGAGTAACATGATACCTGATTTTACGTATTGTCAAGCTTTCTACATAACACTTTTCCCCTTTCTTGTTTAAACGATATTTGTTATTTTCTTGCTTTCCCTTGTTTCGATGTGATATTGGATATCTTATTCAATACTAGAAACAAATATACAATTGCGTGTTGTCGGCAGCGATTTCTATCGAATACTTGTGTTATAGAATTTGGCTGCCTTAACTTTTTGATGCAGATTAATTGCCCAATCCGTTTCTTACATGCTGCTATATCATTTTAGGCACCAACGGAGGCTACACGACTTCCCAGACTACCACGTGTAAGGAAGGTTTCATTTTAACAGATTGAGTAAAGTCTACTGTCTTACGTTGTCATTGCTAACATCTCTTTCTAACATTTACTTTTTACCTCCATGAAAACATTAACAGATACAAATTATGCAAATAAAGAGCTAATTTGCATAATTGGTGCAAAAATGCTATAATTTATTATTTCTAAATAATAGGCATTACATACTTGTGACACGTGTTAGTTAGTTAAAGGTTACCATCACTATACATATATTATGTTAATGTATATTTCATGGAGGTATGAGGTCTCTGAATTCTGATTTGGAATGAAAATATACCTAGCCTGTATAGACTGAACGTGTCCTCTCCATGTAATTTACGTCGTTGCAATCTGAGTGACCATTTTCATAACAGCCATTTTAGTTGAATGCTATATTGAATGCCATTTCAACATTTTTTCTCTTTCTCCAATAGCCGGGGGGTCCAAGTACAAGTACTGAAGTATAGGATGACGTTCACAGGTAGGAACGACCGTTTTGTAAACCTATGCCGAATGGAGAGGGAAGATTGACTGGGCTGATCACTCACAATACAAAATTTTGAATGTTATTAGATAAACAGGGTGTTCTACTGTGCTATGTAAATTAAAAACAAAAAAGTAAGATAGATGCCACGCATATGCTTCTATTCTAAGCTCTTTGACAGAGTGGCTCTAGGGGACATAGTCATTGATGTATGGATTTTAAAAATCCATTCATATCTTCTTCTTTTTTCAAAACAAAGAGATATTTTGCATTACAATCAAATATATGAGAAAATCATTTAAATTTCATATTTATATTTCATTTTTAACCTAGACAGTGGCATCAGTGACAACAGTGAAGTGTGATACTGGATTAACCTCCCAGGATGGGAAGTTTATTCTAAAAGCCACTGCGAGGGAAAACCTCATGATGATGCATTTTAACCTCCATGAATAATGGAAATATTATTTTGAGTGTGTTTTTGGGTCTGCCTCTTTGTGCCTGTGTCTGTGTTTCCGGATATTTTAGTCAGCATAGGTTAAGAAGGTCTGGAAGGATTACGATGATATGTTGGTATGTGGGTAGGTCTTTGGAAAACAAGGTGAAGGTCGATTTTAGGCTTCCTGTCGTCTTTTTTTGTTATCTATTTGTTGGTCTCAATTGTTACTCTCAATTGCCTTGACTATGGGAGCCAGTGAGAAAATACTGTTTTGGAGATGTTTAACTTCATTACCTCTATGGAAAATTGAGGCATTGTTGGGGGGGGGGTGCGCGCGCGCGCGTGTGTGTGTGTGTTAAAGTCTGTATGTATTGTGTGTGTATACGTGGGTAAGTCTTGGGAAGGCAAAGGTTTATGTCGATAGTGAGCCTCCTGGTTGCTGTCCGTGGTACTGCAGCTGAAATTCCACTTTTTAATCTTTTGTCCTGGACATGTCTTTGGTGTTGATTTTTGTTGAGAGAGAGACTGTGTTTCATGTCAGGGACAAAAGTAATTTACGTTTGGTCTGGAAGAGCAGATTTGGGGGTGCGGGAACCTTTCAAACAGGATAGTTCAAGAACGAAACATCGGATTTTTATAATAGTAGGCATTTAGTCCAAAATAAAATACAAATTATGCAAATTGGATCTTTACCACTGTTTCCATATATGTTTTGTCCTGAACATGCTACAGTCGTGATGTTTGTGTGTGATATAGCTGTTGACGTGATAATACTTTTGGATCCCTAGAAGTTAAATTGTCATGATGACTAAAAAATATCAGGACAGATTTCCCCCATTTCGATATACTGGTAGCTGAGACAAAGATGTTAAAATTCAGATGCAAATTGTGCAAATAAGGATCATATTTGCATAATAAAGGAGGAAATTATATAATAATTACCAATAGTTCAGTCCCATATCATATACGTATATTTCTCGTACCTACAAACCGCTATCAAAACAATGTGTTATGTAGAGCTTTTGGAAATAATTCCATTAGTTTGGTACCATCACAAGAGCATTTGGTATATTAGGCATCTACACATACCAATGCATTTGATATTAATCATTGAATAAGTTGAGTTCCTGTTGATGTGATTTGACGTCTGTAACATCTATTGTCATATCTGTACTTCACTGTTAACCATACGTAAAGTGAAGTAAATGTTGCCATCGATTTAGAACCATCACGGGAGCATTACGTATATTACGTATCTACATAATTCTAATACACGCACTTGGTGATATTAATCAATAATTTAGTTAAGCCCCTAATGATGTGATTTGACATGTTTAACATCTATTTGTCATATTTGTACTTCACTGTTCACTATACTTCAAGTGAAGTAAATGTTGCCATCGATTTAATACCATCACAGGAGCATTCGGTATATTGAGTATCTATCTAATTCTAATACACGCACTAATAATTTAGTTAAGCTCCTAATGATGTGATTTGACATGTTTAACATCTATTTGTCATATCTGTACTTCGCTATTAACCAGAGTTAAAGTGAGGTAAATGTTTCCATCGATTTAATACCATCATAGGAGCATTCGGTATATTAAGTATCTATATAATTCTAATGCAAGTGCTTTGTGATATTAGTCAATAATTAAGTTTGCTCCCGGATGATGTGATTTGACTTGTGTAACATCTATTCGTCATATCTGTACTTCACCATTAACCGGAGTTAAAGTGAAGTAAATGTTTCCATCGATCTAATACCATCACAGGAGCCCTAAGTATATTACGTATGTAAGTATTCCAATACATGTAAGTTTTAAGTCCCTGATGATGTGATTTGACCTGTGTAACATCTATTCGTCATATTTGTACTTCACTATTAACCAGAGTTAAAGTAAAGTAAATGTTTCCATCGATTCAGTACCATCACAGGAGCAATAGGTTCATTGAGTATCTACGTATTCTAATACATGTAAGTTAGGTCCCTGATGATGTGATTTGTGATTTGACTTGTGTAACATCTGTCTGTAATATCTGTTCTTCACTGTTGCTTTAGAGTTAAAGTGAAGTGAATGTTTCCATCGGTTCAGTACCATCACAGGAGCATTAAGTATCTATATCTAATATATAGATTAAGTTTTAAGTATCCATATAATTCTAATTGCACTTAGTGAAGTTAATCAATACTTAATGCTGTGCCTGATGATGTGAGTTGATTTGTGTAACATCCATTTTTCTTATCTGCACTTCGATCTGTAACCAGTGTTAAGGTGGTGAAAGATTCCATCATAGTAGTACCACGAAAGAAAACATTAGCAAGAGTTAGAAACACTTGGGGCAGACATGAACTTGTTGTAAACATCAGAACATTTGCTAAATTTGCATTGTCAGACATAGCATTTTTAAGCTTTCTTATTGGTGGAGGAGTAATTGAATCATAGGACATTAATACCAGCCACAGCACTATATAGAAAATGACAGGTTGACTGAGATCACAGATGGAGCCACTAACATCCAATATCTCCAAATAGATTTTGCTTCAAAGTCTGCACCATTGGTAACGATTTAATTTCTGTGGTCAGCCGAAATTCCATGTAATTTCCATCGTACATGCACATCAAATGTTCTGTATTGTCATCCATCTCAGAATAAAGTACAATTGTGGTTAAAAGAAAGTGTTAACTGGACCATTAATTGAATGAAGGTGTGTGGACATATTGTATATTGACGTTTTTGCAGTCCCTGCACTAATCACAGGTTGAAGAATGGATTTATACGAAATCTAGAGATCAACACCATGTTGGCAATAAGCCAAAGACGTTTGTACAACACTCGCTAATATAACATCAACCAATTAATACATGGATCCAAATTTAAATATTCGATATAGTTTTGTGGGTTTGTCTATGTGAAACGTTACTATATATCAGCAACAGAGGGGTAAATTGACTGCAGAAACTTTAGGAAGTTTACGTCAAGTAATGAAAATATTCTAGAAGGACATGAAACAAAAGGCTTGGCAAGAAGATAAAGTTCCGTTCGAAAAATTTAATTCTGCAGAAATTAAAAAAACAATTCTGCAGAAGCAGACAATTCAACTGGAGCCACACATCCGATACATAGGTTTCAAGTTTGATCCCCCTTCCCGAATTCGCGAATGGTAATTCTTCAAGAACCGTCAGTGGTCTATCATTATAGTGCAAGACTTCCATGCTTAGCACTCAGCATTTGGGAAAGAGTATGGGAGTTAAACACACACCACTGCAAGTGGACTAGCCCCTGCTGTAGTGATTGCACAACTGTGTGGCCCAAAGGCTACAGAAACGGAGATGGGCGCCGTCATACGTGACCATGCCAATGGTTGTGGGAGCACTTTAACTAACTAACTAACTAAAACTCCCATAACCTTGAATCCTTACAACCATGCACAATTAGACAAGAAAAATTATATATAATTTCCCACAGACGTGGGAACGTTCTAGTGCATTTCTTTTTCAAAATGACTTCGGTGTAACTTGTTTCCCTTTTTTTTCTGTACATACCCTCCCCGGATCATTTCTGGTCCGCCCCTAAATGTAATGAATCGTAAAATTGATGCCAACATGACAGGTGTGTTTAGGTCGTTGCGCAGGTCACTGTAACCCCTCGGGGTAGATTGGCCTATTCAAACACTTGTAGCTTTTAATTCGGATCTGGGTGGAGGGAGTGCAGAAACGGTGGATTTTGTTTGTCCCTGCGTTACCCGAGTTCTTAGTTTTTCCCAGCATACGAAGGTAATGGTAGAAGGTGACGTAGTTGAAATGAGCCATGTTTTGCACTTGATAAAACAACTTTACGTACTTGAATTACATGCAGAAATAAATATATCAGTGCATGCTTCCTTCTAAAAAGCAACAATGCCACAAAGTCAATCATTTTCGTGAACGATGTGATGTTATAAAAAGACAACACTACTGTGACCCTGTCCAACGAAAAGTACAGAATACCTATATTGAAATGAAACACTCGAACAACAATTATGTGGTCCTTCAAACACAGATTTAATTTACTGCCGTCTAAATACATGCTTGTATATCATTGAATGAAAGCTTACAGTGTGTTGGTAAAATCCATAATGGGAAGGTTTGACTTTGAACCAACACACTAAGAAAACTCAACATGAATTTTCGAACTCGAAGTTGACAAGTTCTCCCCAAAATTCATTGTTAGTTTCCTCCTTGTGTTGGATCAAAGTTGAACTTGACCATTACGTTTGTATATGATATGATACGTTTCTTGAAATATAGTAGTAAACTAATCCAAATAGTGGCAACTTTCTATGTCTCACGTAAAACTGTTGCTACAGTTCTCTGTTCTCCCTAGAGATCGACTCTGATGCATATCAGAACGTATCCGCCATACACATCAATGACAAAGGTAAGATCGCAGAACACAACAGAAAATCGAAGGTTTCAAACCCATAGGAAGTATTTTAGAGTTGTTGTTTTTACAGTGTTGTTTTGCAAATACATGGATGTTACATGAAAACCATTGCATAAGAATATCACAACTACCAACAGCCAGTTGTAGACCAATTGCTGAGGGGAATAAGAATACGTTTGTTTTGAGACTATGGTTTGGATTGTGAAGTTTTCTTGAAAAGTATTTCGCAACTGCCTTTCAGGGCGAGCCGGCTGCAGTTCAGTTGACCCCCGCAGGGTGCCATGTAAAGATAGGTTTAAACGCCGGTAAAACACATTTGTTTTCTTTTCAATTGCTTTTCAGATTATACCTAAACTCCAAAATATTCGTTGTTCGTTCTTCTCTAGTGTACCCTTCTATAATTTCTAACGCGTAGATGCCAATCACTTACTTCGAGGTTCTTAAGCACTTTTAAGTCCCCAAAGGCGAAATGCTGTGTTCTGATACCTTAAGAAATAAGCCGGCTAATGGATTAAACTGCACATGCGCATAGAGATGTATCGTGTGAGTAATATGGCAAAGTCGAAGGCCACTGAGACATAAACAAAACCTGTTTGACCATACATCAAGCATGAGGGCAAAGGTCAGTATTCCACGCAGGAATGGCATACTGAAACCAAATGTAAATAAGTTTTTTCTTGGGAAATGTTGTTTTTTTGGAGGTGGATGTTATAGGTATAGGTTGTAGTATTTTTATTTTCTTGAAAAAAAAACAGACTTTGAGTAATGTTTGTGTTGTCTAGTTCACTAGAGGAGATACAGGTTTCCCGAGTGCGGTCATCAGCTGTCCAGAGGGGTCAGATTTCACTCGTGGAGGTTCGGACAGGAGGTCCGCCAGGTTCCACTGTATAGATTATTCTGATTTGGGAGTTTTAGACACTTTAGAAGTTGATGTGCCCTGCCAATGTGTGTTTTGCAAGGTCTAAAACTTATGGTATCTGACTTTTGACCACTTTGTTCTGACATAATTCCCATATATTAACATATTAAAGCCAATTAGTGGGCCGTGCCCATGATCTATACAAGAATTGTTTACATTTCAGGGGCCTTCACCTTTGACTTATTACCCACAATAAATTTCGCTGTGGACGCGAGGTGTTAAACCAAAAACGGCTTATTGTCTATTGCTTCACATTCCACTCCTGCCACAAAAAGCTTTTAGTTATAATTTTAAAACCATGCTAAAACATGTTAATTATTCTTGATTAACTTACAGTCTATTAGCTATTGATAAGTTTCCACCAAGTATATACCTTGTCTGTCGACTTTTAACACCCTAAAACAAACAAAGATGAAAAGATATGGAATAATAAAACTTTCCTTACGTATGGGTCTCTCTAAAAGGATTTCTGTGAAGTTTTACCACATTATCCAAAATGACGTGAACAAAAAGAATAAAAACTACAATAATATTGCGATAATCGAAGTACTATATAGGAAGTGAAACGTGAGATGGAGTCACAAAAAGGTTTTCGTTTGATATGAATTTGACATGGGTTCTATTGTCTGACAATGGCGTAATCTATAGTCTGAGTTTAATGTATTTAGTTTTGTTCGTAGTCATAGTTGACCATACAAAAGTCCCTGTACTTGTTGTCGAGTCAATAAAGAATTACATTGTTTAATCCACCGGGATCTTTTCTTTCCTTCCCCCGAATTTAGGTTCGGCTTACGTTCGGGAGGAGTCTGACCAGATTTAGGCCACGCCTACCTTTCTATAGGGATAGAAACGAATCTGAGTTAAATTTCAGTCAAATTTGACCCCCGAACAAACGCACGCCCCGAACACTGCTGATTTACTCGTGAATGGTTAGTTGGTGTTCTGCTGAATAATACCAACCAACTATGATCGAACGGTCCTACCAACCTCGGGATATTTTTAACATTTTGAAATATTTGGCTGGCGTAGGCGAATAGTAGCCGAATTCACCGAACACCAGTCCACCCAGCCGACTTTGCGCCTACCTAATCCTAACCATTGTTTGGGGGAGGGGGGCTAGGATGTTCGGCTAGTGTTCGGGAGACCAAATTCGTGAATGTGTAACAGGGGCTTTACCAGTGGGTTTCACTTTGTATATTGTACCTCGATGCTGCAGTTATCATTAGGACCATTTTCGCCCTCCACCCACCATGGTTTTTTTGGTGCTAACAACATCTCTGACCAGCACGTAGGCAGAACATACTGCACCTGCACGAAACCGGGATTTTAATTGCTGTCGTCGGATGTTTGGTCGACGTTGCATCAGATTCTTTGCCAGTTGCTGACGATATCTTTTGGATAACCTTCGCCAAATGTTAACATTTGCGACTGACGAATTATAAATTTGATTATGCAAATAAGTTCTGCCGACGTGCTTCTCAGACCCCCCATTACAATCATGTACCAGTCCACACAAGGCAACAGATTTTACACAAGTCTAATATAGGTCACCATCAGGTAGTTACATTTTGAATGAGACACTGGCTGGCCTTTTCTTGAGAGGGGGAAAAGTGTCATCAACGATGTCACATTCAATTTTCAGTGCTATCCAAAATCATCACTGGTAATCATTATAGCTTCTTTTAACTGTTTGATTTTTTTACCCTTGTCTAGACGTCTACACGAGTTCTTTCTTAGGGACCTTCATGTTTTGTGTGAAATATTTGACATCTTGATTAATGTTCCGTTGGTAAAGATGTTGCCTTGTCTTTCCTGTTGTCAACACTACTTCTGCTATTACGGAACGATATATGGTTACAAATAGCTATATGAATTGGATCTATTACATGTGAGCGGCAGAGAGAAAGCTTTACTATCAGATAGAGGCTTGTATTTAGACAGGAATTTCCAATTGCATAAAGTCGGAAAAAGATTTTAATCATTCTATAAGGGTGTGGGGATGAAAAGTCTCTGTCAAGGGAGACAAAGGAAATTTATAGGCAACAGAAATGAGTACACGTCCGTGTTACAACCTCTGTGCTTTTTTAAATTAAGTAGAGAATAAAAGAGTGTTACGAGCAAATCTATCAGGTAGAAAGTCACGCTAAGAACTACGCCGAGGAAGGTAGAAGATTACATAACACAAAATAAGTAAAGCGATTGGATTCATTCTCTACAACAGTTTAGATAGCAACCATTATCTTTTGTCAGTGATTGAGAATCACTGAATGGGAGTTTGAAACGTCTGACTCTTTTTATCCAGTTGCTTGATTTATTTTAATTTGTGCTTTGTAAGTACGAGGAGGACCGATGATGGTGATGATGATGATGAAGAACATGCTAGTTTGGCAGGTCCGTCAGGTTTCACAGGTCCTCTTAGTGATCAGCTTGCGATGTCTCTGGCCTGAAATGAAGATCAGAAAAACCAAATTAGCCCCCATTGATTAACCATTACGATTTAACCAGATATAATAGACAGTGGTATGCAAAATGAAAACTAATATACTATTTTCTTCCATAAAAGTAAATACATCTTGTGTACAATGAATGTTTAAATGGATACTTTTATATGGTGCTTACGTTAGGCATTGAATGAGTCCATCCAGTTCTCCATGTTTTCGTCCGAATTCTTCATGCCGTCATCATTGTTCATGCTGTCCTCCAGATGTTTATAAATCAAGTCGTCCATCAAGGACTCTAAGTTGTCTTCCAGGCTGTCGAAGACGTCGTGCAGATTCTCCACGTTTCCGTCGTATTCAATGCCGTTGCCCACAGTCTCCACGCGTTTTAAGGGCCTGGGCAACCCTAAAACAATACATTGTTTTAGGTTTCTGAAATATCGTTATTTCTGCATAACGTTAAAGCACTATACGTCCAAAGATGGTAATTTATTTGCTTGGCATGGCTGAAATACAACAACATATTTCAGTCATACCTATGGTATGGCTAAAATATAACAAATGCATGCCATCATCAATTCCCTTACAAATATTGGACCTTTTGATTACAAGAAATTGCACCCAACCGCTGACCTTTCTTGGAGCAGAACTTCCAACGCCCAGTGCTCCCCCAGCCCGTAGAGTACCCAGCATAAGAGACGTGTATCGGGTTGGGATCCCTCCACGACATAAACGGCTGAGCGTCACCACCCTTTCCAACAGAAATGGTTCCATCTGAGGCACAGTTTATCCAAAAGGTCCTGTACTCTGTTGGCGAGTTGATAGCTGCAGGGAAGGTTAACATCAACAGTCAGTTTACCATTTCAAGATATATACTGAAGGAATCTTCATTGACTATATGTTGATAAAACAATAAAACGTACTGGAACCTTGCACAACACTTAGCCAACTGAATATTTATGACAGCCAGCAATTTCAGAGCAACATCAGATTTAAAAAAGAAAGGCTGACCTGGTGTGGAGACAAATGCGAGATTGGGGCCTTGCTTTTTTCGGCGTATGGCTGATTTTGTATTCCCCCATCCACCGATGACGATTTCGTACATGTCCGTAACGTCGTGGTTAACTGGTGACAGGCCAATGTGTGCATCGTTGTTGACAGATGCTTGAAAAGTGAAGCGCGTTCCCGTAAGCTGAATGGGTAAATCCCATCGGTATCTGTAGGTGGTGTCCGTTGTTTTGGGCGAGCAATCAGCACCTGCAACATAGCAACCAGTCAGGAAAATAAGTCAAACTATCAGCAGAATGCAAACATTTGACCACAAACGTATGAGGAGACTATAAATAAGTATCCCCGTACCATATATTACGTCAGTTGGTTTTAACATCATGTCATGGGAGCCAAAGATGTACATTTTTGGGCCAAAAATAGCAAAAACGCCCTATGTTACACAATTTTAAAAGTGGTGTATGTCAAAAGTATGAATGGTGTTTTGTGGGCATATGTCCAAGATATCCATATACCCAATTTCAGGTCATTCGGATTTAATACCAGGGCACAGGAGCCAAAAATATATTTTTTTATCTGAAAATAGCAAACAAAAGTCCCATTTAACACAATCCTAATTAACGCAAGCCACAGTGTAAAAAACATTCCTTAGACATGTGTCCAATGATACACAATACCAAATTCTAGGTCATTTGGTTTTACTATCAGGGCACAGGAGCCAAAAATGTTCATTTTTTGTCTGAAAATAGCAAATAAAGTCCAATTTTTACACTTTTTAAGTAGCATATGATAAAGGAGTGATTTATGGTCTGTGAGCATGTGCCCAAGGCACCTCCATACCAAATTTCAGATCATTTGGTTTTAATATTCGGGCACAGGAGCCAAAAATGTATATTTTCTGCCTGAAAATAGCAAAAAGCCCTATTTTATACAATTCTAAAGTGGTGTATGTCCAAAGCGTGAATAGCATTCTGTGGACAAGTGTCCAAGGTACCCCCGTGTCAAATTTCTAGTCATTCGGAGCTAATACCAGGGCTCCAGATCAAAAAATTTACATTTATTGCCTGAAAGTGACCAAAAAAGATACCATTTTTCAAAGCCTGTATAAAAAAAACAAGAAAAAGAAAAAGAACTGGGGGTATTTGGTCACTCTACCTCCTTGCCAAAATTTAGGTCATTTGGCCAAGAAATGAAGAAATTGAATCTATTTATTAATAACTGAATGGCGGGAGAAGGAGGAGAAGGAGGAGAAGAAACACGAAAAAACAATATTTTTCATCCATACCTATGGCATGGCTGATATACAACAATACATTTCATCCATACCTATGGTATGGCTGAAATATATCAAATGCATGCCATCATCAATTCCCTTACAAATATTGGACCTTTTGATTACAAGAAATTGCAGACAACCGCTGACCTTTGTTGGAGCAGAACTTCCAACGCCCAGTGCTCCCCCAGCCCGTAGAGTACCCAGCATAAGAGACGCGTATCGGGTTGGGATCCCTCCACGACATAAACGGCTGAGCGTCACCACCCTTTCCAACAGAAATGGTTCCGTCTGAGGCACAGTTTATCCAAAAGGTCCTATACTCTGTTGGCGAGTTGATAGCTGCAGGGAAGGTTAACATCAACAGTCAGTTTACCATTTCAAGATATATACTGAAGGAATCTTCATTGACTATATGTTGATAAAACAATAAAACGTACTGGAACCTTGCACAACACTTAGCCAACTGAATATTTATGACAGCCAGCAATTTCAGAGCAACATCAGATTTAAAAAGAAAGGCTGACCTGGTGTGGAGACAAATGCGAGATTGGGGCCTTGCTTTTTTCGGCGTATGGCTGATTTTGTATTCCCCCATCCACCGATGACGATTTCGTACATGTCCGTAACGTCGTGGTTAACTGGTGACAGGCCAATGTGTGCATCGTTCTTGACAGATGCTTGAAAAGTGAAGCGCGTTCCCGTAAGCTTGGATAACTCCCATCGGTATCTGTAGGTGGTGTCCGTTGTTTTGGGCGAGCAATCAGCACCTGCAACATAGCAACCAGTCAGGAAAATAAGTCAAACTATCAGCAGAATGCAAACATTTGACCACAAACGTATGAGGAGACTATAAATAAGTATCCCCGTACCATATATTAGGTCATTTGGTTTTAACATCATGTCATGGGAGCCAAAGATGTACATTTTTGGGCCAAAAATAGCAAAAACGCCCTATGTTACACAATTTTAAAAGTGGTGTATGTCAAAAGTATGAATGGTGTTTTGTGGGCATATGTCCAAGATATCCATATACCCAATTTCAGGTCATTCGGATTTAATACCAGGGCACAGGAGCCAAAAATATATATTTTTGTCTGAAAATAGCAAACAAAAGTCCCATTTAACACAATTTTAACTAATGCAAGCCAACAGTGTGAAAAACATTCTTTAGGCATGTGTCCAATGATTCCCAATACCAAATTCTAGGTCATTTGGTTTTACTATCAGGGCACAGGAGCCAAAAATGTACATTTTTTGTCTGAAAATAGCAGAAAAGTCCCATTTTCACACTTTTTAAGTAGCATATGACAAAAGTATGATTTTTGCCCGTGAATAGTTTCATCAGGTTGGCATGTGCCCAAGGCACCTCCATACCAAATTTCAGATCATTTGGTTTTAATATACGGGCACAGGAGCCAGAAATGTATATTTTCTGTCTGAAAATAGCAAAAAGCCCTATTTTACACAATTCTAAAGTGGTGTATGTCAAAAGCGTGAAATGCCTTCTGTGAATAAGTGTCCAAGGTACCCCCATGCTCAATTTCTAGTCATTCTGAGCTAATACCAGGGCTCCAGATCACAAAATTTACATTTATTGCCTGAAAGTGAGCAAAAAAAAATACCATTTTTCAAAGCCTGTATAAAAAAACAAAAAAAAACAAGAAAAACAACTGGGGGTATTTGGTCTCTCTACCTCCATGCCAAATTTCAGGTCATTTGGCCAAGAATAAAGAAATTGAATCTATTTATTACCTAAATGGCGAGAGGAGGAGGAGAAGGAGGAGAAGAAACACGAAAAAAAATATATTTCATCCATACCTATGGCATGGCTGATATACAACAATATATTTCATTTATACCTATGGTATGGCTGAAATATAACAAATGCATGCCATCATCAATTCCCTTACAAATATTGGACCTTTTGATTACAAGAAATTGCAGACAACCGCTGACCTTTGTTGGAGCAGAACTTCCAACGCCCAGTGCTCCCCCAGCCCGTAGAGTACCCAGCATAAGAGACGCGTATCGGGTTGGGATCCCTCCACGACATAAACGGCTGAGCGTCACCACCCTTTCCAACAGAAATGGTTCCGTCTGAGGCACAGTTTATCCAAAAGGTCCTGTACTCTGTTGGCGAGTTGATAGCTGCAGGGAAGGTTAACATCAACAGTCAGTTTACCATTTCAAGATATATACTGAAGGAATCTTCATTGACTATATGTTGATAAAACAATAAAACGTACTGGAACCTTGCACAACACTTAGCCAACTGAATATTTATGACAGCCAGCAATTTCAGAGCAACATCAGATTTAAAAAGAAAGGCTGACCTGGTGTGGAGACAAATGCGAGATTGGGGCCTTGCTTTTTTCGGCGTATGGCTGATTTTGTATTCCCCCATCCACCGATGACGATTTCGTACATGTCCGTAACGTCGTGGTTAACTGGTGACAGGCCAATGTGTGCATCGTTCTTGACAGATGCTTGAAAAGTGAAGCGCGTTCCCGTAAGCTTGGATAACTCCCATCGGTATCTGTAGGTGGTGTCCGTTGTTTTGGGCGAGCAATCAGCACCTGCAACATAGCAACCAGTCAGGAAAATAAGTCAAACTATCAGCAGAATGCAAACATTTGACCACAAACGTATGAGGAGACTATAAATAAGTATCCCCGTACCATATATTAGGTCATTTGGTTTTAACATCATGTCATGGGAGCCAAAGATGTACATTTTTGGGCCAAAAGTAGCAAAAACGCCCTATGTTACACAATTTTAAAAGTGGTGTATGTCAAAAGTATGAATGGTGTTTTGTGGGCATATGTCCAAGATATCCATATACCCAATTTCAGGTCATTCGGATTTAATACCAGGGCACAGGAGCCAAAAATATATATTTTTGTCTGAAAATAGCAAACAAAAGTCCCATTTAACACAATTTTAACTAATGCAAGCCAACAGTGTGAAAAACATTCTTTAGGCCTAGGCATGTGTCCAATGATTCCCAATACCAAATTCTAGGTCATTTGGTTTTACTATCAGGGCACAGGAGCCAAAAATGTACATTTTTTGTCTGAAAATAGCAGAAAAGTCCCATTTTCACACTTTTTAAGTAGCATATGACAAAAGTATGATTTATGCCCGTGAATAGTTTCATCAGGTTGGCATGTGCCCAATGCACCTCCATACCAAATTTCAGATCATTTGGTTTTAATATACGGGCACAGGAGCCAGAAATGTATATTTTCTGTCTGAAAATAGCAAAAAGCCCTATTTTACACAATTCTAAAGTGGTGTATGTCAAAAGCGTAAAATGCCTTCTGTGAATAAGTGTCCAAGGTACCCCCGTGCCCAATTTCTAGTCATTCTGAGCTAATACCAGGGCTCCAGATCACAAAATTTACATTTATTGCCTGAAAGTGAGCAAAAAAAAATACCATTTTTCAAAGCCTGTATAAAAAACACACAAAAAAAAGAAGAAAAACAACTGGGGGTATTTGGTCTCTCTACCTCCATGCCAAATTTCAGGTCATTTGGCCAAGAATAAAGAAATTGAATCTATTTATTAACTAAATGGCGGGAGGAGGAGGAGAATAAGGAGAAGAAGAAACACGAGAAAAATATGTCATCCATACCAATGGCATGGCTGATATACAACAATATATTTCAGCCATACCTATGGTATGGCTGAAATATAACAAATGCATGCCATCATCAATTCCCTTACAAATATTGGACCTTTTGATTACAAGAAATTGCAGACAACCGCTGACCTTTGTTGGAGCAGAACTTCCAACGCCCAGTGCTCCCCCAGCCCGTAGAGTACCCAGCATAAGAGACGCGTATCGGGTTGGGATCCCTCCACGACATAAACGGCTGAGCGTCACCACCCTTTCCAACAGAAATGGTTCCGTCTGAGGCACAGTTTATCCAAAAGGTCCTGTACTCTGTTGGCGAGTTGATAGCTGCAGGGAAGGTTAACATCAACAGTCAGTTTACCATTTCAAGATATATACTGAAGGAATCTTCATTGACTATATGTTGATAAAACAATAAAACGTACTGGAACCTTGCACAACACTTAGCCAACTGAATATTTATGACAGCCAGCAATTTCAAAGCAACATCAGATTTAAAAAGAAAGGCTGACCTGGTGTGGAGACAAATGCGAGATTGGGGCCTTGCTTTTTTCGGCGTATGGCTGATTTTGTATTCCCCCATCCACCGATGACGATTTCGTACATGTCCGTAACGTCGTGGTTAACTGGTGACAGGCCAATGTGTGCATCGTTCTTGACAGATGCTTGAAAAGTGAAGCGCGTTCCCGTAAGCTGAATGGGTAAATCCCATCGGTATCTGTAGGTGGTGTCCGTTGTTTTGGGCGAGCAATTGGCACCTGCAAGATAGCAACCAGTCAGGAAAATAAGTCAAACAATCAGCAGAATGCAAACATTTGACCACAAACGTATGAGGAGACTACAAATAATTAAGTATCCCCGTACCAAATATTAGGTCATTTGGTTTTAACATCATGTCATGGGAGCCAAAGATGTACATTTTTGGGCCAAAAATAGCAAAAACGCCCTATGTTACACAATTTTAAAAGTGGTGTATGTCAAAGGTGTGAATGGTGTTCTGTGGGCATATGTCCAAGATATCCATATACCCAATTTCAGGTCATTCGGATTTAATACCAGGGCACAGGAGCCACAAATATACATTTTTCTGTCTGAAAATAGCAAAAAAGTCCAATGTTACACAATTTTAAGTGATGCATGCCAACAGTGTGAAAAAACATTCTTTAGGCATGTGTCCAATGATTCCGCATACCAAATTCTAGGTCATTTGATTTTACTATCAGGGCACAGGAGCCAAAAATGTACATTTTATTGTCTGAAAATAGCAGAAAAGTCTTAATTTCACACTTTTTAAGTAGCATATGATAAAAGTGTGATTTATGGTCTGTGAGCATGTGCCCAAGGCACCTCCATACCAAATTTCAGATCATTTGGTTTTAATATTCGGGCACAGGAGCCAGAAATGTATATTTTCTGTCTGAAAATAGCAAAAAGCCCTATTTTATACAGTTCTAAAGTGGTGTATGTCAAAAGCGTGAATAGCATTCTGTGGACAAGTGTCCAAGGCATCCCCATACCAAATGTCAGGTCATTCAGAGTTAATACCAGGGTTCCATATCCAAAAATGTACATTTATTGCCTGAAAATGACCACACACAAAAAACGAAAAAAAAAACATTTTTCAAAGCCTATATCAAAAGAAAAAAGAAAAACATCAACTGGGGGTATTGGTCACTCTACCTCCATGCCAAATTTCAGGTCATTTGGCCAAGAAATAAAGAAATTGAATCCATTTAACGAAATGGCAGCAGGAGGTGGAGGAAGAGGAGGAGGAGGAGGAGGAGGAGGAGAGGAAGAAACATGAAAAAAACAATATATTTATCCATACCTATGGCATGGCTGATATACAACAATATATTTCAGCCATACCTATGGTATGGCTGAAATATAACAAATGCATGCCTTCATCAATTCCCTTACAAACATTTGACCTTTTGATTACAAGAAATTGCAGCCAACCGCTGACCTTTCTTGGAGCAGAACTTCCAACGCCCAGTGCTCCCCCAGCCCGTAGAGTACCCAGCATAAGAGACGTGTATCGGGTTGGGATCCCTCCACGACATAAACGGCTGAGCGTCACCACCCTTTCCAACAGAAATGGTTCCGTCTGAGGCACAGTTTATCCAAAAGGTCCTGTACTCTGTTGGCGAGTTGATAGCTGCAGGGAAGTTAACATCAACAGTCAGTTTACCATTTCAAGATATATAGTGAAGCAATCTTCATTAACTATGTTTTGATAAAACGATAAAACATACTGGAACCTTGCACAACACTTAACCAACTGAATATTTATGACAGCCAGCAATTTCAGAGCAACATCAGATTTAAAAAGAAAGGCTGACCTGGTGTGGAGACAAATGCGAGATTGGGGCCTTGCTTTTTTCGGCGTATGGCTGATTTTGTATTCCCCCATCCACCGATGACGATTTCGTACATGTCCGTAACGTCGTGGTTAACTGGTGACAGGCCAATGTGTGCATCGTTCTTGACAGATGCTTGAAAAGTGAAGCGCGTTCCCGTAAGCTTGGGTAAATCCCATCGGTATCTGTAGGTGGTGTCCGTTGTTTTGGGCGAGCATTCAGCACCTGCAAGATAGCAACCAGTCAGGAAAATAAGTCAAACAATCAGCAGAATGCAAACATTTGACCACAAACGTATGAGGAGACTATAAATAAGTATCCCCGTACCAAATATTAGGTCATTTGGTTTTAATATCATGTCATGGGAGCCAGAAATGTGCTTTTTTTGTTTGAAAATAGGAAGAACGGCCCATTTTACACAATTTAAAGTGGTGTATGCCAGACTTTTAAAGATTGTTCCTTTGGCATTTGTCCAAGGTACCCCCATGGTATAGCAAATCCCAGGTTATTTGGTTTTAATATCAGGGCACAGGAGCCAAAGATGTACATTTTTTGTCTGAACGTAGCAATATACAATTTTAAAGTGGTGTATGTTAAAAGTGTGAATGATGTTCTGTGGGCATATGTCCAAGGTATCCATATACTTAATTTCAGGTCATTCGAATTTATATATACCAGGGCACAGGAGCCAAAAACATACATTTTTTGTCTGAAAAGAGCAAAAAAGTCCCATTTAGACATTTTAAGTAGTGCATGCCAACAGTGTGAATAACTTTCTTTGGAGTTGTGTCCAATGATCCCCCATACCAAACTCTAGGTCATTTGGTTTTACTATCAGGACTCAGGAGCCAAATTGTTTTTGTCTTGATATAGCAAAAAAGGCCCATTTTACCCAATTTGAAATAATGTATCCTAACGAAACTTCTGAACAATGGTTTGTGGGCATGAGTTGAAGGTACCCTCATAGCAAATCCTAGGTTATTTGGTTTTAATATTAGGGCACAGGATCCAAAAATCTACTTTTTTGGCCGAAAATAGCAAAAACACCCTATTCTACACAGTTTTAAAGTGATGTATGTCAAAAGCGTGAATGACGTTTTGTGGCCATATCTGCAGGGTATCCGTCTACCAAATTTCTGGTCATTCGGTTTTGATACCAGGGCACAGGAGCCAAAATAATAGTTTTTGTTTGAAAAGTCCCATTTTACCAAACTTTTTAAACTTTGGTAAAACCAATTAAAAGTGGTACATTTGTCTGATTGATCTTGGAAAGAAGGTTACAATTAGCATAATATATTTTGACATATGGTTTTCTCAATTTAAATTACATATATTTAATGTGTGAAAGTCCTATCATGGAGATTTTTTTATTATTTATGCAAGGCCTTCGTAATTTTTGCTGACCACAGATTTTAGGAAACATATACACACACTCATACACCGACAGACAGATACACACACATACACATTAAAAAGGGATCTTTTTCACAGACTTACCAGCAGTCCGTTCTTCCTCCAATCGTGTCTCACCTAAAATATGTACAAATGCAAGCTCAAAATTCGCCAACAAGAATTTTTTCATTCAAGTTTAGTTGGGTTCACTACAATACTCTCCCTACGCTCTACACTATTTGCTACCAACGCAGTCTACGGTGATAGACAGTAGAACATACGAGAGAGACGTGTAATGCGATAATCGCCATATTTTTGTAACTTACATACCATCCATCTGGCGAGTTTGCTCCGTCTCGTATCCTTCCATAGTGTGTTCATTTGTAGAGTAAGATAAATGTAGTGGTCAATATGCGTTCGCACCAACCCAATATAAAGCACCGGCTGTAAACACCTTTTATAATATTTCAGTCCGTATATTGTTCTTACTGACATGATTCTTCTTCTTCTTCTCCTTTTTGTCTTGTTCTTATTCGTTAAATGGATTCAATTTCTTCATTTCGTTAGATGGATTCAATTGCTTCATTTCAAGTATCTAATAACAGCCCAGAAAAGTAAGGAAACAGTCATGTCTTCAAATATCAGAGTTATAAACCAAGAATTGAGGTATTCAAAATATCGTATTTTTGCAAGAACTATCGTAGAGTGGAACTCGTTGCCACCAAGTACAGTTGGGCCATCATCGCTAGAAAGCTTTAATTATAATAATAATTATAAAGAACACCTGCAATTAAAGATCAGCTAGAGCATGAGCAAGAATACTTATCCCCATGCAGATATTTGGGGGGGGGGGCACTATCCAACCGGCACAGTATCCAGTTGTGTAGGGGGTCTTTCCCCGAGAGATCTGCTTGAAGATTGCAAGAATACCAGTATTTCTCATATTTATATATTAACATATCTCTTCTGGACTGAAATAGAAGAACTAGGCGCTTTCAAACGTACCAATTCCATCCACCCAAAGCTCCTCCTGACGTTCCGCAGATAGGCCTCTTTCTTCGTCTCCATCCCCCCAAGACGCCTCGTCCTTCTGGTACTCCAGATCCCATGTCATTCCTCCGTCTTTGTCTGTATCTTCAGAGTGAATAACATAATAATAATAATAATGATAAACACGTATGTGCCGTATCTGTGTTCTGAGATTCCAAATCTCTAGGAGATAAACGCATAATGTCCACAACCACTATGCACTGCTGACAATTTCAGACATCACATGCACAATGTTCCCGGTAGCGCTACATGATGACCTCAATTTGGGAAATGGAAGAACTAGGCGCTTTCAAACTTACCGATTCCATCCACCCAAGGCTCCTTCAGACGTTCCGCAGATAGGCCTCTTTCTTCGTCTCCATCCACCCAAGAGGCCTCGTCCTTCTGATACTCCAGATCCCCTGTTATTGTTCCGTCTTTTTCTGCATCTTCAGAGTGAATAACATTATAATGATAATAAAAAACTCGTATGTGCCGTATCTGTGTTCTGAGATTCCAAACATCTGGGAAGTAAACGCATAATGTCCACAACCATTTCAGACATCACATGCACAATGTTCCCGGTAACGCTACATGATGACCTCAATTTGGGATAACCGGCGTAAGGTTCTCTTTCAAGGCCTGCCTACTCCCATTTCTGTAGAAGTTGGTGAACGAACAAATTTTATAACTCCTACAGTGGTAAACATCTGTTAATAATAGACGATACCACTCCACACACAGCACGGGGGTGTCAAATTGTTTTATTACACTACCTGAAAGTATTGCTAAAATGCCCCAAAATTACCACTTTGTACCTCAACAACTAACCACACAACGAAATTCGAACAAATAAGTCCAAAGGATTGTGAGCTCGAGTTGTAGGTATAAACACACAAACGTAACTCTAAACAGAACCTCTGACAAATATGCACTGGATGATGAAAATTAATAAAATCACCAGAAAGAAAACGTAAGACCGTAGTTTTTTGTGTTTTTTTGCAGCGGATAATTTCAATATGAATTTGTTGATGGCTGGTTAAAGAAAAAGACAAATGTAAATGTGAATAAGCTTTTCTGTAGCTTCTATAGAAATAAGAAACAAAGGTAATGCAATGATGAAAAGTGAACTAACTGAGCTCAGCCATTGAAGGCTCCCTTTCACGTCCCTCAACCATGTCTTCGTCCTCTTCTCCAATGAGATCTGAGTCACACACAGAAAGAGAGAGAGAGAGAAATGAGAGAGAACGAGAGTGAAGCATAACATTATTGTCAAAGTTATGTCAGACATGTTATCAGATCTAGGTGAAACATTCTGCTGAAAAGCTGTCTAGTCTACATGTATTTGTCGATTGCCAACAGCGGTCACTATCTAGATATTCGATGCTCTTCTGCATGCAGTATCACAAATATACAGTTGGACACACGTGCAGCTTTTCTGGCACGCCATTCTGATGTGCAAAGAAAGCTCATTTATATAGCTACCATCAATCTCTTCAAGAAGAGCCTCCACTTCCTGCGGCAGTTCACGGAGCTGTTGGTCCTCTGTAGGCATGCCCTTGGCTTGTGATATAAAGTAAATGGTTAGTTTCTTCTGATTTCTCTTGCTCTTGAACATAGCAAAACGTAAACCAACACTTGTTTGAAGAAAGGCAAATGTAAGACGAAACGATAAAGCCATCCATAACTTGCTAAGTTCCCTTAGCTTGGCATATATCACATTCTAATAATAAGATACATGTAATCTCCAATCAAATTCTGTCGGGAAAGGGGAGTCTATATTGGCCGCTTGTAACTTGGCTGCCCCTTTGCCCCACAGAGATTAATCCTAAGACCACTTGCGGCTTACCTGAATGGGTCCCTCCAGCCAGGAGCGTCAGCGCCAGGACAAGCGCGATGTGACGAGTCATCTTCAACACCTGCACCTATGTGCAAGAAGAAAATCGACAACGTTGTAATTCCATAATTACCTTCAACACGAAGGTTATATGTTTTTTGTCTGTGTGGGGGGGGAGGGGCATTGCACAAGAAGTTGTGAACTAGTAGAGTGGAACTGGGTGCCATCAAGTATAGTATGGGCATCTTCATCGACATATTTTTTTAAACAACGTTGAAGTTATATGGGTAAAGGCTAATTGTAACAGGTCTTCAGGTACGACATAGCCGCTGCCGCGCGGCGTACAGTTGTGCTACGCCGAAGATTAAAAAAAAATGCACCTACCTACTATACAAATGGCAACACTGCTGTTTTCCATAGGATATTGAGCCAATTTGGTACCATTTGCTGCAGTCTGTGAACCAAATTAAGATTTTGAGGGTCGATGCAATGTTGGCAATGATAATGAGTTGTCTTCTGCATGACTGGTTGCTAAGTGCTGGGTTCACAGTATACACTTTAAGGCAGGGAGTCCTATAAATCTAAGGTATGTTCGCCGCTAGCTCGCAGGATATATACCCATTGTTTAATTCGTCCCACCTCAATTCGTCATGAAAAATCTCAGACAGACTCTGTGCCCATACCAAGTACACGTACCTATATTTTGGATTCGACAAGGATTCGACACCACATATAACTTATACCATTTTTGTTGGCAAGCTTTGTAACAACAAAAACCCACCGGTATTTGGACATTACACTGACAAGTAGCCTGAAGAGGGGCACGCATGTTAACAACTTCACAACTAAGACCTAAACAGACATTGGGAGTGATTAAATGCAATCCTTGGGCAATCCCAACAAGGGTAACATCACTTCCATACGTGCCGCTTGTAAGACCAAACCTAGAATATGCCGCGACAGTATGGCATCCATATACAAAGAAAGACAAAGATAAACTGGAGAGGGTACAGAACCAAGCCGCAATATTCTGTACGAACAACTATGAAAGGGATACTAGTGTCACGGAAATGAAAAGAAACCTACAGTGGGTGTCGCTGCAGCTGGAAGACAGACGGAAAATGTCCAGACTGCGCATGATGTACGAAATGAACTGGTGGACGTACAAAATGTACCAATAACTAAGTATGTAATAGTAGCTCAATAAAGAACAAGAAATTGTCATACCTTCAAATATCAAAGTTATCAACCAGGGATTGACGTGTTCAAAAACTATTGAGCCCATTTTCTAACATTTACTACAGTCTGTGAACCAAATTAAGATGTTGTCGGTCGATGCAATGTTGGCAATGATAATGAGTTGATTTCTGCATGAATGGTTGCTAAGTGCTGGATTGACAGCATTAAGGCAGGGAGTTGTCCAGAAGGAATCTCAAATCTAAGGTGCGTTCGAACCACCTTTAATTCGTTCCACCACAATTCGCGATGAAAATATCTTAGACAGGCTCGGCGCCCGTACCAATTACTAGTATCTGTATTTTGGCCGAGAGTAAATTATCCTAAATGTGTACCCAAAACGTAGACAGCCATGCTAAAAAGACACCGATGTTATGACATGATACTTTCCAAGTGTTGCTCCGACTTGTTTTGCAAGTCGTTTTGCTGTGTTTTCACGCGCCTCCAGTGGTGCGCGTTTTACCTATCTCCGCCTATAGGTAGAAAGAACACGCACCACAAGAAACGTGGGGACCACCTTTATCAAGTCTTACAAAGTAAACCGGAGCCACATATCTGTTTGGAGATGGACTCTACAGGCAACGAATCTAACTAAGAAGGTGAAAGGTAGAGAGAAAACACGCTCACACTCACGCTTGTGGTCTTCAAGGAGACCGTGAGTAAAGGCACCTGAGGTCTTCTGAAACCGCTCGTCTGGGCACGCTCGAAGTACAAAGTAGGATCGTGCTTTCCCACAGAGACTACCGTACCCTACATATCTACAAATGACAGTGACGGTTTATGAATAATTTTGCATGTTTATCAAGCAAAGGCGTAAGCTGGTTATTGTGTTCTACAAAGTAGTATATGGTAGAGGGGATTCATTCCTCAAGCTAACCGACATCTTGCACACGCAGTCGTCCCTCAGTAAGACATCTGGAGCCGCATAGTTCCCGTTTAGAACTTTTATTCAGCCTGTCAGAAAAAGTTCTACAAAGTACTTACACAATGTCACTCCGAGTACACCCTTGACTAACAACTGTCTCCACCAGATCAACAACAGTAAAATTTAGCAAAATAGGCCGGAGAATTCTATGATCCGTACCCCCGTAGGAAGGCCTTGTGGAGGCTATGAGAAACATGTCATATGCGTATGCTTTGGTGAAAGTTGCCCCCACTCCTGAACGACCCTGTTCGCCATGATGCTTAATATGTTTGCCACTTCAGTCAAATTTATAAAGCTGTAAACATAGACAAGTCCTGACATTCTTGTGTGATTATTTGACGATAAACTGGCCAAATTGATGGACGAGTGGATAGCGTCTGGAACATCAAGTTGGTGTGTCGTGGGAGCGAGCATTTAGCCCAAAGAAACAGCCTCGGGCGGGAGCAGACGGTCTAGATTTTAATCGTACATGGATAGGCAGATTAAAATAAGGGGTTTGTTCTGAAAAGTAATGTTCTCAATGTTGACGACAAAATTCCCGTTGCAATTCACAATGATGACATATCATTCAGGCATTCATCATTCGACTTCTGACAGGTTAAACCGGATACACCTTGAGTTCACTTTTGGCATCACCTGATAAATGTGAGACGACGTCAAAATACGTGTGGCTTTTGTGTATACAATGGCAGTCAGTCGTTATTAATTTTTGGTACGAAGAACTACTTGTGTTAAGCCTGAACTTTTGTAGAAGCTCGGAAGACACGGGAGTATGTGGTAACAAATGTTTGAACATACCTCGAGGGGTCAGATTGACCTGCGCAACGAACCATGGTCAATTACACGTAGCACTTACCTGCCATGCAAGCATCATAGAAGCAACCATTACATTTTGGGGGCAAACCAGAAAGAATCGGCCATGGAGGGAGTACAAAAATTGGGACACGAGTTTTTACATCAAGATTCAAAGCTGTTATTGAAAATATACGTTCACACACTTTCTGGGAGAAATAGGATTTGCTTAAACCATCTACGATTTACTACGAGAAAAGTGAAGGCTTTCTTTACACAACCTCGCCACCCCCTTAACATGTTACCTGGTCGGTCCCATAATAACCCTGTACATTGGGAGTGATTAAATTTAATTTGTGAACATACCCAACTAGGGAATATCACTTGCCTACATGTCCGTAATTAGACCAAATCTAGGATATGCCGCGACTGTATGAGATCCATATACAAAGAAAGACAAAGGTAAACTCTAAGAGAGGGCACTCAACAACTACAATAGGGGTGCTAGTGCCACCGAAATGAAAACCTACAGTGGGTCGTCACTGGAAGACAGAAGAATGCCCAATCTATGCATGATGTGCAAAATGACTAATGAAATGTTGGACGCACCAACTACCAAGTATCTGATACCAGCTCAGAAAAGAACAAAAACAGCGGCTGGCTGCCATGCCTTCATGTACGATGATTGAAGTGTCAAAAATTTCTGTTTTCCACGGACTCTCGTAGTTTGGAAGTCGCTGCCACCATGTACAGAGCATCATCACTAGAAACCTTTTAACAACGCTAGAAGGGTCCTTGAATTTGCAAAGGTTGGGTGTAACATGTCGTTCAGTGCAACATCACCAGCGTGCCGCGTGCATGTAAATCTGAAGTGTTACGCCAAAGATACAACAAAAGGGGATGGGTCCTTAAAAGTACCTTCCTACTGTGAAAATAACAACATTTGGCGTTTAACATCGGTTTTTGAGCCCCCTTTGCTACCAGTTACTGCAGTGTGTGAACCAAAATAAGACAGTAGCTGTTTTTCTCGATCAATGCAATGTTCGAACTGAAGGGTAATTGTAATGGATTTCTGCATGAGTGATGAGTGAACAATGCTGGATTAAGTATAAAGACGGTGAGTTGTCAGCAGGAATGTGCTTATCTTTACCACATAGCTAAGGTGTGTTCGCTAGCCGTCAGGATATATACCCACCTTTAATTCGTTCCACCTCAATTCGCCAAAACAAATCTTAGACAGGCTCGGTGCCCCTAGCAAGTATCTGTTTTGTGGCCGAGAGACAAAAAATGTTGTCTAAAAAGACACCTATAGCTATGTTACAACATGGTATTTAAGTGTTGCTCCGACTAGTTTTGCTCGTCGTTTTGTTATGTTTTACGCGCCTCTAGTGGTGCCCATCTTGTCGAGCTTCGCCTACAAGCTAAAAGAACACGCACGCACTTGGGGACCACCTAATCAAGTAAGTAATGTAAACCGGGGACACATGCATATCTGTTTACAGATGGACGAATTGTAACAAAAACAAGGGACAAGTAGGAACAAAAAGAAAGAAACCGCTGGTCCCGGGCCGGGAATCGAACCCACGCCAAACCCGGGCAGCCAGCCCACAACCCAACGCTCTAACGATTCGACGAAAAGGTCTAGACCCCGAAGACGGATCTGTTGATAGTTCTTATACCCCCCCCCCCCCCCACTGTTACAGAATCTAGAAGATGACAGGCAGAGAAAAAACACGATCAAACTCACGCTTGTGGTCTTCAAGGAGACAGTAGAGACACCTCTATAGCTAGTACCAGGGTTTCTTAAAACCGCGCGCTTGTCTGGGCGCGTTCCAAGTACAATGTAGAGGCGTCAGGGGGACAGCTTAGGCTTGTCGGACTATCGCACTCTACATATCTACCAATCACAGCGATGGTTTAGGAATAATTTTACATGTTTATCAAGAAAAGGCGCATAATGGCTATCATAAGTTGTTCTAAAATGCGAACAGAGGTCGGGGCAGTCCTTACACAATGTCACTCCGATCCGAATACACGTCTGAAAAACATATTAATCTCCACTTGACTATAGCTAAAAGCGCGGGTTCAAAAACATTCAAATAGGCCGGAGAATTCTACGATCCGTACCCTAGTAGGGAGGCCTAGTGGAAACTGAAAAATATGGCATATGCGGATGTTCTGGGGAAAGTTACCACCACTTCTGAACGCCCGTGTTCCCGTACGCGTGCGCAATATGAGTCATATGATTGCATAAAATACTGTAGTCAATATTTATAAAACTATAAACATAGGCAAGTCTTCACATTCTTGTGTTCCTTTTTTTTCCACTGTAAACTGGTCAAATTAATGGGCGTATACGCGTGTGGATGGCATCTGGAACATCAAGTTGGTGTGTCGTGGGAACGAGCATTTAGCCCAAAGAAACAGCGGCCTCGGGCGGGAGGAGGACGGTGCAGCGTCACTGTGTCTGTAAGCAGACGGTCTAGATTTTAATCGTACATGGATAGGCAGACTAAAATAAGAGGTTTGTTCTGAAAAGTAATTTTCTCAATGTTGACGACAAAATTCCCGTTGCAATTCACAATGATGACATATCATTCAGGCATTCATCATTCGACTTCTGACAGGTTAAGCCGGATACACCTTGAGTTCACTTTTGGCATCACCTGATAAATGTGAGACGACGTCAAAATACGTGTGGCTTTTGTGTATACAATGGCAGTCAGTCGTTATTAATTTTTGGTACGAAGAACTACTTGTGTTGAGCCTGAACTTATGTAGAAGCTCGGAAGACACGGGAGTATGTGGTAACAAGTGTTTGAACATACCTCGAGGGGTCAGATTGACCTGCGCAACGAACCATGGCCCCTGCCGTGTAAGCATCATAGAAGCAACCATTACATTTTGGGGGCAACCATGGAGGGAGTACAGAAATTGGGACACGAGTTTTTACATCAAGATTCAAAGCTGTTATTGAAAATATACGTTCACACACTTTCTGGGAGAAATAGGATTTGCCTAAACCATCTACGATCTACTACGAGAAAAGTGAAGGCTTTCTTTACACAACCTCGCCACCCCCTTAACATGTTACCTGGTGGGCCCCATAATAACTCTGTACATTGCGAGTGATTAAATTCAATTTGTTAACATACCCAACTAGGGAATATCACTTGCCTACATGTCCGTAATTAGACCAAATCTAGGATATGCCGCGACTGTATGAGATCCATATACAAAGAAAGACAAAGGTAAACTCTAAGAGAGGGCACTCAACAACTACAATAGGGGTGCTAGTGCCACCGAAATGAAAACCTACAGTGGGTCGTCACTGGAAGACAGAAGAAAAAAAATGCCCAATCTATACTACTATGCATGATGTGCAAAATGACTAATGAAATGTTGGACGCACCAACTACCAAGTATCTGATACCAGCTCAGAAAAGAACAAAAACAGCGGCTGGCTGCCATGCCTTCATGTACGATGATTGAAGTGTCAAAAATTCCTGTTTTCCACGAACTATCGTAGTTTGAAAGTCGCTGCCACCATGTACAGTGGGAGCATCATCACTAGAAAGCTTTTAACAACGCTAGAAGGGTCCTTGAATTTGGATGGGTAAAGGTTAGGTGTAACATATCGTTCAGTGCAACATCACCAGCGTGCCGCGTGCATGTAAAGCTGAAGTGTTACGCCAAAGATACAACAAAGGGGGAGGGGTCCTTAGAAGTACCTTCCTACTGTGAAAATAGCAACATTTGGTGTTTAACATCGGTTATTGATCCCCCTTTGCTACCAGTTACTGCAGTGTGTAAACCAAAATAAGATAGTAGCTGTTTTTCTAGATCAATGCAATGTTCGAACTAAAGGGTAATTGTAATGGATTTCTGCATGAGTGATGAGTGAACAATGCTGGATTAAGTATAAAATAAAGACAGTGAGTTGTCAGCAGGAATGTGCTTATCTTTACCACATAGCTAAGGTGTGTTCGCTAGCCGTCAGGATATATACCCACCTTTAATTCGTTCCACCTCAATTCGCCAAGAAAAATTTAAGACAGGCTCGGTGCCCCTAGCAAGTATCTGTTTTGTGGCCGAGAGACAAAAAATGTTGTCTAAAAAGACACCTATGTTACAACATGGTATTTAAGTGTTGCTCCGACTAGTTTTGCTCGTTGTTTTGTTATGTTTTACGCGCCTCTAGTGGTGCCCATCTTGTCGAGCTTCGCCTACAAGCAAAAAGAACACGCACGCACTTGGGGACCACCTAATCAAGTAAGTAATGTAAAAAGGGGACACATGCATGTCTGTTTACAGATGGCCAATGGCCATGGCCAATTACACGTAGCACTTACCTGCCATGCAAGCATCATAGAACCAACCATTACATTTTGGGGGCAAACCAGAAAGAATCGGCCATGGAGGGAGTACAAAAATTG
Source organism: Branchiostoma floridae x Branchiostoma japonicum (assembly GCA_013266295.2). Lineage (NCBI taxonomy): Eukaryota > Metazoa > Chordata > Leptocardii > Amphioxiformes > Branchiostomatidae > Branchiostoma > Branchiostoma floridae x Branchiostoma japonicum. The sequence goes on along the minus strand of CM023829.1, from coordinate 14,348,501 downwards.
GGACACGAGTTTTTACATCAAGATTCAAAGCTGTTATTAAAAATATACGTTCACACACTTAACATGTTACCTGGTGGGCCCCATAATAACTCTGTACATTGGGAGTGATTGAATGTAATTTGTGAACATACCCAACTAGGGAATATCACTTGCCTACATGTCCATAATTAGACCAAATCTAGGATATGCCGCGACTGTATGAGATCCATATACAAAGAAGGACAAAGGTAAACTCTAAGAGAGGGCAATCAACAACTACAATAGGGGTGCTAGTGCAACCGAAATGAAAACCTACAGCGGGTCGTCAATGGAAGACAGAAGAAAAAAAATGCCCAATCTCTGCATGATTTGCAAAATGACAAATGAAATGTTGGACGCACCAACTACCAAGTATCTGATACCAGCTCAGAAAAGAACAGAAATAGCGGCTGGCTGCCACGGCTTCATGTATGATGATTTAGGTGTCAAAAATTCCTGTTTTCCACGAACTATCGTAGTTTGGAAGTCGCTGCCACCATGTACAGTTGGGGCATCATCACTAGGAAGCTTTTAACAACGCTAGAAGCTAGGGTCCTTGAATTTGGATGGGCAAAGGTATATAGGTGTAACATGTCGTTCAGTGCAACATCACCAGCTTTCGCCGCGTGCATGTAAAGCTGAAGTGTTACGCCGAAGATACAACAAAGGGGAGGGTGGTCCATTAAAAGTACCTTCCTACTGTGAAAATAGCAACATTTGGTGTTTAACATCGGTTATTTAGCCCCCTTTGCTACCAGTTACTGCAGTGTGTAAACCAAAATAAGATAGTAGCTGTTTTTCTCGATCAATGCAATGTTCGAACTGAAGGGTACTTCTAATGGATTTCTGCATGAGTGATGAATGAACAATGCTGGATTAAGTATAAAGACAGTGAGTTGTCAGCAGGAATGTGCTTATCTTTACCACATAGCTAAGGTGTGTTCGCTAGCCGTCAGGATATGTACCCACCTTTAATTCGTGCCACCTCAATTCGCCAAGAAAAATCTTAGACAGGCTCGGTGCCCCTAGCAAGTATCTATTTTGTGGCCGAGAGACCAAAAATGTTGTCTAAAAAGACGACTATGTTACAACATGGTATTTAAGTGTTGCTCCGACTAGTTTTGCCCGTCGTTTTGTTATGTTTTACGCGCCTCTAGTGGTGCCCATCTTGTCGAGCTTCGCCTACAAGCAAAAAGAACACGCACGCACTTGGGAACCACCTAATCAAGTAAGTAATGTAAAAAGGGGACACGCATATCTTTTTACAGACGGACGAATTGTAACAAAAACAAGGGGCAAGTAGGAACAGAAAGAAACCGCTGGCCCCGGGCCGGGAATCGAACCCACGCCAAACCCGGGCAGCCAGCCCACAACCCAACGCTCTAACGATTCGACGAAAAGGTCTAGACCCCGAAGACGGATCTGTTGATAGTTCTTATACCCCCCCCCCACTGTTACAGAATCTAGAAGATAACAGGTAGAGAAAAAACACGATCAAACTCACGCTTGTGGTCTTCAAGGAGACAGTAGAGACACCTATATAGCTAGTACCAGGGTTTCTTAAAACCGCGCGCTTGTCTGGGCGCGTTCCAAGTACAATGTAGAGGCGTCAGGGGGACAGCTTAGGCTTGTCGGACTACCGCACCCTACATATCTACCAATCACAGCGATGGTTTAGGAATAATTTTACATGTTTATCAAGAAAAGGCGCAAGATGGCTATCATAAGTTGTTCTAAAATGCGAACAGAGGTCGGGGCAGTCCTTACACAATGTCACTCCGATCCGAATACACGTCTGAAAAACATAATCTCCACTTGACTATAGCTAAAAGCGCGGGTTCAAAAACATTTAAATAGGCCGGAGAATTCTACGATCCGTACCCTAGTAGGAAGGCCTAGTGGAAACTGAAAAATATGGCATATGCCGCTTTATTATGCGGATGTTCTGGGGAAAGTTACCACCACTTCTGAACGCCCGTGTTCCCGTACGCGTGCGCAATATGAGTAATATGATTGCATAAAATACTGTAGTCAATATTTATAAAACAATAAACATAGGCAAGTCCTGACATTCTTGTGTTCCTTTTTTTTTCTACTGTAAACTGGCCAAGTTAATGGGCGTATACGCGTGTGGATGGCAACTGGAAAATCAAGTTGGTGTGTCGTGGGAACGAGCATTTAGCCCAAAGAAACAGCGGCCTCGGGCGGGAGGAGGACGGTGCAGCGCCACTGTGTCTGTAAGCAGACGGTCTAGATTTTAATCGTACATGGATAGGCAGACTAAAATAAGAGGTTTGTTCTGAAAAGTAATTTTCTCAATGTTGACGACAAAATTCCCGTTGCAATTCACAATGATGACATATCATTCAGGCATTCATCATTCGACTTCTGACAGGTTAAAACGGATACACCTTGAGATCACTTTTGGCATCACCTGATAAATGCCAGACGACGTTAAAATACGTGTGGCTTTTGTGTAAACAATGGCTGTCAGTCGTTATTAACTTTTGGTACGAAGAACTATTTGTGTTGAGCCTGAACTGATGTAGAAGCTCGGAAGACACGGGCGGATGTGGTAACAAGTGTTTGAACATACCTCGAGGGGTTAGATTGACCTGCGCAACGAACCATGGCCCCTGCCGTGTAGGCATCATAGAAGCAACCATTACATGTTGGGGGCAACCATGGAGGGAGTACAGAAATTGGGACACGAGTTTTTACATCAAGATTCAAAGCTGTTATTGAAAATATACGTTCACACACTTTCTGGGAGAAATAGGATTTGCCTAAACCATCTACAATCTACTACGAGAAAAGTGAAGGCTTTCTTTACACAATCTCGCCACCCCCCTAACATGTTACCTGGTCGGTCCCATAATAACTCTGTACATTGGGAGTGATTAAATTTAATTTGTGAACATACCCAACTAGGGAATATCACTTGCCTACATGTCCGTAATTAGACCAAATCTAGGATATGCCGCGACTGTAAGAGATCCATATACAAAGAAAGACAAAGGTAAACTCTAAGAGAGGGCACTCAACAACTACAATAGGGGAGCTAGTGCCACCGAAATGAAAACCTACAGTGTGTCGTCACTGGAAGACAGAAGAAAAAAATGCCCAATCTATGCATGATGTGCAAAATGACTAATGAAATGTTGGACGCACCAACTACCAAGTATCTGATACCAGCTCAGAAAAGAACAAAAACAGCGGCTGGCTGCCATGCCTTCATGTACGATGATTAAAGTGTCAAAAATCCTATTTTCCACGAACTATCGTAGTTTGGAAGTCGCTGCCACCATGTACCATCATCACTAGAAAGCTTTTAACAACGCTAGAAGGGTCCTTGAATTTGAATGGGCAAAGGTTACGTGTAACATGTCGTTCAGTGCAACATCACCAGCTTTCGCCGCGTGCATGTAAAGCTGATGTGTTACGCCGAAGATACAACAAAGGGGGGAGGGTGGTCCATTAAAAGTACCTTTATACTGTGAAAATAGCAACATTTGGTGTTTAACATCGGTTTTTGAGCCCCCTTTGCTACAAGTTACTGCAGTGTGTGAACCAAAATAAGATAGTAGCTGTTTTTCTCGATCAATGCAATGTTCGAAGTGAAGGGTAATTGTAATGGATTTCTGCATAAGTGATGAGTGAACAATGCTGGATTAAGTATAAAGACAGTGAGTTGTCAGCAGGAATGTGCTTATCTTTACCACATAGCTATGGTGTGTTCGCTAGCTGTCAGGATATATACCCCCCTTTAATTCGTTCCACCTCAATTCGCCAAGAAAAATCTTAGACAGGCTCGGTGCCCCTAGCAAGTATCTGTTTTGCGGCCGAGAGACAAAAAATGTAGTCTAAAAAGACACCGATGTTACAACATAGTACCTTTTAAGTGAGGCTCCAACTAGTTTTGCCCGTCGTTTTGTTATGTTTTACGCGCCTCTAGTGGTGCCCATCTTGTCGAGCTTCGCCTACAAGCAAAAAGAACACGCACGCACTTGGGGACCACCTAATCAAGTAAGTAATGTAAACCGGGGACACATGCATATCTGTTTACAGATGGACGAATTGTAACAAAAACAAGAGGCGAGTGAGGAACAGATAGAAACCGCTGGCCCCGGGCCGGGAATCGAACCCACGCCAAACCCGGGCAGCCAGCCCACAACCCAACGCTCTAACGATTCGACGAAAAGGTCTAGACCCCGAAGACGGATCTGTTGGTAGCGCTTATAACCCCCCCCCCCCACACTGTTACAGAATCTAGACGATGACAGGTAGAGAAAAAACACGATCAAACTCACGCTTGTGGTCTTTAAGGAGACAGTAGAAACACCTAGTACCTGGTCTTCTTAAAACCGCGCGCTCGTCTGGGCGCGTTCCAAGTACAATGTAGAGGCGTCAGGGGGACAGCTTAGGCTTGCCGGACTACCGCACCCTACATATCTACCAATCAGAACGATGGTTTATGAATATTTTTACATGTTTTTCAGGCAAAGGCGCAAGATAGTTATAAGTTTTTCTAAAATGCGAACAGAGGTCGGGGCAGTCCTTACACAATGTCACTCCGAAACATAATCTCAACTTGACTTAAGCTAAAAACGCGGGTTCAAAAACATTCAAATAGGCCGGAGAATTCTACGATCCGTACCCTAGTAGGAAGGCCTAGTGGAAACTGTGAAAACTATGGCATATGCGTATGCTTTGGTGAAAGTTACCACCACTTCTGAACCCCGTGGTCCCGTGCTCAACTTGATATGATTGCAAAGAATACTGTAGTCAATATTTATAAAACTATAAACATAGGCAAGTCCGGATCCTGACATTCTTGTGTTCCCTTTTTTATCGACTGTAAACCGGCCAAGTTAATGGGCGTGTACGTGTGGATGGCATCTGGAACATCAAGTTGGTGTGTCGTGGGAACGAGCATTTAGCCCAAAGAAACAGCCTCGGGAGGAGATTGGCATCTTAGGTGCGGCGCTACTGTGTGTGACTAAAATCTTGCTCTGAGTTTGCATTGCTTTGAAAAAAAATATTTCTCTCAATGCTAACGACAAAATTGCCTTTGCAATGCACAATGATGACATTCAGCCCAATCGATTTTTGACAGGTTAAACCTAATGCACCTTCAGGCATCTCCTGATAAATATCAGACGATATCATGATATTTGTTTTATTGTGTATACGATGACTGTCAGTCGTTATTAAATTTTGGTACGAATAACTACTTGTGTTGAGCCTGAACTGATGTAGAAGCTCTGAAGACACGGGCGGATGGGGTAACAAGTGTTTGAACATACCTCGAGGGGTCAGATTGACCTGCGCAACGAACCATGGCCAACACTTACATGCCGTGTAAGCATCATAGTAGCAACCATTACATTTTTGGGGCAACCATGGAGGGAGTACAGAAATTGGGACACGAGTTTTACATCAAGATTCAAAGCTGTTATTAAAAATATACGTTCACACACTTTCTGGGAGAAATAGGATTTGCCTAAACCATCTACGATCTACTACGAGAAAAGTGAAGGCTTTCTTTACACAACCTCGCCACCCCCCTAACATGTTACCTGGTCGGTCCCATAACAACTCTGTACATTGGGAGTGATTAAATTTAATTTGTGAACATACCCAACTAGGGAATATCACTTGCCTACATGTCCGTAATTAGACCAAATCTAGGATATGCCGCGACTGTATGAGATCCATATACAAAGAAAGACAAAGGTAAACTCTAAGAGAGGGCACTCAACAACTAAATAGGGGTGCTATTGCCACCGAAATGAAAACCTACAGTGGGTCGTCACTAGAAGACAGAAGAGAAAAAAATGCCCAATCTATACTACTATGCATGATGTGCAAAATGACTAATGAAATGTTGGACGCACCAACTACCAAGTATCTGATACCAGCCCAGCAAAGAACAAAAACAGCGGCTGGCTGCCATGCCTTCATGTACGATGATTTAGGTGTCAAAAATTCCTGTTTTCCACGGACTCTCGTAGTTTGGAAGTCGCTGCCACCATGTACAGTGGGAGCATCATCACTAGAAAGCTTTTTAAATAACAACGCTAGAAGCTAGGGTCCTTGAATTTGGATGGGCAATTTAGGTTAGGTGTAACATGTTCAGTGCAACATCACCGGCGTGCCGCGTGCATGTAAAGCTGAAGTGTTACGCCAAAGATACAACAAAAGGGGAAGGGGTCCTTAAAAGTACCTTCCTACTGTGAAAATAGCAACATTTGGTGTTTAACATCGGTTTTTGAGCCCCCTTTGCTACCAGTTACTGCGGTGTGTGAACCAAAATAAGATAGTAGCTGTTTTTCTCGATCAATGCAATGTTCGAACTGAAGGGTAATTGTAATGGATTTCTGCATGAGTGATGAGTGAACAATGCTGGATTAAGTATAAAGACGGTGAGTTGTCAGCAGGAATGTGCTTATCTTTACCACATAGCTAAGGTGTGTTCGCTAGCCGTCAGGATATATACCCACCTTTAAAGCCTAGGTCACAATTCAAAAAAGGGGCCCGCTCGGCGCGTTTTCGGGCTGTTTTTTGGCACTACCGTACGGGACCTGGACGGAGACTGGCGGGATTCCCGACGGCTGCCGGCCTATTTTGGGGCCCGCGCGGTCGCCGAATTGATTTTAACACAAACTTAAAATCACTTCGGGCCCCGTCGGGCAAGGTACGCCGAAACGACGCCGTAACCGAACTGCCCGGGACCATTCAGGCGGCCGCACAGGCACCTGCCTAAGATATGACGTCACAGGTGCTGATCAGTGCATCAGGTGGTCAGGAAAAGGGGGTTATAGGGGGCATATCATAAACTCCTTCCTCAGACTACGTCGCACAGTTCACCACGTGTGTGTTACACTATGTACTTGTGTGGCAGAATTCGCGACATAGTGAGTCGTACTGTCCATGCACGGGTCTGCGCATTAACCAGGGGCGAACCCACCCTCGTCTTTTGCGACAATCCAGTTCGGCCTGCCTCTCTTCTTCAGCTAGCAATACCACAATACCTAGGTTGTAACGGTGACGCGCTGTCGCTAACCTCAACCTCAGACGGGCTTGCAGGTTGTCTGCAGGTTGCACTAAACGCTGCATCGCCAACTTCAGTCTACTCTTCACGTGACGTGTCGTACATTAAGAAAAAAACTGAACGGTGACAGGCCGAGCAGCGCTTATATATATATACCGGCTCAAAAACACGACAGGAGCCCGTCGGGATCCAGCCAGGGCCGCGCTAGTATCACCCCTGGACCCCGCCAGGGACCCAACAGCTGCCCGGCCGGACTGCAAGAGCCGGTCGGCACCCTACCGCACCCCGCACGGGTCAAGACGGGAGACTGACCAGGCATCAGACGGGTCCCTGACAGAAACCTCAAGGGGACCAAAAGTTTATGAATTTTAATTAGAATCCGCCTCAACGCCGGCCCCGACAGGGAGCCGTAAAGGATCATTTAATTGTGACCCTGACAGACGGCGCACGCACGGCTTCATGACGCCGGCCGGCGTCTACCCGGGGAACATGCCGAGCAGGCCCCGTTGGTAATGTGACTCCAGCTTAATTCGTTCCACCTCAATTCGCCAAGAAAAATCTTAGACAGGCTCGGTGCCCCTAGCAAGTATCTGTTTTGTGGCCGAGAGACAAAAAATGTTGTCTAAAAAGACACCTATGTAACAACATGGTATCTAAGTGTTGCTCCGACTTGTTTTGCCCGTCGTTTTGTTATGTTTTACGCGCCTCTAGTGGTGCCCATCTTGTCGAGCTTCGCCTACAAGCAAAAAGAACACGCACGCACTTGGGGACCACCTAATCAAGTAAATAATGTAAACTGGGGACACATGCATATCTGTTTACAGATGGATGAATTGTAACAAGAACAAGAGGCGAGTTGGAACAGATAGAAACCGCTGGCCCCGGGCCGGGAATCGAACAGACGCCAAACCCGGGCAGCCAGCCCACAACCCAACGCTCTAACGATTCGACGGAAAGGTCTAGACCCCGAAGACGGATCTGTTGGTAGCGCTTATACCCCCCCCACTGTTACAGAATCTAGACGATGACAGGTAGAGAAAAAACACGATCAAACTCACGCTTGTGGTCTTCAAGGAGACAGTAGGGACACCTAGTACCTGGTCTTCTTAAAACCGCGCGCTCGTCTGGGCGCGTTCCAAGTACAATGTAGAGGCGTCAGGGGGATAGCTTAGGCTTGTCGGACTACCGCACCTTACATATCTACCAATCACAGCGATGGTTTATGAATAATTCTACATGTTCATCAAGCAAAGAAGCAAGATGGTTATCATAAGTTGTTCTAAAATGCGAACAGAGGTCGGGGCAGTCCTTACACAATGTCACTCCGATCCGAATACACGTCTGAAAAACATAATCTCCACTTGACTATAGCTAAAAACGCGGTTCAAAAACAATCAAATAGGCCGGTGAATTCGTACCCTAGTAGGAAGGCCTGGTGGAAACTGTGAAAACTATGGCATATGCGTATGCTTTGGTGAAAGTTACCACCACTTCTGAACGCCCGTGTTCCCGTGCTCAATATGATTGCATAGAATACTGTAGTCAATATCTATAAAACTATCAACATATGCAAGTCCTGACATTCTTGTGTTCCTTTTTTTTTCTACTGTAAACTGGTCCAGTTAATGGGCGTGTACGTGTGGATGGCATCTGGAACATCAAGTTGGTGTGTCATGGGAACGAGCATTTAGCCCAAAGAAACAGCCTCGGGAGGAGATTGGCGTCTAAGGTGCGGCGCTATACTCTCCACTGAGCAGAGGTTGGTGGGGAAAGAAAGCGGGACATATAAAAAGGTAACGATCTTTCTCCACCAACCTCTGCTTGGAGAGTAGCGGCGCTACTGTGTGAGACCGTCTACATTTTATGCAGTGCATGCTGAATAGACAGACTAAAATCTTGCTCTGAGTTTGCATTGCTCTGAAAAAATTTCTGCACAATGATGACATTCAGCCCAATCGATTTTTGACAGGTTGAACCTAATGCTCCTTCGGGCATCACCTGATAAATGTCAGACGAAATCATGATATTTGTTTTATTGTGTATACGATGACTGTCAGTCGTTATTAATTTTTGGTACGAATAACTACTTGTGTTGAGCCTGAACTGATGTAGAAGCTCTGAAGACACGAGCGGATGTGGTATCAAGTGTTTGAACATACCTCGAGGGGTCAGATTGAGCTGCGCAACGAACCATGGCCAACACTTACCTGCCGTGTAGGCATCATAGAAGCAACCATTACATTTTGGGGGCAACCATGGAGGGAGTACAGAAATTGGGACACGAGTTTTTACATCAAGATTCAAAGCTGTTATTGAAAATATACGTTCACACACTTTCTGGGAGAAATAGTATTTGCCCAAACCATCTACGATCTACTACGAGAAAAGTGAAAGCTTTCTTTACACAACCTCGCCACCCCCCTAACATGTTACCTGGTCGGTCCCATAATAACCCTGTACATTGGGAGTGATTAAATTTAATTTGTGAACATACCCAACTAGGGAATATCACTTGCCTACATGTCCTTAATTAGACCAAATCTAGGGTATACCGCGACTGTATGAGATCCATATACAAAGAAAGACTAAGGTAAACTCTAAGAGAGGGCACTCAACAACTACAATAGGGGTGCTAGTGCCACTACAATAGGGGTGCTAGTGCCAACGAAATGAAAACCTACAGTGGGTCGTCACTGGAAGACAGAAGAATGTCCAATCTATATATGATGTGCAAAATGACTAATGAAATGTTGGACGCACCAACTACCAAGTATCTGATACCAGCTCAGAAAAGAACAAAAACAGCGGCTGGCTGCCATGCCTTCATGTACGATGATTTAGGTGTCAAAAACTCCTGTTTTCCACGGACTCTCGTAGTTTGGAAGTCGCTGCAACCATGTACAGTTGGAGCATCATCACTAGAAAGCTTTTAACAACGCTAGAAGGGTCCTTGAATTTGGATGGGCGAAGGTTAGCTGTAACATGTTTAGTGCAACATCACCAGCTTTCGCCGCGTGCATGTAAAGCTGAAGTGTTACGCCGAAGATACAACAAAGGGGAGGGTGGTCCATTAAAAGTACCTTCCTACTGTGAAAATGGCAACATTTGGTGTTTAACATCGGTTATTTAGCCCCCTTTGCTACCAGTTACACCCCCGTTCCACTAGGACGGCGCTCTCTCTGCGATCTAAGATTTTTACGGAGTGCTCAACGAATTTCATAGATTAAAGAACGAATCTTTTTACGCTTTGTGTGTTTTGTTGTTTTTTCAGTCATACTTTTACACTTTGCATGATATTCAAATTATGAAATAAAGGGCTACACTTTGCATGATATTCAAATTATGAAATAAAGGGCTACGCAAATTCAAATCAAGTCGCAGCGAGAGCGCCGTCCTAGTGGAACAGGGGTGTTACTGCAGTGTGTAAACCAAAATAAGATAGTAGCTGTTTTTCTCGATCAATGCAATGTTCGAACTGAAGGGTAATTGTAATGGACTTCTGCATGAGTGATGAGTGAACAATGCTGGATTAAGTATAAAGACGGTGAGTTGTCAGCAGGAATGTGCTTATCTTTACCACATAGCTAAGGTGTGTTCGCTAGCCGTCAGGATATATACCCACCTTTAATTCGTTCCACCTCAATTCGCCAAGAAAAATCTTAGACAGGCTCGGTGCCCCTAGCAAGTACCTGTTTTGTGGCCGAAAGACAAAAATGTAGTCTAAAAAGACACCGATGTTACAACATATAGTACCTTTTAAGTGAGGCTCCGACTAGTTTTGCCCGTCGTTTTGTTATGTTTTACGCGCCTCTAGTGGTGCCCATCTTGTCGAGCTTCGCCTACAGGTAAAAAGAACACGCACGCACTTGGGGACCACCTAATCAAGTAAGTAATGTAAACCGGGGACACATGCATATCTGTTTACAGATGGACGAATTGTAACAAAAACAAGAGGCGAGTAGGAACAGATAGAAACCGCTGTCCCCGGGCCAGGAATCGAACCCACGCCAAACCCGTGCAGCCAGCCCACAACCCAACGCTCTAACGATTCGACGAAAAGGTCTAGACCCCGAAGACGGATATGTTGGTAGCGCTTATAAACCCCCCACTGTTACAGAATCTAGAAGATGACAGGTAGAGAAAAAACACGATCAAACTCACGCTTGTGGTCTTCAAGGAGACAGTAGGGACACCTAGTACCTGGTCTTCTTAAAACCGCGCGCTCGTCTGGGCGCGTTCCAAGTACAATGTAGAGGCGTCAGGGGGATAGCTTAGGCTTGTCGGACTACCGCACCTTACATATCTACCAATCACAGCGATGGTTTATGAATAATTCTACATGTTCATCAAGCAAAGAAGCAAGATGGTTATCATAAGTTGTTCTAAAATGCGAACAGAGGTCGGGGCAGTCCTTACACAATGTCACTCCGATCCGAATACACGTCTGAAAAACATAATCTCCACTTGACTATAGCTAAAAACGCGGTTCAAAAACAATCAAATAGGCCGGTGAATTCGTACCCTAGTAGGAAGGCCTGGTGGAAACTGTGAAAACTATGGCATATGCGTATGCTTTGGTGAAAGTTACCACCACTTCTGAACGCCCGTGTTCCCGTGCTCAATATGATTGCATAGAATACTGTAGTCAATATCTATAAAACTATCAACATATGCAAGTCCTGACATTCTTGTGTTCCTTTTTTTTTCTACTGTAAACTGGTCCAGTTAATGGGCGTGTACGTGTGGATGGCATCTGGAACATCAAGTTGGTGTGTCATGGGAACGAGCATTTAGCCCAAAGAAACAGCCTCGGGAGGAGATTGGCGTCTAAGGTGCGGCGCTATACTCTCCACTGAGCAGAGGTTGGTGGGGAAAGAAAGCGGGACATATAAAAAGGTAACGATCTTTCTCCACCAACCTCTGCTTGGAGAGTAGCGGCGCTACTGTGTGAGACCGTCTACATTTTATGCAGTGCATGCTGAATAGACAGACTAAAATCTTGCTCTGAGTTTGCATTGCTCTGAAAAAATTTCTGCACAATGATGACATTCAGCCCAATCGATTTTTGACAGGTTGAACCTAATGCTCCTTCGGGCATCACCTGATAAATGTCAGACGAAATCATGATATTTGTTTTATTGTGTATACGATGACTGTCAGTCGTTATTAATTTTTGGTACGAATAACTACTTGTGTTGAGCCTGAACTGATGTAGAAGCTCTGAAGACACGAGCGGATGTGGTATCAAGTGTTTGAACATACCTCGAGGGGTCAGATTGAGCTGCGCAACGAACCATAGCCAACACTTACCTGCCGTGTAGGCATCATAGAAGCAACCATTACATTTTGGGGGCAACCATGGAGGGAGTACAGAAATTGGGACACGAGTTTTTACATCAAGATTCAAAGCTGTTATTGAAAATATACGTTCACACACTTTCTGGGAGAAATAGTATTTGCCCAAACCATCTACGATCTACTACGAGAAAAGTGAAAGCTTTCTTTACACAACCTCGCCACCCCCCTAACATGTTACCTGGTCGGTCCCATAATAACCCTGTACATTGGGAGTGATTAAATTTAATTTGTGAACATACCCAACTAGGGAATATCACTTGCCTACATGTCCTTAATTAGACCAAATCTAGGGTATACCGCGACTGTATGAGATCCATATACAAAGAAAGACTAAGGTAAACTCTAAGAGAGGGCACTCAACAACTACAATAGGGGTGCTAGTGCCACTACAATAGGGGTGCTAGTGCCAACGAAATGAAAACCTACAGTGGGTCGTCACTGGAAGACAGAAGAATGTCCAATCTATATATGATGTGCAAAATGACTAATGAAATGTTGGACGCACCAACTACCAAGTATCTGATACCAGCTCAGAAAAGAACAAAAACAGCGGCTGGCTGCCATGCCTTCATGTACGATGATTTAGGTGTCAAAAACTCCTGTTTTCCACGGACTCTCGTAGTTTGGAAGTCGCTGCAACCATGTACAGTTGGAGCATCATCACTAGAAAGCTTTTAACAACGCTAGAAGGGTCCTTGAATTTGGATGGGCGAAGGTTAGCTGTAACATGTTTAGTGCAACATCACCAGCTTTCGCCGCGTGCATGTAAAGCTGAAGTGTTACGCCGAAGATACAACAAAGGGGAGGGTGGTCCATTAAAAGTACCTTCCTACTGTGAAAATGGCAACATTTGGTGTTTAACATCGGTTATTTAGCCCCCTTTGCTACCAGTTACACCCCCGTTCCACTAGGACGGCGCTCTCTCTGCGATCTAAGATTTTTACGGAGTGCTCAACGAATTTCATAGATTAAAGAACGAATCTTTTTACGCTTTGTGTGTTTTGTTGTTTTTTCAGTCATACTTTTACACTTTGCATGATATTCAAATTATGAAATAAAGGGCTACACTTTGCATGATATTCAAATTATGAAATAAAGGGCTACGCAAATTCAAATCAAGTCGCAGCGAGAGCGCCGTCCTAGTGGAACAGGGGTGTTACTGCAGTGTGTAAACCAAAATAAGATAGTAGCTGTTTTTCTCGATCAATGCAATGTTCGAACTGAAGGGTAATTGTAATGGACTTCTGCATGAGTGATGAGTGAACAATGCTGGATTAAGTATAAAGACGGTGAGTTGTCAGCAGGAATGTGCTTATCTTTACCACATAGCTAAGGTGTGTTCGCTAGCCGTCAGGATATATACCCACCTTTAATTCGTTCCACCTCAATTCGCCAAGAAAAATCTTAGACAGGCTCGGTGCCCCTAGCAAGTACCTGTTTTGTGGCCGAAAGACAAAAATGTAGTCTAAAAAGACACCGATGTTACAACATATAGTACCTTTTAAGTGAGGCTCCGACTAGTTTTGCCCGTCGTTTTGTTATGTTTTACGCGCCTCTAGTGGTGCCCATCTTGTCGAGCTTCGCCTACAGGTAAAAAGAACACGCACGCACTTGGGGACCACCTAATCAAGTAAGTAATGTAAACCGGGGACACATGCATATCTGTTTACAGATGGACGAATTGTAACAAAAACAAGAGGCGAGTAGGAACAGATAGAAACCGCTGTCCCCGGGCCAGGAATCGAACCCACGCCAAACCCGTGCAGCCAGCCCACAACCCAACGCTCTAACGATTCGACGAAAAGGTCTAGACCCCGAAGACGGATACATGTATGTTGGTAGCGCTTATAAACCCCCCACTGTTACAGAATCTAGAAGATGACAGGTAGAGAAAAAACACGATCAAACTCACGCTTGTGGTCTTCAAGGAGACAGTAGGGACACCTAGTACCTGGTCTTCTTAAAACCGCGCGCTCGTCTGGGCGCGTTCCAAGTACAATGTAGAGGCGTCAGGGGGACAGCTTAGGCTTGCCGGACTACCGCACTCTACATATCTACCAATCACAGCGATGGTTTAGGAATAATTTTACATGTTCATCAAGCAAAGGCGCAAGATGGTTATCATAAGTTGTTCTAAAATGCGAACAGAGGTCGGGGCAGTCCTTACACAATGTCACTCCGATCCGAATACACGTCTAAAAAACATAATCTCCACTTGACTATAGCTAAAAACGCGGTTCAAAAACAATCAAATAGGCCGGTGAATTCGTACCCTAGTAGGAAGGCCTGGTGGAAACTGTGAAAACTATGGCATATGCGTATGCTTTGGTGAAAGTTACCACCACTTCTGAACGCCCGTGTTCCCGTGCTCAATATGATTGCATAGAATACTGTAGTCAATACCTATAAAACTATCAACATTTGCAAGTCCTGACATTCTTGTGTTCCTTTTTTGTCGACTGTAAACTGGCCAAGTTAATGGGCGTGTACGTGTGGATGGCATCTGGAACATCAAGTTGGTGTGTCGTGGGAACGACCATTTAGCCCAAAGAAACAGCCTCGGGAGGAGATTGGCATCTTAGGTGCGGCGCTACTGTGTGTGACTGAAATCTAAGTGCTCTGAGTTTGCATTGCTCTGAAAAAAATATTTCTCTCAATGCTAACGACAAAATTGCCTTTGCAATGCACAATGATGACATTCAGCCCAATCGATTTTTGACAGGTTAAACCTAATGCACCTTCGGGCATCACCTGATAAATGTCAAACGATGTCATGATATTTATTTTATTGTGTATACGATGACTGTCAGTCGTTATTGATTTTTGGTACGAAGAACTACTTGTGTTGGACAAGAATTGTTGTAGAAGTTGGGAAGACACGGGCGGATGTGGTAACAGATGTTTGTACATACCTCGAGGGATCACATTGACCTGCGCAACGAACCATGGCCAACACTTACCTGTCGTACAAGCATAGCAGAAGAAACCATTACATTTTGGGGACAACCCAAAAAGGGTCGGCCATTGGGGGGGGGGGGGTAAAATAACTGGGACACAAGTTGCATCAAGATTTAAAGCTGTTGTCACAGTTTTTGGAGGAAATTTGCCAAAAACATCTATTACGAAAAATGTGAACAATATGATTTCCTGTCTATGATTATAAGTATTTTTTTGTTATATCTACATATCTAATATGCTATTTATGTGTAAGTACATTGTATATGTATGAAGAGACGAGTATAGAGACAAATGTGTCAGGGCTTATGTTCATTATAATACCATTTTTGTATTCAAGTTTTATTAGCATTGACTAGTGACTATTCTAAGAACTATGGATACAATTCCTTTAAAAAAGGTACAACAATTTCCAATCAACTTGATGATGATAAGAATAAGAAGGAGATGCTCACAATGAATATGAAAGTACGAGCTCGAGAACGCACCCCCTCCCCATTGAGTGCCGTAAATAATGCTGACAAATCCCTCAAACCGTTACAGTATATGTGCAATAATGATCCCAGTTAACAAGAAAAAGACAGCCGAAATAGTAAATCTGACTAAATAAAGACCATTAAATGGCCTCTCGTGTGAGCCTTGTACGGCGCCTAATATGGCAGGTGCCAAAGCGCAAAGTTGGCGAAATCTCAGCAACCGTTTGGATTTGAGGAATAACATTTCACCAAGTTTCACATCTTGCCTAGTTTTGTCGTATTTATTCAAAGAACTTTGGGTAAAGTTCGTTTAAGCCTTTTTGTAAATGAACCAATCGTAGTGTGGCTCTCCCGCTCTCGTGCCGATCCACCGTAAAAATGGCCAAGAGATAGCATCAAAATGAAACAAAAATACTTATAAGAACACTACAGTCGGTAGAGTAATGCATTTACTAAAACTATGTATAATTGTGTGTAAAGTTTTTTTTTACATTATTTAATACCATTTTGTACTACTTTTAACGTTGTATGAATGGCTTGGTGTATTACTATAACTTTGACAGTGTTTATGTTGTGCTGTACTCATGTCAGTGTGCTAAGGGAGGTTAAAGGTCACATGGATGTACACTAGCTGCAAGTTTGAGGTCGCAGGACACAGTATTCATGGGCGACCCCCGTGGACCATGACGCGGGTATAGAAAATAGTACGGAGGATATTCTTGAAGCCTGGGTAGAAAGCCTGATGTTAGCGCCAGTCAGATGTAAATTGTGCTGTGTGGTATAGGAATGTATCGGGTTTGAGACTGTGTGATTTGAATTGTGAAGGTTTTGCAGTACGTGTATAAATGCGCCGTATTACGCAACTGGCTTTCCGGGTGAGTCGGCTGCAGTTCAATTGACCTCCGTAGAGGGCGATTTCAAAGTGTACGTTACGAGCAGATACGCCGACAAAATTTTTTGGTTTCTAGATATTTTGTAGTTTGTACCTTCTTCTCAAACATATTCGATTTTCGTATTTGTGAAGTGCACCTTACTATAATTTTTACCGCGTCGAAGTGGGTCATCTTGGGATCCTTAACTATAGGAATCCCCATAGGGCGAAAACTGCGGTCTGCTACCTTCAATAGAGACGGGAATTGGCCGAAAATTGGCAGCAGCGTTATTTTCTACCAAATTTGCTTGGTATGCCAAGTACTGACGTTGACTCACTTGAAATGTACCGGTTTGTTTCACCGTCAGACCCCCGTTGCCATGGCAACGGCCACTATGACCGCCGCCTATGCTTAACTATGGGACTTAGTATGGAAGTGCCACTGGCCCGAGGCCGCGCTCACCCCCCCCCCCCTTATCTGCCGTAAACAAGGCTTACACTAACCAAGAATCACTCAGAAGGTTAGAGTAGGCCCCAATGATCACCGTTAACAAGAAAAAGACGGCCAGAATAGTACTCTTGACCGTATAATGAGACCACTAAATAGCCCCTCGTACGGGCCTTGTACGGGGACTACCCCTATGGCAGGTGCCGAAGTGCAAAGTTGGCAATATCTCAGCAACCGTTTGGAGTTGTCAAATGAAATTTGGCCAAGTTTCACATCTTGTCTAGTGTGGTCGAATGATCGAAAGAAAATCCAAGGTCAAGTTCGTTCAAGGTCGCAGGACACAGTATTCATGGGCGACCCCCGTGGACCATGACGCGGGTATAGAAAATAGTACGGAGGATATTCTTGAAGCCTGGGTAGAAAGCCTGATGTTAGCGCCAGTCAGATGTAAATTGTGCTGTGTGGTATAGGAATGTATCGGGTTTGAGACTGTGTGATTTGAATTGTGAAGGTTTTGCAGTACGTGTATAAATGCGCCGTATTACGCAACTGGCTTTCCGGGTGAGTCGGCTGCAGTTCAATTGACCTCCGTAGAGGGCGATTTCAAAGTGTACGTTACGAGCAGATACGCCGACAAAATTTTTTGGTTTCTAGATATTTTGTAGTTTGTACCTTCTTCTCAAACATATTCGATTTTCGTATTTGTGAAGTGCACCTTACTATAATTTTTACCGCGTCGAAGTGGGTCATCTTGGGATCCTTAACTATAGGAATCCCCATAGGGCGAAAACTGCGGTCTGCTACCTTCAATAGAGACGGGAATTGGCCGAAAATTGGCAGCAGCGTTATTTTCTACCAAATTTGCTTGGTATGCCAAGTACTGACGTTGACTCACTTGAAATGTACCGGTTTGTTTCACCGTCAGACCCCCGTTGCCATGGCAACGGCCACTATGACCGCCGCCTATGCTTAACTATGGGACTTAGTATGGAAGTGCCACTGGCCCGAGGCCGCGCTCACCCCCCCCCCCCTTATCTGCCGTAAACAAGGCTTACACTAACCAAGAATCACTCAGAAGGTTAGAGTAGGCCCCAATGATCACCGTTAACAAGAAAAAGACGGCCAGAATAGTACTCTTGACCGTATAATGAGACCACTAAATAGCCCCTCGTACGGGCCTTGTACGGGGACTACCCCTATGGCAGGTGCCGAAGTGCAAAGTTGGCAATATCTCAGCAACCGTTTGGAGTTGTCAAATGAAATTTGGCCAAGTTTCACATCTTGTCTAGTGTGGTCGAATGATCGAAAGAAAATCCAAGGTCAAGTTCGTTCAAGGTCGCAGGACACAGTATTCATGGGCGACCCCCGTGGACCATGACGCGGGTATAGAAAATAGTACGGAGGATATTCTTGAAGCCTGGGTAGAAAGCCTGATGTTAGCGCCAGTCAGATGTAAATTGTGCTGTGTGGTATAGGAATGTATCGGGTTTGAGACTGTGTGATTTGAATTGTGAAGGTTTTGCAGTACGTGTATAAATGCGCCGTATTACGCAACTGGCTTTCCGGGTGAGTCGGCTGCAGTTCAATTGACCTCCGTAGAGGGCGATTTCAAAGTGTACGTTACGAGCAGATACGCCGACAAAATTTTTTGGTTTCTAGATATTTTGTAGTTTGTACCTTCTTCTCAAACATATTCGATTTTCGTATTTGTGAAGTGCACCTTACTATAATTTTTACCGCGTCGAAGTGGGTCATCTTGGGATCCTTAACTATAGGAATCCCCATAGGGCGAAAACTGCGGTCTGCTACCTTCAATAGAGACGGGAATTGGCCGAAAATTGGCAGCAGCGTTATTTTCTACCAAATTTGCTTGGTATGCCAAGTACTGACGTTGACTCACTTGAAATGTACCGGTTTGTTTCACCGTCAGACCCCCGTTGCCATGGCAACGGCCACTATGACCGCCGCCTATGCTTAACTATGGGACTTAGTATGGAAGTGCCACTGGCCCGAGGCCGCGCTCACCCCCCCCCCCCTTATCTGCCGTAAACAAGGCTTACACTAACCAAGAATCACTCAGAAGGTTAGAGTAGGCCCCAATGATCACCGTTAACAAGAAAAAGACGGCCAGAATAGTACTCTTGACCGTATAATGAGACCACTAAATAGCCCCTCGTACGGGCCTTGTACGGGGACTACCCCTATGGCAGGTGCCGAAGTGCAAAGTTGGCAATATCTCAGCAACCGTTTGGAGTTGTCAAATGAAATTTGGCCAAGTTTCACATCTTGTCTAGTGTGGTCGAATGATCGAAAGAAAATCCAAGGTCAAGTTCGTTCAAGGTCGCAGGACACAGTATTCATGGGCGACCCCCGTGGACCATGACGCGGGTATAGAAAATAGTACGGAGGATATTCTTGAAGCCTGGGTAGAAAGCCTGATGTTAGCGCCAGTCAGATGTAAATTGTGCTGTGTGGTATAGGAATGTATCGGGTTTGAGACTGTGTGATTTGAATTGTGAAGGTTTTGCAGTACGTGTATAAATGCGCCGTATTACGCAACTGGCTTTCCGGGTGAGTCGGCTGCAGTTCAATTGACCTCCGTAGAGGGCGATTTCAAAGTGTACGTTACGAGCAGATACGCCGACAAAATTTTTTGGTTTCTAGATATTTTGTAGTTTGTACCTTCTTCTCAAACATATTCGATTTTCGTATTTGTGAAGTGCACCTTACTATAATTTTTACCGCGTCGAAGTGGGTCATCTTGGGATCCTTAACTATAGGAATCCCCATAGGGCGAAAACTGCGGTCTGCTACCTTCAATAGAGACGGGAATTGGCCGAAAATTGGCAGCAGCGTTATTTTCTACCAAATTTGCTTGGTATGCCAAGTACTGACGTTGACTCACTTGAAATGTACCGGTTTGTTTCACCGTCAGACCCCCGTTGCCATGGCAACGGCCACTATGACCGCCGCCTATGCTTAACTATGGGACTTAGTATGGAAGTGCCACTGGCCCGAGGCCGCGCTCACCCCCCCCCCCCTTATCTGCCGTAAACAAGGCTTACACTAACCAAGAATCACTCAGAAGGTTAGAGTAGGCCCCAATGATCACCGTTAACAAGAAAAAGACGGCCAGAATAGTACTCTTGACCGTATAATGAGACCACTAAATAGCCCCTCGTACGGGCCTTGTACGGGGACTACCCCTATGGCAGGTGCCGAAGTGCAAAGTTGGCAATATCTCAGCAACCGTTTGGAGTTGTCAAATGAAATTTGGCCAAGTTTCACATCTTGTCTAGTGTGGTCGAATGATCGAAAGAAAATCCAAGGTCAAGTTCGTTCAAGGTCGCAGGACACAGTATTCATGGGCGACCCCCGTGGACCATGACGCGGGTATAGAAAATAGTACGGAGGATATTCTTGAAGCCTGGGTAGAAAGCCTGATGTTAGCGCCAGTCAGATGTAAATTGTGCTGTGTGGTATAGGAATGTATCGGGTTTGAGACTGTGTGATTTGAATTGTGAAGGTTTTGCAGTACGTGTATAAATGCGCCGTATTACGCAACTGGCTTTCCGGGTGAGTCGGCTGCAGTTCAATTGACCTCCGTAGAGGGCGATTTCAAAGTGTACGTTACGAGCAGATACGCCGACAAAATTTTTTGGTTTCTAGATATTTTGTAGTTTGTACCTTCTTCTCAAACATATTCGATTTTCGTATTTGTGAAGTGCACCTTACTATAATTTTTACCGCGTCGAAGTGGGTCATCTTGGGATCCTTAACTATAGGAATCCCCATAGGGCGAAAACTGCGGTCTGCTACCTTCAATAGAGACGGGAATTGGCCGAAAATTGGCAGCAGCGTTATTTTCTACCAAATTTGCTTGGTATGCCAAGTACTGACGTTGACTCACTTGAAATGTACCGGTTTGTTTCACCGTCAGACCCCCGTTGCCATGGCAACGGCCACTATGACCGCCGCCTATGCTTAACTATGGGACTTAGTATGGAAGTGCCACTGGCCCGAGGCCGCGCTCACCCCCCCCCCCCTTATCTGCCGTAAACAAGGCTTACACTAACCAAGAATCACTCAGAAGGTTAGAGTAGGCCCCAATGATCACCGTTAACAAGAAAAAGACGGCCAGAATAGTACTCTTGACCGTATAATGAGACCACTAAATAGCCCCTCGTACGGGCCTTGTACGGGGACTACCCCTATGGCAGGTGCCGAAGTGCAAAGTTGGCAATATCTCAGCAACCGTTTGGAGTTGTCAAATGAAATTTGGCCAAGTTTCACATCTTGTCTAGTGTGGTCGAATGATCGAAAGAAAATCCAAGGTCAAGTTCGTTCAAGGTCGCAGGACACAGTATTCATGGGCGACCCCCGTGGACCATGACGCGGGTATAGAAAATAGTACGGAGGATATTCTTGAAGCCTGGGTAGAAAGCCTGATGTTAGCGCCAGTCAGATGTAAATTGTGCTGTGTGGTATAGGAATGTATCGGGTTTGAGACTGTGTGATTTGAATTGTGAAGGTTTTGCAGTACGTGTATAAATGCGCCGTATTACGCAACTGGCTTTCCGGGTGAGTCGGCTGCAGTTCAATTGACCTCCGTAGAGGGCGATTTCAAAGTGTACGTTACGAGCAGATACGCCGACAAAATTTTTTGGTTTCTAGATATTTTGTAGTTTGTACCTTCTTCTCAAACATATTCGATTTTCGTATTTGTGAAGTGCACCTTACTATAATTTTTACCGCGTCGAAGTGGGTCATCTTGGGATCCTTAACTATAGGAATCCCCATAGGGCGAAAACTGCGGTCTGCTACCTTCAATAGAGACGGGAATTGGCCGAAAATTGGCAGCAGCGTTATTTTCTACCAAATTTGCTTGGTATGCCAAGTACTGACGTTGACTCACTTGAAATGTACCGGTTTGTTTCACCGTCAGACCCCCGTTGCCATGGCAACGGCCACTATGACCGCCGCCTATGCTTAACTATGGGACTTAGTATGGAAGTGCCACTGGCCCGAGGCCGCGCTCACCCCCCCCCCCCCCCTTATCTGCCGTAAACAAGGCTTACACTAACCAAGAATCACTCAGAAGGTTAGAGTAGGCCCCAATGATCACCGTTAACAAGAAAAAGACGGCCAGAATAGTACTCTTGACCGTATAATGAGACCACTAAATAGCCCCTCGTACGGGCCTTGTACGGGGACTACCCCTATGGCAGGTGCCGAAGTGCAAAGTTGGCAATATCTCAGCAACCGTTTGGAGTTGTCAAATGAAATTTGGCCAAGTTTCACATCTTGTCTAGTGTGGTCGAATGATCGAAAGAAAATCCAAGGTCAAGTTCGTTCAAGGTCGCAGGACACAGTATTCATGGGCGACCCCCGTGGACCATGACGCGGGTATAGAAAATAGTACGGAGGATATTCTTGAAGCCTGGGTAGAAAGCCTGATGTTAGCGCCAGTCAGATGTAAATTGTGCTGTGTGGTATAGGAATGTATCGGGTTTGAGACTGTGTGATTTGAATTGTGAAGGTTTTGCAGTACGTGTATAAATGCGCCGTATTACGCAACTGGCTTTCCGGGTGAGTCGGCTGCAGTTCAATTGACCTCCGTAGAGGGCGATTTCAAAGTGTACGTTACGAGCAGATACGCCGACAAAATTTTTTGGTTTCTAGATATTTTGTAGTTTGTACCTTCTTCTCAAACATATTCGATTTTCGTATTTGTGAAGTGCACCTTACTATAATTTTTACCGCGTCGAAGTGGGTCATCTTGGGATCCTTAACTATAGGAATCCCCATAGGGCGAAAACTGCGGTCTGCTACCTTCAATAGAGACGGGAATTGGCCGAAAATTGGCAGCAGCGTTATTTTCTACCAAATTTGCTTGGTATGCCAAGTACTGACGTTGACTCACTTGAAATGTACCGGTTTGTTTCACCGTCAGACCCCCGTTGCCATGGCAACGGCCACTATGACCGCCGCCTATGCTTAACTATGGGACTTAGTATGGAAGTGCCACTGGCCCGAGGCCGCGCTCACCCCCCCCCCCCTTATCTGCCGTAAACAAGGCTTACACTAACCAAGAATCACTCAGAAGGTTAGAGTAGGCCCCAATGATCACCGTTAACAAGAAAAAGACGGCCAGAATAGTACTCTTGACCGTATAATGAGACCACTAAATAGCCCCTCGTACGGGCCTTGTACGGGGACTACCCCTATGGCAGGTGCCGAAGTGCAAAGTTGGCAATATCTCAGCAACCGTTTGGAGTTGTCAAATGAAATTTGGCCAAGTTTCACATCTTGTCTAGTGTGGTCGAATGATCGAAAGAAAATCCAAGGTCAAGTTCGTTCAAGGTCGCAGGACACAGTATTCATGGGCGACCCCCGTGGACCATGACGCGGGTATAGAAAATAGTACGGAGGATATTCTTGAAGCCTGGGTAGAAAGCCTGATGTTAGCGCCAGTCAGATGTAAATTGTGCTGTGTGGTATAGGAATGTATCGGGTTTGAGACTGTGTGATTTGAATTGTGAAGGTTTTGCAGTACGTGTATAAATGCGCCGTATTACGCAACTGGCTTTCCGGGTGAGTCGGCTGCAGTTCAATTGACCTCCGTAGAGGGCGATTTCAAAGTGTACGTTACGAGCAGATACGCCGACAAAATTTTTTGGTTTCTAGATATTTTGTAGTTTGTACCTTCTTCTCAAACATATTCGATTTTCGTATTTGTGAAGTGCACCTTACTATAATTTTTACCGCGTCGAAGTGGGTCATCTTGGGATCCTTAACTATAGGAATCCCCATAGGGCGAAAACTGCGGTCTGCTACCTTCAATAGAGACGGGAATTGGCCGAAAATTGGCAGCAGCGTTATTTTCTACCAAATTTGCTTGGTATGCCAAGTACTGACGTTGACTCACTTGAAATGTACCGGTTTGTTTCACCGTCAGACCCCCGTTGCCATGGCAACGGCCACTATGACCGCCGCCTATGCTTAACTATGGGACTTAGTATGGAAGTGCCACTGGCCCGAGGCCGCGCTCACCCCCCCCCCCTTATCTGCCGTAAACAAGGCTTACACTAACCAAGAATCACTCAGAAGGTTAGAGTAGGCCCCAATGATCACCGTTAACAAGAAAAAGACGGCCAGAATAGTACTCTTGACCGTATAATGAGACCACTAAATAGCCCCTCGTACGGGCCTTGTACGGGGACTACCCCTATGGCAGGTGCCGAAGTGCAAAGTTGGCAATATCTCAGCAACCGTTTGGAGTTGTCAAATGAAATTTGGCCAAGTTTCACATCTTGTCTAGTGTGGTCGAATGATCGAAAGAAAATCCAAGGTCAAGTTCGTTCAAGGTCGCAGGACACAGTATTCATGGGCGACCCCCGTGGACCATGACGCGGGTATAGAAAATAGTACGGAGGATATTCTTGAAGCCTGGGTAGAAAGCCTGATGTTAGCGCCAGTCAGATGTAAATTGTGCTGTGTGGTATAGGAATGTATCGGGTTTGAGACTGTGTGATTTGAATTGTGAAGGTTTTGCAGTACGTGTATAAATGCGCCGTATTACGCAACTGGCTTTCCGGGTGAGTCGGCTGCAGTTCAATTGACCTCCGTAGAGGGCGATTTCAAAGTGTACGTTACGAGCAGATACGCCGACAAAATTTTTTGGTTTCTAGATATTTTGTAGTTTGTACCTTCTTCTCAAACATATTCGATTTTCGTATTTGTGAAGTGCACCTTACTATAATTTTTACCGCGTCGAAGTGGGTCATCTTGGGATCCTTAACTATAGGAATCCCCATAGGGCGAAAACTGCGGTCTGCTACCTTCAATAGAGACGGGAATTGGCCGAAAATTGGCAGCAGCGTTATTTTCTACCAAATTTGCTTGGTATGCCAAGTACTGACGTTGACTCACTTGAAATGTACCGGTTTGTTTCACCGTCAGACCCCCGTTGCCATGGCAACGGCCACTATGACCGCCGCCTATGCTTAACTATGGGACTTAGTATGGAAGTGCCACTGGCCCGAGGCCGCGCTCACCCCCCCCCCCCTTATCTGCCGTAAACAAGGCTTACACTAACCAAGAATCACTCAGAAGGTTAGAGTAGGCCCCAATGATCACCGTTAACAAGAAAAAGACGGCCAGAATAGTACTCTTGACCGTATAATGAGACCACTAAATAGCCCCTCGTACGGGCCTTGTACGGGGACTACCCCTATGGCAGGTGCCGAAGTGCAAAGTTGGCAATATCTCAGCAACCGTTTGGAGTTGTCAAATGAAATTTGGCCAAGTTTCACATCTTGTCTAGTGTGGTCGAATGATCGAAAGAAAATCCAAGGTCAAGTTCGTTCAAGGTCGCAGGACACAGTATTCATGGGCGACCCCCGTGGACCATGACGCGGGTATAGAAAATAGTACGGAGGATATTCTTGAAGCCTGGGTAGAAAGCCTGATGTTAGCGCCAGTCAGATGTAAATTGTGCTGTGTGGTATAGGAATGTATCGGGTTTGAGACTGTGTGATTTGAATTGTGAAGGTTTTGCAGTACGTGTATAAATGCGCCGTATTACGCAACTGGCTTTCCGGGTGAGTCGGCTGCAGTTCAATTGACCTCCGTAGAGGGCGATTTCAAAGTGTACGTTACGAGCAGATACGCCGACAAAATTTTTTGGTTTCTAGATATTTTGTAGTTTGTACCTTCTTCTCAAACATATTCGATTTTCGTATTTGTGAAGTGCACCTTACTATAATTTTTACCGCGTCGAAGTGGGTCATCTTGGGATCCTTAACTATAGGAATCCCCATAGGGCGAAAACTGCGGTCTGCTACCTTCAATAGAGACGGGAATTGGCCGAAAATTGGCAGCAGCGTTATTTTCTACCAAATTTGCTTGGTATGCCAAGTACTGACGTTGACTCACTTGAAATGTACCGGTTTGTTTCACCGTCAGACCCCCGTTGCCATGGCAACGGCCACTATGACCGCCGCCTATGCTTAACTATGGGACTTAGTATGGAAGTGCCACTGGCCCGAGGCCGCGCTCACCCCCCCCCCCCCCTTATCTGCCGTAAACAAGGCTTACACTAACCAAGAATCACTCAGAAGGTTAGAGTAGGCCCCAATGATCACCGTTAACAAGAAAAAGACGGCCAGAATAGTACTCTTGACCGTATAATGAGACCACTAAATAGCCCCTCGTACGGGCCTTGTACGGGGACTACCCCTATGGCAGGTGCCGAAGTGCAAAGTTGGCAATATCTCAGCAACCGTTTGGAGTTGTCAAATGAAATTTGGCCAAGTTTCACATCTTGTCTAGTGTGGTCGAATGATCGAAAGAAAATCCAAGGTCAAGTTCGTTCAAGGTCGCAGGACACAGTATTCATGGGCGACCCCCGTGGACCATGACGCGGGTATAGAAAATAGTACGGAGGATATTCTTGAAGCCTGGGTAGAAAGCCTGATGTTAGCGCCAGTCAGATGTAAATTGTGCTGTGTGGTATAGGAATGTATCGGGTTTGAGACTGTGTGATTTGAATTGTGAAGGTTTTGCAGTACGTGTATAAATGCGCCGTATTACGCAACTGGCTTTCCGGGTGAGTCGGCTGCAGTTCAATTGACCTCCGTAGAGGGCGATTTCAAAGTGTACGTTACGAGCAGATACGCCGACAAAATTTTTTGGTTTCTAGATATTTTGTAGTTTGTACCTTCTTCTCAAACATATTCGATTTTCGTATTTGTGAAGTGCACCTTACTATAATTTTTACCGCGTCGAAGTGGGTCATCTTGGGATCCTTAACTATAGGAATCCCCATAGGGCGAAAACTGCGGTCTGCTACCTTCAATAGAGACGGGAATTGGCCGAAAATTGGCAGCAGCGTTATTTTCTACCAAATTTGCTTGGTATGCCAAGTACTGACGTTGACTCACTTGAAATGTACCGGTTTGTTTCACCGTCAGACCCCCGTTGCCATGGCAACGGCCACTATGACCGCCGCCTATGCTTAACTATGGGACTTAGTATGGAAGTGCCACTGGCCCGAGGCCGCGCTCACCCCCCCCCCCCCCCTTATCTGCCGTAAACAAGGCTTACACTAACCAAGAATCACTCAGAAGGTTAGAGTAGGCCCCAATGATCACCGTTAACAAGAAAAAGACGGCCAGAATAGTACTCTTGACCGTATAATGAGACCACTAAATAGCCCCTCGTACGGGCCTTGTACGGGGACTACCCCTATGGCAGGTGCCGAAGTGCAAAGTTGGCAATATCTCAGCAACCGTTTGGAGTTGTCAAATGAAATTTGGCCAAGTTTCACATCTTGTCTAGTGTGGTCGAATGATCGAAAGAAAATCCAAGGTCAAGTTCGTTCAAGGTCGCAGGACACAGTATTCATGGGCGACCCCCGTGGACCATGACGCGGGTATAGAAAATAGTACGGAGGATATTCTTGAAGCCTGGGTAGAAAGCCTGATGTTAGCGCCAGTCAGATGTAAATTGTGCTGTGTGGTATAGGAATGTATCGGGTTTGAGACTGTGTGATTTGAATTGTGAAGGTTTTGCAGTACGTGTATAAATGCGCCGTATTACGCAACTGGCTTTCCGGGTGAGTCGGCTGCAGTTCAATTGACCTCCGTAGAGGGCGATTTCAAAGTGTACGTTACGAGCAGATACGCCGACAAAATTTTTTGGTTTCTAGATATTTTGTAGTTTGTACCTTCTTCTCAAACATATTCGATTTTCGTATTTGTGAAGTGCACCTTACTATAATTTTTACCGCGTCGAAGTGGGTCATCTTGGGATCCTTAACTATAGGAATCCCCATAGGGCGAAAACTGCGGTCTGCTACCTTCAATAGAGACGGGAATTGGCCGAAAATTGGCAGCAGCGTTATTTTCTACCAAATTTGCTTGGTATGCCAAGTACTGACGTTGACTCACTTGAAATGTACCGGTTTGTTTCACCGTCAGACCCCCGTTGCCATGGCAACGGCCACTATGACCGCCGCCTATGCTTAACTATGGGACTTAGTATGGAAGTGCCACTGGCCCGAGGCCGCGCTCACCCCCCCCCCCCCTTATCTGCCGTAAACAAGGCTTACACTAACCAAGAATCACTCAGAAGGTTAGAGTAGGCCCCAATGATCACCGTTAACAAGAAAAAGACGGCCAGAATAGTACTCTTGACCGTATAATGAGACCACTAAATAGCCCCTCGTACGGGCCTTGTACGGGGACTACCCCTATGGCAGGTGCCGAAGTGCAAAGTTGGCAATATCTCAGCAACCGTTTGGAGTTGTCAAATGAAATTTGGCCAAGTTTCACATCTTGTCTAGTGTGGTCGAATGATCGAAAGAAAATCCAAGGTCAAGTTCGTTCAAGGTCGCAGGACACAGTATTCATGGGCGACCCCCGTGGACCATGACGCGGGTATAGAAAATAGTACGGAGGATATTCTTGAAGCCTGGGTAGAAAGCCTGATGTTAGCGCCAGTCAGATGTAAATTGTGCTGTGTGGTATAGGAATGTATCGGGTTTGAGACTGTGTGATTTGAATTGTGAAGGTTTTGCAGTACGTGTATAAATGCGCCGTATTACGCAACTGGCTTTCCGGGTGAGTCGGCTGCAGTTCAATTGACCTCCGTAGAGGGCGATTTCAAAGTGTACGTTACGAGCAGATACGCCGACAAAATTTTTTGGTTTCTAGATATTTTGTAGTTTGTACCTTCTTCTCAAACATATTCGATTTTCGTATTTGTGAAGTGCACCTTACTATAATTTTTACCGCGTCGAAGTGGGTCATCTTGGGATCCTTAACTATAGGAATCCCCATAGGGCGAAAACTGCGGTCTGCTACCTTCAATAGAGACGGGAATTGGCCGAAAATTGGCAGCAGCGTTATTTTCTACCAAATTTGCTTGGTATGCCAAGTACTGACGTTGACTCACTTGAAATGTACCGGTTTGTTTCACCGTCAGACCCCCGTTGCCATGGCAACGGCCACTATGACCGCCGCCTATGCTTAACTATGGGACTTAGTATGGAAGTGCCACTGGCCCGAGGCCGCGCTCACCCCCCCCCCCCCCCCTTATCTGCCGTAAACAAGGCTTACACTAACCAAGAATCACTCAGAAGGTTAGAGTAGGCCCCAATGATCACCGTTAACAAGAAAAAGACGGCCAGAATAGTACTCTTGACCGTATAATGAGACCACTAAATAGCCCCTCGTACGGGCCTTGTACGGGGACTACCCCTATGGCAGGTGCCGAAGTGCAAAGTTGGCAATATCTCAGCAACCGTTTGGAGTTGTCAAATGAAATTTGGCCAAGTTTCACATCTTGTCTAGTGTGGTCGAATGATCGAAAGAAAATCCAAGGTCAAGTTCGTTCAAGGTCGCAGGACACAGTATTCATGGGCGACCCCCGTGGACCATGACGCGGGTATAGAAAATAGTACGGAGGATATTCTTGAAGCCTGGGTAGAAAGCCTGATGTTAGCGCCAGTCAGATGTAAATTGTGCTGTGTGGTATAGGAATGTATCGGGTTTGAGACTGTGTGATTTGAATTGTGAAGGTTTTGCAGTACGTGTATAAATGCGCCGTATTACGCAACTGGCTTTCCGGGTGAGTCGGCTGCAGTTCAATTGACCTCCGTAGAGGGCGATTTCAAAGTGTACGTTACGAGCAGATACGCCGACAAAATTTTTTGGTTTCTAGATATTTTGTAGTTTGTACCTTCTTCTCAAACATATTCGATTTTCGTATTTGTGAAGTGCACCTTACTATAATTTTTACCGCGTCGAAGTGGGTCATCTTGGGATCCTTAACTATAGGAATCCCCATAGGGCGAAAACTGCGGTCTGCTACCTTCAATAGAGACGGGAATTGGCCGAAAATTGGCAGCAGCGTTATTTTCTACCAAATTTGCTTGGTATGCCAAGTACTGACGTTGACTCACTTGAAATGTACCGGTTTGTTTCACCGTCAGACCCCCGTTGCCATGGCAACGGCCACTATGACCGCCGCCTATGCTTAACTATGGGACTTAGTATGGAAGTGCCACTGGCCCGAGGCCGCGCTCACCCCCCCCCCCCCCCTTATCTGCCGTAAACAAGGCTTACACTAACCAAGAATCACTCAGAAGGTTAGAGTAGGCCCCAATGATCACCGTTAACAAGAAAAAGACGGCCAGAATAGTACTCTTGACCGTATAATGAGACCACTAAATAGCCCCTCGTACGGGCCTTGTACGGGGACTACCCCTATGGCAGGTGCCGAAGTGCAAAGTTGGCAATATCTCAGCAACCGTTTGGAGTTGTCAAATGAAATTTGGCCAAGTTTCACATCTTGTCTAGTGTGGTCGAATGATCGAAAGAAAATCCAAGGTCAAGTTCGTTCAAGGTCGCAGGACACAGTATTCATGGGCGACCCCCGTGGACCATGACGCGGGTATAGAAAATAGTACGGAGGATATTCTTGAAGCCTGGGTAGAAAGCCTGATGTTAGCGCCAGTCAGATGTAAATTGTGCTGTGTGGTATAGGAATGTATCGGGTTTGAGACTGTGTGATTTGAATTGTGAAGGTTTTGCAGTACGTGTATAAATGCGCCGTATTACGCAACTGGCTTTCCGGGTGAGTCGGCTGCAGTTCAATTGACCTCCGTAGAGGGCGATTTCAAAGTGTACGTTACGAGCAGATACGCCGACAAAATTTTTTGGTTTCTAGATATTTTGTAGTTTGTACCTTCTTCTCAAACATATTCGATTTTCGTATTTGTGAAGTGCACCTTACTATAATTTTTACCGCGTCGAAGTGGGTCATCTTGGGATCCTTAACTATAGGAATCCCCATAGGGCGAAAACTGCGGTCTGCTACCTTGAAGCACACAGCCTGACAACCAAAGTTTGACAACTTTTCTACAAGTATACATCATCATGGCACTTATGGGCAAGGTCGCGCTGATAACCGGGGCAGCTCAAGGCCTGGGGAAAGCATTCTCCGAAGCTGTGCTGAAACGAGGAGCTAGGGTAAGCAACCAAACTTTCGTATACTTATGCGTCCACCATAACTGTTAGCTGTAGTCTCAACCCCCCCGTGGCGACTGTGATCTTGAATCGGGCGCATTTACCGATAGAATTATATAATGCCCTCAACACTTTTATAATGCCCTCAGCAATATATAACGTTATAAATATATATAGTTGCTTTATGGGTTAACTTGAAGGATTACAGAGGTCGAAAGGAAGGATAAAATGCCAGAGGATTTAGGAAGCAGGGCTGACGAATAACAGTCTTGTTTGCTGCACCAAGTCTTCCTGAAAGTCAAAGAAGATGTGAAAGAACAAAAATAAAGAACTTTAAGTCAGTCGAAGGGCCAATGCTCTAGAACACGCTTATTTTATTAAACGGCAAAAACGACGCAGCGCGCCTCTCCCGTGAAACTACCCTCTACTTTAATACTCATAGTAGAAAGTTGGTTGACTGCAGGTCCATGAAACTTGGCATGCTTAAAAAACAAGTTTTGTTGCGTCCAACGATGGTCAAAATATTGGTGTTTATTGAGGAACACTGTAAGACGTTGTGCACTAAACATTACGCATTTTAAGCCATTTTTGTTGGCTTATAGCAAGGGTGTAGCGTTCATGAATATTATCGAAAATTTCTCTGCTGATTTCCAGAAACCTTACCTTTCATTTGATATATAGTTTATTGTCGACTTGGTTATAGGGGAGCGCAGCACCAATATAGAAAATGCTCACTCCGCTGAAGACAGGACGCGGCGCCTCGCGCGTTCCGAACACAATTAGAACGCGTCGGCGGAGCAGAAACCACGGGACTTGATGTTCATCTTTGTCACCGTCGTAAGCGACAAGAATGCACTTACCCTCTTAAAATTGATATGCTGATTAATTCCCCACAAACCTTAGCTTTCCCTGAATATGTAGTTTAATCTCGATTTAAATGGTAGATTACACGACAGTAGCAGACGGGAGATGTTCACTCCGTTATAAAGACGCCGCACCTAGCGCGTTCTACCCCGCGCACGGTCGCTCTTCATGCAATCGTGGAACTTCGTGGTCAAAATTGTAACGGCGTTGTAAGCACGTAGAGTTCATGAATTAATATGAAAATTCTTGTGCTAATTTTTAGAAACCCTAGCTTTTATTTGATATATAGCTTATTGTCGACTTGTCTTTAGGGGAGCGCAGCACCAATATAGAAAATGTTCACTCCGTTACAGAGACGCGGCTCCTCGCGCGTTCTACCCTGTGAGGCGGTCTCTTAGCAAGCAACTATGCATCTTGACTGTCATCTTTGTGTGGCGTCTTACATGTATGTGTACAAATATAGATCAACTGTGGTTTTGCTGACTGTGTAGCGGGGTAGCGACCGTCGGGAGCGGACCAAAGCTAACAACACTGGACTCCAGGCTATGTGCATAATATATAATACATGTATCAGTTATCAGAGGTCTTCGTGTATGTGGACGATTAGTGTCAACATTCAATACGCTTGTCAGTTGTTAATTGTACAGTTCAAAAGTGCCCATGATAAAAATACTTTACGCTAATGGCCGTTCGTTGCTAAGTTTAGATAAATTAGATAGTTGTAATTGCAGTAATACAGTATTTGCGTAGAGATGCTGCCACACGTCAACTAGTTGTGATGTCCTTTTCCAAATGTAGTTATGTTTGTAGGATAGTAATTAGCAGGTTGCATTCTAATCCCTCTTGAAAACTGTGTGTGCTAATTCCCATAAACATCAGCTTTAGTTTGATTTATAGATTGATAACGTTTTAATGGCTGATAACGAAGAACCAAAATAGACAAGGTTGACCTGGTTAACGTTAGACCACAGCGCCCCGCGTGTTGGAACGCGGCCGCTCTGCAGCGGTATCCACCATGGAACTAAACTTCAACTTTGTTCAATTATATTTCTGTTGTCTCTTTATCAATTTCAATGTATTATATATCATTAGAAAGCTTGTGTAATTTTCTTTTCTATGATACCCAACTCATTGTGTTTGTAAACTGATGGAACGAGCAGCAGTCCTACTAATGTGAGTGGGTCGCAGAAAAGAAAGTACCGAAATCAGTTCACCACCAATCAGTCAGCTATAACCTAATACCCCGTTGATGATCCCAGACGAAACTCTCTGTGCTTTTTCTGCAACATTTGCCGTGTGCTTTCGTACCATAATTGGATGCCGAAAAGATGGGTGAGAGCGCAGATCGAACCAAAATAGACATCGGGTCCCCACAACACCCCTCGAATCACACCCAAAAGTTGACAACGTAATCAGAAGTAAACCATCGGTAAAAGAGCCACAAAATATCTCAAATTGATCCTTTTCTTTCAGTCAGTACGATTTCACCATCATTACCGACTCTCTCTTGTTTATAATTATATCTGGGGTCAAAGTCGGAGGCTAACATGTGCTCTCGTTCATTCGTCAACGCTGTTCTCAGTCCCAGAACAGTCTGCCGGGTTTTAGAAAACCCCGGAAGTGGAATCGAATATTCGACGGTTGGCCCTTCGACTGAAGTTACTGTTTGGTATATCAATTGACCTGTGTGTTCAGTCATTTGTTCAACCTTCCTGACCACTTAGATTTAACAATGAAGGCAACTTTTTTTGTCCAACTTTTTTTTATTCACGGCACGCGCGCATCAGTTTTGGGATACCGTGCACATAAGTACATTGTATGATTTCCCTGTACAGGTGGCAATGTTGGACATGAGAAAAGAGGAAGGAGAGCAGACTGGACAGGAGATGACTGACAAGTTTGGACCGGAGAACTCCAGATTCATCCAGTGTGACGTGACGGCTAACGATCAACTGGACGGTAACGGCCACGTTTCTCATCGCTGTCTTTCCTGGTAGAAACTCTCAACCAACCTAGCCTCCTTCGCAGGCTTGTGGTGATGTTAATCTTTTTTGGGGAGTGACGCGGAGTATGCCACAGAGGGAGTTTGGCCGCAGAGGGAGTTTTACGGCAGAGAGAGTTTTTGTCCCCCTCTGCAGAAAAACTCCCTCTATCGAATAACCTGCATCCATCAATCCCCCCAAAAATTAACGCCGCCGCAAGCCTGCGAAGGAGGGTACTACCAACTAGGACTGTGTTTTACCTCCCCAGTCCACCAAAGAACATGCATTTATAGCCAATGTAGGTACCTAACTGCATTATTCAGATTGATGATACAGGGCTGGAAATCCCAACTGCATATCCTAAGGTTAGTGCAGGTAAAATTGGAGCTGTACAGGTATTTCTGATGTCTACCTGCACCTACTCTAACCAGTCCATGTACTCACCAGGGTTTGTATACACATGTACATTGTGAAGGTTTATGTGGATTTCTATTTGCTGCATTGACACTCACCACCTATGAAGTGTAAAGCAAATAATGGCAATGTTTTTTTAACAGATTTTAGTATGATCTGTACTTCCTAAATTCTGAGTGGTGCAGCTAAAACTAGTCTGGTGCAGGTAATTTTCTATGTTACCTGCACCAGTGCAGGTATGCAGCAAAAAGTTTTCAAGCCCTGTGATACACATGCTTACCTACTGATGACATACATAAATATAAAATGGATAAATTAAATACACATGTACAAAATACAATGTATCTTTTATTGAACTTTAATTGACAGGTGCCTTTGACAAAGCTAGCTCCCATTTTGGAGGTCTGGACCTGGTGGTGAACAATGCCGGGATCCTGAATGAAGTTCAGTGGGAGAGGTGCTTGGCTGTGAACTTGGTGAGCTACTTCAGCTGTTCATTAAGGCACATTAGTTCAAGACTTTAGCCAGTTTTCATATCTTATTATGTTTACCGAAGGAAAAAATATTGTTTTTGCTACATGTCTTCCTCCTCTTGTCCAAACAGTGACCTCTGACCTGGTCAATGACCTGAACCAGACTGTCTGTTACCATGGTAACTGGTGTTGGGTTACATCATGTTGCAATTTTATAGCAGGAGGGATTTAGACTCCTGTCTGACCACATATATGAATGTGTTTGAGCAAGGAGGTTAACCTCCTTGGTTTGAGTAAGAATTAACAGAGCAGACCATATGCGAAGGTAAACATTATGCATTTGCTTTGCAAATGTTACCTTTCTAGTGAAGGATGGAATACATTTTTCTACATTAAGAGCCAAAGAGATTGACGTAATTACATCGGAACTAGGGTGTAGGGCTGGAGAGTCGCTCATGCAATCCGCAGCTTCAAGACTAACTAGACAATAATATGTGTCAACTTCTTGTCCCTGGAAGACTCTTAGGACCTTTAAGTGACCCCATTTCCTGTGTCTGACATTAAGACCTGCTGTCATTCTGCCTGTCAATCTTCCCCCAGGCATTACTATCAACCTTCTCCTGGATAAGTCTGGATAAGCATACATACAAACCCACAGACAAGCACCCAAAACAGTTCTGCAATTTTTCCTTCATGTTAATTGGCCTGCTTTGTCGTATGTCAAGAACGTATGTTCAGATTGTACGCCAGCTCTCGAGATAACATACAGCCAGTATGTTTTTGACATACGTCAAAGCATGACAATCACGGTGGTCAAATTCGGGCCCAAATGTCCCACCCTTCTTTCGAACCGAATCACGTTCGATCTGACGTAATTCGAACCGAACGGGCGTTCGATCCGGGATTACTTGAGGTCATGTACGGTAAACCTGCTACTTCAAGCCCTTTTTTTACATGGGTACTGCCTAACAGAAAAAATGCACCTTTTCACAAATATAAACCGTTTTCTGAACAGTACATCTGTGCCGTCACTTTATAATGAATATGTAACATGTAACAAAGATACTACAGTCATCGTGGGTGACCCGAAGTTGAAGATCGTGATTCTTGTTTACACCAGCATCAATTACAACTTCCCCCCATCCAAGCGGCGTGACATGCGTGCAAACATGGTATTTTAACCACTCCCGAAAATCGTTCAAATTCCATCATTGACGTCTTGTTTGAAAGAGCAACGATTTCCGCAGATTTCTGTCTTAGGGATTTTTCAAATATAGCCGCACTGAGGAATTATGGATATTTTAAGTTTAAAATGTGCATTTTTCGCTCCTATTTTGGCTGTAATTTCAAATTTAGTCGAAAATTTAAAAAATCCTAAGACAGAAAGTTTAGTTTTACTGTAGTAGTTGAGAAAATCCAAAAATCAAACCTTATTTTTGATGTTTGGGGCCCCTTAAAATCAGTAGTTTGGTTCCCATGAACCGTTTTTAAAATTGGCAATTGATCGCCTTTGGAAGCAAATTCACACGAAGTTGAGCAAAGGCAGTGAAAGACCAACATTTGAGGTGAATATAATTGCTTGTAACATTTTATTCTGACGAGTAATTTACTTTCCAATTACTTTTAAATTATAACCGTTACCCCCAGCCTCCCCCGGGACTTCCGCGCGACTCCGCGCGGCCACGTTGGTAACCCGATATCCTCCCTAGTAATGCGACATTTACCCTAGCAACCGACCACCGTGAATTTTGAAAAGAAAAATTCAATCTATGGAGTTTCTTTACGCAGCATTGCATGTGTACACAGTTTCTGTACGTGAGTTTTTTTCCCACATGTCTTAAATGGCTTACTCGTGCGCTTTTCTCCACTTCACAGGAAGCTGTTATTAGAGGGACCTATAATGGACTAAACCACATGAGTACCCGGAATGGGGGACGAGGGGGTCACATCATCAATGTTGCTTCCATAGCAGGTGATACAAACTGTACATATTAGTACCGGTATAACATACAATTGTGTTGTGTACTTGAGTTGCAGGGCTCGAAATATTTTTTTCTGCATACCTGCACCGGTGCGGGTAACATTGAAAATTACCTGCACAAGACAAGTTTTAGGAAGGAAGTATAGATGATACTAAAAACTGTTCAGAAACCAATGCCATTATTTTTTTGAACTTCAGATGTGGTAACAGGCAATGCAGCAAACAAAAAGCCACATACACCTATATAAACCCAGTACATGGACCAGTGCAGTTAGACATCAGAAATACCTGCACAGCCCCAATTTTACCTGCACCCAGTATTTCGAGCCCTGACTTGTAATGTTACCAAACAAGATGACTTTTAATGTTACATGCTGGCGAAATGAAACAAAAATACTTCGATTTGAAATCCTTTTTATCTCTTATTGTCTCAACTTTAGGTTTACTGAGTTCCATCCCGGCAGCCCCAGTGTACACAGCATCCAAACATGGTGTTGTCGCCTTATCCAGATGCATGGGGGTAAGTTTTCCTCTGGATTATGGATACAACACTAGAAATCCTTTTTCTGCATACCTGCACCGGGGCAGGTAACTTTAGTGTTGAAAATTATCTGCATCGGACAAATTTTACCTGCACCACTCAGAATTTAGGAAGTTAATGGATGATGTTAAAAATTGTTTAGAAACCATTTCGACTATTTCTTTTATACTTCGTATGTGGTAACAGTCAATGCACTAATACACATGTATATGATATGTGTATAATATTTCTCTATATAATATGTAAACAGATGGACTGGTGCAGGTTAGATGCAGGTCACTATTAGACATCAGAAATATCTGCACAGCTCCGCATGCACTTATTAATATGCAGGTGGGATTTCCAGCCTATCGTCTCTGTTATATTATTAAGGATTGTTGTAAGATCAAGATTCAAGAACCATCATTTTCCTTTGACTTAAAATCCAACCTGAGGAATATTGACATTTGATTTTGATGTCTGTTTTCCCAGCATGCAATGCACTACAAGCGACATGGAGTGAGGGTGAACGCCCTCTGTCCGTCCTTCACAGACACCGACATCGTCAACGTGACAGAGGACACCATGGGCAAGGATTTTTGGATGGTACCGAAAACGTACGACATGCTCGGAGGTCTGCTTCCGTAAGTTGAATGTCATCTTATTTGCACTAGTAGTCCAGCATACGAAATACTACATGTAGTTGCCCAGTTGCGCTGTGCAACCATATTTTGCTTGGTACAACAACCTATTTCTACACCCAGAAAGCCCAGTGCACTACCTAAATTTTGTGGTAAGGATGCCCCTTTCTTCCATTGGGAACTGTTTGTTGAGAAGTTCCCATGGAACAGCTCATCACTTCAGGTAAGGGGGAACAACTCTGTGTCAGAAATGTATAAATTCACATTGCATCTAACAAAGTTAATCATATTGTAGAAGATTTTAAATGTGGGGCAACCTGGAATTTTGATGGGCAACCTAGCTTTCATCCTAGGTTGGCACTGGGCAACCTGGCTCAAAAAGGTATTTCGTACACTGCACTACCCAACTTCTTTGAATCTTTCTGCTCAACTTGAACTTAAATGTTTTTTTATTTCTAAGTCAGATTTTCCATACAGGAGCCAAAATATCTAAACTTCTGTAAGAACTACATGTAATCCTCTAGCAAGTCACTTCGCACCCCCCCCTCCTTCAAGCCCAACTTTTTTGGCATGTATGCAGCTCTGCCCCCTAGCAGAACTCCAATAAACTGTAACAGTTGATTAAAAAGCAGTCTAGACAAAATTACCTTGGGCAAGTAGTCAGGCCACTGAGTTTTTGTTGACCTCGTTGTTGCTTTGTTTCTAAACAAATTCTGTGTTGTTGGGCTCTCGGTGACTTCAGTATCCGTTAGTATGGCTCTTTGGAACCCTGTTTCAGTGGACAGGATTCACAGTGTGTTTTAAGTGTATGATTCTCGGGAATCAGCGGACCAAGTGCTTGGTAGCGTGTTTACAAAGACAAGTAACATTGGTTTCATAAAAAAAACACTGGTTTCAGTGGCCTACTAGCCTGGTTACCAAACCTATTTTGCAGCTCCCAAGTCCTACATCCTCTCCGCGAAAAAAATGTTTTTGCGGAGAGGATGTAGGACTCGGGAGCTGCAAAATAGGTTTGGTAACCAGGCTATGGCCTACTGCCTATGGACATCTACTAGCAGCTAGTACAATGCAAAAATCAATGACCCAGATGAAGTGCATTTTAAAAATGCCATATACAACTGTACCATATAAAGACTATTCAGTCTATACTAAAAAAATATGAAGTTCCAGTTTCTAATAATGTTATTATTCTGTTAACCCTAGGGTCTCTACTGTCGTGGATGGATTTCTCCAACTTGTTGAAGATGAGACACAGAATGGAGCAGTGATGAGGGTGACTCTGGCAAAAGGAATTGATTTTAAAAAGTACAGAGAAGACCCGTTTTAACTACAAATTACAATGTGCTTTCTCTAGGGACAGTAAAGCTTTGGTTAGAGACAGAGGAGAGATTATGGAAAACAACCCTTCAAGTACGCAAGAAAATCACATTTAAGATGACATTTAAAATCCAGGCTCGTTGTTGTACAGATGAATTAATGTGAAATATGCATTATGAAATATGAATAGCTGACAGAATAATCATGCTGCAGTTTTACATTACACTTATAGTCTTACACTCGGTGAGTCAGTATTCAGTTGTATTAAAATCAACAATTAAAAGAAATGTCCAAGAGTTACAATATAAGAAAATTGTTACGTGAACTCATTAAGCTGCGTTGCTTTGAAGCAAGACGATTGATCCTGATAATTTTCATGTTATATATACAAATGTATAACTTAAGTTGTTATTTGATTTTGCTGTTAACGTTACATGCATTAAATTCATATGTGAAACTCAGATTCTGCAATATACATATCTTAAGTTACTAGTCACTGTTTCAGATAGCGGATGATCCAATTAGGCAATGTTTACGATGATAGTACTTATCCATTTCCTTGATTTCTTGTGACCTTTGTACACATTTCCATTGGCTAGCTGACCTTTGTACACTTTTCCAATGGCTGACTTTTGTACACTTTTCCAAAGGCTAGCTGATCTTTATACACCTTTTTTAGTTTTTACTGGTGCTAGCTAACCTTGTTTCATTGGCTAGCTGATCTTTATACACCTTTTTACTGGTGCTAGCTAACCTTTGTACACTTTTTCATAGGCTAGCTGATCTTTATACATCTTTTTACTGGTGCTAGCTAACCTAAATGTACACTTTTTCATTGGCTAGCTGACTTTTGTACACCTTTTACTGGTGCTAGCTAACCTTCGTACACTTTTTTTATTGGCTACTAGTAGCTTGTTAGGTGGACTCTGAACCCTATATGGTAGCATTTTAGGTCTATTTTAGTTTTTTTTCTGCCTTATTGCATCATTCTCATGCTAAAACCTGAGAAACAAGAAATGAAATCGGTGTGGCCCTAACGGCTTAGGGACTCTTTCAGTTTCAGTAGTTGTTGTGCCAGCTGTTCATGTTAATAACCCAGCATTCAAATTCCACCGACAGTACAGTAGTGGTACATTGTATTAATGAAAGTGTATGTAACGTTATTATAGTTTAGTAATAGTATCATAACGTTACATCAAAAAATACAAGAGAGCAGAGGAAACAGACTAATATGACAAACAGAACATGTTTTCACTTTTTTTATTTGTTTTCATGAAAATGATTTCTGACAGAATACTGGTCATGGAATTGTTGAAGTGTGAAAGACTTTGTTATATTACGGTACCATCACAACAGGTGATCACAAGATAACATGAACATGATCATTTTTAACCATGCAAATAATGTTTATGGCACAAGTGTTAACTCCTTATGTATGTAAACTAATTTATGAGACTGAGTTTGGGTTTCATAAAACAAAACAAAATACAACTTTATAAAGCATGAATAAAGTTCTCTTTTTGGCTTTTCTCTTCTTCTAGTTCTATAAATATGGTACTGTATTTGAATACAATGTACCAACAACATAACTTCCTTGTTCGTGAAAGGAAAGCTTAACATGGAAAAAACAAAACTTTTAAAGTGCACATAGATATTACAAGTTCATATTCTATTGGACGTTGGACTCGACTTAATTTTTGTGTGCATAGTTCTAGTACTAATATTACTGGGAATTTACAATATGTGGCAGTACATTGAACAAATTTCCACCACCAAAGTTAGAAAAAAAAATGAACTGTTTCAAAAACAACTTCTTACGCCTACAGAAGTCGTGACGTTTAACGTAATCTAATGCAACAGATGAAAGTTGGCCCATTACAAAAGCACAGAAATTCCATCAAAATCATTTTTCCTGTGAGTTGGGGAAAATTACAAAGATATCAAGGGTTGAGTTGAGAGAAAACAAGTAATTGGAGTAAATACTCAACGGGAATTCCTTTGTTGTTGCAATCTACGCCCTTGTCAATTGATATGCAAATATGTCACTGAACCCCAGCCGTCACAACAGACGAGAACGTAAACATGTTTTCGTCTGGAGCACAAGGATGTTTTTGGAAGACACCCAAGAAAAGACCTGAGATTGTACACAGCTGGCCAGACATTGAGCAAACAATCTGTTCGACATATAGAATTTACACAATGTTTTACACAAGTTCTTGGTGCAGTTTTTTCTCTGTGACGAATCGACGAGAAAGGACGAACA
The DNA here is from genome assembly GCA_013266295.2 of Branchiostoma floridae x Branchiostoma japonicum. NCBI lineage: Eukaryota > Metazoa > Chordata > Leptocardii > Amphioxiformes > Branchiostomatidae > Branchiostoma > Branchiostoma floridae x Branchiostoma japonicum. Next base: position 14,306,833 of record CM023829.1, on the reverse strand, counting down.
AAGAGCGTCGCGCGTCAGATGTAGCGAGCCGCACACAAAGCCACAAGTTGTTTTTCACATCCGTCCGTTGGAATGTTGGCACCGCAGGCCTCTGTGTATTGTCCAGTCCCTCGATTCTGGCTTGATCTTGTGCGTTTTGAATCAGAGTCAAGTCTAATCTAGATCCTTTTTTCGAAGCGATTTGTTGATCTAGCATTTCCCAGAAGATTGAAGTCTTTGCAGAAATTATGTATGTAAATATTTCCACCCAACTCTGAGCAGCTGCATGGGTTGTTTACAAGTCGGCGTGGACAGTTCAGGACCGTTTTTTTCTCACAAAACCCTTCAAAATGACGCCGTTGTTGAAAGAAATGGACGATGTTGCGGGCGACGGTTCGATACATTCTGGGTAGTCCGGAAACTGTGGTAACCGCTTCTTGGTAATGTTTGTTTACGAATCACATCATGTCGACGTGAACTATACAAAGTAGAACGGGACAAAATGTCGTTGAGAAGGCAACAAGATATAAGATGATGGCTTGGCAGTGGTTTGTCCGTGGCTTGCTATCTGCTGTCGGATCTGTCCGAAGAATTGGACGACGTTTCTGAAAGCTCCGAGACTGGCGAGTCACAGTTGGAGTCGTATCTCGCCTCGCGAGCACGTTCCTTCTCTCCCCTGTTTCCGAGTCTTTTGACGGCTTCTTTGATCAAGTTTCCACTCCGCAACAGCTCTTGTAGCATCGCGTAGGGGTCGTCTGCGTCACATCTTCTATGAAGAAGCCTCCTGGCGTTCCTAGGCGGTGATTTTTTGCACACAGTCCCCGACTTGGCCACGGGTAGCGCGTAGGGTGAAGCTCGCTGGGTGGCCGCCATGCGTTCTCGTCCAGCTCGCTGCTTGTGCGCCGCCTTCAACCGCAGACTGTCCCCAATTCGCCGCACCAAATCGTCCAGCTCTCCAGAAGTAGGCTCCATAGCCAACAGGTCTTCTTTTGACGGCATACTGTACGGGGATGTGGGAAAATAACCAAGATATTGCACTGAAAGTTGGCTGGTTCTGAGGTAAACACACCCAAACACAACGGCTTGTGTTTGAATGGGCGAAGGTAAACAACGGCAGGCGGCGGGAAGAATCTCCCCCTCATTACGTATTCAAAATCACTCCGCTTGACTAAATCTTGTACACTCCTTGCACAGCAAAGCACACATTTTTGACAAATATAAACCCCTCATATGAATCATAGTCATAATTTACCCAAAATGTGTGGGAACTCGCAACGGAAATCAGTTGATTTAACAGAAACTAGTACTATTTTAGTTGCTTATTAATACTGTTTCCGGCGGATTACTGTTTTCCCCCAGGATCCGTTGTTGTTTTGAGCGAGCCCGTGAGCAGACACGTGGCCTCCGAATGACCTTTGCATAACACAGGATGAAGTCATTTGTTATGAGCAAACCAAGTAGCCTCGATACCACACTGTTTTGAGGGCTGCAGAGCTGCTTCAGAGCCGACATGTCGCAAAGAAATTTTAACACATTTCTCCCCTTATAAGTATAGCCTTTGAGAAATTAAGTGACTGGTAAATTTTTCTTGGGGGTATGTTGCCCCTAGGGCGGAGGAGCCGGCCTAAATGTGACCCTTGGAAACAGTCTGGTATCCAGGCTAACATCAACCGGGACGAACTAGTTCCTCCACGCAACCGAAACGTTCCCAGTATCGACCAACGATTACATCAGATGCTTTAAAACGCCCATGATTCAGATGTATTAAAAATGTCCGTACAGGGATAACGTTAACGTTTAGGCCATACCAATTTAATTTGTTGGTTCTCGGAAAGGCGAAAAACAGGCCTATTAGAGCGTCCTATTATAGCCCCAAATACTTAGTCTAACCATGGCTATTGATTATAAGGTGTAATACCAGGCTGGTTTAAATTGCTGTCTTAGGTTTAGGTCTTATGGCCTCTTATCTATTAGTATTACCCGTGTGTGTGTGTGTAAAGGTGATGTTTCTTATCCTCTAGATATTAATGGTCAGTTCAAGGACATTATATCTATATAATGTCCTTGGTCAGTTATAATTGTTTCCGCTCTACAAAACAGGGTATGGATAACACCAAGTTTATGGTCCAAAGGATGGTCAGAATGAAAGTTAAAAATTGGTCATATAGTGTGGAAACAGAGAGAATAAAGAGCTTATTTATTGCACAGTTTCAAAATTCAATTCATCATTTACGTGCCCACTGTGGCAACATTCATAAAACTGGTGTGTTTAATAAATGTTATAAATAAATTACACGTCTTTTTCGACAAAACTATTTCTCTTCAAACATTTCTCCTAATATGGAAAATCTAGAGTAGAACGGTTGAGCGGGACAAGTGAAGATAGCAGGTTGTTGTTTTTCTTTTACATTCCAGCTTCTTGTGACTTTGCTCTTTTTCCACTTGTCAAACTGTAGTCTTTGTCTAGTGTCAGATGCTGCTGTTTCGTCTACTGTAGGATCCATATAACTGTCAAGTCTTTGTTTGGTGAAGGAAGGAATACTTTCTGTCCTGTCCTTTTCTTGGCTGAAATCTTCAAAGTCTTCCAGGAGGGATCCAAAGTCAAGGGTGGTGTGAAGTTTCTGCAGCTCCTCCTGGTCCTGCTTGAAGGTACTGCAGCAGTACAGGGCTGCAGGGTCAATGGGGTGAGCCTCAGTGTTGAACACGTAACTGCAGGACAGAAATAGGACATTGGAAGCAAAAGGAAAGTACATCATATTACATACTCTTCAAGTAGAGGTTTAGGCGTCAGCTTACTTTTGCCATGTTTTTAGGCGTTTTTTACATACCAGGCTTTCTTTTTTGTACTGGTCTCTTTTTTGCTAGCCAAACTTTCGGGTGGTGTTTTGGATACTGTCTTGCCAATTTGATACTGTCTTGTAGCCACCAAAAGATCTGCTTGGAGATGGCATGTTGCGCACATGTAGACCAAGGAGGTTATACGGAGACCTTCTCCGTATAACCTTCTTGTGTAGACTGACAGACTAACCTTCTTGTGTAGACTGAGGTCTCAAGCCATACCTTGAGAACTTTAAAGATCCCACCAGACCACACTTATCCAAAAGAGCAGGGTTCCTTCCCTGTGTGAGTGGTTCAAACCTTAGTCTGGTCTCAGGTTTGACATCTTCAAAAAATGATAGCCACCTGTTATGTCAATCCTTCCACACCTGTGGTAAATCTTAATAAATAAATAAATAAACAACGTACCCTCCGGCGTCCAGTACACATCTCCCATTGACAGTGTGCACAAACTCCCCGTGTCCCCCATCGTTGTGGATGAAGTTGTCTGGATCAAACAGCAGGTACAGGTACTTGGTCGTCTCTGCCAGGAAAAAGGACTCCATCCTGTTGTCTAACTGGTGTGTGCGTACGTCTTTTATCTGTTTGTGAAACAAAAATCTTTGACTTTAGCAACAATCATGTTTGTAATCAACTTTAAGATGATATGACACCAATAGCACTGAAATACAAGTTCCTGAGAATAGTCAGATGTCACAGGTATTATTCATATTGAACAAAGATGCTTGGACAAAAGATACACTTTTCTGATAGTAGGGAACATCAAATTTTGCAAATCATCCTTCAAGTTCTTGATTTCTGCAGCCAGTTAGTTCAATTACATGCTGCCAGTGACATCAGGGTAAGCATGGCAGATGGCTCAAAACCTAGCACAATGGCTCTTAAGAAATGTTCTTTTAAAAAGCCCCCCCCCCCAAATATGAATGCTATTGTATGTAATCACATTAATTATGAATTTTTTAGTTCTTGAAAGAAAGTTTTATGAGCAGTGGTGCCAGGCTCTGAATCGTCTGCCAAAAGCCTGCCTTGCTCATGTCACACATTCTTGTGAAGTATCGCGAAAACTTTCCTTTTAGTACAATAAAATGCAACTCCTAAAAGTGGAATCCTTTTAAAATTAACATCTTCCTCGTAAGTTTAGTTATGGAACTGAAACGTGCCGACGTACGGAAGCGTAGCCGCAGTCTGTGCGTGTGATCTGGTTGATCGCCTCGACCACGTCCCTGCCCAGCTGGAGGAGGAACGGATCCCGCGTGGCGCGGTACAGGTACATGGCACTCTCCACCAGTTCTATATAGGGCAGGGGAAACAAGAAATCAAAGAATTCTGAATCAAACTTCAAGGAAGTAGATAATCATGTAGTTTACATCAATCAATTACATTTGATTCATAGAATGCATTTAATTTTTACTCATAGGATTGTATGATGAAACTTTTACTCCTCTATCATAGTTTATGTTTCATACATTCCTGGCGACCACATCCTTGCACTCAGGGCATACCTGACCAATTGCAAGACCCTGTCAATCAAGTGAAACCCAATCTCTGCCCACTCACTTTGGAACCCAAACATACATACTTACTGTTACGGTAGCAAAAGTTAGAGCCACCCAAAACAATACTTGTGTCCTAGAGATTATTGTAAGGAGTACATGCATCATTATCATAATCATAGGTGGCTTGGTGGTCTTCTGGTTAGGGTTGTTGACTTACCAGGTCGGAGAGGGTATCCCTCCCGTTTCTCCTGTGCCTTGCTGCTGGGGATATTGTAGAACTCGGGCGTGGCTCCGTACTGTCTCCACACCTGGTGGTAGTTGTGTAGGGACTTCATGGCCGAGTCAACATCACCGACCAAACTCTGACAAACACAGATGGAATAGTACATGTATTAGAAATGGAATCGATGTATTTTTTGCTATTAGGTTCTGGGTTGGACTGACCAGGGTTGTTATTGGTTGTTATTGGTGGGCCAGCTTACTCTCTCCTTGCAGCCAAGGGCGGAATTGTGAGGAGCTTACAATGGTGGTGGGGCTTAATCGCAAGGGTCTGGAGCGGCTGCCATTCGGCGCTAACTCAGGTGACCTCAATACGACCCCAGGTGCGGCCATAAGACTGTAAGGTTTGAACCACTCACACCGAGAAGGACCCCTACTCTTTTCGATAAGTATGGTGGGTTCTTTAACGTGCGTGGGGTGTGGCTCTCCTCAAACACGCGACCTCCATTTAAAGTCCTATCCGAGGGACGTCCCTAACCGAAGCTAGGTACTCAGTACTCATTTACACCTGAGTGAAGTGAGGAAAGTAGTGTAAAAGTGCCTTTCCCAAGGGCATAAGATCGGTGACATGGGTGGGGATCGAACCCAGGACCTCTTGGCCCTGAGCCGAACGCTCTACCGCTGGCCACACGACCCCACATAAGTTTGATTAAGTTCTCTTCTGAATAACAATACATGACAGTATTGCTAAGTATACATGTGTAGCAGTGTTCTACCCAGCGTCCGTCTTTCCCTCAGAATTTCGCTGCTCGTGACAGATAAAATTTTGCCCACTTACTCATCATCTTTGACCAACAAAAATCTGCCTGTAAAGATATGGAAAGAGATGTCATTAAACTAAACTTACTTAGTCTACCAGCAAAATTTGCCCCTCAAAATGCAGGAAATAGTGTTTCAGAGGGCCAAGATTTCAAAATTTTGCCAGGGGGAGCATGCCCCCGGAACCCCCTAGGATTGTTGCGCCTTCACCACTTGACATGTTACATTGAACAATTCAAAATTGAGATAACGGAAAAAATTTTCAAGCTGGCTAGAACACTGAATCAGATGTGTAGGCCTTTCTTTCTGACTGCCTGTCTTTTAAGCTGGCCTTTCTGATTACTGTCCTGTCTTTGGGAGAGCCTTCCCCCTTTTTCTTGAAATTCTAAATCGTATTTTTTAAAAATCACCTACGAAGAGAGGTTATGATAATCATTGTAAAGACAGACATGGTCCTTATGTGAGCATGGAAGAGGATGACTGACACCTGTCACTCACCTGTAAGCCTGGCCAATAGGCTTCCAGGGATTGGAAGACAGGCATGGTGACCTGTCCTTTCTTCATGTTGGCCCACATGTACCAGTCATCGTACTTCAAGTATGTGTTGATAGTTTTGTTGTATTCTGAGGACAAAAAAATCATTTACATCTATTAATAGTGAATTGTTCTTCAGAACAGAGTAATATACATTTGTACAAAAAGAAAAACTATACAGTCGAAGGGCCAACCGTCGAATATTCGATTCCACTTCCGGGGTTTTCTAAAAGCCGGCAGACTGTTCTGGGACTGAGAACAGCGTTGACGAATGAACGAGAGCACATGTTAGCCTCCGACTTTGACCCAAGATATAAACAAGAGAGAGTCGGTAATGATGGTGAAATCGTACTGACTGAAAGAAAAGGATCAATTTGAGTTATTTTGTGGCTCATTTACCGATGGTTTACTTCTGATTACGTTGTCAACTTTTGGGTGTGATTCGAGCTAGGGGTGTTGTGGGGACCCGATGTCTATTTTGGTTCGATCTGCGCTCTCACCCATCTTTTCGGCATCCAATTATGGTACGAAAGCACACGGCAAATGTTGCAGAAAAAGCACAGAAAGTTTCGTCTGGGATCATCAACCGGGTATTAGGTTATAGCTGACTGATTGGTGGTGAACTGATTTCGGCACTTTCTTTTCTGCGACCACTCACGTTAGTAGGACTGCTGCTCGTTCCATCAGTTTACAAACACAATGAGTTGGGTATCATAGAAAAGAAAATTACACAAGCTTTCTAATGATATATAATAACATTGAAATTGATAAAGAGACAACGGAAATATAATTGAACAAATTTGAAGTTTAGTTCCATGATGGATACCGCTACAAAGCGGCCACGTTCCAACACGCGGGGCGCTGTGGTCTAACGTTAACTAGGTCAACCTTGTCTATTTTGGTTCTGCGTTATCAGCCATTAAAACGTTATCAATCTATAAATCAAACTAAAGCTGATGTTTATGGGAATTAGCAAATGCAGTTTTCAAGAGGGATTAGAATGCAACCTGCTGATTACAATCCTACAAACATAACTACATTTGGAAAAGGACATCACAAATAGTTGACGTGTGTCAGCATCTCTACACAAATACTGTATAACTGCAATTACAACTATCTAATTTATCTAAACTTAGCAACGAACGGCCATTAGCGTAAAGTATTTTTATCATGGACACTTTTGAACTGTACAATTAACAACTGACAAGCGTATTGAATGTTGACACTCTAATCGTTCACATACACGAAGACCTCTGATAACTGATAACATGTATTATATATTATGCACATAGCCTGGAGTCCAGTGTTGTTAGCTTTGGTCCGCTCCCGACGGTCGCTACCCCGCTACACAGTCAGCAAAACCATCTACATTGATCTATATTTGTACACATACATGTAAGACGCCACACAAAGATGACAGTCAAGATGCATAGTTGCTTGAGAAGACCGCCTCACAGGGTAGAACACGCGAGGAGCCGCGTCTCAGTAACGGAGTGAACATTTTCTATATTGGTGCTGCGCTCCCCTAAAGACAAGTCGACAATAAGTTATATATCAAATAAAAGCTATGGTTTCTAAAAATTAGCACAAGAATTTTCATATTAATTCATGAACTCTACGTGCTTACAACGCCGTTACAATTTTGACCACGAAGTTCCACGATTGCATGAAGAGCGACCGTGCGCGGGGTAGAACGCGCTAGGTGCGGCGTCTTCATAACGAAGTGAACATCTCCCGTCTGCTACTGTCGTGTAATCTACCATTTAAATCGATATTAAACTACATATTCAGGGAAAGTTAAGATTTGTGGGGAATCAGCATATCAATTTTAAGAGGGTAAGTGCATTCTTGTCGCTTACGACGGTGACAAAGATGAACATCAAGTCCCGTGGTTTCTGCTCCGCCGACGCGTTCTAATTGTGTTCGGAACGCGCGAGGCGCCGCGTCCTGTCTTCAGCGGAGTGAGCATTTTCTATATTGGTGCTGCGCTCCCCTATAATCAAGTCGACAATAAACTATATATCAAATGAAAGGTAAGGTTTCTGGAAATCAGCACAGAAATTTTCGATAATATTCATGAACGCTACACCCTTGCTATAAGCCAACAAAAATGGCTTAAAATGCGTAATGTTTAGTGCACAACGTCTTACAGTGCTCCTCAATAAACACCAATATTTTGACCATCGTTGGACGCAACAAAGCTTGTTTTTTAAGCATGCCAATTTTCATGGACCTGCAGTCAACCAACTTTCTGCTATGAGTATTAAAGTAGAGGGTAGTTTCACGGGAGAGGCGCGCTGCGTCGTTTTTTGCCGTTTAATAAAATAAGCGTGTTCTAGAGCATTGGCCCTTCGACTGTATAATGTTGTCCATTCTAGCTATGATTTTCCATGCATGTGTAAATTGTTGGTTTGTTCTTCATAATATAAAAAACAACAATACATGTATTTTTTTGTTAAAATCTAATTATATTGTACAGTACTTTTTCCACATACATGAGTTACTGTAAGTAAATTGCAACATTTCATTAATCCCAAAGAGATATATACATGTATGTCAGGGTAGCGACTTTGATCAGAGTCAAAAGAAACTGGATCTCTGCATGCATATGTAGAATTGGCGATTCTGCCGACAAGGATCATGATTAGAGTCTGTAAATGTTTATAGATATTTGCTTAAAAGACAGTCAGAACTTTTTAAATTTGATTCATGTCATTTTAGATCAATGGATTGACTTCAAATTCAGGATCTTTAAATGAGAAACCACACATTAACAGCATCTTGGTTGGAGTTTCTGTTGAGAAAGACTCCGATCAGGATCTCTACAGGTAGAATCACCGATTCTACCAGATCGAAAAAAAAAAGGAAACTTAAAGAAAGTGATCATGATCCAGTTTTAGCTCACTGAAGAGCTACTCTTCCACTGGTCGTAACAGAGAAGACAGACGCTATGTACAGTATTTACAGGTTCATTGTACCAAGGAAATTCCCCTAGCTCTTTTCAACAAGCACAATGAACAGTGGACCACGGCTTGATGTCCCGTCCTAAGGACTGCGACCCTTTCCAGTTGTGTGCATGTCGGGTGAGCGACAACAGCTTAGTCCAGAGGCAGGGTTGCTAACCACTGAACTATCCATGACATATACTATAATTGTAGTGAGCTAATTATATACAGAATAAAATTCTTGAATTAAAAATTTGCATTATGGTTTTTGTACAATTAATGGATGTCGAGACTTACCTTTAAACATGTCCATGAGTTCAGGCCTACCCAACAGTATATAACCTTTCACAAGGTACTCAAAGTACGAGTCCACTCCAGCACCTATTCCTGAGTCTATGGCGGTCCAGCGGCCTGTGGTAACGTCTATGTGGTTACCAACCTAAAACAGTTTACAACAAGAAATCACAGATTTAGATAGGTGACAACAGTCAATGCACCAATTAAAAATCCACATACATGTACACCTACATTTTACACCACAAACCCAATACATGGTTACAGTGCAGGTAAGGTGCAGATAGACATCAGAAATTACCTGCACAGCTCCAATTTTACCTGCACTAACCTGCATATGCTAGCAGCAAGTGGTATTTGATCCCTGACAGTCCTTATTTCTTTGGTGTTTTATTTCATTTCTGTGTTGCCACTGAGATATTAATCAACGTCTGATGGAAAGAATGCTAAATGTTCCACTAATTATGAATAATAATTATAATTCAAACTGACCAATCCAATGTCTGATCGGACATCCCACAGTGCCTTGAGAGCTCTGATGGCTGTGTTCTCAAACACAGGGTCACCGGTCAGTCTACTGAGGGTTCCAAACTCCACCAGGAAGGTCCCCACCCCGGCGGTGCAGGTCACAGGTGTCTCACCAGGGGGCACACCATACCGCAGGTTGACTGTTCCATATGGCATGCCAGTAGGGGTGTCAAAGGCTGTATCAAAACAAAGCATGTCAATCTGTAAAGCCCCTAACTGTCACACATTCAGAACCTTCCCCGACCACCAACCAACCAAGGTTGGCTGAAGTTCAGGAGCAGTCTGACCAGATTTAGGAGATGTCTACCTTTTTAATATTCTATACAAATCAAATAAAATTTGAGTTAAACTTGAGTCAAGTTTGACCCTCGAAATATGTAACAGCTAATTAAAACCTCCAGGAAGTATTGAGAGTTTTATTCAGTTGATTCTCACAACTAATTATAAAGTTCCTGATGGTCTTACATACTAAAATGGGCCTACTATGACAGAAACCTTGCAGGCTGAGAAGCCAGAAGTGCACATTTACATTGTACCTATCTTGTTGTGACAAGCCCTAAGTGGGTACCCTCAGTGACTTGCACTAACTGTGTGGGTGGACCTTCCTGTCAACCTATGGTTACAAAGTCTCCCTCTCCCTGCCTAACACTCTACTTCATTCAAATACATGTATTTTCTTAGTATCTACAGACACAAAAGCAAGCACACACATACCGAGAACAATACCTCCATGCATACCTGGAGGTAATAAGTGTTTCTAAAAAAAAAATGGGCTTACCAGCGGTGTACAGAAAGCACGAAATGGAACGACATGGAACGAAAAGGAACAAAATGGAACGAAACAAATAATAAATAATGCTAATGCTAACCAGGAGAATTACATATTGACACAAGAACACAAGAATTACATATTAACCTTCTATATGTGATTGGCGAAATCAAACCGCCAATCAGAGCTAGAAGAACTCCAAAAGAAAGTAAGGCCTTTTAACAACATGGAGTGCCATTCCATTTCATTCCATTTCGTTCTATTTCGTTCCATTTGGCACTTTCTGTGGTCGTCCCCTTACCAGGTAGGAGTCTCCTGGCGGCGTCCTGAGCCAGTCGGAGGAGGGGACCGTCACACGGCCAGCCTGGCTCCAGGTCAAGTCCTGCCTTCCTGGACAACAGATGGGCCGACAGCAGGCCTCCAACAACTGTATACAGACAGGCTATAGTAGCACAATATATACTATATTTTTCGGGAGAGTATGGCAAAAAAGAATACTAGACGTGTAGCATTTGAATAAACTCAGTTGTGCACAAGTCATACACCTGTGCAGATATGTGTCTCCTTTGTTGGAAAGTTTCCCCTTCACATTAGGTGGAGTAGTGTAGAAGACGATCGTTAAGTTCGTTGTACCTGTAACTGCTTTAGTTTAAGAACTAATACAACCGTCCTAGAACTACAGTCAAACCTGTCGGTAGTTGACACTCAAGGGACTGAGCAAAAATGTCCTTTGAGAAAGAGTGTCCTACCCAGACAGGGTTGGTCATCCCAAGGAGCAGATGTATATTACATGTTATGTATCCAGTAATAGGCTTATGCAAGTACAAATGTATGTGTAGCACATTTATAAACAAAAGTGTCCTCTGGTTGTGGAAGACAGTTGTCCTCCTGGGACAGGGTCTTGTCTATGTAAAAATGGACGGGACTGTTCTAATGTGTCCATTGACTGCAGGTGTCCTTTTCAGACAGGTGTCCTCTCGAGCAGGTTTGACTGTATAGTGTTTAGCGGACGGGACTGGCTGTTTGTCATTTAAGTAAATTTGAATAAACTCAGTTGTGAACAAGTAATTCTTTTTCCTGTAACTTTTTTACTTTCCTTATTTAGACCTGAAGCTTTCGGCACGATGCGTTCTGGCGGCTCGACGTAAACAAACAAGATGGCGGACCCTGTTCCGCGGGTGCACGGCGCGCCATAAAATACTGGTAAAAACGAGTTACAGTGATTTTCTTATTTATAATTGTAAATAGGCAATGTATCCATAGCATAAAAAAGGGTTCTTAACACATGTACACTCCATATTGGAGCAGGAAGTGGTCGGTTGAGGTCGGTTGAGGCCGGTTGAGGTCGGTTGAGGTATTTAGTCATACCGGTAACTGAGTAGCACAACATGGTGTATTCCACATCACCCTCGGCCCCCCCACCAGTCTACTACTAATCACCATGTGGCCAGCCTTACGGCAATCGTAGTCAGGTTGGTACCTCGGGTGATATTTTTAATGGAATGCACCGTTTTGTATTCTCTACGTACCTCTGATGTTGGTTTCAAAAACGGAGGCATTGACGTCTGTGTCAAAGGTCATTGTGTCAGCCAATAGCTGTGCCACGCGGCGAAATTCGCTGTGATTCCCCATCACCTAGATGTACCGAAAACAGAACTTCAGATAATTACTTTTATGATAATGATAATGATGATAATGACTTTATTAGCAAAAGGCAGACTAACACAGTTGAGTCTGAAGTATTATGCTAATTTACATCTGACATCTTTAAAATCAATCACAATATTAAAGAAAAGCAGCTATCAATAGTCTTGAAAGTTCATCAGACCTTTATTTCAAGGCTAAGGCCACACCAATTTTATTTCTTGCTTCTCTGATTTTTTCAGAAAAAATATGAAGCGACAGGGCGAAAAAAATTAAAAAAATAAAAACAGGCCTGCCAAATGTTAGAATTGCAGGTGCCATGAAGTCAACACAAAAGACTGGGTTAAAATTTAAACAATGAATTTTAAACTTTTAATCAAACCACTGCACACGTAGATGTAACAACTGTAACAACTAGGAAGAAAAGGACTTTCTTCAACTGTTGGAGGCAAAATATGAGCATTTTTGAGTTGATTTAGAACCAGAATTTTTTTTTTTTTTTTGGCAAATCAGAAAAAAATGAAGAGGCGAATCCAAGAAGCAACAAATTAAATTGGTGTGGCCTTAAATCATATAAAAACATCAATGAATGATATGTAATAATTTCATAAGTCATGTGAGCACAAACACCCTATATTGTTAAAAAAAACAACTCACCAGCAAAGTATCCAGTGCATCAATTAGTGTCAGAGAATAGCTGTAAAACAGTTCGTCTTTAAATTTGTTTTCAGTCATTTATCATACAAGGAGTCTGATTAGCCAGATTTGTTTGTTGTTGTTTACACTAAATCACAGTTCATTACACAGCTCTAGCCAGCTCGAAAATTTTCCGTCAGCCCAGGTTCGTGATCGGGCGCTCACAATCTAGGGAGGTCGGGGGGTTATATGCTCTCCTGGGAAATTTAGGATTTTCAAGCCTTCAAAAACGCAATTTCCCACATTTTGAAAAGCAAATCATGGGGTTTAGAGTGGTTGTCGGTGGTCCTCCAGATGTTTTTATATTTTTACCCAAGATTTTTGTTGATTTTGTCTGTCAAGGTTGACGAGTTTCAAAATTTTTCTGTCAGGCGCTGCACAGTTCTGGTAATTTACAGAAAAACGGGTGCTGGCTAGAGCCCTGCATTACACAATATTACAGTACTCAACTTAATACAATACTCAAAAAGCCACAGTGAATATAATTGGGAGTATTTACTGATTTCACTTCTACATTTTTTGAGTGTCATCCTTCACTCTTAATCTGTGCTGCAAAATGAAGAAAACATTGCCATTGGGCATTGTCAAGTGTCGGCCTCCATGTTATGTGGCCACAGTTTCGCCCAGACAACATTGCAAGGTTGCCAGCATGCAATTTTGTATATACCGTGGGTTTAGGTCCGGACTTACAAGTCCAGAACTGAACCCAAACCTCTGGACTTGAATCCGGACCTGTACCTAAACGTGGGTTTGGGTACACAGCACTAAATGTAATGTGTGAGTTGAAGTTTTTACCTGCCCCACGTGTCCGTACCGTCACACGTCAAGGGTTGGAGTTCGTCGTATGGGTAGGCATATTGTAGGTAACCGTTGTACGCATGCTGGAACATTGAACGAACCCGTTCCCTACAGGAGATATACTTCAAATAAGTCACAATTGCAGAATCAAGAACAGTGAGTTAAGGCTTCATACTATGTACCAGTACTACTGTGAAAATCATTTACATGTACATGTAGGTACGCAGGTCAAAAATACTGTAACATCAATGTACCAGTAGTCCAATACTCAACATGTAAATACCTGAATAGACATACACTCAAGTATAGGGCTTTTCTCACTTGTTTTGTTACTAAAAATGCTACCAAAAAGATTAATTTAGCACTGAAAAAAGAGGATAACTTGTATTTGTATACATTTTGTACTAGTAATTTGAAATGAGCACCATCTTTGATTTCAGATCCTCTCGAAATTATGGGTTTCTCAGCATAAAATAATGAGTCTGCTAATAAATAAACATATTCTGTTGTCTGTTTATTCGAGTTTCTTTCATCGTTGAAGACAAACCTTGTCAAATTGTTCAGGTACTGTACCGTTACCTTAGTATGCTACATTTATGATCATTAGTGCTAAAAAATACTACTGAGGATGTCTTTTCCGAACATTTGATACATTTCCATAAGTACCTGTATTCGTGTATTTCATCCACCGTCATCACTTGTCCCGGAACTAATTTGAAAGTGTGTAAAACAAAGATTATGACCACGACTACACAAAACAGCTGTCTGGTGGCAGCCATCTTTCCAGCAACATAAAACAGACGAAGAAAGGCCTTCTCTCATTGGCTAAGATGAATAACAGCTGACACAAACTAAACCCGACAATACTAGACATGTTCTACGATTTCTTAATTATTTGCCACCCAAGTGATAATAACATATAGATTTATTAAGAAGAATTGATAAAATTACATCACTGTTCGTTTCTGGTGAAAATTTCTCCTCAGGCGCTCCATTGACCCCGCCCTCCATTTTAGCCAATGACGTAATCGGTTACAACATCTGTAAAAGGACTAATCTATTGTATAAAACACAACTTTTTAAATTTTCTTTTATACAAAAATACCAAGTGCATATTACATATATAGAAATAAAAGAATTATTGCAGTTAAATGTTTCTGATTATTTAAATTATTAATTTATCTTGTTCATTATTATTTTTCCTGTAAGACTGAATACATTTTCCGCAAAATCCCCCCCTTTCGTTTATGATAGTATAGTCCATTGGTTGACCTCCAGACGACAATCGAGGTCACACGTTGGATTGTGAGGTTGTGGCCAGTTTGCGTGAGGGAAAATTTCTTCATACAGAGGCGGGCCTGCAGCTTAAAAAGGTGAGGTAAAATTTACCTGCGATTCTTCTCATCTAGTTAATTCTTTTTACGTTTCCTCTTCTGATTCAGGGCGAGTTTGTGCTGTCCTTTTACGGTATGTTCTTTGGGGGAGGGGGGGGGGGCTTGTCTCGATGTGGCATTACTTGAATTACGGCGAGGTCAATCAAATCGCCGGCGCGAGGTCAATGACCTGAGCGGAGCACGGTGCGTGTGAGTGCGTCGAGTAAGAATAAACAGAGCAGTATTTTGTCACTATTTTCATATCGTTTGTCTCATCAATACCACGCATCATACTTTCTCAGTGGGGAATGCATACCTCACATACACTACCTACGGATCGAGAGAAATTTTACTACGATCTTAACACGTAACTTTAGGTTTCAACGTTCACTGAAACGAAAACACAAGGGACAAAGTCTGTGAAGATATCTAAAAATTACATGTCTCCTATTTAGCAGGTTTTTGTGTGTGAGCGAAAAAGGGAAATTACAGCAGATTTCATGTTGGCTCCTCCTGTCACATAAATTACTAAACATCGCGGTACTTTGCACAGTTCTACATAACATTAACGTTATACTAGTAATAGATTAGTGGCGATGAAAGACCCACAATCGAGGGTGTCGATAAACAAACACCCATTTCCCCTTGACTTCCGAGTGTTCATTAGAGGACACGATCAAACCTGGGCATGTTGGGTGAAGATGATTAGCAGTCATCAAGCCTAGGGTTGGTTGTTCCATATCGGCTAACCTTGACGTTATTTCATGCCATTTCCTATATACTGTCGCTGTACTTTTGATGTGTCAATAAAGTTCATATATATATATGTCGTCTGGTCAAATACAACACTGACCAATTTTGGAAAATATTTGTTTTAGGCGCGGATCAGTCCCTTCTTCACAATGACCCCTATCGTTAGCACAGTAACCACTACGTTCTTGCGCGGTTGAAAATGAGGAATAACTGTAACATGTAATGTTAAAAGATACGTACTTACAAGCAGACGCGCTGACCTACCAGTGGTGAAGGGCATGAGGACGCCGCGCTTGTTCTGTTTTGTAGCGATGAAGGACACCATGTATGGAGGAAGATCGGCAAACAAACAGCAACATTCACGTTAACATGTTCCTGTGAATGTGCTGCTGGACCATACGCGGTCAGTACGGTTGGGGATCCGGCGTCACGATGTACTGCATAATCTCCCGTATTGGATATTTTTGCGTCATTTCACACCATTTCGAGGGATTTTGGTGGGGTGTTTTATGTATCCAAGACGCGGTGCTGTCGGGATCGATTCCTTGGCTTTTCCACTGAGCAGAGTAGCAAACGTTAACGTTATATTACTTCAACACCGTTCTACCGCGGGTAAAAAATGAGAAACAGTATTTGTACACGTATCCATGGTGAAGGACATGGCGATGAACTTTGCACGATTTACTCATCACTGCAGCTGGTGCAGTATTAGGTTACCGGTGATAATGTTGCAAACTGCATGCCCGGGCGGGCCGTGCACGTGCCTGCCGCATGTCCGGTGCCGGTGGTGTTTAGTTTCACCCCGCGTTAGCACTTAGCCACATAACGGAATACACGTGAAAATCGGTTGTTTTTGTTTTGTGTGGGTAGACAAGTCATTAATCCAACATTCTGCTGTATGCGGCGTAAGGTTGATGACTAGGCTACGATCACAATATTGATAACTATATATCTATATCTCTATCTATCTATCTATCTATCTATCTCTCTCTCTCTCTCTATATATATATATATGTAGATAGATCAATCGATGTATATATAGGAATGGATAGATATAGATATGTGAAATAAGTAATGAGGTAAAGTCACAGAAACGGGCAAACACGAGGTTCGAACACATCAATTCAATCCATCAAGTGTTATTCAAGAAGCCGTATTGTCATTCAAGGAACATTCCTTCACATTCTTGCATTAGCATGTAACTTCAAGAGAAATGTGTGATATTATTTATGTTGTAAAATAAAGTACATACATGCATATGTTTACCAATCATACATATATAGCAGGAAACTGCAATAACGGTCAAGCCAGCCATCGAGTTCTTTCGATGTCATCTTTTCCTTTGAGTTCCCAAATACAAGTCAGTGTAAGGATTACTAAATGGGAAAATCCAATATTTTGTAATGTACACGGAATTATACGATTATTTCAGTGTGCAACGTGCATGAACCACATCTATTTTCAGAAACCGCATCTATTTTCAGAAATTACATCTATTTTCAGAAAACCACATCTATCTTCAGAAACCACAACTATTTTCAGAAATTGCATATATTTTCAGAAAACCACATCTATTTTCAGAAACCGCATCTATTTTCAGAAATTGCGTCTTTTTTCAGAAAACCACATCTATCTTTAGAAACCACAACTATTTTCAGAAACAGCAATCTCCGTTTCTAAATGAAGAAATACAGAATCCTCCCTCGCGTAATGAGTCAAGTATATGTCAGTCAAGTATATGCCATGGCAAGTTGCCTATTCAGTATTCATGATATAACATATAGCGAGTCCCGGTAGTCCTGGTGCGCTGGTTACGGAAATACTTTGTGTCCAGTGTCCGTTATATTCCCTGTGAACTCTCGTAATGGCATCTAAAATAACCGAGGGATTTATCAACATCAACTGGCCCCGATTCATTCAGTATATTATAATAATTGATTACAGACACTCTATGGATGCTTCCAGATAACTTCCCCATCACAATTTTTGCACAAGGTCGTCGCTGATTTTGCCTTGCCGGTGACAGTAACGAAATTGGAGGTGCCACAGTTCTCACAGCGCGAGCGCTTCACTTTACTGTGTTCCTTTCCCGGCAGCACAATGCGTTTGTGGCACTGTTTGACTTTTTTTCTTATTTTATTTTGCTGATTTGGTCGTTTGCTCGTTCGATTTCGCACACTTCCCGGTATGGTGGCTGTGCGAGACTGGCTTGACGTACGTCGGGCTGCGATATTTGCTCGCTGAATTGTGCGAAGTCGCCTAGCCTGCACTACCCTCTGGTCACGTGTCAGCGGTTTGCTCGCAGTGCTCGCCATCTTGATGTTCTGCAGAAATGTTGTGATTACCTTGACAGTTTCCTGTGTTTGATAGGGTGTCAAGTCTTTATCGTTCAAGTCTCGTATTGCTTCTTCGGCTTGCCGGCAAACTGCGGACAACTTCTCTCGTCCAGAATGGTCAGTATCTGCCGATGTATCAATGTCCGGTATGTTGCTGGTATTCTCCACGTCCTCATAAGACACAGAACTCTGAGAGGAAAGTGAGGGTACTTCAGATGACTGCCTTGCGTCCGGTGGTGCTACGTTGGCCAGGAGACCTGGATCATGCTTTTTGAGATACAGTCTACATGCGAATATGTGTTTGCAAGGAATACCGTGCGTGAAGTTGTCAGTACAATCGCATATCTCCTTCGTGAGGCAGATATTGTATGCGACTCCTCTTCTGCGGTGACTCTTGACACGGAAGATCAGGAGAGGTTTACTTTGCAGCTGTATAACACTGTTGTCCTTCTGGTACGCAGCAACGTACAGCTCAGCCTGCTTCTGACGCTCCCTCTCTCCCGGGGTGACACGGGTAGCATGCAGGCCGAGATCAGCCTCCCTCTGTTTTGCGGTGTAAAATGTTAAAGCGCTTTCGAATGAGGTGTCAGTGGGGCTGCCTATCAGAGCATCGATCAGTGTATCGATACGGTGGTTTGCTTTGCCATTAAGGGTTGTGTACTTCAGTGTTTCCCAGTGTCGTTCTACTAGGTTTGTTGTGTCCGTGTCACCATGCGGGAATAACCTGCCTGCGCGCACCCACAGTTCTTTCCATTCCGCGCAGTCCCATCCACGCATGTACCTTACTATGTCACTTTCATCTTCAAACTCCTGATAGAATGACTCTAGGTCTGCGTCAAAGCTCTCCCATGTTGTATGTAGCATCAGTTTGCATAGCCGGTCGTACACGACTGCTGCCATGTCGCCTCCAAGCTTTGGAAGAAGGTTTTCTGTCCATGCTTTCTTTACGTGGAACCAGCAAAGCAGGAGTCTGCATTTTGTCTGGCTACCCTCTTCCCATGACAAGGGGTCATCTTTGACGGCGTCCTGTATGGCCCGTTTCTCTGTGAGCGATTTATCTATCAATATAGCATTTGGTCTTGCATTGACGTTTCCAAACACGGCCTTGAATCCAAGACGTAGTCCTGTTTCTTCTTGTGTTGTCTTCGCGTCGTTTGATGTTATAATGTAGAATATGGGCAAACCTTGTCGGTTTTGATTTGGAACGACGGCACTGTAAACGGGAAGCCCGTATGAGTTGAGACCAAAAGTAGAATCAACGGTCCACACACTGTTAGGGCTGAACCGTTTCGTCATCTCCTTCTGCCACGACGTTTGCAAAACAAGCACAAATGGCCGCTTGTCTGGATCCTCGTTGTCTGGGTCATAGGGCTGGAAGAAGACACATATGCCCTGCTCTTGCAGACGCTTTGCCATACTGTAGGTACTGAGCCAGTCGTCCTCGTGGACCCGTTTGCTTCGCCTTAACTCGTACTGCATTCCGGACAACTCCTTTCTGGTCAAGAGTGTTCTCCATCTAGCTGTGTTGATCTCTCCGACTGTTCCTGACTGTACCATGTTCTGTAAGATGTTTGCGGTCTGTTGAATCGACATCCCTACTCCAAAACAGTCGGCGGCGATGTCCTTTATTTTCTGATGGACAGGTAGAAAAGTGCGGTCTTCCTCTGATCCTGGAACATGATTACAGTGGTAGGGGTATATGCGCACTTGCAGTGGCCGGCTACTTTGGTCAGGTGAGAAGACTTTTACCCGAAAAGAACAGTCGACAGAGGGACTTCTCATGGGACGGCGTGTGCTTTCTCTCTTCATTCGTGGAAGTCGTCCCCTTTGGCATGCATATTCCGTGTCACTTCCAGGCACCATTTCCTCTTCACCGATACCGTTCTTCATGAGAAAGGTGGTTTTATGGACTCTAGTTGTCTTCAGATGTACACTGTGTTGTTCACTGAGTTCCTCCAAGTGTTCTTCCAGCTTGTTTGGGGGTATTTGGTATACTTCATAGTCGAAGCGAGTGGCTTTGCGCCTCCGCTTGTTCACATTTTGTGACTCCGAATGTACCCGTCCGGAGACGTTCAGCTCCTTGAACAGATCGTAGTCGGCATCCTTTCCCCCTTGTTCTCCTGTGTTGTAACCGGAGGCTTCTTCCAATCCTTCTGATTCTTCTGCCTCCTCGACTGTATTTGCGGCGCTTGTGTCGTCCGTCTCGAGCTCCGTACTCTCACTTTGTGATGTCTGCGCTTGGCAGGGACAGGTGTTGTAGTGATGAAGGAAGGTTTCCTTTGTAATACCGTACTTGGTGGCAGCCGTTTGATATACAGCGGATATCTGAAAGTGTGACAAGCAAAGGGAGATTTATCAGTCTTTATCACAATACTGATTTTCCACACATTGGATCGCCGGAGTGCATTTTCTCATTAAAATGTCGAGAAATAAATCCGCTGGGAATTTAATGATATCATTTGTTTGTATGGTGTGAAGTTAAAAGTGAAAAGGCATCCAGGTATGAAAGGCATTTTCTAAACTGACCCTTTAGTGATTATAACCTTGAGAAACATTGTCAATCCACAGGGTCGGAAGGGAGACTTAGAAATACACACTGAAATGGACACTATAATACTCATAGGGAAATGCGCTTGAATATCATGGACACATTTGTACTTGTCCAACGTCATCAAACAGCGCTGTTACATTGGCTACATATGACTGAACGTTTGCCCATCACGCGCAGGCTGCATGATCCAAATAAGGGCGAATTGTTTCAAAGACAGTCTGCAAGTGCGCCCTTCAATTTAGAGGTCAATTGCTGACATTAGCGAAAAAACTACAAATCATTAGAATATAAGTATAACAATACTGTTACTACTTACTATACGAGGTAGTTTGTAGTTGACAATACGAAAGTCGATGTACTTCTTGTTGCATGAATAATCTTTCCTCTGTGCTTTCGAACTACAATTGATGAATTTACCTTTACCACGAAGATAGGACTTATGTATGCATGTATGTATCATATTTTGAACTTACCAACTTCCATGTTCCTAACCACGACCTGTGCGGCTGATCGGGGCAGGCGCTGTGGTTTTCCATGAAAATTTCTGCGGCTCTCTCTCGATTTGCGATCTTGAGGGTTGGGGCATCACGGTGAGAAACATGTCCGTCAATCTGAACTAACTTAGACTTAATTTCAACCCACTTCTGCACTCGACCTGTCTTAGATAACTTGCTCTTCGTGGGGAAGGCCGTATCCGCTGCTGCGATCGCGTCTTCATCAGGATTAACCCCCGATTGTAAACTGTGCTGCATGAGGCGCAGCGCCGCTGCGTTAAAACTGTATACCTTCATCTTACCATCTTACTTCGTTCAGCATGCTAAAATAAACAACACGCAGACATTGTAACGGTCGTATAATGAGTTGTCATTGCTTGAATTTTATTGCCGGTATTGGGTTACAATGGCGACGACGCTAGCTGGGCCGTGCTGGCCTGCTATTGGTCCGCGGTGCGGTCACCGCCAGGCTGATTTACGGCGTTCTGATTGGTCCTCGCCCAAATGCAGGTAATGCCAATTCGAGAACACGGGGGGGGGGGGGGGGGGGAGGGTGACCAGGGTCGACTGACGCACTAAGAATTTTATGGTGACTGAATAATGAAGAGTGATTGATTCGGAATAAAAAATCGGCTAGCAAATGAGGGGATAAAAAAAGGTAATAGAAAGTCTTGGTCATAGAAGATTTCTGTATTATATCGAACTCTATAAAGTGAGAGTAGACATAAGACTAGCACAAATAACCTTTCTATGACTCATAGTATGAGTATATGTAAGTGTGTACCTGCCCTTTAGATCGTAGATATTATAATTTGGCCTTGGACTTGGAATATTACTATTATGTAGGGGTGCCTACGTGTAAGTAACAGGTCTCAAAATTCAACGGATCGGGCTTTTCTAGAAAAAAATTGCATGAGGGAGCAGATCACTAGCATGGCGAGGGAGCAATGCAAATTTTTACAAGAGTAACACAATTTGTTATGCTAGAATGCCTTGTTATGATATTTTGTTTTTCTATTTTCACTGGAAAAAGATCGATATCATTTTGAGAAAGACTTACATGTTACACATGATGTACTAGTAATGTATGTAGCCACTTACATGTAGGGTCGAGGGTTCAATCTGAAAATTGATATGAGGGTGCTGGCTGGTTAAATGAGGGAACAGCGCTGCTGCACGAAAAAAACAAAAACACAACTTTTCCCAGGATAATGATTGATAGGGCAATAAAGGCCAACATTTGTCTACACGTACGTAATATGATAAAAATTAGGAAAATCTGGAGGATGTGTTTTCCACAATCGCTGGTGGTGCAAACCTACGCAAAATAAATATAGAACACACTACCTGGGTAATCAGGCAACAAGGCCCCATTACCATTATTGCAACGTCATACTAAGAGTCATCATAAGATGTAAAATCAGTGGTGTGCTGGAACATGACAGTCTTTCAATTATACATTTATTTAGTATGTAGTATATATGCCAGTTCTAAAGTGAATTGGTAGGTGGCACTTTTGAATGAAGTCAGTTCATTCAAGATAATGATATTTGGTCCATTTGAAGGTCAGTGTTATATGTATTTTGAAATGTTACAGGCTCCATCCACGATGAAATCACACTCACTATGAGTAAGTTGTATTATCAGCTACTAGTATAATACTAGTAGCTACTACTTACTGTGATCCGTTATACTAACTTATAGCTGTAACTGTTCTCTCCCTATATTAATTGTCATAGAATGTTGCAAGAGGATCGGATGATTTATGAAAAAAAAGTGAATTTAGATTTAAAAAAAAAGAAATGCTAATCTTGTTTCGCTGACAAATTCTACTTTTTTTGTTGTTGTGTTGTGCATACAATTTTTCTTTTGTGCAGCTGCATTTTTAGGTAAAGAGCACCAGTTTAGCCTGGGTGCCATCTGAATTGTAACGGCTACCCCGATTTTTTAGAGGTAGCCGTTAACAAATCGGATGGCACCCAGGCTAGCACCAGTGCACATATTCGCAAAAATGAACTTAAAAGTTAAAGCCATGTGTATTCAAGAATGCTTATATACATGTATAAGGCACTTTAGGGCCCTCTCCTTGTCTCAGTGTCTGTAAAAAAATTGTGACCCCTATAGGTTTTACTGCAGATTGGTTTTGTCATGGATCAGTGCAGGTAGACATCAGAAATACTTTCACAGCTTCAATTCTACCAGTACTAACCTGCATGTATAGGTTGGGTTATGTCAGCTATGCAGCATAATGTACATGTTTAAGCAGAATGATAATCAGTTAAGTTGTATAAACAAAAACATGACTTGTAAAATCATCATCATGTAATGCCATTTTTTTCGGGGGGGGGGGGGGTGATTGCTGCAGGGACCTCTCCAGTCCACAAAATCATAACACTGTGAATAGGTGTCTCCAGTGTATCTGTTCTGTTCTACAAAACATAATATAATCATCAAACTAAAGTTACAAAAGAAAACTGCGAAAACCTTCTTTTCCTTTCTACCATGAAATAACTAGTAAGTACCCATGAAAATAAAGGTATTTAGCACTACTAGTACACAAATGTGGATCCCCACCATGCAATTCAAGTACAATGTACTCTTTTCTTTATAGTATAATGTTAGGTACACCATTTTAGTAAAATGCAGGTACTACCAATTCTTACAGCCTGCAATAATTTGCAACTAATAATGATAATGATAATGATAATTTGCTAGAGAGACTATATTACATCCTGTTATTAGTGATAGTAATAAGAATAATAGCGTCGAACATTACACATTGTCAAGCAAATTAATCAAGACTAATATATAGTGGATATAACTATATAATGGTGAAACAGAATAATATAAATATTACAACAATAACACTGCCATGATCACAGAAAATGAATATTAATGGTGTGGACTAAACGAATTCTGCTTGAAAGTCAAGACAATATAATATTGCACCTCCAGCAGTGTATCCAATATTATTATATGGTCTGCTTCATATGATTGATTACAAGACTGGTGTGCCAGCCCAACCTCAGTCTTTTGAAAGCAGCATCAATTTTGGATTACTTCCACATACAGTGGCCCAATAGGGAGTATTCTAAAATGCCAGTAAAGGAAAACGTGACTTATTGGAGGCGGTATGTGCCAAGCAATGAGACAATCTATATATATCTCGGACTGAGTGGTTGATGAAAGCTTGGATATACAAATTTGAGCTTCAAGCTTCTTATTGTTTCTCCTCCGAAATTCAATTTGTTTTTAAGTAGAACTAGTAACTGTTTTGTTTACCTATCCTGTTCTTGTCTTGTCTGTGTGATGTTTTCCTCCTGTTCCTCCTATGTTCCCTGGGCCATTTCTTGGTTGGGTTCACCGTACCAGCCATTATTTTCCCCTTCTCGTCCTTCCGTATATCCGAGCACAATGATGTCCCCATACTGGGTAAGTCGGTGTATTTTTATGCAGGTGAAATTTTATGGATCTGAATCTGTGCACAGGTGTGTTATTGTATTAGCTGTGACGAAATACCGCCAGCATATGTCGGTTAGCTCAGGTAAAATTGGAGCTGTGTAGGCATTTCTGCACCTAACCTGCACTGGCGCATGTGCTGGGTTTATGTCTAGGTGTATGTGGATTGTATATTTGTCTATTGAATGGTACCATCTACATTTTGAGGTAATATGTAAAAGAAATAAATAATGGCAGTGGTTTCTGAAAATATCTTATTTTGGTCCATACTTCCTAAATTCTGATGAGTGATGTAGGTAAAATTTGTCTGGTGCAGGTTATTTTCAATGTAAATATTACCTACACCAGTGCAGGTATGCAGAAAAAGTATTTCGAGCCCTGTGTAAGTATAGCTTTTCTTGCCTTACATCTTTAAAGGCTTATAACTTATAAGGCTTTAAGCAGAATGATCCTAATGATAATAATGGATCCTAATCCTTCAAGCATTATCTCTTACTGCAGCTGATGTCTATCTATTCGACAGAATTTAGCAGTGTAAGTGTGAATGCCATTTAGTACCAGTGACAGCAGTCATTGTGTGAATGTCATTCAGCACCAGGGACATGTACAGCTGCTGAGTGTTTGTGTGGATGACATGCAATATCAGGGCCAGCTGTATAAATCTTAATGTTTTTCAGCACCAGGTACAGCAATATTATTAGTGACTGTGTGAATGCTATTCAGCACCATGGGCAGCAAATTGCCAGCAATAATAATGTGAATTCATCATACAGCACCAGGGACAGCAGTATCAGTGTGAATGTCATTCAGCACCAGAACAGCAGCATCTGTGAATGTCATTCAGCACCAGGACAGCAGTGTTTATGTGATGTTCATTCAGCACTAGGGACAGCAGTATGAGTGTGAATGCCACACAGCATCAGGGACAGCTGTATATTAGTGTTAATGTCATTCAGCACCAGGGACAGCAATATTCATGACTGTGTGAATGTCATTCAGCACCAGGGACAGCAGTATCAGTGTGACCAGGGACAGTAGTGTTAGTGACTGTGTGAATGTCATTCAGCACCAGGGACAGTAGTGTTAGTGACTGTGTGAATGTCATTCAGCACCAGGGACAGTAGTGTTAGTGACTGTGTGAATGTTATTCAGCACCAGGGACAGTAGTGTTAGTGACTGTGTGAATGCCATTTAGCACCAGGGACAGTAGTGTTAGTGACCGTGTGAATTTCATTTAGCACCAGGGACAGTAGTGTTAGTGACTGTGTGAATTTCATTTAGCACCAGGGACTGCAATGTTGGTGACTGTCTGAAAGTCATTCAGCACCAGGGACAACAGCCTTCATGTGAATGTCATACAGCTCTAGGGATAGCAGTATTAAATGTGAAGGCTATTCAACACCAATGTCAAATTTATTTTGTGTGTGCCTGTGCTAAAAAGTGTGATTTCTTGTGTATTGTGCAGATGGATGAGGTGGAACTGAGGAACATCTCTGTCCAGGAGAACCAGCCGCTCATGCTCAGCAAGGAGGCTTCAGACACCGTCTTCTGTGTGAGTAATTTTTACCTAGCCTGGATTCCAGCCTTCAAGCTTTGGTCTGCTCTCAAGATCTGCTACCCCCCGGGCTGGATTCCAGGCTAATTTTTACCCACCTCGGAGTAATCAAGTATATAGATGCACTGAGATTTCAATTGGCTAAATTGTTGTGGTTAAGTTGTAGTAGTAGGGTACATAATGTAACTCAGGTAAAATGTTACCGTATTAAATTACCCCATTTGAAAAATATATTATTATTAATATAGCCAGTATGGTATCTCCTTTGAGGACCAATTATTGAAGGTACTTACTTCAGAATCTCTCGAAATAATTATGATGACTCATATGATTCCACTTGAGCTACTACTGGTCACAAAACTAACTTACTGTACATAGTGTATGTTTTCCATCCAATTTGATCGTATCCGTAGCATCACATACACAAGGTCCTTGTCTCATGTACACTGCTTCACACCATCAAAACATTAATTCATTTAGTCTGTCTGACCTTAAAATTGCTAATAGTGATCCTTGAATTTTTCATTTATTTCATTTTATTTATTTATGTGCACAAGTAAAAAAGACATTAAATAACAAATATGAATAACAAAGGAAAAAAACAGGAGGAAAGAAGCCTACAAGGCTTGTCCAATGTCCTCCTCCATGAAACTTGAATGTGTTGATTTCAATTCCAGGAACACATGTTGTAAGTTTGCATAATCATTGTCACTTAGCTCACTCGTTGTAAATTTCATGTAAACAAGCGACAAATAATCACTTTTCCTAATTTTCGAGACCACAACAACCTGTAGATTGTCTAATATTTACAACTGTAAACTGAGCTCTCTTACTACACTCTGCAAGGGTTGCCAGCTTTCTGTAGAAAATTCAGATTTAACCTACACGTACGTAAGCTATTGTGTGTCCAATGTGTTTGAAATATTTACCACAGTGAGTGCCGGGATTAAGCTTATAGTACTCCTGGGATGCACCGCTGTAGTGACCTCTGTGTTTCCATGGTTACAGGAGGAAGATGTGGAGACGTCCCGGGGGACAATGAAAGTCGCGGTGCAGGGGAACCGCGCCAAACCTGCCATCCTGACCTATCACGACATCGGCTTGAACCGTAAGTACCGTGAATCTCTAAATATTCACAGTGATTTTATTCTCACTGGTGTTTCAGTGCACTCGCTACTACAAAATCTTGACACAGTGAATTACAAAAAAAACAATCTGTTCCAAAATATAATGACAGAATTGTCTCAACTGCAAATTTAATTTATAATAGTGAGTGAAAAGGAGACCTGTAACAGTAAACACATGGTTACATGCGTATAATCAAATTGTACCTTGATTTTTTAAAACTAGCCCAATGTAGCCTGTTTAATTAAATGTGAAATTGAATGCCATCTGTAAATGAATCACTCTGATAGACATGGCTTGCCAATTGTACTACGTACATGTCAATGAAATATTGTTGCTTTTTGTTTTATTCAAGACATGCATGCGTAAACTAATATAAAAAGCTCAGCAGCTGAAATAGATTTCCGATGTTATGTTTTTGTAGTGATTTAGTCAAGTCATCTTTCAATTTTACCTCCCCCCCCCAAAAAAAACCCTGCCATGTTGTACATGTGGCTGGATAAGGACCTTAACTGAATGATAATATATTAAAAAGAATGAAGGAAGGCATCTTTGTACCTTTCTTTAATGTGGATACTGTCTGTATATTCAATGTTCAACATATTTCCCTAGGTTGCCATTGGTACAACTAATGATAACCAAAATAGGAGTTGAATGAAGATGACTCTCACAGTTTCATTCACATTTTGCCAAAGACTATTATTGGGTACCTGTAGAAAAGCCATTGAATGACTTTGCATCAAAGTTAGATTCAGAAATGATTAAGTGCTATATAGGAGACTAAAAAAGAAATAGTTAGCTTAGAAAGGAAACAATGTGATTTTGTAGCCAAATGGTCTTTGCCAGTACATGTATGCCATTAATATTGACAAGCTTTACTTGTCACTGTGGCAGATATTTTACATCTAGACATACATGTCCTCAGTACTAGTGTTTTGGCCAATACAGTGACCTTTGCCTTAAGCTACAGTTACTGTAGTACATGATCATACTACATGTACATGTATGTACATATTATTGCATGTTTGTCAGTGTCTGGCACATTAACAAAACAGATCTAGACATACCAGGGGTTTTTCTAAACCAGGGAATAAGTGCGCTGCTCCCTCATGTAACCAGCCAGCTCCCTCATGTCAATTTTCAGATTGAACCCTAAGTGGCTACATACTAATACACAACATTAAGTCTTTCTCAAAATGATCTTTTTCCAGTGAAAATATAAAAACAAAACATCATAACAATTCATTCTAGCATTACAAACTGTGTTAATCTTGTAAAAATTTGCATCGCTCCCTTGCCAAGCTAGTGTTTTGCTCACTCATGCAAATTTTTTCTAGAAAAACCCCTGCATACCCAGTAAAGATCTATATCTTAAATCAAAACCATTAAACTAGGAAAAATAATTTTCTGTATACCAGTATATACCTACAGGTTAATGACAAAATTTGTTTTAATGTTCTGTTACCCTGTACTATTTCTGTCTGTACAGACGTGACTTGTTTCCAGAACTTCTTCAACTATGAAGAGATGCAGGTGATCTTGAAAAACTTCTGTGTGTATCATGTCAACGCACCTGGGCAGCACATGGACGCTGCACCCATGGACGCACACCTGTAAGTTACTAGACTCCGTAACGTTAACCTTCATATATTTTTAGCAGAACGTACTGCACCTGCGTGAAACCCGGATTTTTCACAGTTTTCGTAGGACGTTTGGTTAGAATTTTGCCCGTTGCCTACAATATCTTTTTCGACACAACATTTAAAAACTATAGCTGGGATGTCATCCTTCACTATGTCAATACGACCTTAAACGATACGTTCTGCCCAAGTGCTCTGCACAATGCATTACGGGTTTTGCACAGGCGCAGTACGTTCTGCTGATCTGCTCCTTCATACAACTGTAACTTCTACACCACCTATCTGTTTATCTATGAACTGCAGACTCCTCATCACTTCCTCAATGCTTTCTATTACAAATTTATCTTCAGCAGGTTTTTGGTTTACTGTGTATAAATATTCTAATTGTAACTCTGGGGTTAGGTTTGTGAAGTGGCACAAGGCCTAGGCATGCTCGACCTCCCATCATCTAAACATATATATGTTATGGACCCGTTTTTCACATCACTTGTACATCAACCAAAGGAATATGTTCGGACAAAAATGGTATTCTTTTTAGTCCATCGTGCAAGTTGCAATTGTGTTGTCGATGCATGCATTCAGACAGACTGGATATGACACCTGTACACAACAAGGAATTTTCAGTATATTTTTGTAGTCACTGTTATACTTATAAGGAATTAAAAGAGATGAAAATGCCTTTGCATACACATGGGCATCCCTTTTCACTCGGAGTTTGCTGTCAAATTTGGTTAAAGCCATTTCAGTGAACATTTGCCTTAAGTATCGAAATCGGGCTCTGAAGTTGGGAGGACACTGGCCGTTGTGTTCATAATTAAGACCCCGTTTACATTCAGAAAAATTTCTTTAGGGCTAACCCACTGTGGCAGTACCCTGTAGGAGTCCTAGGGGATGTTCTGGTGAGCACCTGGGAAATGTCGTTCTGTGCAGCTGATGTTAAAAAAAAATGACCGGTGGATTGCCGGACACCAGAAGGGGAACTGTCGGGGTTATTACAATTAGATTACGGTGTATTTTTTTGCCGGGACCCGGGTTGATTTTAACTTCCAGTTTAAAAAATCTGGGGGCCCAGCAATGCCGATAGTGAACAAAAACAGCCCGTAAACTACGTAGCGGGGCCCCTTTTTGCAATTGTGACCTTAAAGCATTATTGGTTGAGTCTGTATGAAGCCCTTACACAGTTTGCTTCCTTACTTCTTTCACGCTGCCTCAGAACTACTGGAGGTGATTTGGATCATGCCAAGATGGGAGCTAATGTGTAAGATGATTTGTTAACAAGATTTTATGGGCATTTTACAGCAGTTATATTTGTTGTAGAATTGCTACAAGACCTTTCTACTCATCACTTGGCGATTCTGTAGCTTTTTTGGTTTTCCTGTAATAGACTACAGACTTTTACAGATAGCATTTAGAAGACTATAAAGGTCATGTACAATATTTTTATCTCCTAGAGGAATGCAGTGTCTTCTTGTCCTTCAAGTACATTGTACTGATTACTGCTACTAGCACAAAAGCTAGTTGAATGCTAAATAAACATTTTCAAAGCGATGACCATCAATGAACCTGAATCTTAAAAGCACGTCAGCAGAATATACTGCATCTGTGTAAAACCCGGTGTTTTTTTACACTTTTTTGTTTGATTTTTTGTGAACATTGCATTGTTTTGCCCGTTGCAGACAATTCTTTTCCGATGCAACATTTAAAAACTATAGATGAAATGTCATCCTTAAACACAGAAATATGACCTTAAACAAGATGTTTTGCCAATATACACGCCTACATTAAGCAGGCGCAGTACGTTCTGCCGACATGCTGACCTTTGACCAATTGTGCCAGCCTGGACCTTGGACTTTCTGGCTTCACTGAGTGTCAAGATCATTTGTAAGATTGTGTGCACTTCCCTCCCCTCATCTCTTAGGATGTGGAAGTGGTCAGGTCAGCAAGCATCAAGTTTGCTTGTCCAACAAGATGGTGCCAGGTGACCCTTGCTATTTAAATCCTGCTGTTTTGTGAAAAATCAAAAGTATACAGTCTGTAAAAAAGAAAAAGAGAGAGACCTGTTTCTCTTGGGTTTCAAATTGCTTCCCCAAAATAGGGGAATGCCATGATCTTTAAGGAAGCAAGTAGATGCTGCTTTACCGGTATTTATTATTTTGAATACTTAAAGTAGAAATAGACAGTAACAGTTAAAGATAAGTTTTATTTGTAATTTTGATTCAGCCCATCAACATTGCCTTTCAAATCACAGTACCATTTTGTACGCCAAGTTCACCCTTGCATGAAGTCAGAGTTCCAAGGTCCTATTTCTATAAGGGTGAAAGACACTACTTGTGCTACCCTCTAAACCTATTGTCTCATGTTCTCTTTTACACTTGCATATCTGTGTGTTAGCTGGCAGGATTATGTTTTGATGCACAGGAAACACATGCAGCCACAACTCTGTCTTTTACAATGGCACACATAGTTGCTGTGAAACATCTATACTTTGCACAACTAGACAAAAGTAGCCTCTTACCTAGGGCTGTGTACTGGAACTAAGTACTGGTACAGTACCATCAAAATCATAATAGGTACAGGTCCAAAATACCAGAACATGAATGTACCGGTACTGTAGCTGAATAGACTTATACTCAAGTATATGGCTTATCTAACTTCTTTTTTGGTACTAAAACATGTTATTATTAAAAATTATCACTGAAAAAAAGAGGAAAACATATTTGCATTGAAATCAGCACATCTTTGATTTGATATCATTTAGAAATCATGGGTTCTCTGCATATGATACTAGGATTCTAAACCAACCTTCTGTTAACTTTATTCATGTTTCTTTCGTCATTGAAGACCAGATATAAGTTTGTCAAATTGTTCAGGTACAGGTGCAGGTTTAGACCTAATACCTAAACCTCTGTACCAGTATCTGCACCTGATGTTACGTTTATGTACACAGCCCTAACTCTTAAACTAATTCCTCTCTGTCTTTTTCAACAGTCACTGGCATGTTTCTCCTTAGTGCTGAAGTCTGCGCTGTTCTAACTTCTACTTCTTTTCCACCTTCCACAGGATTCAAACTTTTTCCATGCTTTAATTATGCATCGATGTGCATGTACATATAGTATAATTGTTACCTTCATGTTGATAATAGTAAGATATAAAAACTATGCGTGCACAGTAGATCTTGCAATTGACTTTTGCAAAGTAGTTCATTTTGACTTCTTTCCCCTTTTTGTCATTTTAAGGAAAGCCAACTCACATAACATTAATAGCACTGTATTTTTCCATTGATATAATTAATTTGTTCATGATAACTTTGATCGAATATACATTTTTATAGTCATGCAGTATCAATAGTCCATTGAAGATATAAATATTGATGAATGTGTTTTTTCAATGAAGCATGTACATTTATGTGTTATGGGCTAGCTAGGATCCTGTGACACTAGGATCATTGCATCATTTATAAGAAGTGTTAACAGGAGTCTAAATTGATTTAACTTCAGGAACATGCATTAAGCTATGATGAGGGTCAACTAAGTCTTTTAGCGTCACTTCTCGACAGGACAGTATTGTTCTCTAATGTATTTCCTTTTGCCCAACGTCATCAGTACTACAGGGGAGGGTGCGGTTGAAACCATTCCACCAGAGGACCTGTAAGGACCCATCCTTTATGCAAAATTGCATGACTGCATGTCATACAGCAACTGCATGCAAAATCTAAGATGCTAACTTTTCTCACCTGTCATCACTTCCTGTGATTTGCATGATCCAGAAGACATATATATAATGCATGATGTGCTGTACTGAATGAAAATTTTCTACAATGCAGAAATCAGTCTTCAGGTCGTTAATCAACCACACTGCCTGGCTAGATGATAATAGTAAACTTAAAATCATTTTATGTTTGCCTTCACATATTGTGTTTGCTCTGTTTCTTCTTCTACTTCAAACACAATAAGGTCAATAAGGTTAACCTGGACCAGATGTTTATCACCATGGTAACTGGTGCTGAAACAGACACCCTGTGGTGTTGGGTACATTATGTAGCAGGACAGAAACTTTGAAACTTTGAATTGGAGGGGCTGGTCACCATTTACTAGTACATGTATATGGATGTGTTTGAGCAAGATTAAACAGAGCAGTAGTTTGTTAGGCTAGACCATGTGAAGGTAAACATTATGCATAATCCTTTGCAAATGTTACCTTTAAGTTTATAGTAATGTTACTAATCCAATAATTGATTGTCACCCAAGCATGCTGCATGGAACCCCCTCTACAATAATGCATCAATACAATTACTGCACATTATTGTGATGTCAATTTTTTAAAATCATTTCAATGCTCATGGATGCAAACTTTAAACAAATATTGAGGAAGTACAAAATGTATAGTTTTTGGCAACATCTCAAATGTGGAGCAAGTGTACAAGAGAGGTATACAAAAGCTTGCTGATGTTAATTGTGCTTTCTCCTTATTTGAATATTGACACAGCTACCACTACCCCACCATGGATGAACTTGCTGTCATGTTGGAGGCAGTACTGGAACACTTCAAGTAAGTGCATCATAAAATGGTGCTTGTTTATACCTTTGATTCAATGATTTAATTTATTAGACTGTACTTAGTAAAGTAATATACTGTCAGAACTGCCCAACTAGCCAGAGGCTATTAATAAAGGGCTAGCCCTCGTAACATTTCTTAACGGTGCACACCCCAGTTCTTCCGCGACCGGGGTCCGTGGTAGTCCCAGCTTATTTTGGAGTAAAGGTTTTTTAGTGGCCGCTCTGTGCCTAGTTACTTAGTGTAAAATCCATGTCATGGATGCAGGTCGATGTCTGTATAAAGTTTGACCCCTATAGGCTGTTTTGGATATGTTTTTGTCGGCGAATCTTCGCTTCCGGGTATCGCTCCGAGGCGGCAAACAGTGAAGCGCCCCGAGCGGGTAGGCCGATGACGTCACAGCTATGGGGGCTCGACATACCTCCGAATATCCATTATTGTGAGAACTGCAGTACTAGAATTTTTTTAAAAATCAGATATGTTAGAGACTATGGTACATGTTTCCTTCTTAGTATATAGAACTGATGTGGTATGCGGGAAACTTTTTTTTCAAGTACGGCGTGGATGAAAAACTTGTCTTAACTACAGGTTTCAATGGGGGCGAGAAACTTGGGTGTGCCCCCTTAATTTTTTATATCCATTGATTTTTTTTCATTCTGTGGTACATACATTGTATATGCACCTTATGTAGTAAATGTCATGTATGCTTGACCTTCCAGCCTGAAGCGAGTGATTGGGTTTGGAGTTGGAGCTGGAGGAAATGTCCTGTCTAGGTTTGCTGTAAGTATACCAGTCTGTTTCCCTTACCTCCATGACTAGTGCTGTGTACCGGTTCGCTGGACTCAGTTCCGGACTTGTAAAAACGTTTAGGTTCAAGTCCAAAAAAAACCTGAATGGCGGGA
The DNA here is from genome assembly GCA_013266295.2 of Branchiostoma floridae x Branchiostoma japonicum. NCBI lineage: Eukaryota > Metazoa > Chordata > Leptocardii > Amphioxiformes > Branchiostomatidae > Branchiostoma > Branchiostoma floridae x Branchiostoma japonicum. Next base: position 14,272,532 of record CM023829.1, on the reverse strand, counting down.
ACCAGTTCCGGACTTGGTTGGAAAAAAAACATGTCACATACCCCCTTTTGTTCCGAACCACATAAAACCTTCCATAGATCGCAAAATCTGTGCTGCAAAATGAAGAAAACATTGCCATCGGGCATTGTCAAGTGTCGGCCTCCATGTTATGTGGCCTTTTTGTGAGTTTTACCCAGAAAAACATTGCAAGGTTGACAACAAGTAATTTTGTATATACCATGGGTTTAGGTCTGGACTTACAAGTCCGGAACTGAACCTAAACCTCTGGACTTAAATCCGGACCCGAACCTAAATGTGGGTTTAGGTACACAGCACTATCCATGACTGTACAATGTATATTACAAACAGGTAACAACAAAGTTATTCACTGCCCCAAATCCTTGTTTTTCTCAAAAATGAAATGTAGTTCAACAGAACATGGACCGTTTCCTTTATGACTGAAAGCATTAAAGTCTGAAATTATGTAGCAGGACAGAAGGAAGGGCTGGTCACCATGTACTTGCTTGAATGTATATATTAAATGTGTTTGAGTAAGAATAAAGAGCAGTAATTTGTTAGGCTAGACCAAGCAAAGGTAAAAATTTGCCTTGAAAATGTTACCTTTAAGTTAGTAATTTTAAATGTATCATACATTGACAGGGTTGATTTATTTTGAACTTCAGCTCAATAACCGTAACAAGGTTGATGGCATGGTGTTGATCAACACTGTATGCACAGCTGTGGGCTGGACTGAATGGGCTTACCAGAAGGTATGGCATTGGACAAAGTTATTGTACATGTCAAAGATATATACTAGACAGAAACATACTGTTCTTTGAAAATGCTCTAAGAGCGTGGTCACATTTGTGGTATGGTATGTACAATCTGAAACTAAGTAAGGGTATTCTTAGGATAATGACGTATGTTTCATACAAAATTCTGCTGTCTTAACAGAAACACAGTCAGCAATTGGTTCTGTCAGCAATTAATTCTGTCACATCCTGCTTAAAAATGCTACAACATTAAAGACGAGATAACACCAATAACACTGAAATACAACTGTACAGTTACTGAAAATAGTCAAATGTGATAGGTATTACAGTATTCAATAAACAAACTTAAGACTCTTTTTTTTCTTCTAGTGGAACAACTGGTATCTGTTCAGTAACCAGATGACAGAGGGTACTGTGGACTATCTGCTGTGGCACTACTTTGGCTCAGTAAGTCCTTTTTGTTCTATAATGTGTCGAAACATTAGGGTTAACCAGCAACACAGATTGGTTGATGTATGAAATGAATGAAAGACCTTTATTGTACGTTTATGCTCTTATAAACTAAGTACAGGTCATGAATAAAGCAGAAGTAAAAATTACAGCAATATCTTACCAAAACTATACATACTAATGTTAACTACTATGTACAGGTTCAACTTCTTCTCGCTTCTTAAGACAGTAACTGTTGTAGATATATGAACATATAGAGCTAATGATACATAGTTTGTCTTAGACTAGTTTCTTTAGGAATCAATTTTTCTGTTCTATCTAAATGTCCGAAGCTAGGGAATTTGTCTTGTAATACAAGTATAAAAGATATCTCTCTCATTTCTATATAGTGCACATTCAACTTGTATAACTCTGGGACTTGAAGAAATGACTATTTCTTGTTCTTTTCTGAGCTGGTTTTAGATACTTAGTCTAGTAGTTGGTACATCCATAGTTTATTAATAGTCATTTTGTGCCAGGGACAACAGCAGCAGTATAATCAAATCCTGGATAGTGAGTGAGTGAGTGAGTTGTACATTTTTTCTCCCCTTCAGAAAACCATGGCAGGGCACCATGACTTGGTGCATGCCTACAGGGAGAATCTGGTCAGGTCTGTCAACCCTGTCAACCTCGCCATGTTTGTGGACTCCTACATCAAGTAGGTTGACCATTGTATTCTCTATCAGATTCTGATTCACAGTGTAAACTGCCTTTAGGCATAACACACCAGTTTTGTGTAGAAGCTGGATAAAACTATGATCATTGTAACGTTGGATCCACTCACACTGGGATGGACCCCTACTCTTTTCAATAAGTTTGGTGAGATCTTTAACAAACACGAGACCTCCGGCTTCACATCCCATCCAAGAGGCTGTCCCAAACTAAAGCTAAGCCTTTTTGTAGCATCTTCTTTATGTATAATACAATGTCTAAATATCCTTGAGGCACTGCAAGTATGCTTCCTCTCTTTCCAGGCGGAATGACATGGCTCTGCACAGGGAAGTTGATCCTGCCAAGAAGAAGATCCAAAAGACTATCAAGTGAGTTCCTTAATATGATTGTGATAAAGGTCTAATACACGTATTTATATGGGGCTATCTAAACTTTTGTAAACAACTGTACAAAATGTGAGGTTGGCCATAACCTTTTATGACAGTCTTGTAGTTCCATTTTTTTTTCAATTATACTTGACATTATACCGATCTGGTATATGCAGGTTAGGCCACACCAATTTAATTTGTTGGTTCTCGGATTCGCCTCTTCATTTTTTTCTGATTTGCAAAAAAAAAAAAAAAAAAAATTCTGGTTCTGAATCAACTCAAAAATGCTCATATTTTGCCTCCAACAGTTCAAGAAAGACCTGTTACTCCTAGTTGTTACAGTTATTACATCTACCAATGCACTGGTTTGATTAAAAGTTCAAAATTCATTATTCAAATTTTAACCCAGTCTTTTGTGTTGACTTCATGGCACCAATTCTAGCATTTGGGGCTATAATAGGATGCCCAGGCCTGTTTTTATTTTTATTTTTTTTCGCCCTGTCGCTTCATATTTTTTCTGAAAAAATCCGAGAACCAACAAATTAAATTGGTGTGGCCTTAGTGCAGGTAAAACTGGAGCTGTGCAGATATTTCTGATGTCTACCTGCACCTAACCTGCACTGGTCCATGTGGACCTTCATAATTGGCTGTATTTACTGCCACCACCTATGAAGTATAAAGTGTAAAGAAATAATAGCAATGGTTTCTGAACAGTTTTTAGTATGATCCATACTTCCTAAATTTGTCTGGTGCAGGTACATGTACATGTAATTTTCAATGTTACCCTCACCAGTGCAGGTATGAAAGAAAGCATTTCGAGCCCTGCCACTGAGTAACTGTTTTATTTCTCAAACTAATTAGCCAGTGAATGAACTAATTGGTTACTGATCCATTGCCTTGTTCTTTTTTTCTAGGTGCCCTGTTCTGCTGGTAGGAGGTGACTATTCCCCACACATTGATGATGTGGTAAGTATTGAATTTAAGGACTGGTACATTTGTACATGGCAGGACTGTATAGAGTGACACATTGGTTTGTGGAACTCGTACAATGTATAAGATACGTCGGTGAAGTTTAGACATCCAGGTAATAATTAAGATTCGCCAAAAAAACAGTTACTCAGGCAACTGGATAAATATTATGATTTTGGAAACGGTCAGACGTTTCAGGTAGCATCCACTACCTTTCGTCAGTGACACTGGAGAATTCCTAGGAACCGCAGGTTTATAACCACCAAAATTCATTGATATTAGGGTTTCCAGTCGAAAATTTTATGTATGCAAAGGGATTAAAACATTAATATTTTCAGATAGAGGATGTTGAAACATGAAAAAAGAAAGTTACAGAACGAAAATCGGACCTATCGTTCCCGAGATATGGACTCTCAAAGTTGCGAACAGGTGTGAACAGGTGTGCCACCAGGTGTGAAAATTGCATTTTTAATTAGTGATAATTAAAAAATTAAAAAGACTGAGACACTCAAAAGTGCTTTTCTGCACAGTCCAAGTAGCATTTTATTGCAGTAACGTAAAGAAAATGTGTTCAATTACTTCTTTCTTTCACTACAGGTGAGGTCTACCTGCTGAAAATTAAGTTTTAACAGCATGGCACAGCTGGAAAAGTGACTAATTACAGTCAAATGAGCCCTTTTTGAAGATTGATTATCACTGAACTATTCATCCTACAGCTATGGTTTTTCAGAAATGAGAAATATGTAGTACATTCTCTTCATACAAATAGTTGCAGGCATTTCTGAGACATCAATATCAAATTATCTGCAATTAAAAATGCTAATTTATTACATTTCTCAATAGGTCAAAGGTCACCCATCATACATACCTAGATACCTGTATAGTGTACAACATATTCTCACTTAAGAATCATTACTTGTACAAGTACTCCTTCTGAGAAATGTATGTCTTTCTTCTGAGACATCATTATCAAAGTATTTGCTATTGAAATTAATAACATAACTGTAATTCATAACATTTTTCAGGGGTCAAAGGTCACCCGCTACATACTGGTATAACATTCTCACTTAAGAATAATTACTTGTACATGTACTTCTGAGAAATGTATCATTGTATGTCTTCTTTCTGAAACATCATTATCAAATTATTTGCCATCAAAAATTACTATTATAATTATAACATTCAATTGTTGCCATGGCAATAATTTTATTGCATACCTTACAATATTTTTATCCATCCTTACCTAGTCCTCCCAATGGGGATTTTGTACTGCCCTCTTCCCCTTCATAGGACTGACACTTCATAGACAATAGCCTTCATATTCATATTTTCCCTTCTCTGTCTTTCTGACCCCAACAACCACTCTATGTACCATTTCCATCTTCATTTTCAAATAGATGGTCAATTGTTTTTCCTACAAAATCAGAAAAGTCATTCCTGTTATTGGCTTGGGGTGAAGCTTGTTTCCAGGGCTGATAATTCCCTTTTTTCACCATTTCTTTCTTTATTCCAAGATGAAGGCATCTCTTCCCTGGCAAAATGGTTTTATCTGAAAATAAAAAAGAAATAAGAGAATTAGCAAAAAAATCATTGTCCCTAAACATTTTGCAACAAACATGACATTCAGATGTTAATGACTTTGTGCTCATGCAAAAGAAAACATTGTTCACTTTCATTAGTTATGTTTCTTTCATGAAGCTGATGACGGCAAAACCAAAGCAGGTTTGTGTTCGCGTGGTCGGAAACCTGTAACATACACGTGCAACATTTTCCACACTTGTCTGGTAATGAATACAAGTATCAAAGCCATCAAAACGCCATAATCTATGAGAGAAATGCAAAGTTTTGAAGTTCAAGCAATCGATTACGTACAGTGCACAAGTGAAAGGATCAGGCGGCCATGACAGACGGACCGGATTCGGCGCAAAGCGTGTATCACGTCGCACATTCCTAACTCTCACATCGCTATCTCACAATAAACCCCAACATGTTATACATCATTTTAAAGCTTAGAAAACGCTTGTTATACACATGGTTGTACATCATAGAAAAGTGAAGATATTCAGGGTAAAAAACGGCTTCAAAATTTTCGAACTGATGGTAGACCACCTTAGGATTGCGATATAAAAAATGTACACATACCAAAATGAAGCTTGTTTTCTTCTCTATCCTGTCCCGACATGTTGACTGCTTCAAAATGAGACCCTGCGATGCAAATGAGGCTGACGTAACACGATACCCGAGAGCCGCCGCGAATCGGGTCAACGCGGAAGTGACTTTGCGGCTCGCGGAGCACTTTTCCGAGAGCGATATCTCGGCAATCCTTGATCCAAAACTTAAATTTTTTACATTGCTAGGGCCACCATAGTACAGACAACAAACCTGGTAAGTTTAAAGGTCCAGGTCTTTTTCAATTTTAAACGGCGATAAATCAAAAATCGATGTGCGTAAGAAAACCCCGCGGTGCCGCACGTACACGCGCAGCGACTGGAAACCCTATTGATATGCAAATAAATTGAAGACAAATTTCTGGAAACAAAAGTTAGACAAAGTAAAGACAAGGTTGATGCAAATGAGTCAAGAAGCTCCTGTTGTTTCAGGTACTTTCTATACTGATAGGCAGGGTTCAACAAGTACCATTGCCCGATTGCCCCGGGCAACTAAAACTGCCGATCGGGCAACCGTATCTTCTTCCAAACTTGCCCGATCGGGCAAGTGTGCTTTTTGGGATTCCCCTACTATAGCGGTGCTTAGAGGCAAAATTTCTGACTTTTCCCCATAAGAATATCATATTAATGCCAGTCAAAATCATGTACATTTGTCAGAAAACTCATTACAAGTCTCTAGATATCGTTATCTTGGTAAATAAAGTGGCAAAAAGCTTCTTTCTTTTACGAAACACTCGGTTCTGTTGTCCGCGGCGCCATGTTGTTATTATCACGCATGAACTCTCGCCGGCCCGACTCTCGCGAGACTTAGTATCCTTATATCATTAGAGGGATCAGGTGACGAGATCTTGCGTTCGGAACGCGCACTGGAGCCGGGGCGATGTTTCGAGAATTGTTTTGGGGATTCTGAACGGCTATCTGGCCTTAGATTTGGAGAATAACAAAGGAGATAATTTTTTTAACAGCCACAAAGATGAGATTGTTGGCAAAGTTGGTATTTGAAAAGAGATCCTCCCTCGTGGGCCAGAAGCATGCAGTTTGCTCCTTGGTTTGACTAAGCGTGACTGACTTACTCCCCTTGGAAATCTCTTTGATCAAGGCAAATATCCCTTAGTAGCTTATAGACCTTATAATGTGCAGTCTGTCCATTTGTCATAGGTCACCAGAAACTAACACTGTAGTAGATTGTTTTCATACAGTGTAAGAATAGAAGAGAAAACATCAAGTTTCAAGATATTTAGGACATTTGTGTAGCTTACAAGTTCAATTCAATTCCTTATGAAGCCTATTTTTTATGAGTCTGCCCTTTTTATGTTTTCCACTATGCAAAGTCAATGGTGTGGTATAGTTGAATGAATATATTTAAAGTCCTTTTTTTTACATGAGCTTTAATAAATTATTTTTTCAGTCAATAAAACTACTTCAGACTTGTACCATTAACCTGAAAAGTTGTTAGAAATAGTCGAACGTTGTAATCATTGTTGAACAATAAGTTTGTTCCTAAACAAAATGGTTTCAGTTGCAGCAAATGTTAAGCATTACATCATTAGCAACTGCCTAAAAACATTTTTTTTATTTGCTGCAATGACGAATACATAGAAATAGGTCATTTATATTTCGGGCAAGTGAAAAGTTGGTTCGGGCAAGTAGAAATGACCATGTACTTGCCCGATAGGGCAAGTGGATTTTTGAAAACTTGTTGAACCCTGATAGGATATTTTTGCACAAAATGAAGAATTCCATTATTTTAAATTCTGTTAGGTTGAGATGAACAGCAGGCTGGACCCAGTGGAGACTCAGTGGATCAAGGTATTACTAAAACTCATACTCATCATTACATGTCTAATGTGTTAAGTATTTCATGTACATTTATGACTGTTACTTCACTTTTCCAGAAGTCTGTAGTTTACATAATATACTGAAATCATTCATTGAAAGTATTTTCCTTGTAAAGGAAAAATAATGTGAAAATATGGTTTTGCAATTATTTTCAACTCTAAATTGTTTCATAGATGGCTGACTGTGGAGGGATGGTGCTGGAAGAACAGGTTGGTGCAATAATTTTACATGATTTTTAATTAAATACTCGAGCACATAGGAGTTGTAAACTATCAGCATGGCCTTGGGAGTATTTTCAGGACAGGCCATCTCATGTATACCTTCAAATGTTTGGGAAAAAAGTTTAAAACAAGTGATATCATTTTTAATTATAACTTGAAAATCTGGAAAGCTTGAATGTAGATATTTTTGTTTTTAAATTAAACAATGTAAACCGTTAATACGAAGGCAATGATTTACTGGCCAGGGGTAACACTGAAAAAGACACTTGGCTACATTAAATTACAGATGATTGGCCAAACTTGTACTGTACAGGTCAGGGCCTGTACCTAATCTACCTGTACCTAATAATTGTTCAGGTACACAGCTCTAAATGTAATGGACCAGGTGTTATATCTACACAAATTGGCTGTGCTACTTGTTTTTGGTTGATAGTTTTAAGTATAGCCCACTTAAGATACCTTTAAATTCCCTCACTGTTGCTTGTTTGATTGTGGTGTGCCTTTGCATGGTGACAATCATTGTTTTAAGTAGATCCTAGCAAACCACAAACAACATTAATATGTGTTGAATATTTCTGCCTTTCAGCCAGGGAAGATGTGTGAGGCCTTCAAGCTCTTCCTGCAAGGCATGGGCTACAGTGAGTACTTGTACACTTTTGTTACATGTACAAACTATGCTGGCCTGCATGAGGGGTCCCCATGGAGCCTTGACATCTTCTCCAGAATCTGAACACTTTAGGGCTTGTTGTAACGCTAGATAACCAAACCTCCAGGCCCAATCCGTTACATTGCAGAGCTCGAAATACCCAGGTGCAATGTGCAAAATGCACGCAATTTTCAAGATTCCCACGTAAAAATATTTTGAATGTGCAATTTTGCACCTAGAAAATACCGATATGTCATGTTTGCACTCCGTATCTCCGAAGTTTCATGCTGTGTCGGCATCGCGCTGGGCGCACGGCAGCCACATTGACATTATTGTTTTCCTAAATGAACATCCTGGGAACGAGCTCTGCTCTCGTCCCCGGGTGAAGTAATGTAACACAAAAGCATTACGTAGCAGATTTACCAAATATGGCAAGACGTGCGAAAACTATTGCGCGACGCGGACGAAATATAATTTTGCACGTAAATTTTTCAAATTGCACCCAACATTTTTGCCAACGTGCAGATTTACCAGGAAAAAAGTGTTTCGAGCACTGCATTGTGTGTGATGATAATGTTCGATAACTTTCCCACACAAGGGTTAGAAGAACAATGTGGAGCAATCCATAACAGTGACTGTACCCCAACAGGACACCAGTTTTCACTGCCATCCATGCTTTTAGTTCTGCAGACAAACACACTATGTGTGACCTTTACCTGGCCTCTGACTGTGCAATGTTGCCCAAGTAATCAACCCATGCTTCTTTCTGACATAAATACTTGAAATATTTAGCATCCTTTAGCTCCAGATACATTAATATATTGTCTAGGCAAAAAGGCCCCATTTTTTGTGGCAGGAACATAAATCTATTACTTTTATTATTATTCAACAAAAGAGTATGATGAACCTCTTTTTGATGATTGTTTTTATCCCCAAAAGGTGAATTTGTTCATCTTGTTTTGCAGTTTGATTGATGAGAACTTATTCAGTTCACTATTCGAAATGTGTTAAAACATTCTGATCCTGCGAGCCTTTTCTTGCAGTATTGTTTTAAACTTTCAACACAGTGACTCAGTGAATTCACTCTAAATTCTAAACAATATGTTTGAGGTGGTAGTATAGTCATGTACATAATTTGTATGTTACGTATTTGGGGCAAGAACTTCCCCTATGTGTACATATAGACTACAACACGGTGTATTCCGTATTTCCCGAGGTATCGGCCCGACCACGATCCGACTCGCGAGAGGGCCGAGACGGAGGGTGATGCGGAATACACCGTGTTGTATTCTATTTATATCATACCCACCCTAGAAAACATGTCTTTCAATGCGAAATAAGTGAAAATTTGGTGTCTTTAAACAAAAAACTGCAACAACATCAATTGAAACGTCTGAATCCTGTATTCGAATTTTCAAAAGCGGCGCACATGGTTGGGGCGAAACGTGTTCGAATCGTTCTATGGAAGCCCGGCTTATACGCCCGGTCGTACAGTAAAATACAACACGGTCGGGAGCACTGTATCACTGCCCGGGTATGATTTAAAGTACTGTATATCCCACTCACACTGTTTTTATTCTTCCTGACTATTGTTTCTTCCCCTTTGCTGCTCCTTGGATTTCCACTCCTAACATGACAGTCCCAGAGGGTAACTATATATTGCTCCACTCCCATGCACTATCTGTCTTTCAGAGCCCGACCATTTCTGTATACAATTACATGTACAAAATTTTAAAGATGACAAAACAATCTCTCCCGGGGGTGCCTCCATATCAAGACTTGTTAAGTATACATTAAACTATGTGTGTGCAAAATTTGGTGCTTTTAGACTGATTTGCATGATTTTTACGTCTGTGTGCCAAGGTTTTGTTTTGGGTGTCATTGGCTGTTTGCGTGTATGTCTGTAGTTACTTGATTTTAGTAGTGTCACAAGTGAGGGGGAAGACACCACAGACTGGCAGGGAGGTCAAAATGGTCTCTCCACAGGCTGGGAGGAAGTGAAGTCGAATTGGAGGCCAAAATGGTCTCCATACATGCTGGAAGTGACAGTAGAATAAACGCAAAATCAACAAGAAATTCACAACAACTCTCAATACATGTAGCTTCATTGTGGTGTAAAATCTGATTTCTTGATTTCTTGTACAATTATGTTGCTGTACTAAATATACAGTATTCTCTAATATTGATACCAATGAGCATTGTTGAGGCTAACACACCCTTAGACATCACAGATGCCATTTTTTTTTCATTTTACATTTTCATTTCCAGCACTGAAATGCCTTTTTCTCCCTCCCATGCACAGTTCCGTGTGTCCCCAGCATGTCGGCTCTGACCCGTAGCCGCAGCGGCAGCGTGCATTCCCGTAGCAGCGACGTCAGCGTCCCGCAGTCGCCTAGCGACACCCTCCTGGAGTCTCTCCAGAGGGAGGCCCAGGGCCGCGGAGACGAACCCTCTCCCATGAAGCACCACGGCCACGCAAACCTGCGCCACGGGGCTGCTCCGCTCAAAGTGTGAAGAACAGTCAACCAAGGAGGAGCTTAGTCATAGTTCTCATCTGCTGCTATGTATAGGAATTCACCAACAAAAGTTTGTTGATGAGCTACATATTCTGTAACACAGTAATTACACATATGCAAGCAGAAGGGATACTAACCTGGTATAGTACCGAGTAGGACCTAAATGTTGTTGACGGTTGAGAACTTGTTGCCTCCTCATATAAAAATGAAGATCCGTAGAAAAGTTGTAAAGTGATGTCCTTGGTGTAATCAGAATTAACAGTATACTAAATAAGTGCATTCAGATGTTACTGCAAAATGCACAATGGTTGATGTAGAGGAAATGTTGGTGAAGACAAAGCTCAATACACTGCTGCAAAATTGTAAAAAAAATGATTACAATCTTAGGTGAGTTATAGTCAATGTTCATGATATCCTAACACAACTTACTCCATCTACCATGACATTATTTCTAAAGAAGTTGTTTGCCACTAAGCCTGTTCATTCATTGAAATTGTTTATTAAACTGCAACATTTTTTTGTAATAAGGTGCATTTTAACAAGAGGTGCAATTGTTTTATACCCCATTTTGTAGAGTTGTCTGTAGTTGGTTCTACATGTACATGTATAGACGTCGTGAGAACACTGTTGCACTAAATGCCCAGGTGACAAGTAGATTGCCTATATCGATAAAACTGTGTTAAGTACGTGTTTTGCTTCTGTTAATTGATGTTCACGATGCTCAATGCTGTTACATTGTTTGTAAATTGAATTGCAATGTTTTACCCAATCCGTACCTTGAGTTACATGGTTGTACAGTAGAATGTAGGCTGGAGCAGTTGATGCCTTATGTATGTTATTCACTAAAACCAGCAGCAAACAATGTAGAAGTTTAAGGTAGCATAGTCCTGTGTACTGTATTGTGGCACCAGTTATATATGTATGCAGCTGTATTATACTAAGTTTATACTATTAGTTTTCTTCAGTTAACAAACGTAGTAGTGTTGTTTGTGGCTGTACAAATTCCAAAGGATGATTTTGCTTTCCAGTGAGAAAATTGCAGTGACAGTTTCGCATTTTCGTTGTACAGATGTAAATATTAATGTAGTTGATGTGTTGATCGGAAGCTCTGTAAGTTAGAGACGGTCATTTTTTATTGGGTTCTATTCTATATGTTACACCACAGTTCCACAAATGCAGTATAAATGTTGAGTATTAAATGTTTGGTGTAACCTGAAAGTAAATGTGTCGTTGTTAGTTGCAGACTATACACTAACCTAAGCGTTTCAAATCGAAGCCCCTGTCACACATTCAGAACCTTGCCCCCTAAGTTGGCTGAAGTTCGAGAGTTAGCCAGATTTAGGTCATGCCTACTTTTTGTTCTATACTAATGGAATCAAATTTGAGTGCCGACCACTGCTGATCTACTCCCAAACACCAATCAACCATGGCCGAACCTCCCGTCCACACCCGAATGTTTTAAACATTTTCAAACATTCCGCTGGCGCAGCCGAGCAGTAGCCGAACAAGAGCCAACCACAGCCGACCTACTCCTAACTACGATTGAACCCTCGGAAGCGGACCAGAACACAACAAGGCGGGATCCCTCCATGATAAAACCTCCTTGCTAAAATCTTACCTGACAGAATTTTAACGCCTGACAATATCTAGACTCCCGATGACATTGCCAAAAGCGACAAATTAAGCTGCACAAGCTACAAAATCTATACTGTCTTAGCTTCACTCCATAGGGGTCTATATCGGTTTCTCCTTCTTTTTCTTACAGTGACGTGAATCATGTGTTCGCACTTAATTGTGACTCCCATCATTAACTACTTTATGGTGCCATACAATTACTTGAATTGGTATTTGTTTTGCAAATAAAGGGATATAGCAAACACATAATAACATTAGCGAGTCCTTGACCTGAAAAGAATAGACTTTCAGCCCTTACTTTACTACTTAGTGTAAGCAAACACTGCGCAGAAGAGTCCGGTTTCTGACGGAAATAAACGACTATGGGTGGAAATCCCCCGACTCTTTAGACCGGGCACAGCCCGGTATTCTATGTTTTGAAAATATTCTTGTTCATTTCGGCTCTCAACTATGATACCGGCGATCAACATGGGAAGAAGAGGATCCCTGATGGTGTTGGTTCTTCTACTATGGGTTGACACAGGTGGCAGTCAAACTACTGATTCAGAAGGTAAGTTGAAATGTTACATTGGACTTTGACATACAGTCTGTAAGGGCCATACCGTAGAACAATGAATCAAAAGATCATGTAACGCCCAAAAAACAGTTACCCATGATCAGTTTGTGTTTTAGAAATAAGAGATACCATTTCTTGAATTCTCTTGATAGTTATCAGTTATCGTTTAAATCAAAATACAATTCTGGGGTGTTTTTTTAATTATCATTTTGCGAATATATCACGTTTAGCCGGAGTATTTACTTAAGGTAAAGATAAAACTTGACCATAACTTTGTGCCGAATGTCAGACACCCAAACTAATTATCTAACAGAATTTTGAAGTTAAGTTAGTTAGTCAAGATGTGCACTTTGTTTTGTCAACAAAACACTGAATATTGGGTAACACATTTAATCTGGAGGTTAATTAAGAAACGGACTGTTCGTTAAAATGCATCTCCTTTACGTTTACAACACCCTTTGCGCTATTTGCGGTTAACCTATCTGAGACGTATAGATGCTTCTTAGTAAGGAAGCGACACGCCTTTTCATGTGCCGTTCATTTGATAAAAGCAACAGCAACATGTCGACATAACTGATAAGGCAAAACCCTTCTATTTCCATTTGTCTGGTGCCTGTGGAAACACCATAGAACACAAAGAATGTTTGATCTGTCCCGGTATAAATATAGGCCGTCGAGCGATGCGAGTAGCGGTCGGGCTGGTACCTCGGGCGATACGGAATACACCGTGTTGTATTTTATTTATGTCATACCCACCCAAGAAAACACGCCTTTCAATGCTAAATGAGCAAAAATCTGGTGTCCCTAAACAAAAAACTGTAACAACATCAATTCTAACGTCTGAATCCTGTATTCGAATTTTCGAAAGCGGCGCACACGGTTGGGGCGAAACGCGTTCGAAGTATTCTGTGGAAGCCATGGAAGCGGCCTGACCGTACATGTACCGTAAAGTACGCACGGCCCGGTCCGGAACACCGTTATCGAACGTTATCGCGGCCCGGGTATGATATAAAACTAGGATATCAAAGGTTTCAAACTCTTATCACTGTATTGAACACACCACTGCGGCACTGGCGCAAACAAACCAAAGTTCTTTTATCACCAGACGTTACCAAATAAATGACATCACCGTACGTGCCCTCAGCCACAGTGCGTGACAGGCATGTCGTGGCCATTGTGTTACGGAATTCGCTTGTTGACTTGGGTAACGTTTTACACTTCTTGGGTTACCAAAAACTCTGCTACTCAAACATATTATGTACTCTTCGCAAAGAGTGTGTGGTCTGTACTGGTCACTGTTTCAGGCAAAGAGAACCGGCCAAACAGAACGACCCCGACCCATGGCCAGTGCTCCCGGGTTCGAACCCTGCCCTGCTACCAATCTTGTGCCCTTGGTAAAGGCACTTTACACGACTTTCCTCACCTAACTCATGTAAAAATAAGTATTGTCCAATTCTGTACATATTTTCTGCGTTGGTGGTGACATAAAATAAGTTGAGAAAACTTGATTGTGCCGTCACCTTGTTTTGTCATGAAATGTTGGAATAAAAAAAATTGAAAAACAAAGGACCCGTCACGCAACGATGTAATGCGAGCACGTCGCCAGAACGTACTGCGCCTGCGCGAAAACACGTTTTCTGTTGGATGTTTAGTCGACGTTACATCAGAATTTTGCGCGTTGAAGACGATATCCTTTCCGACACATTGGCCAGAGAGCTTTTAGGATATCATTAGTAACGTTCTTTTTTTCACGGATATTACACTTGTTAGTTTAGTAAATCAGACCGTTTCTGTATTTAACAACCTCCAGTTTAATTCCGGACTTCCAGTTTAATTCCGGACTACTTCCCATATCTCAGCAACCTTACATCTATATGGGCTAATGTCGTTAACTACAGGTAAAAATGATGTAAGAAATACGTAGCAGCCATCGAGGACCCCTTGGAGGTTAACCCAATTCTGCAGGCAGAATTCTGGGTCCGGTTCCCAGAATTCTGCAGAATTCTGGCTCAGGTTCCCAGAATTCTGTAGAATTCTGGCTCCGGTTCCAGAATTCTGCAGAATTCTGCAAAATTGGGTTAACCCCTAAGGGGTCCTCGATGGCTGCTACGTATTTCTTACATTATTTTTACCTGTAGTTAACGAAATTAGCCCATATAGATGTAAGGTCTCTGAGATATGGGAAGTTGTCCGGAATTAAACTGGAAGTCCGGAATTAAACTTGAGGCTGTTATTTAAATAAATCCCCACCTTGTATACTGTGTGTAACCCACGTAAAAGTTACATCAGATTCTGTTAACGCATTTGAACGAGCACTGTATACGTAACTGTTCTAGTTGTATAAAGTCCAGTTACCAGGGATATAAAAGCACCCATAAATTCGACTAAGGCCACAGCAAGTAATTTTTATGGATGACATCCGCGCGCGCATTGATTTTCGCCTGATTTCGGGGGAAAAAACAAGAATTTTTTTGCCTTCTGACGGTGGTCAACATGCCGAAAATTGGCAAATATGTCGTAAATCTAAATGTCTATCGGTTCAGAGACCATCAGGGATGAAGCAAACTTGAGGCACAATTACTTGCGTTTGATGACAAGTATTGACAGTCTAAGGTGCTCCATTGCATATGAATGTCCAATACAGTAGCTCCCATGATGGTACGACAAGCTATTTTCCCCAATTTTTCTAGTTTAGAAATTGTATACACATCTACATCGACAGGTAATACTGTTGAATACAGGAATAAAAGACCTGTTGGTTGTGATATCATGTTTTGTCCCCTCAATTCGTGTTTGACAAGGTTGATGACGTCAATATTTGAAAATGTAGGAATCTTGTTTTTTTGCCCCCGCCTTGTTTTTTTTTCGCCCTATCGCATTAGATTTGGAGTCTGCGGAGGATGTCATCCATAAAATTTACTTGCTGTGGCCTAACATAAACTAACAGACCACAGATCGACCACCGTGGTGTTCAGAGGGCTGACTAAGACAGCTAACCAACACAAGTTACTCTTCAAGACACTTTGAAAGAAATAAATCAAGAACTGCCCGTAGTATATACTATTTTCCTGTGACTCTATGCCTGATACTCTTATAATAGGTGACATTTTGTATCGCGTAAGGATATAAACATGGCTTAACGTTACCTGTCTTGTTGTGCCTTTGTATGACGTTTTACAACCGAGATTTTCAGACTTTCCACATATCAACTGCGACGTCTAGCGACATTTAGCGAAATAGCATATCTGGCAGCAGGTTCGCCTATTGTTGCCCCCAACCCCCAGTTCCTACAAGACTACGTGAGAGCAGTACTGACAGCCTTCACCAGATGCTAAACTGGAAACACCTGACTGAAAGAAGATTTGAACATGTGTGTGTAACTGTATTTAAATGTCTGAATGGCTTGATGCCTACATATTTATCTTCCACTTTCTCGCACAATTATAATCTTCATACCTATCACACCAGACAGACTACTAAACTACACTTACCAAAATATAATACCTCAACTGGTCAGCGAACATTCGCCTACACGGGTGCAATGTACTTCAATAGATTACCAGCAGAAGTAAGGCAGACTCCAACTTTAAAACACTTCAAGACAGCTATAAAGAAGACCTCTGACCTCCAATAATTTTGTATACGTTGATTATGATTATGTTTTGATTTTATGTTTCTTGTAAATATCCTCAGTTCATGTTCGTACTATTCATTTATTTCTGTATAACTTTCAGTTGTACTGATTTTGTTTACATCTTTTGTTATGTACTTTGTATGATTTCCCTGGGCCTCCTTGGAAATCAGCTTTTTGCTGAAGGAGCCACCCAGGCGTCTATGAAGATTTAATAAATAAATAAATAAATAAGTTCCCTCTCGTCACAATAGCAACAGGCGTCTAAATGAAAATAAAAAAAAATAATTTTTAAAAACGTAAACTACCCGTCGTGGCCCCTTTTTCCAATTATGACGTAAGCATATGATAACACTCTTACCAATTTTTTTGTTAGTAATACACTACGTATACGCAACATGGTTGTCTTTAAGATACTATTTTCTGCCTACTATAGACCACCTGGTCAACCAGTTTTCATAATGAATGAATGAATGAATGAAAGACCTTTATTGCACATTTATGCTCTTTCGAGCTAAGTACAGGTCATGAAGACAAACTAATAATACTATTGTTTACAGGATCGACTTCTTCTCGCTTCTTGAAACAATTGTAGATGAATGAACATATAGAACTTACAAAACACGGCTTGTCTAATTTCATAAGATATATAAATTTGTCTAAACTATTCAAATATTTAAAACTAGGAAACTTATTTTGAATACAGTTAAAAAGAATATTTCGCTCGCTATTGTATAAAGAGCAATCTACAACAAAATGACACTCGTCTTCTATCTTATCTAAATCACAATATCGGCAAATTCTTTGCTGCAAGGGAATGTGGTTGTGTCTGCCTTTTTCTATGTGGAGTTTGAGAGCTAATCCTGAGTTTCGTGATGGCTGTTCTGTGTTTGATGTTAGAAATCTTTAGATAATCCTCCTCGAGGTAAGCGTTTTTTAATAATCTATATGTTCTTAGCTTGTTGTTGTTACGCATCTCTATTGTGGAAGATTGAACATACATGTCTTTTAAACGTTGATGGACGGATGGAATAATTTGAGAGGGATTCAAAGCAGAGGACATTGGCGAATTCCAGACAAAGGCAAAACCACATTCCTCTAGCGTCTTGCGAACTCCAGAAGCCCAGCATTTAGCACCTGATGTGTCCAGCTCAAGCTGACACAGAAGGGCATCTGCTGAGAGACTATCAGCTGGCACGTTCTGGCGTATTCTAATGAAATGTTTGATGGCGTTGAGAGAGGCTTCTAGTCTAAGAGGATATCTCCCCAATTCCGCCATCACAGCAAGGTTACAGGCGGATTTGGGGACATTTAATGATTGTTTGCAGAATTTTAAGTGGATGGCTTCAATTGGTAGCGTCTGCTTGGTGAAGAGATTGATTAATTCCAAAGAGGGCCCTCAGACCTTTGCTGTGTAAGTATTTGTTGTTTGCCTTGAACGTGCCAGCTGAATTAACTATAATACCTAGGTAACAATAGTTTGTCACAATCTCTACTACATTGTTGCTAAACAGGAAGTGACAGTCTTTTGGTAGACGGCCTCCTTTTGTAAAGACAATGACTTTAGTCTTTTTAAGATTAACTTTTAAATTCCAAAATTTACAATAGTTTTCTAACTTATCTAAAGATCTTTGCAGGCCCCGTTGGGATTCAGATAGAAGTACTAGATCGTCAGCGTATAATAAGCATGACACTTTCTTATTATGTAAGGTAGGAGGATTGCAAAAATGATCGTCGAACTCCTCTGGTAAATCACTTATGAACAAGTTGAAAAGTGTTGGACTCAAATTACAGCCTTGTCGAACCCCACAGTTAGTTACAAAGTTTTCCGTAAGACCGTGGCTAGTTTTAACACAATTTGTAGTTTTTGAATACATGTCTTGTATTATGCGTAAAAAATTTCCTCCTATTCCAAGTTTGTTCAATTTTTCTAATAGACCTTTTCGCCAAACTGAGTCAAAAGCCTTGCTAAAATCTACAAAACAAGCAAAGAGTTTTGCATTCTTGCTCAGATATTTGCAAACTAAAGTAGACAAAACAAATAGGTTATCAGCTGTTCTAAACTTCTTTCTAAAACCGGCCTGTTGTGGTTTGAAAAGGCTGTAATGTTCTGCAAAGTTAACAAGGCGGGCATTTAAAATAGACGAAAACAATTTTCCCATACAACTAATTATGGATATACCCCGATAATTGTCTGGTAGGGAGGTGTCTCCAGATTTATGAATAGGAACAATATGACACAATGACCATTCTTTAGGATAATAACCATTTTTAAGGCAGGAGTTAAATATATTTAGTAGAGGTTTCTTTATAATGGGCTTTCCACACTTTAGCATTTCGTTTATAACCATATCATCGCAACTTGCTTTGTTATTTTTTAAGTTAGAGATGGCAATGTCCAGTTCTTTCTCTGATATAGGGGCATCCAGAATAGAATTGTCCATAGACATGATAGGGTTACTAGTCAAAGTGGAGTCTACGGCTGGAGTGTCTATATTATTATTGTCTGGTGTATGTTTGCTGAGGTTGCTGAAGTGTTGAAACCAATCTTCGTTGGAGATCTGGTTATTTGCTGTTGTTTTTTCAGGCTTTAGCTTGTTTATTAAGTTCCAGAAGGACGCTGGATTAGTTTCTCTTAGAGAAGATAGTTCATTCATAATTTGTTGATGGAAATCACGTTTTTTCTTCTTAACCAATTTTTTGTAATCTTTTTTTACAGTGAAAAATCTTCCACGAATTTCTGGATTCAATGGGTTTTTTACAAGTAGGTTAGCCAAGTTTTTTATTTCACGTTTCATTTCCGTGCAAGATTTGTCAAACCACCGTTTGTTTTGTTTTTTCTTTGTATGTTTTCTTTTCCCTCTTAGATTCAGACACTCATGTCCAGCTTCTCTTAGCAAAGAACTAAATTCGGAAACAATGTTTTCAATTTGATCAGGGGTGGTTACGTTGGTGAGATTTTCGCGGGAAATGGTGTGTAGTCTTAGTGAGAAGCGAGGTTGGCTCAGGGATTGGAAAAAGTTTTGCGCCGATTTTTCATTCCAGTTAAATCGTTTAGGTACTGGTCTGACGTTAGAAGTTCTAAGCTTTTCTCGGACATGGGGTTTAGCGGACTTTGAGTGGATAAATACTGACAGCATGCAATGGTCTGAGAATTCAGTTAACGGATTGACACGGAATAATAGAATGTGTTTTAGGAATAATTGACTAGAAATCATGTAGTCTACGGTGCTACATCCGTTAGGTTGATAACAAGTAAACTTTCCCTGTAGGTCACCTGCAACTCTGCCGTTTAGTATAGACATGTTAGCTTGGATACATAGGTCACTGATTAGTCTGCCAAATTTGTTTGGGGGGGCTTTGTCCATATATTGTCTTACTGAGTTGTTTGAATTCACAAATTGATCGTTGTTGTCAAGGCTATCGCAGTTCACGTAGTCTTGAAGGTTGCCAAAACGAGCGTTCATGTCTCCCCCTAGGAGAATGAATCCTTGTGAGCTGTGTCTGGAAATTTCATTTTCTAAAATTTCTAGAACATGGTTTTCGGAGTTTCTATGCGTGGTGGATGAGCTTGGGCTAATATACACGGTACAAATGAACAGGTCTTTAGACAACCCTAAAAGTTCGCGGTCTACTCGCACCCAAAGGATATCTGAAGACGAGGATTTTACTTCCCTAACGTGTTTTTTGTGTTCGTTTCTATAAAAAAATATAATACCGCCCGAGGCGCGTTTCGCACGTTTACTCTTTGTTCTATTTAAGTGAAAATAGCTGTAGTCTGGGACGTTAATTTTTGTCTTATCCGTGGTCCAAGTTTCTAGAAGCGAAAAGAAATCAAATTTTCTAATGTGTGCTAAAAAATCTACGTCTTCTAATTTAGAGCCTAGGCCATGGACGTTCCAAATACCAAAACTCATTTACGACTTCATTGACCACTTTATCGACGCTGTCATCGGGGCGCAATCAGCGCGCCCTGATGCCATCGTCGTTACCGGAGACTTTAATGCTAAACACAGTGACTGGTGGCACCTGGACCCAATTAACTATGCTGGCGCGAAGCTCCATCAAGCGTCACATTTTCTTAATCTTTACCAAATTATTACCGAACCTACCTGCGACCTTTCTCAGTCCCCCTCACTAATTGATTTAACATTTACTGATAGTCACAATTTCTTTTCCAAAACTCTTGTATTGTCCCCTCTGTCCAACTGCCACCACTCTCCCATTATTGGTTATATGAAATTCTTCGTCTCTGTTCCAAAACAGTATTCTCGAACAATCTGGGACTACAAAAATATTGACTATGATTCTCTTTCAGTTTTCTTAACAGATCCCAGATGGTTTGAAATTTACAGATGTGGAACGGTAGATGATGCCAGCTGTAAACTTACAGAACTAATTCTTGAAGCGAAATATCGCTGTGTTCCTCATAAAAGCATAATTATAAAACCTAAAGACAAACCTTGGATGTCCTCCACTATTAGAAATCTGATGCGTTTGCGGGATAAGCTTCATAAAAGGGCAAAATTATCAAATTCTTCGGCGGCCTGGAAATTATACCGCAAAATTCGAAACAAATTATCTAACAAAATTTCCAAGGCCAAGAATGATTATGAATCTTTTCTGGCACAGTCCCTTTCGAATCCCTCTACAGCGCCCAAGAAATGGTGGCATATCATTAAAAAATTTTACAAATCTAAAACATATAGCATAATTCCCCCACTTTTCAATTCACATGGCTCACAATCTATTGCTGACGCTTATGAAAAAGCTTGCATCTTCAACGATTTCTTTATATCACAGTCAACAATAGATTGTTCAAATGCCTCTCTCCCCAATCTTACATTTTATACTAATGAAAAATTAGCATCTTTTCTTACTACCCCTGATGAAATCGAGATGTATATTGGTTGCCTGGAGACCGCAAAGGCTCACGGTTATGACAACATTGACAATCGCTTTTTGAAAATTGTTACTCCTTTTATATCGGACAAGTTAGCTTATGTATTTAATCTGTCCCTATCTCACGGTATCTTCCCAAACATTTGGAAAAGAGCAAATGTAATCCCTATTTTCAAGAAAGGCGATCCCCGAAATAAGCAAAATTATCGTCCTGTGTCGTTGTTGCCTGCCTTGTCTAAGATTCTTGAGAAAATTGTGTATAAAAATATTTACAATCATCTTATATCTAATGAGCTCTTATACGCCTTTCAGTCAGGTTTTGTTAAAAACGACTCCACCGTTTGTCAACTTGTGTATATATGTAACCTTATTTTAGATGCATTTGAAACGGGTAAAGAAGTTCGCTCTGTTTTTTTGGATTTTTCTCGAGCATTCGACAAAGTATGGCACGCCGGCTTGATTTTTAAACTTCAACAATATGGAATTGAAGGACCCCTACTGAATTGGTTATCTAATTATTTATCCGATCGTTTTCAAAGAGTTGTTCTTGATGGCCAAGCCTCTCCGTGGAGAAAGATAGCCGCAGGTGTCCCCCAAGGTTCCGTGTTGGGCCCACTCCTTTTTATTATATATATTAATGATATCGTAAATGATCTGGAAACTTTACCTTGTTTATTTGCTGATGATAGTTCTCTGTTTGAAATTATTGAAAATCCAGCTACATCTGCATACAGACTTAATTCTGACCTATCCAAAATATTGACGTGGTCTAATACATGGCTAATGGAGTTAAATCCATCAAAGACAGAGGAAATGTGTTTTTCTGTGAAAAAAGCTCCCCCAAATCACCCTCCTCTTTTTCTTGGGACAACTAAAATTACAAAGGTCACATCGCATAAACACATCGGTGCAATTTTAACTTTTGATATGTCCTGGAACAACCACTTAAATCATGTATATGGCAATGTTTCCAACAAAGTTAATGTTTTTAGAGCCCTTAAGTTTAAACTCCCCCGCCATGTATTAGAAACTATTTATAAGTCCTTTATTCGCCCCAGCCTTGAATATGCTGATGTAATTTGGCACAGCTGCACAGCTGACCAATCTGCCCTTATAGAGAGATTTCAATATGATTGTTCCCTTGTGGTGTCTGGGGCAATTAAAGGCTCTTCTTATTTAAATGTACGCCAGGAACTGGGATGGGAAACGCTTAGTGACAGACGACATATTCACCGTTTACTGTTATTTTATAAGATAGTTCATGGCCTAACACGGAAGTATCTATTTGATCTCCTCCCTCCCGAAATATCTTATACAACAACCTACAATTTAAGAAACAAATCCAATTTCAGACTTTTAAAACATTCTACTTATAGATTTAGCAAATCTTTTGTCCCCTACTGTGTAAGTCATTGGAACGCATTAGATCCCAATGTCCGCAGTTTAAAGTATTCACTCTTTCGAAGTCATCTTATTAAAACTGTACGCCCTAACCGCCCCTTGTACTTTTCTTCCGGTCCCCGTTACACCTGCGCCCTTCTCGCTCGTTTTCGTATTGGCACCTACAGCCTTAATTATAGTCTTTTCAAACGTGGGTTGGTTTTAAGTCCATCATGCATCTGTGGGTGCCAATCCGAAACCATCTTTCATTTTATGTTTGAATGTCCTATATTTATACACAGAACGAACTACCTTGACAACATAGCAAGGGAAGTCAGTCACCTGTTTGATTTTAATTCTTTATCTGATACTGCAAAACTTCATCTTGTCCTTAGAGGCTCACCTTTACTATCTGCTGAGCAAAATGCCAAAATAATGTTACTAACACAAACATATATCTTTGAGACTCAGCGCTTCTAGCTCTTTTGGACTGAGTTTGTCAGTGGAAAAGATATAGAAGTCAGTCGTCTCGTTTCACACTGATATTCACTCGTCATTTTAGTACTTGGGGGGTGGGGGAGTTGGTGCACATCAGTCGTTTTCATTATTTATGTTGTTGTCATTTTTGCTGTTAATGTTATTTTGTTTGTCTTTTTGTTTGTGTAGTCAGATTATTCATATGTTTAGTGGCGCAGTTAAAATAAGTTATGCTACTTGAGTGCTGCGCCACTCCGTCTTTGTTTCTTTCATGTTGAATAAAAAAAAAACATGGTTGTCTATTGTTCACGGCGCATAATATTGTACCCCCCCCCCTCCTCCAAAAAGATCTTGAGAGAAAATAAGAGAGAAATACTAAGGCAGGAAATAAAACATCTTGCCATTATGACGAAAAATGTTTATTGTTTATGTAGCGTTTATGGTATAAAAATTATGTACGGCACTGCAGCTTTTGCTGTTTTATGTTGCCATTTTGTTTTGTTTTGTTTTTACCTTCGCCAAGAAGGTTATGTTTTCGTGGCCGTGTGTGTGTGTGTGTGTGTGTGTGTCTGTGTGTGTGTGTGTCTGTGTGTGTGTTAACAGCATAACTTGAGAAGGCAAAGATGGATTATCTTGATATTTGGTAGGTGGGTAGGTCTTGATGAGACCTCGAAATGATTAGATTTTGGGCCCCCTGGCGGCTTGTTATGGTACTGCAGCGGAACTTCCGGTTTTGATATCTCGTGATCTAGACATGCTAGGGTCATGATTTTTGGTTGGTAGGTAGCTCTTGTGCTCGGGAAGAAGTGACGTAAGTTTGGGCCCCCTAGTGGCTTGCTCTGGAACTGCAGGAGCATTTGTAGGAAAATGTTTAAAGTAGGATAACTCAATAACCGGTTGACGGATCGTCTTGATATTTGGTGTGTAGGTAGCTTAAGTGATGCTTGACATAATTAGATGAACATTATGCAAATTATGATCTAATATGCATAATTAATGAGGGATTTCCATAATTCAGTTACCTTCCATGATAGGACTATTCTACCTTGTGACATGTGTAAATAAGAATGAGAGGAACATTGCCATATATTAATTATGTAAATGAAGACCTAATTTGCATAATTAATGAGAAAATACTATAATTCCATAGTGGTTGATGCTGCCAATTTCATATTTGTGCATTTCGAAGTTGACTGGAGGTGAACATCATTTAACATAACTTATTCAAATCAGGACCTCATTTGCATAATTTATGAGGAAATGCTAGAATGGCCTTCTTTGTGAAGATAAAACTGCCATTGGGATGAGAATATGATCAAGTGATGTAATTCATGCAAATAAGGATCTTATTTGCATAATTAGGGGGAAAATCTATAATTTGTCAGTCATAAAGGGTAATCTCATTTGGCGAAGGTATGAGATCGTGGAACTCTAGTTTAAATTTTTTTTCATTTCTTTATTACAATGAAAGCATACATCAATTACAAAAGACACTCACATGTGATACAGTGGGAAAATATCAAACATCTAGAAACGCAAACAATATTACAACATTACATCAGTTGTCCAATTCCTGGTTAAAGAAGAAACTTGTTTCATCTCTAAATATTGTGGCAAGAGATTTACCATTCGCATCTTTCTTACCCTCGCACCACGTCCGCCAAATTACATATTTTGCTATGTTCATTATAAGATTAATTTTCGTAGCAGTTTTAGGCATATTACATAAATGCGTACCATAGCCTAATATTATTATATTAAAGCTTATTGTGACATCACAGTGAAAGGATTTATATATAAAATGTTGCCATTTTTTAATAGAGCATAGATACGAAGCAACATGCAAGAGACACTAAAAAGAAAATGGGTGGCCCAATATGGCTGTGCATGTTATTGTTGTCGTGGTGGCGTTTGTAACACCTACTGAAGTCATCATGCTTGGCTTGGCACTGACGATCCACTGACGGGCCATCAGTCTCCATTATAATGCTTCCGAGTAATACAGATGTTTAGTGCAAATGCATGTACATTTGTATAAATTCCCGAGAAACCGCTAGAATTTTTGAAAAGTAATTACTTACCATACTGTTAGTCTTGCGACTCAGGCGTTGCCAATTGGCCAAAAAAGGGGGAAAATGAGTAAAGAAAGAAAAAAAAGGAAGGAAGAAAGAAAGAAAGAAAGAAAGAAAAAACTTGCCACTCGCGCCGGTTGAGATTTCATGTTATTGTTAGCAAACGTGTACGGAGTACTGATACAACTATTTGGTTAGAAAAAGTTTCTAATGTATTTGTTAGAAAAACAAATAGTTAATTCCTTCCTTTTGCTGTCGAACAGTTGCAAATTCGACGCTCGTGACACAATCCATCGTGGCACAAACAACGCAGTCGTCCAAACTTAAACCAATGGCTACGAATTCAACGGTATTGATGAACGCTACAGCCTGGGAAGAGGCAACTACAGAGGAAACAACTGGAACACTCAATACAACTCCAACCTCCCCGACAACATTGATGATCCCTACCGACTCAAATGTGACAACCACAGAGAACACAGCTGAAACATTGAATACAACTCCAACCTCACTGGCTACATTGATGATCACTACCGATTCGGTTACAACTACAGAGGAAACAATTGGAACACTCAATACAACTTCACCCTCACCGACAACTTTGATGATCCCTACTGACTCAAATGTGACAACCACAGAAAATATAACTGAAACACTGGATACAACTTCACTCTCACCGACAACATTGATGATCACTACCGACGCAAACGATAAAACTACAGAGGATACAACCAAACAATTGACTACAGATTTAACTACACTGACGACATTGATAACTACCGACACGGAGGAGACAACCACAGAGGGACCAACAAGTCCACTGACAGCAACTTCAACTACACTGACTACATTGATGGCAACTACCACTTCCTTGGATACAACTACGGAGGAGACAACCACGCCACTGAAATCAACTACACCAACGGCATTGGTGATGACTACAGATTCCTCGGAGACAACTACAGAGGTTACAACCACACCACTGACATCAACTACACCAATGGCATTGGTGACAACTGCAGATTCCTCGGAGACAACTACAGACGTTACAACCAACCCGGTGACTTCAACTACACCAACGGCATCGATGACTACAGATTCCTCGGAGACACCTACAGAGGTTACAACCAACCCAGTGACTTCCACTACACCAACGGCATCGATGACAACTACCGATTCCTTGGAGACAACTGCAGAAGAAACAACCAACCCAGTGACATCAACGACACCAACGGCATCGATGACTACAGATTCCTTGGAGACAACTACAGAAGTTACAGCCGCACCACTGACCTCAACTACACCAACGGCATTGGTGATGACTACAGATTCCTCGAAGACAACTACAGAAGTTACAGCCGCACCACTGACCTCAACTACACCAGCGGCATTGGTGATGACTACAGATTCCTCGAAGACAACTACAGAAGTTACAGCCGCACCACTGACCTCAACTACACCAGCGGCATTGGTGATGACTACAGATTCCTCGAAGACAACTACAGAAGTTACAGCCGCACCACTGACCTCAACTACACCAATGGCATTGGTGGTGACTACAGATTCCTCGGAGACAACTACAGAGGTTACAACCACACCACTAACTTCAACTACACCAGCGGCATTGGTGATGACTACAGATTCCTCGGAGACAACTACAGAAGTTACAACCACACCCCTAACCTCAACTACACCAATGGCATTGGTGATGACTACAGATTCCTCGGAGACAACTACAGATGTTACAACCAACCCAGTGACTTCAACTACACCAGCGGCATTGGTGGTGACTACAGATTCCTCGGAGACAACTACAGAGGTTACAACGAACCCAGCGACCTCAACTACACCAACGGCATCAACGACAACTACCGATTCCTCGGAGACAACTACAGAAGAAACAACCACACCACTAACTTCAACTACAGAGGCGGTATTGGTGACAACTGCAGATTCCTTGGAGACAACTCCAGAGAAAACAACTGGAACACTAACTTCAGCTACACCACCAGCATTGGTAATAACTACAAGATCCTCGGAGACAACTACAGAGGATACAACCGGAACACCAATCACACCTTCAGCTTTACCTATGACAGATCACCCAACTACAAAGGAGACCAGTACACCCGGATGCTTATGCTCTTGTCCATCAACGGATCTGTCTTCTATATCATCATTCCAAACGTCTACAACACCGACCATCACAACGAATGAAAAGATTACCACAAGTCATGACATTGTCTCTACACAACTAGCCAGCGAATGTACAACACCGACAACTATTCCGGTGGAAATCGACGAATGCATTGGAAGCAATCACACATGCCACCCTAGTGCGTTATGTGTGGATACCGTTTATCAATACGAGTGCGTCTGTCCGCCTGGGTATTCTGGAAACGGCACCTACTGCGAAGGTCAGAAGTGTTTTTTTTTTTCTATTTTAAGGTTTGCAAAGAAAATAATTTTACTGCATTAGAAAGATTCTGGAAACGGTTCCTACTGCGAAGGTAAGAATTTTTTTCTATTCTTAGGTTTGGAAAGAAAATAATTTTACTGCATTAGAAAGATTCTGGAAATGGTTTCTACTGCGAAGGTCAGAATGTTTTTCTATTCTTAGGTTTGCAAAGAAAATAATTTTACTGTACTAGAAGGCATTCATCAAACCACTGACAATGTTCTTTCATATTTACTTTAAGGTAACTGTGTTAACCTGTGGTGCATCTATTTTTTTCTTTTCTTTTTAGACGTCGATGAATGTTTGGATAACTCTGATCTCTGCCATGAAGACGCCCACTGTTACAACACCGACGGGTTCTATAGCTGTGCATGCATGGATGGTTATGGAGGGGACGGTTTCAACTGCACTGGTTGGACGAAGTTTTCTTATCTTATAGCCTAGGTACCAGACTGTTGCCAGGGCAATGTACAGGCTAGCTTCTAGGCTCCATGGCCTATGTCCACAATGAAATTTTGCCGTAGACACACTCTGGGGCTGGCCTAGGGACTGGCCCTAAAACAGTCTGGCATCGAGGCTATATTTGTCATTTTTTGGCTTTTTATTGTGACATACAGCTTTTGAAGTAGAACTAAATTTGTATTGGAAAATGTATATATGTGTGGTATCAGTATCACATAAGGCAAAAACAAAACAAATAAAAGAATGATATTTTCAGGGCTGGATAAAACTCTTACTTTGTCAATAATCTCTATGGAATGGCCCTATGCCAAATTTCGAAATGTAATTTTTTTCATACCTATTTCCTTCGGAAACATAACGTTACTAATATCTGATGATAACTACCAGTATTAATATAAGGTAAATGAATTTTAGTATCTTTCAAAGTTCAGTTTGGACGTATTTCTCTAGCTACATGTAATTCTGAACTAACATGATTCATATGTTTACTCACAGACATTGATCAGTGCAAAGAGGGAACGCATCACTGCCATCTAAATGCCACGTGTCAAAACTTGATTGGCGCGGATGGATACAACTGCTCGTGTGATCATGGATTTCATGGAGACGGATTTGTGTGTGAAGGTATGCTAAAAAACTTTTGTATCTATCATAAATAAGAATAATCTTCATAATTGCTTACTTATCCTTTGCTTACTCATCCCATGCAAGACATAAAGCTATGCCTTTTTTTTTCTTCCACCTGTAGCATGGGTCTGTCCTTGGCCACCTTCTTAAAGTTCGTGACGATAATCCCATGGACGCTAGGTCGTCCGTCACAGTTCTTCTCAAACATTCATACAATCTTTAAAATGAAAAATCTCCATGTATACGTAAGGAAGCAGTCTGTGATATTATGATATACAAGATTTACGTTTTGTCTCATACCTGTATTCGAACATCAAATCAATTTTTCTTTCTTTAATACATCAACCATAGATATCAACGAATGCAGCGATCCACGCCTACACAATTGTACCCACAACGAGACATGCACGAATACAGAGGGCGAGTACAAATGTGTTTGCAATGTAGGATTTATGGAACAAGGGTCCATATGCATTGGTGAGTAGATTTTGTTTATTTTAGTATACTGTAGTAGTTACTAGTTTTCAGAAACCAGCTCCTAGTTAATCAACACATACCCTTATTATCTTCAAGGGCTAGTTATTAAAACGTAGTGCTGAAATTCGGACGTACTAACAACACATTTTGCTGAATTGAAAATTACAAAAATTCGAAAAATTATCTTTGTCCATATGTCTGCTATGCTTACTTGCTTATGTTGAGTCCTGATAATGTCTTTGGCCTATATTCCCCTGATCCTCATTGCTTGTCTTATGTTGTCGACATCAAGGCCAGTGTCCGTCTTAACCCTCAAACCACCGTAGGTTTTTTTCACGCGGCGACGAATCTTACCGTATGGGGTCAAAACTGATTTTGCATCAATACAGTTTTTTTGTGTGACTCTTTTTGTGATTTATATGTATGTATAGTTTCATTGATCTATGAGGGACAGTGTGACATAATTAGGTGTGAATAATTTCTGCTCATTATCATAATTTAATTTGTTTTAAGAAGATGCATACAGCCAGCCATGCTAAAGACCTTTGACCCCAATTCCATAGGCAACTTGGTCAAGGGTTACAACTATTGAGTTTCCTGATTCAACATTGAGATCATTCAAAGGATAGCATAAGATTTAAACAAAAATATCATCTGGGAGAAATATTGAGGGCAACAAGAGACTCACATGTGTTAAAAAATGCATAACATTTCCCTGGGGTCAGTTTTGACCCCACTGGACCAAGCATAAACTTAATCAATAATGAGCCAATCTCAGTAAAAACGTATGAGAAGTTATAAGACATATATACAAACAAACTCATAAGAGGAATTTCGTTTTCGACAAGAAATGTCGAAATGGCACATATTTTGACCCCATACGGTGGTTTGAGGGTTAGGTATGCCTATGTAGGATGATGTCTTCCTGGCTTTTCTTACTATGCTTGGGAGTCCAGAGTACCAAATCGGTAGCCTCCTTTGCAGGCATTTTCCACGGGGGGAGGGGGGAGGTAGGGCTGATTTTTCCCGGCGCGGTCGGCGTTTTTTTTTGGGGGGGGGGGTGCTTATTTGCAAGTTCTACGATGTTCTGCTCACAAGATAGCACGTGATAGAGATTTTGCCGGCAACCCTGTATGTGCACGGGAGGGAATACAGGGTTGCCGGCAAAATCTCTATCACGTGCTATCTTGTGAGCAGAACATCGTAGAACTTGCAAATAAGCACACACCCCCCAAAAAAACGCCGACCGCGCCGGGAAAAATCAGCCCTACCTACCCCCCTCCACCAGTGGAAAACGCCTGCAAAAGAGGCTACCAAATCGGCAGCAATTTCATCCCTGCTCCTAAGACTCTCTGCTATCAATTCTACTTTATTATATATAATTGCAAAACATATTACACACCCTTTACAACTAGAGTTCCGTGACCTTAAACCTTCGCCAATTTTTTTTTTTTTCATTTTTCAATTCCTTCGTATACGACTTAGCAAATAGACATCGTAAGTCACGCAGTCAAATTACTAAACTTTATGTCTACATTTCTCTTTAGACATTGATGACTGTGATGGTGTCAATTGCTTCAATGGGGGAACATGTGTCGATGCCACTACATCGTACTTCTGTCACTGTGCGGATGGTATCAGCGGCGACCTCTGCGACATATGTAAGCATCGTTTTTTTTTGTGATGAAGTATAATTACTTCCGGGACGGAAGTATTGTTTTGGTGGGCTCTACTTCACTTGGAGATTCTATGTGTCTTGTCCTGAGCAACAAGGATTGAAAGTGAGGTTCGATGCCACTGGATCGTACTTCTGCCACTGTGCGGATGGTATCAGCGGCGACCTCTGCGACATATGTAAGCATCGTTTTTTTGTGTGTGTGTTGAAGTATATTTACTTCCGGGACGGAAGTATTGTTTTGGTGGGTTCTACTTCACTTGGAGATTCTATGTATCTTGTCCTGAGCAACAAGGATTGAAAGTGAGTGGGCAGAGATTTGATTTCAATTGATAGACAGGGTTTTTACCCGGTGAGGGGAAGGATGTCGACCATGGTGTAATACCGGATTAAATTATGTCATACAATCCTGTGACGTAGTATTCCGGATTACGATGTAATTCAATCGGGTATTTCCCTGCAGTCATTCATTTCAGGTGTTACAGCCCGTAAACAGTTCCAGGAAGGTTGAGTTCTCCGTTGTCTTGTTGCTTTGACAGCTGTAATATTCAATATGCACCAGTTTGAACACTGGATTTTACCATAGTCCATAACCTTGATTGGGTTATTACATTTTCATTGGTTTGTTATTGCGATTACTTTATTCATGTTATAATTATCTCGTTATGATATAATAAATTTGTCTAACATGGTTAGTTTCATTGTGTGCACTCCAACTGTTTTTTGTATCCACTCTATGTATATTACTCTTTAGTTTGTTTGTTTGTTTCTTTGTTTGTATATTTATTCGCACAATTGTTTAAAAATACATTGAATAGGTAAGAAATCAACATAAAGAAACACAATTCGCAGGAAGGGGTAGGAAGCCCTCAAGGCTTGTACAGGACTGTCCTCCTTCCTAACTTGATTAACAATTTCTGTCTGGATCTGTGGTATTTCTTTGTATTTCTCTGACAGTGTTAGAAAATGTTTAAGTTGTCGTAGTTATAATTCTCATTTCCTTAAATTTCCTTTTCATTAAAGCGTGTTAATTAAGTTACAAATAGGAAGGAGGAGGGCCCTGTATAAGCCCTTATAAGGCCCTGTATAAGCTTCCAGCCCCTCCTGCACGTAGTATTTGTCTTGTGTAAATTTCTTCCTTTTTATTTTAAAGTTTGTGCAAATAAATAAACAAAAAAAATAAACAAACAAACAAACAAACTGTTATTTGTTAGACGAATCGGCGTGGGGAGAATGGAGCTCATGGAGTGAGGACTGCCAGGCACGATATGCGAACTACACGGCTGTGGAAGCTCGCATCAGAACACGAACCTGTCTGGATAGGCCAGACCTTCAAGGGAGTCCGTTCTGTGAGGGAACTAGCTTGGAGTGGCAAATTTGTGAAATAGGTTTGTGTTTCTTAAGATTCCACAGTTAAGACTATTATACATGTATCTGTAATTCCGGCGTTTTAGTGTTTAAAAGCAAAAAATCAGGCATAATTTGCATCTAAAAGAGACTAAGCAGTATACACAGAACAACAAAGGGTTTTAAAGGGGCATTTTATTTGTAACATTTTGCACCAAAAATTGAAATATTTTTATTGGTATTTACTTCCACTTTTCAACATATTTTTAAGAGGTGTATATTTTGAGTACAAATGTTGCAAGAGAAAATGGTGAACCAATAACAATGGGCCAATGGAACATGTACAAATAATTCAAATGGGGACTTAATCATTCCTTGAGTAGAGATCGGCTGAACAGCCTGAAAGTGTTCTAATTGAGGATAGGACACAACAAATGTTCGGCGTGTCGTCTTTTGGATAAATTAGATTAAAGGGCCTGAATACTCAGTCCAGAAGTGTGACATAATAACCTGGTCCAATGGGGTTGGTAGTCGGTTGCGGCCCCCGTCCCGGCTTAACAAAGCTTGATTGGTTCAGATGTAGATAGCTTCCTTTGTTCCCATTAAGAAATGATATCATTTCATGCTGTCATTACATAATCATACTTCTATCAATTTTGTATATCTACAGGGCGAGAAGCACGGAATTTCTCCCACTTGTTGCAGACAGTCAACGCACCTCTTCAGCCTAGTTACATGGTAGACGACGTTGGTAAGCGCATCGTTATCAACTTTTATAAGGAATAGTGCTCCCCAATACATTCCGTACATTCAGTCAGTTGTTGTGGCTTATCTTCTTAGTATTAATTAAAGACTTGCTTAATGGTGTGTTTTTAATGCATACGTACGTGTTTACTAATAGACCAATACGTCTGCAGGGCCACAACCTCACTGAAATTGGGAATGGTTTAGCTTGTATTGCAGAATTGACGTGTGATAATTCTTATGTATTCCAAATTTCCTTTATTGTCATTATCAATACCAACAAAGCATATTACTTAATACTGTGTATACCCTCAGCTAATATTAAAAGCAATAGCCTTTACTTAGTAACAACATATTTAAGCATTTTTATTGTAGGAAGAAATTTGTCCAATGCCTTTTGCCCTAACTCGTGTGATCGTGAACATATCTTGATAAGACACTAGTTAAGTTTTAAGTTGCCTTAAGTTTGCTCATGCTGTGATCTACCTCAGTTGACCTCATGGTAACACTTCTTATTTCAACAGTTCTTGATCTGAGGGAACTTTCATTGGAAGACAATGGCGGAAATGTTTCATTCGAAATACTTTGTTGCGATGAAGGCAAATTTGTCCTCGAAGACAATGGACTGTTGAAAGTCTCAGACGTGCTTGATCCGAACAGACCGTATGGGTTGACAATAGTCTCAATAGATAACAGCACTGAACCGTCTGCCCTACTGCACATATACAATGTTGTCATTGATGTGAATCATACTGAATGGATCTACGACAAAGCAGGATGCCCTCACGTTACTTTGAAAACAGAAATAGAGGAGGAAGAATCAAATGGAACCACTGTTGTAGACTTAGCAACAGAACTCAATGGAGACGAAACCACACGGTATTTCTTGCGACCCGGTCCCTACAGTGAATTTGTCAATGTGGATGAGTTCACAGGAATAGTGTCCACCATCCAAACACTTGACAGAGAAGAAACTCCGTCGTTTTTCTTTGATGTAGTGGTTGTTAACCACACGTCAACTACTATCGTTACTGTACACGTAGAAGTGACAGACATCAACGACCACCCACCGATCTTTCAAAACACTCCTGTCCCGGGTATCATATCTTCAGATGCCCCAGCGCGCACGATCGTCGCTATTGTCAAAGCAACGGATGAAGATGAGGGTACAAACGGCAGGGTTGAGTACGAGTTGATGTCTTACAACGATGCTTTTCAAATCGCTGCCACTGAGGGTGTAATTCGTGTAAAGGATAACAAAGCTCTACCCAATGACGTTCAGATTACAATATCTGTAAGGGCCAGAGATGGTGGATCGGTCCCAAGGTCAACCGATGCAGACAGAGCAGTAGACTTGACTATTGTTTCGTCCAGTCTTATCCAGACTGCTGTGGTTGAAAGTATAGAGGAAAACATTCCCATTGGCACTATCGTAGCCAATTTTTCTGACGAGCTGCAAAACGAGAACACTGAAGAAACACCCGGCAACTACAGGTTCATTTTACAGGATGATGGATCGGGACAGGCGCAGCTTTTTTCTCTTGACAACACTACGGTAAGATCTATAGCTACTGTACATTGTATCCTATGGGTTGTTAGCGTTTTTTATTTACTTCGTGTTCACCACAAAACAAGGCTCATGGGAGTCATTCAAATGTTTTGGGTTACTGTGCGGACAGTGAGGACAGAAGTTTCTTGATCTTACACTACCGGGGGTATAAATGTGATCTTTATGTGGATTTGGCAGATAAACTTCAAGAAATGTGAAATGATGTGACTGATCGATAAAGATATGATTGTTAAGGGGGATTTAATAAATGTAAATCGTGACATGGGGATACTAAACAGCCACACTTTTTGTATCTTTATATGTGTCATTGCCCGCGGGACAATTTGTTCACTGTCCCTTGATCAAAAGATCAAAAGATCTAGAGGCTCCGTCGACTTCTGAGAAATCGAAGCCCCCTTTTTTGAAAATCAAAAATCATTCCACTTTTCAGCCATTATCCATATGAGTTCATGGTTTCAATATTTTCCACTGTAGTCACATTGTATTACATATTTTTCAGTTTTTCCATGAAATTCACATAAAAGTCACATTTGTACAGTTGGTAGTGTTAGACTTGAAAAGTTTAAGGTTATACCCATATGGGAAACAATCACGTGGTAGCTTGTTCCATAATGATGTTGTTATAATCTGAAGGTTCTGGGTTTGAATCCCTAGCAGGGCCCAGTGTTGTGCCCTTGGAAAATGCACTTTACACCTATTTCCTAGCTTTGGTTAGGGACGTTCTGTCGGATGGTAAGTAAAGCAGGAGGTCCCGTGTTTGAGGACAGCCACACATATAGGCCACGTTAAACTTATTGAAAAGATTATATAGGGGTCCATCCCTTTGTGAGTGGACCAAAACGTACAGTCTATAGTCTTATGTAAATAGTACTTACTGTACCAAACTGGTGTATTATGCTTATAAAGGCAGTTATGCAAAACAAAGCAACAAATAGACACGATGCAAATTTTGGCTGACTCGCACAATATTTAATGTTCATTTGTTACTTTTACCAAACGTCGACATCTGAAGGTTTTTTTCTTGTATCATGCAGGGAATCTTAACAACTGCTGGGGACATCGATAGGGAGTCTTCCACTTTTCAAGGGAGATTCACATTCACGGTGGTGGCCTACCAAGAGGGATCCTGCGATGGAAAACTTGTGCGTAATCTATCTTTTCATCTATCTACATGTATCCGTCCATCCATCTATCCATCTAATAGTATCTACATGTATCGATCGATCCAGCCATCTATCTATCCATCTATCTTCCTATCTATCTGCATGTATCCATCTATCCGTCCATCTATCTGTCTAACCTTATATGTAATCCATCTATTTACCATGTATAGCTACACAGTATACAACTCAGCCTCTGTTGAAAATACGATCAATGTTGATGATCTATAATTCACAAAGAAGTACAAAATGTCATCGTTCATGATGAAATAAGCAAGAAACATGCTCTCTTTTCATGTCAACGATTCTATTTGATGGTATATCATTAATTTCCATATGCATATCATGAATTTTATATTCAATGTGTAATTGTTTCCTCAAAAATATAGATATCTGTTGTCATCAGTGTAACTGACGTCAACGACAACAGACCGGTCTTCACTTCTCCGACGTACGTGGGACACATTGCCGAAAATGCGTCGGCCAAAGCTGTAGTCCTCTTCGTAAGTACTTACTTACTTATCCTCTTCATCCCTTGCGAGACATAAGGCCGTGACTTTTTTCTTCCATCTGGGTCTGTCCTCGGCCACCTTCTTCATTGCACTGATCGCCAAGATAATCCCATAGACGCCAGGTCATCCGACACAGTTCTTCTCCAGGTAGTTTTAGGTCTACCCCTTTTCCTTTTACCAACAAGCCTCCAATTTAAGGCTTTACTAAAAAAAGTTACGGATGTTACTGAAACTGTGACTTTCTCTATGCCTCTTCGTAAGTAAACTGATTATTACATTGTTATGTGACTGTCCTTCTATTGTATAATCCTTAAAAGTTCCTTATTCACAACCACTGTACAAGAACCAACGTTTCGATTACCTTGTGTCTTTTCAACAGGGCTAATAATACTAGCCCTGATAAAGATGACGGTCATCGAAATGTCGGTTCTTGTTAAACAAGTGGTTGTGAAAAAAGAAGTTTGCTATTCAATCATTCATGAACCTGATGAAATTATTCACGGATGTATACTCCTACAGTTTTTTTTAGCCCAGTTTTCATTCAAAGGTACAGAAATATGCGCATTTCACAAAACTTTTCTTTTTTCTCATCCTATTAACATACAGCCTAACCAACGTCTCGAGGCGACAGATTTGGACTTTGGCTTTAATGCGACAGTGACGTACAGGATTCAGTCACCTCAGAACAGAGGGATATTTCGAATAGATCCACAAACGGCGGCAATCTATGTTTCTGTTGATAATGCTTTTGACAGGGAATCCCAAGCGCAGTACAATATAATAGTTACCGCAACAGACAGAAATGGAGGTGCCGGAAGCCTCACTGAAACAGCAACTGTAACCGTTAACATTGACGACATCAATGATAACGTACCAAGAATACATTCCGCTTACAATGAATACGACATAGATGAAAATGTTAGCGGGGACTTCCTTATCACTACATTATCGGCAACAGATGCCGATGAAGGCACTAACGCAGAAATAGTATACACATTAGAAGGAGGGGACGGTTTGTTCAATATCCATCCTACTACAGGTGAGCTTAAAGTAACCAGTGGTCACTTGGATGCGGAAACTACGAATACCTTCGAACTCAAGATATCAGCTCACGATCTTGGAAACCCTCCTCAAACTGGGACCCAGACAATGACAATAAGCATCTTGGACTTTAACGATAATGCTCCGATATTCTTACAGAGCATCTACAAGTTCTCCGTCAGTGAAGACATCGAAGTTGGAAGCACGATTGGATTTATAGAGGCCATTGATGCAGACATAACGAAACAGAATTCAAACATAACATATAAAATCCCGAATGGGATTGAAATCTTTTATGTTGATAACATTAACGGTGCCGTAGTTGTCAATGACACTCTGGATTACGAGGAAGGAAAGACATATTTTGAGTTTGAAGGGGAAGCAGAAGACACCGGAAACCCTGCAAAAACTGGGAAGAGTATCCTGCAAATCGACGTCACAGATGCAAATGATAACCGACCAATCATCTCTGATATAAACCAAAATTATAGCCTGGTCTCTACAGCACGAGAAGGATCTATAGTCACAGTAGTACAAGCATTAGACATAGATAGCGGAGACAACGGGAAAGTAACATTCGCCATAAATTCAACACAACAAAGCTTCAGCATTGATGAAGAAACTGGCATCGTCAGACTGAATCAAAAGCTTGAAAGCCTCAATGAGGTGACGTCTATTGTCACTGCAACAGATAAAGGAGAGGAGAAAATGTCGTCCAACCTTACCTTAGTTGTACAAATAATCGAGCCAGAAACTGGAGCGACGCTGGACCCGCTAAATTTCAACAACGACACCTACGTCATCAATGTTGCCGAGAACATTCCGGGCGATGTCCCACTGCTTAACATTTCCATAGCCGCGGCAGGACTTACGTACGCGATTCTCCCAGAAAGCCCTCTGTTTAAAGTGGATGCACAGGTATGGATATGCTTGTAGCTGTACATGAGATGTGTGCCATAAAAAAAAAGAAGTCAAATCCAACAAGGCTCGTACCAAGTATGTTGCAGAATGTAGTATAACGTTGGACGTAGTCTTTTATATCATTTCATTTTTCATACATGTTGTTTGTACTTGTAATTAGCCCTCGGTCATGTATTTTCAATAGACTTTATACTTTGCATTATAAAGATGTTTTATGTATGTCGGTGAAATACTTGAAATTGTTGTTCCCCGGAATGACTGACCAATACTTTTTCTTTCGAATTAAACTGTATTTGGTATGGTGTTTTCTGCACAATAACAGATTTTTCGTAAACAATTTGTGATATAAGGAATACAGTATCTTGATACCAGCAGCATTAGACAGGTGGTCTTTTATCTGCTCTCCTTCTTCTTATAGGGCGTCATTCACACCAGAGGAACTGCGTTGTTAGACAGAGAGACCTCGGAACAGCATGTTCTGGTGATTGTTGCTAAAGACATGTCAGGACGCCAAGCAAGTGCTCCGGTGAGGACATTATTACCTTCGCCAAGAAGGTTATGTTTTTGTGGCTGTGTGTCTGTGTGTCTGTGTATGTGTGTGTGTGTCTGTGTGTGTGTGTGTCAACAGCATAACTTGAGAAGGCTTGGATGAAATTATCTTCATACTTGGTAGGTGGGTAGGTCTTGTTGAGACCTCGAAGTGATTAGATTTTGGGCCCCCTGGCGGCTTGTTATGGTACTGCAGCGGAACTTCCGGTTTTGATATCTCATGATCTGGTTTTTGGATGGTAGGTAGCTCTTGTGCTCGGGAAGAAGTGACGTAAGTTTGGGCCCCCTAGCGGCTTGCTGTGGAACTGCAGAAGCATTTGTATGAAAATGTTTAAAGTAGGATAACTCAATAACCGTTCGACGGATCGTCTTGATATTTGGTATGTAGGTAGCTTAAGTGATGCTTGACATAATTAAATGACAATTATGCAAATAAGGATCTAATTTGCATAATTAATGAGGGAATTCTATAATTCAGCTACCTTCCATGATAGGACTATTATACCTTGTGACATGTGCAATTAAGAATGAGAGGAACATCGCCATATATTAATTATGTAAATGAAGACCTAATTTGCATAATTAATGAGAAAATACTATGATTCCATAGTGGTTGATGTTGGCAATTTCATACTTGTGCATTTCGAAGTTGACTGGAGGTGAACATCATTCAACATAACTTATTCAAATCAGCACCTCATTTGCATAATTTATGAGGGAATGCTAGAATTACCTTCTTTGTTAAGATAACACTGCCATTGGGATGAGAATATGATCAAGTCATGTGATTCATGCAAATGAGGATCTTATTTGCATAATTAGGGGGAAATCTATAATTTGCCAGTCATAAAGGGTAATCTCATTTGGCGAAGGTATGAGGTCGCGGAACTCTAGTTGTTGTTGTTATTTATATTATTATTCGACAGTAATTTCATACAAATCTTAGGTCCTTACAGTAGCGTGGAAATTCATCTGTTGCGGTTAGCGACTTTGAGTCTAAATAAAGAATACCCACTCCTCAAGTCAACTCTCCGTGAAGTCGTTGGCCCTTGGCCTAACCAATCAGATCAGTTATTAGGTAAAAAAAAAGTAAGACGGAAGCCAGACCCAAATATGAGCGCCATTTTGAGTTGTGCTCCCGCGAGAACACCGTGTGGCGAGAACGCGCGAGACTTTTCAAGAAAACCCCAATGGAAACTTGTACAAGAACGAACATTACTTCTCGTCAGACTCGTTCTGCTTGTAATCCGGACATTCCGAAGTGTCGAACCGAACGATATAGAAAGAGTGCTGTGCCACACATGGTTCGTTTACTAAACAAGTAATTGTTAATATTGCCCTATATGATAAATAACATGTATTTTTTATCCAATTTTAACGTATACCGATTTTATAACTTAATCGATCGTTGTGTATGTAATGATTCTCGATTTTAGCTTATGTATATAATGCTCTTTTGCAGTCAATTTGTGTAATATCACACCACCAATTCAGCCTGCGGGCTGCCACTGTTGTGATATAGATGGCGTCATGTCATAATAAACCATTCTACTACAGACGGCAACAGCCAGTCATCTACCGTTGTGACTCGCTTGTAAAATATCGCTATCGTACATGCAGATCACAGGTAGAGGATATTATTGCAATCTGTTGGGACCTGTTACGAGTACAAAACATTATTGTGGTCATTTGGTAGTGTTATCGTCCAGTAGAATTGCAGATTTTAGTTCTTTTTAATTTTTCTGCAGCTTCTTACAACAAGATTCATTATGAGCCAGTC
The DNA here is from genome assembly GCA_013266295.2 of Branchiostoma floridae x Branchiostoma japonicum. Lineage (NCBI taxonomy): Eukaryota > Metazoa > Chordata > Leptocardii > Amphioxiformes > Branchiostomatidae > Branchiostoma > Branchiostoma floridae x Branchiostoma japonicum. The sequence continues at coordinate 14,231,916 of CM023829.1, read as the reverse complement.
TTGCGTTCAGAACATATTTAATTCGAAGTCCTTGTGCAATTGTTATACTGCTATAGACATACAAACCGTTTAAAATTTATACACAAACTGACAATTTACTTACGCAAAGTGTTATAATTGATTTTCTGACTTTTATTTTTATCGCTAGGTTTTTGTGAACGTGGTGGATGTGAATGATGAACCTCCAGTCTTCTTGGAGGGAGAGCTGATCTTCGAGGTAGCAGAAGGGGACGATAGTGTCGGTTGGACGGTGGGAACTGTGTCTGCTACGGACAGAGATGCTGGGTTAAATGGCATTGTGGAATACCAGATCATTGATGGCAATACTAGTAAGTACTTGTGCCATTGCTGTACCTTTCTTATACAGTATGCTACATCGTCAGTAATCATTTCGATCACTGTGTGTCGTACTGACCCCAGTTACCTAATTAATGCCTGGTGTTTCTGTCTTTTTTTCCTATGGACTGTTTGAAATTTCTCTTCACCTCATTTACATAACAATTCATACTTCGTGGATAAATACCTATTCACTGGGATCTTATTATTTATCGGTCATATTATATATTACTCAGCCACAACTGTATTACTGTTTTAAAATTGCATGAAATGATATTGTTCTATGTGCATTTTCGTATTGTTGCGTCAGATGTCTTGATATGTTGCAGCAATTTGTACTGAGCATATATAGCCTGTTTTAACAATTGTGATTGTGTGCAAACCTCGCAATTTAGCCGTCAAGTATGGGCTGCTATGAGGCATGTACGTTTTGTTGTGGATATTGTCCAATAAACCAGTCTACTACTACTGCTGCAACCTACCTTGGTTTTCAAATCAAACCTGCGGCAATCGACCCTTCTATTATATTTTTTACACAGATGACTCGCTGGGTATAGAAATCACATCTGGCTCGGTTCATGTGAAGAAGCCGCTTGACAGAGAGAGCTTGAAAAACGACGAAATCATCCTTACAATTAAGGTCAGATATCAGCTCGTACCATATTCTTCGATCACCTAGTATATTATACATAACGCCTTGAAAGTAAATACGTTTTTCTGTGTAATCTGTATATGGACAGTATGGCACACACTTTATTCAATTTTACTATCTTGTTATGGTTATAGTTATGTCAATAGATATAGATCTACAGTTCAAGTACTAGTGGCAATGAAGCCAAAGCAATTACATTCAACCATGATAAGTACAAGTTAATAAAACCTGCACCTTTCTGAAGAACATCAGACAAACCGTACTTCCACTTCTTTATTCCTAATACCCGCGGTAAAGTTTAATTTCAATCCTGACGTCACAGTGAATATGGTAACCTCTTTGTAACCTGGCTGGTGAAAAACTTTTTTTGAGACTGAAGCAAATCATGCATTATCATCGTCACTGCATGTTTTCTTCTCAAACTAAATTTTTCTCCACAAGCCAAGGAAAGAAAATCAGTATTTATATTTCAGCCATACCATAGGTATGGATGAAATGTATTGTTATATTTCAGCCATACCATGGTATGGATGAAATATATTGTGTTCTCTCATGTTTCTTCTTCTTCTTCTTCTTCTTCTTCTCCTTCTCCTGACATTTCGTTAAATGGATTCAACTCTGTCATTTTTCAGCCAAATGACCTGAAATTTGGCATGGAGGTAAAGTGACCAAATACCCCCAGATGTTTTTTTTCATATTTTTGATACAGGCCTTGAAAATTGTTTTATTTGGGTTTTTTGATCATTTTCAGGCAATAAATGTACATTTTGGGCTCTGGAGCCCTGGTACTACATCCGAATGATGCGAAATTTGGTATGAGGATACCTTGGACACGTGCCCACAGAAAGACAGTCACGTTTGTGACATACACCGCTTTAAAACTGTGTAAAATAGGGCATTTTTGCTATTTTTGGACAAAAAAATACATTTTTGGCTCCTGTGCCCTAATATTGAAACCAAATGACTTGGAATTTGGTATGGGGGATCCTTGAACACATGCCCACAGAACATTTTTCACGCTTTTGACATACACCACTTTGAAATTATGTAAAACAGGGCTTTTTGGCTATTTTTGGACAAAAAAATGTACATTTTTGGCTCCTGTGTCCAAATGATAAAACCAAATGATCTGAAATTTGGTATGGAGGTGCCTTGGGCACATGCTCACAGACCATAAATCACACTTCTATCATATGCTACTTTAGAATTATAAAAATGGGACTTTTTTGCTATTTTTAGACAAAAAATGTACATTTTTGGCTCCTGTGTCCTGATAGTAAAACCAAATGACCTGAAATTTGGTATGGGGGATCATTGGGCACACGCGCAAAGAATGTTATTCACACTGTTGGCATGCACCACTTAAAATTGTGTAAAATGGGACTTTTTTGCTATTTTAAGACAAAAAATGTATATTTTTGGCTCCTGTGCCCTGGTATTAAATCCGAATGACCAGAAATTTTGTATACGGATACCTTGGACATATGCCCAAAGAACATCATTCACACTTTTGACATACACCACTTGAAAATTGTGTAAAATAGGGCATTTTTGCTATTTTCAGCCAAAAAATTTACATTTTTGGCTCATGTGCCCTGATATAAAAACCAAATAACCTCGGATTTACTATGGGGGTACCTTGGACACATGCCCACAGAACATTGTTCAAAAGTTTACTATACACCATTTTAAAATTATGTAAAATGGTACTTTTTTGCTATTTTCAGACAGAAAATGTACATTTTTGGCTCCTATGACCTGATATTAAAACCAAATAATCTGATATTTGGTACGGGGGATCCTTGGACACATGCAAACAGAATGCTATTCACCTTGCTGGCATACACAGCTTTAAAATTGTGTAAAATGGGACTTGAACATGTGAAGGAAATGGCTGAAATATGCTGTATTTGCTCCGGAGCAAATGTCGGCCTTTCTAGTATTCCCTCATGTTTCTTCTCCTCCTTCTCCTTCTTCTCCTGACATTTCTTTAAATGGATTCAACTCTGTCATTATTTAGCCAAATGACCTGAAATTTGGCATGCAGGTAGAGTGACCAAATACCCCCAGATTTTTTTTTTCATTTTTTTGATACAGGCTTCGAAAAATGTTTTATTTGGTTTTTTTTGTCATTTTCAGGCAATAAATGTACATTTTGGGATCTGGAGCCCTGGTACTATATCCGAATGACGCGAAATTTGGTATGGGGATACCTTGGACACATGCCCACAGAAAGTCATTCACGCTTTTGACATACACCACTTGAAAACCGTGTAAAATAGGGCTTTTTTGCTAGTTTTGGACAAAAAATATTACATTTTTGGCTCCTGTGCCCTTATATTAAAACCAAATGACCTGGAATTTGGTATGGGGGATCCTTGGACACATGCCCACATAACATCATTCACGCGTTTGACATACACCACTTTGAAATTATGCAAAATAGGGCGTTTTGGCTATTTTTGGACAAAGAATGTACATTTTTGGCTCTTGTGTCCGAATAATTAAACCAAATGATCTGAAATTTGGTATGGAGGTGCCTTGGGCACATGCTCACAGACCAAAAATCACACTTTTATCATATGCTACTTTAGAATTATAAAAATGGGACTTTTTTGCTATTTTCAGACAAAAAATGTACATTTTTGGCTCCTGTGTCCTAATAGTAAAACCAAATGACCTGGAATGCGGTATGGGGGATCATTGGGCACACGCCCAAAGAATGTTATTCACACTGTTGGCATGCACCACTTAAAATTGTGTAAAATGGGACTTTTTTGCTATTTTTAGACAAAAAATGTATATTTATGGCTCCTGTGCCCTGATATTAAATCCGAATGACCAGAAATTTGGTATACGGATACCTTGGACATATGCCCACACAACATCATTCACACTTTTGACATACATCACTTGAAAATTGTGTAAAATAGGGCGTTTTTGCTATTTTCAGCCAAAAAAAGTACATTTTTGGCTCATGTGCCCTGATATCAAAACCAAATAACCTGGGATTTGCTATGGTGGTACCTTGGACACATGCCCACAGAACATTGTTCAAAAGTTTAGCATACACCATTTTAAAATTATGTAGAATGGCACTTTTTTGCTATTTTCAGACAAAAAATGTAAATTTTTGGCTCCTATATGACCTGATATTAAAACCAAATAACCTGATATTTGGTACGGGATCCTTGGACACATGCAAACAGAATGCTATTCACCTTGCTGGTATACACAGCTTTCAAATTGCGTAAAATGGGACTTTAAAATGGGAAGGAAATGGCTGAAATATGCTGTATTTGCTCCGGAGCAAATGTCGGCCTTTCTAGTTGACATTGCTTCTTTCGAAAAATGATTGATTGATTAATCCTGAACCATGAAATTTCACAAATACTGTTGTGTAATCATGTCTATCAATGTTTCTAACATGATAAAATAAATTACAAGTTATGAAGGTTATGATTGGTTATTGTCTTAACTATACGTTTGTTTGTTTGTTTGTTAAATGGAATATGTATATTTAAGTACGAAAATAAATCGTACATACATCATTAAGAGTATTGTAGTACAGCAAATGAGTGATAATATCTGCATGAGCGCTCCTCTGATATTTTCCCCTTATTTCAGGCCAAGGACAAAGGCGTCCCATCTCTAAATTCAACCAAAGACGTGAGAATTAAAGTTACTGACATAAATGATGAGCCACCTGTGTTTATAGAAAATACATACCAAGGCTCCATAGACGAAGAGCAAGAGGGCGGCATTATGGTGAGTGGTCCAGTTATATTTACACCAAAGTTAGCTGTAAATTCAATGTTGAATTTAATAGGCATTGTAGAAGTGGGCTACTTGTTTAAACTAATTCAAAATCTGAATAACGACGGATTTTAATCGTGTTACATTGTCTCGTGTCTACAAATTTGACATCTATGGAGTCCGCCCTTCCCACAATATTTTGTGACTGTTCACCTCTAAACGGAGAGACTTAAATAGTTTTCAATGTCACAAGTAGCAAAATATAGGAGCTCGGAAGTTTTTGTATCTATAAATATCAGCCCAACAAGAGCTCCTAATTCTCTGTCATCATGGAAACATTCATTACAGTCATAGTCAGTTTGATATGTTTCATTGTTGACTCATACAACAGGCCAGGGTAAGACTTTCCTCAATTCTGCTGACGTTGAGGTGTTGGCCTTCAAGTATTTTGGAGCCTGGCCAGTGGGAAAACTACTATAAACGTGATTTAGCCAGGCTGCTTACCATTCTAAATTCTCATGCTTAACTTAATGTTGGTTTCTTAAAATTCTTTTGCAGGTACTTCAAGTTTCTGCCAAAGATAACGATCTTGGGTCAAATGCCGACGTAGATTATCGTATCATCGGTAGTGAGGAAGGCTTTCGTGTCGTAGGTAAATGACCCTGTTGTTACAAACAATTCTTTACCTGTGTTGCATATGTTTGGTTTGGGCTAATAGCGAATGAAGCACTAGGCTTCCTTGACTTTTTTGTGTTATTTACAACAATTACACATATTCCATTAGCTTTGTGATGAATGGGGTAGTTGTCTCCATTCTCTCTGCGAATGATGCTCAATTGTTTTTTACACAGTAACTAAGTTTAATTATTTTGCATTTATATCCCTACCAGTTACAAGACTAGCTGTACTACTCTCGTAACAATCACCAATGAAAGGCAGTGGATATTGTATGCTAAAACAGTCTTTTTTATTTTTTTTTTTATTTATTCAGAATTGTAACAAGACAATACAAAGTGTGTACAAGGCAGCAAGTATGCTGATGGCGTACACACCTAACACTCACCTAGACATGTGACAAGGGTACAACAATAGATAGTTAAAAACATGAATAGTAGACAAATAACATTAACATATAAATCAAACCAATTTTAAGAAATCAATTTCTGTCTGACTTGTGATCTTATTTTTGCCTTTGGATCAATGGTTTATGTCTACATCTGTTCTTGTGTTCTATTTCGTTTCTCAATATGTTTTATTTATGTGATGTGAAATTCAATTTAAAAAGTCTGACTCTATTGGGGACCTTATAGTTGTTTAATTTTTTATTGAAGTTAAATATTTTTATTATCAAATGATAAGCGAGGAATGTAGAGCGTAACTCTCTTAATTTCATCTAAACAGGTAGAGGTAGTATCTTCTCGACTAAAAAGCTGGACAGGGAGACGAAAGACAGCTACTCGTTCGTGGTTGAGGCGTACAATCCTGACGCTCCTAGGCTGAACAACACTGCAACGGTCAACATCACAGTCAACGACATCAACGATAACCCACCTAACTTCACAACCCTTCAACTTGAGACTGTAACGATTCCGGAAGACACCAAGACGGGGACCAGCGTGTTTCGGGTGTCTGCTGAGGACAAGGACGGCAATGATGTTTCCTACAGATTGACAGGTAACGGGAATTCGTCGTACGATCGATCGTCGTAAGATCAAAAACTAAGCTCATTCTTGGGTCAGTGTCGTTAAAAATGTAATTGCCATTTGTCAGTGGTTGATTGTGTCACAGTCTACTTGAAAATCCTACGACAACAAATAAAAATTGCACAACGACCCACGACGAATGTGACCACGCCATAACGCTACGGTCACATTTGTCGTATATTGTAGGTCGTCGTACGAGTTTGATACCGTAGAATTTACAAGCAGGCGATGACAGAACTACAGTAATTGCCAGCAAGGATCTAAGGCATTAGTTTTATCGTAAATGCTGGAGTTATCCCACAAATGCTCTCAATTTGCGACCGTGCGAACATTGTATGACGAGTGTGACCTGGCCCTTATACCTAGGTCTCGGGACTCGGACGGGACCCGGCGGGGGTCGCGACGGCTGTCGGCCTATTTTTGACCCCACACGGGCGCCGAGTTGATTTTAACACGAACTTAGAATCACCCCGGGGAGAAAAAGACGCCGGGATGAAACCGTAACCTAATCGTGACCATGAATGCTGGCGTCTAGATCGGGAACATGTCGGACGGGCCCCGTTGGAAATGTGACTCTAGCATTAATTGATATTTTGCCTGTATGATATCTTTCTGCCGAATAATATATTTAGGAAAATATTTAACAAATCTATTTTCCAGCACTGAAAAATTCTCTATTCTCAGATGGCAGCTGTCGTGAGCTGTTCTCTATCGAGGAAACAACTGGTGAAATCGGCGTGAAAGAAAGATTGGACACTATTGACCGTCAGGATGAAGTTTATTCCTGCAGTATCGAGGTCACCGCCGTTGATAATGGAGTTCCATCACTGAATACGACAAAGAAGGTCAATTGCGTGAATTTTTTTATATTTTTTTTTAAATTTATTTATTTGCAAAATCAACATAGACAATACAAAACATGGTGATGAGGTACTCTAGCTATAGCTAATTTTAGCCTCACCACCAAACATAGAATACAATAACAGCACATAACAAAAACAGAGAACAGCAGCTGGGTGGGAATGGGTCATTAAATAGTAAAAAGAAATGATTGGTAGGCTGTGTAGTAAGTCAATCTAGTACAAACCGTTTGGTATCAATAATATAAGTTTGAGTAATTAGCAAGATATTACAGTTTGTATCAGAGTGTAAATCAGGTAATCCTCTAAGTAAAATATTACATAACAATTGTTCAGACATGTGAATTGTTTGATGTACATTGTAGGCTAGGGTTGCATGAAACGAAATCAAAGTCACACTGATCAAACATGTTGCTGAATCATCATGCAAAAGAAACCTTGCCTTTTCTCGAAATATTGATAATACCAAATCTGGCATCAAAAGATGTGATAACTAAGAAAATTTTACTTAACGAAAAACTGTGGACTTGGCAGCTGCCTTCATCATAGCGTATACTTCTTGAATATAGGTAAGGTATGCTTTTAAAGGCCACATTTCCCAACCGGGACCTGGCCGAGCAGTGTTATGAAACGAAAAATATGATAGACAACAAAGCTCAAACAAGTAATAATGGGAACATTTTTTTTATATTCTTGATATATAAATTGTTGATTTTCTCGTTAATCGAAACAGCCCGGCCGGGCCCCGGTTTGGAAATGTGACCTCAGGCATGTTAACAAATGTTACATTTCGAAACCGGGGCCCGGCCGGGCTGTTTGCGTCAATGAAAAATAAACATTTCAACCAGTTGTACTAAGGAAAAAAAGATTCTATCGAAAGCTTGTATACATTTGTTGTACTTTTTTTTCAGATCGCCATCAACATCACCGCAGTGAACTACTTTTGGCCTGAATTTGAAACCACGTGTTTCAATGTGACTGTGAGAGAAGGCCTGGAATGGGGTGAAGACGTTGACGGGGTGCTGCTTAATGCAACAGACGCAGACGACGGACGAAATGGTGTGGTCATGCTGGAAGTCAGGAATTCGTCAATCAAAGGTATAATTCATTCATTTTCAAAATATGAAAATCATTACTACTGTAGCGGTAGTAAGAAAATGTAAGAAATTTTAGCGTTGTTGTTGTTGTTAATGCATGTTCATAGAGAGGTATAAGTAGTGATCAGACGATGTATGATAGTCAGGATTCTCTACTGTTGGGAAGCCCAGTTTTTCCAAATCCCTAGCTAGGACTTGGTCATAAGTCGTACGATCACAAAGTTTAACTGAGAACATTCTTTGGATAGTCTTGAATGAATCCTAAAAACCAAAACTGTCCTGTTACCTCAAAGGTCGTTTTAGATCATTGTTGAGCGTCAATTCAGTCACAGCCTCCTTGAAATTTCAACAAATAAAAATTGAAAGACGTCCTGGGGTAAAAGTGAACTGTTAGCAACTGACTACTTTGAAAGTTGATATCTCCTTTGCAAACGGGACCTCACCACGGCCAGTTTAAAAATTCTCATTCACAATGCAAAATTGAAAAAAAAAAAGAAATATTTTTTTTAAATACAAAATCTAAATTGTTGGAAGCATAAAACATTGACAGAAGATAACTAGGTAAGTCCCAATTCATTCTAGAGTTGGATATAAAGTTTAGTCTGTACTTCATAATGACTTGTACCAAGTTAAACACAGATAAACTTTCATTCTATAAGAAGATAACTAACTGTTCTGTTCCGAGAAAATTATGTAAAAATTTTGGAGCTAGTAAGTGGAATTGTGAAGGAATTAAAACTGCTTTGTCTATTCAGGTTTATTTGACGTTACATCAGAAGGACGACTTAGAGTGAACGTTTCTGAGTTGGACAGGGAGCCAGACAACGATCATGTTTATATTGTCGTGAGTGCCTATGACATGGGGACTCCGCGAAAATATGCCAACATTTCGGCGACAGTCCATATCACCATTCTGGACATCAATGACAACGTACCGGTGCCAGATTCTGACGACATTGAGCTATCCATATCACAGGTTAGTGCACACTGGTATATTGATTGCACTATTTGTCACCTTTGAACTCGATATTCTTATTACTTGTGGGTACGGAAGTATTGCTTTGGGTGACTGAGTGTAGGTTTGTGTGTACGTGTCTGTCCGGGCAGTGTAGGATGACAGCACGTGGGTGGGGAAGATTATCAGATCTAGACAGAAAATAATAGGAGGTCAAACCTGGAAATGGGGCGAACTTGATACGAGATTGACAGCACGTGGGTGGGAGAAATATTGACAGGCAGAATGTTTGGAGTTCAAAAGGTGATACTCGGAAAATTCGGTGAAAGTCATGAAAACCCCAAATAAATAAAAATTCTTGCTTTGTGTTGTTCTGCTGTATTTTGACCCGCAACTATATTTTTTTTGCATTTTAGACAAATTAGCATTGTCGTTGGTAATTTCTTGTTGTATTTTAAGCGGAACAACGTATCCATTCGATACCGCAAAGTACGTAGTGCATATCAATTTAAATCTGTTCTATCTAACATTCACGATTGTATATTTATTAAAGGAAACCTCAGTTGGAACCATAGTACGGAATGTTACAGCAACGGATAGTGACATTGGCGAGAACGCTGTGGTGCAATTTCGTCTGGATGAGAAGAAAGGAATAGTGCAGCAGGATCTGAAGAGCGTCACTGGTCTGTTTCTTGTACATCCAGGTAGTGGGGCCATAACACTCAACGGATCACTCGATGTAACCAGCTATGTAAGAAATACCTTGCTGTTCATTAGGTACACACAATAACACACACAAGCACATATACATGTATCTCTCTCTCTCCCCTCTCTCTCTATAATATTATATGCATACGCGCACACATACACATACACATACACACATAACATACACAAACACGCACAAACACATATATACACATATATATATATATACATATGAAATTATGAACACACACAAGAATACACATACGCATGAATACATTCGCCCACGCATGTATTTGTATGCATACAAAACTACTATTATGATAATTTAACTTGTGTATATGAAATATAAAATAAATCACAGCATTACTGACACGTGTATACTGAATATTTACTACTATTCTTTTTCGTATCTGTCAGCTATTTTACGTCATTGTGGAGAACTCAGCGGACTTCGAGGGCAATGTTAACGAGTTTGAAGAACACAGCATCAAAGTAAAAGTCAACGTCATCTCCACGAATCGCCATACTCCTACATTTACTAGAGGTTTGTGTCCCTCAAATGATTTGTATACTTTGTTTCGTTATTGCTAAATACAGCACCATTGAAAAATAGGGTAAAGACATCGAAAAATAATTTCATCAGGTTGGTACTTTCATCAGGCAGTTTTCTTTTACACATCCAGATTTGTCTCTCGCTTGCGTTTTGATGCCAATCACACTCCTTTCCCTGATCTTCTAAATGGAATGCTGCTTCTCGCCGCTATAAGAGACATTCTTGGTTGTATAAAAGAAAACTCCAATATCGTAGACAGTGTACCTACATGTATATGTATATTTAATTGAAATGTAATGTTATGTTATGTAATGTATTGTATTGTATGTACTAGTATGACCTTGTTGGCATGGTGGCTTTGAAAAGGTGTCCTAATGTCCACATGTTCCACCATGCCATCCATGTATGTGGAAAATTGTAATTAATCAATCAATCAATCAATCAATCAATAAGTTTACCCTAGTATTTGAACGGTTATTTTGTATTCCGACGTGACAGTGCAAGTCGCATTATCTCCCCTCAGATCATTACGAGCTTCACGTGAATGACAGCCTGCTTCGAAGAGGACATATTTTCGAGAACGTCTCGGTGAAAGCAACAGATGATGACCTTGGCCCTGATGGGGAGATCGAATATTCCTTTGAAGACCGAACATGCCAAGCATACTGGGTACGTTTCGTGTCACCTTCACCTTGTCCCATCCTCAGTGTCTGGAGGGTCGGGGACTACGGTCGCCTCTAGCACAAGCTTCCTCCAGCCATCTCTATCCTTTGCTCGCTGTGTACATTCTGTAAGTGATCTATCAGTCCAGTCTTTAATGTCGTCACACCATCTCCTGCATGGCCTTCCTCTACTTCTTATACCACTGATGTTTCCTTGAAGAATGAGGGTTGAAATGTTCTACGCCTTTTTGATGTGGCCAAAGTACTGCACCTTTTGTCTTTTGACCATGTTCAGGAGTGATCTTCCCGTTCCCAACTCTTGCAGGACGGAGTTGCGTTTCGTGTAGCAATTCAATATCTATTGATATCTTACTCTCCAAGCAGAGGTTCAGGCTTCGGCTTACATGTATCAGATTATTTTCAGGCGTTTTCATCAGGCGTTCTTTTTTGTCCTGGAATCTTTTTTTTTTACGAGCCAAATGATAACTGCCTGGCCAATATGATACTGTCTTTCAGCCACCGAAAGATCTGCTTGGAGATTAATGATGTCAAATGATTATTTTTATTTATTTATTCACATATGTTTAATGGGTATTGGGCAGAAAGCACAGTTGCTTATATGACGCCTTCTACTCAAAAACACAAATATAAAAACAAGAGTAAAACATAATGACAAAGTACATACATAATTACCAAATGATTATTATAATGATATCTAAAAATCTCTGCGTATCCTGATTCAGATTAAAAAGACTAGCACCCAAGTATTATCAAAGGTAATCAGTTCAATGCCGAACAACATTCGCACTGTAAGGTTGCCCATTAACTTGATGGCGCTAGCATTTACAGTATTTCTGTCATTGTTGTTATATAGACCTGATGCATAACATAATATTTTTGATGTCGACAACATTTTTAATATTTTTCTTTCTCAGTACGTTCTAACCATCGACCTGTGGAACGGTACCATCTTAATAGCTAATACGTTGGGAGAGGAAGATTCCAACAGAGATTGCACCATTTATGCAAAAGACCGGGGGAATCCATCAAAACAAAGGTAAGCATCCAACCATTTACAGATAGCACCCAGTGTCTTATTAGTACGGTGGCCCCTAGGTACACTGTTTATTTTTCGTCCACTTTCATTTTCTGGGCTACTTCCATTTTCTAAAAATAAACAGTGTACCTAGGGGCCACTGTAGTCTTAGCTTGTTAGACGTATATGGTTTATTTATTCAGCTTTTCAAAATAAAATAAAATAAAATATTATATGTTATGGTTTGAAAGGTTAAGGTTTACATTTACCAGCGTCATTACTATAATCAGGATTTCTACAACTATTTGATTTACGGTAACGTTATAAACGAAAATCTATTAGGTGATGTATCTGAGTTTGCGTTAGCTGCACAGTCATGTACTGAATCAACTACTGAATTCGCGAAACAGTCGCTTGCAGCGTGACCGGTATCTGTCAATGTAGCAGACTCAATGAAGTTTCCAAATAATCTACAATTGGATTGCGATTTAAAGCGTTTGGTTTTTCCAACGTTCAATCCGCTCTTAGCACAGATGCAACGTACAGTGTATGAGCTGTTGCAACTGAATCAATCTTGAATCAAAACCCAATTTAAATTAATATATGAGATCTAATTATTATTAATAGTAGCTTTGCTGACTTTAGATTTCTTTTTTCTTTACAAGTTTATCGTATGACCTGAGGCTTGAATGTTTTAAAAAGTGTATTACATTGCGTTTGGATGTTCCTATCATCTTTACTATTTTTCGTCGTCTTTTCCGTTTGGAATAGTTGTGAATGATACATCGACAGTGATTTTCACATACTACTATGTATCCATTCCTAGCGACGCAACATTGATCATAAAGGAACCAGATGAGCTCCCGAGTACACCAATGCCAGGTGATATATTTGGTTACTCCCGGGTACGAGAGTATAATTTTGGGTGGCTGAGCTGTCGGGTTGTCTATCTGTTTATACGTACACAGTAGGTTGACAGCACGTGGATGGCGAACGATTGTCAGGCAGAATGACAGGAGTTCAAAGGTCTCAGAATCTGACAGGATTCTTGCAAGAAGTAGAGTTACACATAGGGAAATTCACTTTCCGAAAGTCTCCAGTTTTTTGCTACGTTCGTTTGTGAATTCAGATGTAAAGATATTGAAGGAATATCTAGCATGCAAAGATAATAGCAGTACAACTTTTCTTTCTTTCTTTCAATTTATGCTTCTGTTTACTACAATTACAATACAAGTGTCCCTTCACCTTGTTGATAGCATGCCAAGATGCGTCGCCAGATAAGAGTGCAGTGGTCCTGACCTTGCAGATTGTCACTGGGGTCCTAACATGTTTGGTCGTCGTGCTGAGCGCTCTTTTCGCGAGGTACGAACTAGAGCAACTTTATAATAATTTTACCTTTGACTGCATTATCAACGATCTCGACTTTGTTAATCTTTTTCAAGAATTGATATATGACAGACTTGACCCCGAATTGCCAAAATCTGGCATAACTCATTTTATTTAAAATCATTGATAAGCCAGCTTACTACGGGAAAACATTATTAGTCAGAAAATGAAAGCTGATTGTTACCACATTCGTTTGCTAATCCTTACATTATTTTGTACTTCTTGTAAAATGTCGTTTTTATCATTCCAAAAAGGAACCATGTAAACTGCCTGAAGACCATAAGTACAGAGGTGAGAGATAAACATGTTATACTCTGTCTTACTTTTCGTTGAGTTGTAAAGTTAATATTACTGTCCAATAAAACATTTCAGGATAATGATATTTTTGGAAAAACAAGCTGAGAGGTTGCTTTCTTGCTCATTATTAATATTATCGTATTAATACAAGAAGTACGATGTGTCAACGAAATTATTAATATTAAAATTTATATGGAGCTATGTGTAGGAGCTTGCAACGTTACAATTATGTCTATTTTGGCAACACAAAATGCAGCAAAATTTTCATATTGTCTTTAAATATTGTCTATATCTTACGTTTCAGAGGGCAAAGTCAACAGCCAGTGTCTGCCCAGAGATACCTGCAGACCCAAAAAAGAACAAAGGGTGAGTCATTGATTATTAATATTGTCATCATTGATTTTCGTAATCTCCAAGCAGTTCGGTGGCTGATGAACACTCCTCTGGCCAATTGGATACTGTCTTGCCACCGTAGGATCTGCTTGGAGATTTTCGATCAAGAAACGTAAATAATGATAAAAATAACGAACGCAACTTGCATATAAGATCAAATTAGTCAATATGAAGACATCACTCACTCAATCAATCCTCTTCTGAACCTACTGGTTCTTGAGGCGACAGATAGGATTTCCATCTGGCCCCACCTACAGCTACATTCGGGGCTGTGTCCAGAGTCAGTTCCCTCTGTTTTAGGTCTCTCTGTATTGTTTTTTACCCAAGTCTCTTTCGGACGCCCTGTATTTCTTTTTCTTGTTTGTTTCCATGTAAGCGCACCTCTTGTTATTGAGTCTGGGGCCCGGGCACGCGGCAGACGTGGCCAGGCCCATGCTCAATAGATATTTAATGAATGTGGATCCTCCTCTTTAGTGCTTTATTATAAAACGTAGCTATACGTACTGCTGTTGTTGTTTATTTGTATCAACAACAGCATAACTGGCAGCCCTGGCGTACAAGGCTGAATTTCAATGCTTGTTTACAATAGCATAAATCATTCGTGGTAGAGTTATTAATAAACATAATCATTCGTAGTAAGCAAGGGTCATTAATAAGTTCTCATACGTTTATCATGTCTACAACGACAGGTTAAACACTTTCGGTCTATGAATTTTAATATTTACAATAATAAAAGTGTATAAAAGTGATTGGAAACCATTGGGGTTTGTTCTTATCAATGTTAATTTTCTCCAGGGAAAATAACGCAGGTGTGTTGATACCGGCACAGCTTCCTGCACGGCTTCATCAGGTACGTATTAGTGCAAATTATACACATATTATAATTGATATCTATATTTTGCATTCTATAAAGATAAAAAGATACAATGCATAACTGTCATCGGTCATGCGAGACAGGAACTTGTGGAGGCACTTTGTCGTGTCACCTTAATAGGATGAACTGAACTGAACTGATAAAGATACGACTAGTTATTGTTCCATTTTTTCATCCTTTACATGAATGGCGTTCTTTTTTCGTCAGTGTATCATATAATGATTGAGATGGTCACCATCATCATCGGTCGACCGTATTGGTGATATGGTAATATTGATTGAAATGATATGGCAGATGTAATTTAACAATAGACGTAAACCATGTCCAGTCTACATTGAAAACTTTATTGCTGTGTGTTATATAAGAGTGTCATCGACATAGTTTATTGACATGACAAGTATTAGCTTTTATTCTGTGAAAATCGTCTAATTATACGTATAGTATTTTTACTGCAGACAGATTTCGACTGAGACCGTTGACAATGCATTACAACTAGAGGTACAATACCGCCATACACAATTTAACATGTGATTCACGAGGCATTTATGATCAGCTAGTGACTGAATTCAAAGACGGCCTTTGCGTGATAGATACTTTAGAGAATCCAAATATTGTTTGTAATTAGGTTTTGGACAGAAATGCAGCAGCAATGCCAGAGAACAACACGGAACCGGTGTACCATGAAATCAACGAACGACCGACACTGCCTCCCCCAAGTAGACGCGTGCGGCAACCGCTACCAGTGTTTGGTACTGGAATGAACAGGTATTTTGACTAATACGTCAAATAAAACATCATTATTATTTTGCATACTGGGCATCCGTAATACTTTGCAGATACTGTGCAGCATTGCAAATAGTTCTTGATTTCTGGATTTTTTTAAAAATCATAAAAGCAAGGATATCATATAACATAATTATTGTTGTTACCTGTTGTGTACATGTATATTTGTTGTGGAACCCGATATCAGCTATAGCTGCCAGGGTATCCACGGTATTGCGTTGTATGCAATTTTTAATAAATAAAATAAATAAAGTTTAACTTTTGCTTATACTTTGTGTCACTTCAGACATCCAGTTGATCGACTTACTCCAGCACGGATGGGACAGGATGAGACAACACCATCGGTTCCTCGTGGGGGAACGCTTCCACCGCTACAGCGAGACATGAAGGCTCCTCAGAATACTCTTCAGCCCGAGAAAGAGAAGAGACGGAGGAAGAAAAGAAAGACTAAAGTCCATCCGGAATGTAGGAGTGACCGTGACAGCGGAATCAGTGGACAAGACGATGGACAGGGCTCCTTCGAATCCTTCAAAGCTTGGCCTGACTCTCCCAAAGCTTGGCCTGACTCCCCCAAAGCTTGGACTGACTCCCCCCAAACTTGGTCAGAATCTCTCCCTAACGACCTACAGGCTAGGCCTGGTTTTGACAGTGAGGTTTCAGACATGGAACGGACGGATAGTCACGAGGAGATAGATTCAGACACCAGGCCTGTTTACGAATACGAAACGGAAGCAACCACTGACTGCGGCTCGATGTTGAGCCTATAGCTGTGCTATAAAATTAGCCAACATTTCAGACATTATCATCATAACCCATAGCTATTGCACTATTCAGTTTATAAGGTTGTTACAAACAAAGCGCACTGGTTAAAAAAACACGTTTAGCTCAATGAATAGTTTGAATCGCATGTGCTACCTTACTATTTAGTTC
Source organism: Branchiostoma floridae x Branchiostoma japonicum (assembly GCA_013266295.2). Taxonomy (NCBI): domain Eukaryota; kingdom Metazoa; phylum Chordata; class Leptocardii; order Amphioxiformes; family Branchiostomatidae; genus Branchiostoma; species Branchiostoma floridae x Branchiostoma japonicum. The sequence goes on along the minus strand of CM023829.1, from coordinate 14,214,935 downwards.
GTGTATTTTCAAGGTCAATAAGGTTGTAATTTGTGAATTTTTATTGCGTGGTGTTAAAATAAAGCTGTTATTTTGCTTCAGACGCAGCCGGTAAATCATACATATCTACAATCTAAGATTAAGCGACGTTAATGTTTATTTTACACACAGGCTCGAAAGTGCTGCATTTCGATTATTCGTAATTATCAAAGCGAACTATCTCCATCATATGACCAAAACTTAGATAATGATATAAAAGAAGGTTTGATTGAATGTGATGCGCCTCTTTGCCCCAGATTGACCTTTGAGGGCGGTCCATGTTGTGGCAGAAGTAATTTTGTAAGATTGTCAATTTTATTTCCTTTATTTCCTTTATTACGATACCGTTTAGCCAAAACTGGCTAATCTTCCAGGGTTCATACGAGAATCATACAATACAAACAACAGATGACATAGTTAAAAATACACATATGACATAAAGAGGAAATTTACATTATGTACAAAAGAATTTTTGCACCGAGTAATTTAGAACATTCCATAGAAATAGAGAGTGAAATATGTCTTATTTGCTCACAAATGTCCCCTGTCTAGTTCAGGTTTAGTTTCCTCAGTATACACTTAAAGCCCTTTTTTTTTATATTTCGCTTTACTTTGTACTTGATGGTAAGATAGTTGAAATATCGTTGTATCCAACATATGTATGTTTTAGTGCTATATGTACTTTCATTGTAATTTCAAATCTTCATTTGATGATTTAAACGAGCAAAGAGCTAACAATGCAATAGTTTTGGCGTACAAATGAATTTGTTATTCTCCACGTAGAAGATATTTGCAGCAGTTCAGAATATTAAAACAAGTTGGTTTCATGAAGAATAGATACAAAATACAATTTTTCTGAGCAGCATACTTTCATACACAATCTACAGCAATAGAGAGATTTTCCTTATTGATGTACTTTAGATTTACATTTTCCACACTTCCTATCACAAGTACTCAAGATAATACTATCTTTAAGAGCTATCAACAGAATAAAAAGAACAGTCCAATACACCAAATTCACAGTTCCAGAACCTTTATTCGCCACACCTTGCATATGCAGTAATAAAGCAAGACAGAATTTCCGGAAATAGTTTCATCAGGTTGGTAGAACATAGGAAATTGGGGGTTTCTTTTACACAAGCAGTAGGGTCCTCTCGCCTTCTTATGTTTCAATGCCTATCAGATGTATCGCCTTCTTATGTTTCAATGCCTATCAGATGTATCGCCTTCTTATGTTTCAATGCCTATCGCCTTCTTATGTTTCAATGCCTATCGCCTTCTTATGTTTCAATGCCTATCGCCTTCTTATGTTTCAATGCCTATCGCCTTCTTATGTTTCAATGCCTATCAGACCTCTGAGAATTCGACTTGGACATGCTTCTTTTATTCGTCTCGCTATCTTTCTTGAATTCGTTCAAAACTATACTGTTGTTGACACATAGTATGATTTAAATTCTGTTTACGGTTAGTGATGAAGAAGTGGTCTATTCCATACTAGTTCATGTTGTCTGCCTGAGGAATATAACACAGGGAATCTATCTTCGACGTTTAAAAAATTTGCGTTTTAAGAACAATTTTAAGAATTTGTGACATTTATTTTGAGATCACTTGCATGATATATGAGGGCTTTTTGACGAAATGTTCAACTTAGCTCCACGGCCACATTCCTTTTTTTAATCTCGCGATATAAGGCCATGTCTAGACGTTTTAAACAAAAGAGGCAAACAGGCATATAGTTTACCTGTGCGCATGTCTGGTGTTTAACCATATGTTCCAATCATTGAAACGAATTTTGAAAGACTGGGATATCAATATGGAGTATACTAAACCGTTTCGACCGTACCTCGTAGGTCACTATCGGGATGATTATCAACTGATGAACATCTTAAAGTTACTCTTACCTGCCAACAATCACGTTCAATTTCAGACCTGTGAATCTATGTGGCCTGGAGTGAACACCTCGTACTTTTAATTTACGGACAGCAATCCTCGGTGTTGTCACAAGATTAAGTGCCTCAATTTGCTTCTGCTACTGTTCCAATGCCTTAGGTCATACCTCGAGAGGTGATCGAGAGGTGATATCATTCCAGTCAGGGGATTGGTTAGGGACTGTACGATATTTAACGGGGGGGGGGGGGGGCACGGCCTACCGGACTGCTCTAAAATTTTTGGGCCCGTGAAAATCAGTAGCCTCTACCAGGCTTCGGAAAGCGCTCTCTCCCGGACCAATCCCCTGGCGTGTATATCTGTCTATTTGGCCAATTTCTACTCTTTCCAGCCGCTTTCCGAAGCCATGGTAGAGGCTAGGAAATCGGTTACCCCCGCCAAAGTTGGCATGTGGGGGCGTGGCCTAGGCCACGACGTTCTCGCTACTGTATGTTTGATCCTGCATATGCTGGCGGTGAGTTGAACTCGCTGTTATATTTAGAGGTTGACTTTGTAACTCAGTGAGTCCACGTGGGAGCAAGTTTCGTGTTGAAAAAAATAGAACAGATGGAACAAACAATGACTTGGCCTTCATGTTGTACTATACCCGTAGAATTTGGCTCCTTTAAAACTTGAATGATCATCCCGTCAATAACAGAATTTTTTTGTACCATTGACAGGATTTTTCCTGTCAATAGTGGACAATTTTGCACTATTGACAGGATCATCTTCTTAATCGGAAAGAACATGTTGTGCTATTTACAGGCATTCTAAAGGATCCCAAAGCAATGACGATGGGCCCCATGAAATGTCGTAAAATTGGAAGCGTTCCGATTTACGGCATCTCACCAGACAACATGGGGTGAGCAGATAACTTGCCACTTCCGGGTTGTTTTGGGGTTTCTTTACTCGCGTTTCCTGGATGGGTCTCGGAAATCCAGCATGTAACACCTGGAGGTAACTTGTTGGCCGACAGAACACAGTTGAAGAGGCCCAAGTTCAAGTGAAGTTTCTCCAAAGTCTGAGGTGGGACCTGTATGTTTTGGTTGTCGAAAGTTTAGGCTGAACACTCATGATCATCCGATCATAATAATACAGCAGGTAAATTGACTCGGAAGCCTCTATAGCTAGCTACTAGACTTTAGAGGCGCATGGAAAGAGTTAAGAAGTTGGCTAAATAGACAGATAACATCCCAGGGGAGACCCTGGCCTCTTAAGGAGCACAGTTGTACGCTCTAAGTCTGAAGCCTCTGACTCAGTCTGAGCTAGAGACATCGACAGCGAACATTTTGGCTTGGTCTCTCCACTTGGCAAGTTAACCTTGTAGATACACATTGGTTAAACCTTTATAATGTATTGTGTGTGTGTTTGTGTGTGTCACAGTACATTGTAATGTTACGTAATGTTACGTAATGTGTCACTCTTTGGAACTTCAGCAAATATAAGTCTATTGAATCAAGGAGGTTCAATCAAACAGGTTTACATGTAATAAGTAAGGTGTTTACAAAACCTTGGCGACGTATGCCTTGCATATTTATCCTTGGAATGATGAATCAGAATTATGCACATAACAAACAAGCGAACCCCACATGTAACTAGCTTCTTAGTACCAGTTTTGTGGTCAGGCTTTAGCAACAACAAAAACCCAACCGTACCTGGGCGTTACATTGACAAGCAGCCTAAAGTGGGGTGCGCATGTCAACAATATCACAACGAAGGCTTAGTGACAGACATTGGGAGTGGTCAAACATTATCTGTGGGCATGCTCAACCTAAGTGACATATGTCAAAATAGGAAAACCCCATCATGTAGCTAAGGCATTTTTTTTTCAAACAAAAAGTTTCTTAACAAATATGCAAATAATAGTAAGTTCCTCATCTGCATAAATCACATCTGTTGATAATTGTCTCCCCCCCCCACAAATGCCCCAAATATGGAAGCCCTAACATGGCAATCATTAGAGGACTAAAATGGCATTTTACCATGAATTATGCAAATTAATGTTCTTTTTTTTGCATATTAACTAAATATGTTAAACTATGTTCATCTTTACTAACAGCTTCGGCATGTTATAAAATGCATATAAACAAGCATTAGTGCTGTATTTGCAACATTCAGATGTACCCACTGAGATGTACCGTTATTTTTAGTAAGTAGATATTATCATCAACAACATACAGATGGACCCATCCAGTGTTGTACTGATGTTAGCTGGAATGTACATACTCAACCAGGCATCACAGTCACATGGACTAACTCCAGGTGAGGGTTAAAACAGTTATCATGCATGAATCAGGCAATAATATTCATATGAATAGTACCATAACGTTATAGATCTACTCTTTTTTTTACCTTGTTTTGGTGTGCATGTGTGTGTGTGTGTGTGTACATGTATGTATGTATGTGTGTGTGCGTGCCGTGTGTATGTGTGTGTGTGTGTATGTATGTGTGTGTGTGTGTGTGTGTGTATGTACATGTATGTATGTGTGTGTGTGTGCATGCCGTGTGTATGTGTGTGTGTGTGTGTGTGCATGTGCATGCTTTCTTGTGTGCATTTGAGCGATATCGATGAGAAAGGGAGAAGTGTGGGGTTAATGTAACCACAGATTGACATGAAAGTCCACACATGTCCACACACAGTTACTAGCTACTGCAAGTTAAGGGTTTACCCACTTAGGTCTAATCGCAATAAGTTAAGTTTGTGCACTTTGGGTCTTGCAGCCTACAATGTTGTAACCCATTGTAGCACCATATCTTTGGTTGTGCCAATAAATACATGAAATGTAATACAGATACTTCTGCTGCGAGGTTTCAAATTTCATATCTCTGTCAATGTTGTAAACTTCGCTCACAAAATGAATTGTGAGCAAAATTTATTACCAACATGTTTCCTTTTATAACTCTAGGCACATGGGTAACATCCATATCCATTGGTCCCTAAATGCTTCAAAATTTGTACTCTGTTTTCATGTCATTTATGTGAATTATCAGTTATAGTAATGAAAAGAGTTTGAAAATGGTACATTATTCAGCACCTAGTATGTTAATTTCTGCTTGTTACTCAGCACCTACATCAGTACATGTACATATATTATAATAGGAAAGAGACTGAGTCAGCACTTAGGTAATACTGTATAACAGTACTAGTGGACTTATCCTCCTTTCCTGTTGTAATAATTATTGTGCTTGCATGGCACAGCTAGCTGTGTGGCCCTCTCCTCAGGGGCTAAAATTACTACGGGTATGAATGTGACTTTTATGTGAATTTTGCAGAAAAACTTTAAGAAATGTGAATTGACGTGTGACTGACAGTTAAAGATATAATGTGAAAAGAGGAATGTGGCGAATGTGATTCGTGACATGGGGATACTGAACCCTGGACGCTAAGTATATATAAACGCCGCCATTTGTGCAATTATCTAAAAAGCTTGGGCGGAATGATTTTTGGTTGACAGAAAAGTGGTCAGACAGGGTGCAGAGACAATAGTTTCACTGCACAGGTTATGGGACAGTGAGCAAATAGGGCAAAGCTTATAAGGCTCATATATAAAGATGCCAAAATGACAGCATTTAACGTCCAGGGTGTCTGTTTCTTCCGTTTCACCATTCACATTTTCTCCAAATTCTCCCTTTCACATGTTTCTATGTGTAGTCACATCGTTTCACATTTCTTGAAGTTGCTGTGCCAAATTCACATAAAGGTCACATTTATACCCCTTAGAACCAATAATCTACACCTTAGTAAGATACTGACTCTTGATTTATACACCATTGCTTACAGCCATAATTCACTAATTCAAATGTAAAGTACTTTCATAGAAAGTTTTGTGGACACTCAACAATACATTTTAAGATAAGGAAATGGAGATGAGTGCTGATCTAGATGACTACTACCTGTAACATCATAACCACTGTCTCTCCTGTAGGGGAAGTGTCCATTATAGCTGGGGGAGGGAAGCCCCACGAGGGAGACAAGGATGGCTGTGTGGATGCTGCGAGCTCCATGGATGGATTCTTCCTGGATGCCCGCTTCAACTACCCCTGGGGACTAGTCTTCGACAAGTCTGATAACTCCATCTACGTGGCTGACTGTGTACGTTTTATTTTTTATCCTCCTTTAAATAGTATTTGTGTAAAGAAAGACATTAGAGAGCGCGGCCTTGCTGGTGTCAACCCACTAGATAGGGCTGCCTGGAGGAGCGGTGTGAAGACCAGTACTACTAGCCGACTGCTGCCGACCCCTGTGGCAGGGACAACAGCAGCAGTATGATCAAATCCTGGATAGTGAGTGTGTGTGAGTGTGTTAACCTTCACAGAAGGAAAACATAGGATGTGTTTTGCTCTGTTTTTCTTCTCCTTCTCCAAACACATAAGGTCAATGACCTGGACTAGATGGCCGTTACCAAGCACACTGGTGCTGTAGCAGACACCCTGTGATATTGGGTTACATTATGTAGCAAGACAGAGTTGGATGGGCTGGTCACCATATACTGGTATATTGTATGTGAATGTGAGAAAGATCAGACAGAGCAGTATTTTGTTAGGCTAGACCATGTGAAGGTAAACATTATGCTTTTGCTTTGCAAATATAACCTTTCTAGTGTCATATTTTTCTTCAAAGACTGATCAATCATGTTCATGATTCCATGGAATTGACCACTCTCTGTGGTGAATTTCACTGCTGGGGATATTGTGAAAATTTGGGCTACTAAACAGCCACCCTAGGTTAAGTAATATATAAAGCAGTTAAGTTCACCAGCATCAAAATGAATGGACTTGACTTTTATTTACTACAATTATCATAATGAAGTCTGATACTGTTTACAAAATAAACATTATCCAATTTTACTGGCATTTACTACTGTTGGTAGATTTAACTTTTTGTGCAGTGTAATTGAACTGATTCAGAATTTCTTGGATTACCAACATGGTGAGAAAGTTACTTGCATAAGAAATAGTAACTTGGCTTTACTTCTTTTCAATATCTTTTTTTGTATTTTTTCAGCACTCCTTTGGATACAACTCATTGGGAGTTAACAATCAACAGCCTTTGAAAAATACAGTAGCTTATTTCCATAGTGATTCCTGTGCCTGGCTGAGACCAATTGGGGATGACTATTGCTGTCTTTGTTTCAGGGCTGCCCAAAAACACCTCATAGCAATGACAGGATCAGGAGAATATCTCTATCTGACAGTGAGTTGTCCTGCATTACTTGACAATAGTCGTATAAGAGTAGCATGCATAGTCCAGTTGTCAGAAGCCCTTCCCGCGAGTGGGCCAAGAGGTTGGGAGTTCGAATCCCAGGTGTTGTCACTCACCCGACATGCATGCTACTGGAAAGGGTTGCAGTCAATAGGTCTGGACAGGATGTTAAACCCTGGTTCACTGTTCTTTGAACTTGTCAAAAAATCTAAGCTCTGGGAATTTTCTCTGCACAATTAAGTGTCAATACAGTACATCTGTGCCAAGACCTGGAAGATCTGGGCTTTTCAGTGAACTAAACTCGGCATCACACTCACTGCCAAATAAGGCTTGATTCAGAAGTCAAATTTGGTTTTATTTTATTTTTATTTTATTCACATAGATCTTTGAGCATTAGATAGCAAGCACATTCGTGCTTATATGATCCTTTGCTCAACATAAGACATACAGAATACAGATTGAAGACAAATACAAAATATACAACGAACATAAGATGAAAGAGGCTGATGAGATGAAATTTGGTTTTAAGTCTTGGAAACACGCGGAAGCATAGCTACAATAGTCAGCCATGCCACTGTTCATTGCAAGATCACCAAACTTTTCAACACTCTCAATATAATAATTATTGATGCAATTGGCACTGAAGTATCTCTCCCTAAGTATTGGGAAGCAATAATTATGTTTGCCTTTGTAGAAGGAAAACATATTGTTTTTGCTCTGTTCCTTCTTCAAACAAATATTAAGGTCAATGGCTTGGATCAGATGGCTGTCACCATGGTAACTGGTGCTGTAGCAGACACGCTGTGGTGTTGTATTACATTATGTAGCAGGGCAGAGCTGGAGGGGCTGGTCACTATATACAGTCATGTATATGTCATATAGTGAATGTGTTTGAGTAAGAATAAACAGAGCAGTAGAGCTAAGTTTGTTAGGCTAGACCATGTGAAGGTAAACAGTCTGCATTTACTGTGCAAATGTTGCCTTTGTTTCTAGTTCTACTAGGTTTGAGATGACCAAACAATTTATATTTTACAATTGTACACCACCTGCTTATGTGTTTCTGTTTAAGGTTGGGTAACAACAATAGCTGGTTCAACCCAGGGGAACCAGGATGGTATTGGAAAAGATGCTCACTTCCACCATACAGCTGGTAGGTGTGCTTTATATGTTTCAGATCTGTTACCACCTCTTTAATTGGGTTATATGATACACATGACTTGTATATTGTATATGGAGAGTGTTCAGACATAAAATTAATGTACATTTACATGTAAAACTTCCTCTAAAAAGGGGAAAACTTTATTATTTTATTAATCTTAGTGTAAATGCATCACAAGTTACTCTGTTCTACCTCTCAGGTATGGTTGTTGATGAGGACAAGGCCATGCTTTACGTCTGTGACAGTGTAAGTACAATGGACCTTAACATTATGACTCTGACTCTGACATTCTCAATAATGATTTAAACACAAAATTTACAGAATCTGAAAGATTCAATATTTTTATGAGGTACAGAATCTCTGATTTATACTTGCATCTAGTACTGTGACTTTTACTGTTGATTAAATTAGTACATGCATGTCATTTTCTTTTTATGTTTCAGGCAAATAATGTCATAAGACAAGTCAGTATCAAAACAGGTGGGTGGTTATTTTATTTCATTTTATTGTTAATGTTACAATAGACTACACAGAGCTTTACTGATTTACATTTTTGTAAACTTAACAATAACAACTTGATTACAAAACAACACAATGTCATATGTAGTTGTAACCAAATTCAACTGATACAAATTTATTTCTAATAAATGATACCAAAGTAGGAGATAATATGGGTGTCTAACAGCACATTGGTGGGGGAATTCCCTAACCACAGACAACAAAAGGTCAGCCACTGGAAGCTGGCTGGAAGTCAGTAGGAAGTTGTCTTTGGAAGGTCTTGTCCTGGCTTTCAACTCTTCCTACTTTTAACCCTTCTCCTGCTGACTTTAACACCGAATGGCTGGCATAGCAGTCTGTTAAGGTTAAACATAAATTAGTGTGTACTGTTACAAAGCCCTTACTTCTGAATCAATACTCTTGCAGGGGAGGTCAAGACTTTTGCTGGTAACCCAGATCCTGAGGAAGTAGAATGTAAGGATGGAAAAGGCCGTGATGCCAAGTTCTACCACCCACAAGGCTTATACCTGGATGTCAAGCAAAATAGGATGTTTGTTGCAGATACTGTAAGTAAATATTCTCAGGGTTAATTTAATAACCAAACTTTATTTTGATATGTAATAATAATATCATAATTCAATAAAATTATATGACATTAAAATCATCATAATGTAGTCAAATGATGTTGACTAATAAGAAGTCTTCATTTTGCCATAACCCCTAGTCATTATGACTCGATATTGACCACTTGTGAGCTTTCCATAAGTCCAACATTGCTTTGACCTGCCGTCTGTGACTTTCAAAAATGATTTTTTCCACTTGACAACACCTTCACTAACTCTGTGGTTTATTGACTGGTTATATAGTAACCGACTATGCCTAATAACACCATATCAGGGTTCAAAATATGCACCCTAACTATGCAAGTCATGGTTTCTGTGTGAGACTTATTAGAGATGCCAGGTTGCCCGGCACGAATGTTACAGCTAGAAAATTAATAAACTGTGTCCTGCCTCGGCCAGCATGTGAGGGATACCTTTACAGGTGGCCTGGCTTATGGCTTGTCTTCGAAAATAAACAGCCGGTGTTGATGGCAACCTGAAATATTGAAGGGCAACCTTAGAACCTTAGAAAAAAAAAGTATTTCGAAACCCTACCATATTAAACTTCAGGGCAAATTAACCCTATATGGCACAGTTGGAAAATTAGTATGTTAAAATTTTCCCTTTTTGTACAGCCATCCTACATATACATGTATATCTGTTATTCCTTTTGTTTGTGAAAGATATATACATGTAGGTCTGTAAGAATGTGGTCATGGCAACACTGAAAAGTGTTTAATGACCTTTTTTCCGGTAGGACAACCACGTGATCAGAGAGATCAGTATGCCTGATGGTAAGACTTGTGTTATTAATCTTAAAACATGCTAAAAAATAAGTCAAAACTTCATCCATGAAAAACTAGGTCTTCCATGCATGTGGTTAACCTCCATTATTCTGCTGAGGCTTGCTAGATCTACCACTTGTGTGTTTGAGAGATCTGTAGTGCAGCACGCCCTATAGGTATGCATGTTACTAATTTTAAAGGGAACATTAGTATTGGAGATCTGTTTCAAATCAAATTGATTTTTAAAATAATAAATTTTAAATTGATTTTATCAATTTCTTCAATAAATTTCTAACATGTCTTTAATTTGGCTACATCCTCAATAAAATGCAGTCCTGCATGCTCATCTTAACTGACAGTGTGCATTTACCTAAGGAGTGCACCTATTTTTTTTAGGGTGGTGGATATATATTACCTGGGGGAATTATGTTAGCAGACATTCAGCTTTTTTCCATTTATCAATGCATCAGATTTAGTTCAAAATTCATTGTCTTTCAATTCCCCTTCCAGCCACGGTAAAAACTGTTGCTGGTGCCCCAAAGGAGAAGGGCTTGGTGAATGGTCAGGGCAGCAAAGCCAGGTTCTACCACCCAACACAGATGGCTTATGACCCTTACACCGACATCCTCTACGTAACTGATCATGTGAGTTGATTAGCACGTCGGCAGAAAGTACTGCACCTGCGCGAAACCCGTAATGTATAATTTGTGCATAGCACTTTGGCAGAATGTCTCATATAAGGTTGTATTAGAGCATATAAGGTTGACAGCCTGTCTGTAGTTTCCAGATGTTGTATAGGAAAAGATATCGTCTACAACAGGCAAAATTCTGATGCAACGTTGACCAAACATCCAACGAAAAACGTGAAAAATCAGGGTTTTGTGCAGGCGCAATACGTTCTACCGATGTGCTGAGTTGATTATAAGTTACTTGAATTGCGTTATTACCTCTAGATGAGGATATTTCCAAAGACTTTAGTTTTGGGTGGCTGAGCTGTGGGTTTGTGTGTATGTTTGTCTGGACATCTCGACAGCATGTAATTGGGGGAGATTGACAGGCAGAATGACAGGACAGCAAAAGGTCAGGCACAGGAAATAGGGTGAACTTACATGTACATGTATTATAGTGAGGGTTGACAGCACATGCATGGGTGGGGGAAGACTGACAAGCAGAATGACAGGAGGTCAAATGGGTGACCCTGAACTCAGTCTGGTCATGAAAACCCAAAATACAGTTACAGTGTACTGTAGTTTCTGGAAGACTTAGTCTAAAATCACTTTTTTGTTGTTCACTTACTATAGAATATTGGCAAAGTTTACCATTAAAATGAAGGCTAACTGCAAACCTGAGTTAGAATCTTTTATGAACCACAAGGTATATCCCTCCATCTATAGTAACTGAAGTCATCTTTTATTGTTATTTTCAACTGATGATTAGATTGAATGTTAACGTAAAATAATACTGTCTAGTAAATGATTCTTCTTTTTTTCTTCCTCCCAGTACAACCATGCTATCAGGACAATTAAATTACCAGGTAATGCAGAACTTCATATGTTTCAGAATTTGTTTCTGAACAGTTTTAGTACATGCTCCACATATTTTAAATCTTGAGTGGTGCAGGTAATTTCCAATGTTACATGTACCTGCATCAGTGCAGGTATGTAGAAAAAAGTATTCCGAGTCCTGTTTTATGATATATATATTAATTGTACTTGTTGCTAATAAAACCATGCATATTACTCCTCAGGTTTTGATGTTGATATTCTGGTAGGGAGCCCAAAAGGGGAGCCAGGATACAAAGATGGCAAGGGTACAGCAGCCAGACTCAATTATCCTGAGGGAATAGCATTTGACACCACACACAGGGTCCTGTATGTGGCAGAGTTTGTAAGTGGACATACATATAATTATGTACATGACTAGATATTACTGATATATTTGTTTTCACTAGTCTGTGAGAAAGGAGGTGTTGTTGTTGTTGTTGCAAGGTTTATGTTTTTTTAATTACATGTATGTTCTGTGACTTCTGTCCGTGTGCGTGTGTGTGTATGTGTGTGTGTGTGAATACTGTAACTCAATGGGTCTTTATGATATTTGACATGTTGGAAAGGCCATTCTAACACTTGATTATAAACAATGTTTTTTTTAATTCAAGACTAGTCTAATTTTTACAACAATAACGCCATATTTAAAATAGATGCAGTGGAACAACAGTAATTATAGCACATTGCCACGGAACCAGTAATGTATGATGCATAGCACTTTGGCAGTCAGAGGCTCTCATTTAAGGTCATTTACGGTTGACATTCCGTCTACAGTTTTCAAATGTTGTGTCCGGAAAGATATATTAACTTCTGCAACAAACAAAATTTTAGTGTAACCAAACATTCAGCAAAAACCGTGAAAAATCCTAATTTCAGCACAGGTGCAGTAGGTTCTGCTGACGTGCCACTTACATGTGTACAGTATACTGTGAGTAATGTGTCTGATCTTGAAGCATTATCACTCCTCCATAGTTCCTTGTATGGTCTCTGGGACCAGGTTTAACTGTGTCAATTTAGTAGTAGATCAACCTCAATGTTGTAGATTGACCTTGATGGGTGATTCTCAATATTTTCTATGTAGGAAAACAACTGTATCAGAATGGTGACCCCAGCAGGTAAGATAACAAAACTACAATTCCTTACATTTCACTTGTCCAGTATACTAAATGCACATGGGAGAGAAAATAGTGGGAAGTATATAATGTAGATAAATTCTGAGATAAATTCTTGGTACAATAGCAGCAGTGCTTTGTCAGATGCATTAATGCAAATATGAATGACTGAATGACTGAATGAATGAATGAAAGTTTATTATTCAGTGTATCTTGTTACTTTTACATGTAAGTGTCCCAGCCCATAGCACAAACAGGTGTATACATGACTGGCATTTAATGTGTAAATTTTGATGGAAAAACTGAAGAAAAAAACATTATAATGAATGAATGAATAAATGAATGATTGAATATAATGTGATTCAGTTAAGAATTAGAAAAGCGTTAACTTATTATTAAATTCTCCAAAATGTGAAATAATGTGGACAATCCAGGGTTGCGCATTTACCTAAAAACTGGGCCAGAATGTTTTTGACTGACAAAAGGGGTCAGACAGAGTGCAGAGACAATAGCTAACTTAAGGGCATTGTATAGTGTCCTTCCACAGTCTAATGGACAAATAGGTCAAGGACACAATATAAAGATGCCAAAATGGCAGCATTTAGCGTCCAGAGTGTCTGTTTTCCCATTTCCCATTTCACGATTCCCATCTCCCCCAAATTCTGCCTTTCACATGTAGTCACGTCATTTCACATTTCTTGAAGTTGCTCTGCCAGTTCACATAAAGGTCACATTTATACCCCTGGTAGTGTAGATCTTTAAAATCTTTAAAATCTTTATTCACAATTGAAACAACATTGTAGAGATATGCATAAACATGTACACGTATTCCTGAATTATGTTGTTTATCCACACATTGCATATATGAATACAAAATGCTGGACTTAAACACAAAAACATTAAGACTGACAGTCTGCATTTGTCTGTTGTACAAATGGATAGAGTAATAGATAAAAGAGTAATATAGTCTGTTTGTCTGTGTATTGAGAACCCTGATAATTAGATGACTGTAGAAGGGGATCATATGTGCCCTATTGTTCACAAGACTCCCCATGTTGATCTGTTCTTTACCTGTTCTTTCCTAGGAATTGTGAAAACCCTGGCGGGCGGACCCAAGGGTGGCTACAAAGACGGATCAGGTGCAGAAGCTCAATTCTTCAGGCCCACAGGACTGACCTTGGACCCTACCAACAAGGTCATCTATGTCACTGACCAGGTCAGCTAGCACTGTTGAGCTATTACTACTTTTTTTGTGTGTACCAAATACCTAATGGTTGGATTCTCGCCACTTGAACAGTAAACACTAATTTGTATATTAAGAATCTGACCATGGCAGTTGATCTTTTAATCATGATGGCAAAAAGATTCAAAATGCAGAGAAGTTAACAACTAAAAGTCTGTTTAATATTTAAGTTAGTAAGGCCACACCAATTTAATTTGTTGCTTCTCGGATTCGCCTCTTCATTTTTTTCTGATTTGCAAAAAAAAAAAAAATTCTGGTTCTGAATCAACTCTAAAATGCTCATATTTTGGCCCCAACAGGAGACAAAAGTCCTTTTGTTCCTCGTTGTTACAGTTTTTCTATCTATCAATGCAGTGGCTTGATTAAAAATTAAAAATTCATTGTTTAAATTTGAACCCAGCCTTTTATGTTGACTTCATGGCTCCTATCATAGCATTTGGGGCTCTAAAGGGATGCCCAGGCCTGTTTTTATTTTTATTTTTTTTCGACCTCACAGTTGCTTCATATTTTTGCTAAAAAATCTGAGAAGCAACAAATTAAATTGGTGTGGCCTAAAGACCAAATACATGTACACACTAAGATAACAGTTCATCAGTAATTTTGTTACAAAGTTAAAATGTTTCAATCACATGCAGTGATGACAGCAGATAAGGATTATATAAACTTTTAAAAGGAATTTATTTCTTAAACCCCTTGACAGTACAACCACTTGGTAAGAAGTGTGACGGCAATCGGACACAACTATGATGGGCCTGCTGAGATGGTGTATATAGAACAGAACAGGCCGGAGCGACAAGGTATGGATAACATTCAGTGACACACATGTACAAAATGTGTAATGTACACTGGGTTGTACATGTATAACACACAGTCATGTACACTGGGTTGGGCTGAGCAACATATGATGTATGTATAACTAACACACATGTACACTGGTTTGGGCTGAACAACATTGGGTAACACACATGCATGTACATGTACACTGGGTTGAGCTGAACAACATTTAACACACGTGCACTAGGTTTGACTGAACAACATATTAGTATACACACATGTTAACCTGCACACCGGGTTGGGTTGAATAACATTAAACTACAATGTCACATGTACTTTGTGTAACTGGAAGGGCACTGATATAAGCTAATGCTAAGTCAAAGATACATGACATATATCATGGATATCACATAGCACAATCATGTTTTTAAGACTTGACGATCCACTTACATGCTACCCCTCCCCCCACCATTCAACACCTCCCCCCTAACATTCAGTGTTTTAGCACATTACTTTCAAAGTAGAAACTGACTCTTTATTTTCTCTGTCTAGTTTCAAACTGGCAGAACAGCACAGGTGCAGTGATGATGGTTATGGGGTTAGCAGTGTTTCTCCTGCTGGCAGCTGCAAGGGCTGTCGCTCGCAAGTTTTGCATCAAGCGGCCATACTGAAGCAACTGAAGTCAGCCATCAAGCATAACTGCTACAGAACCAAACCTGACAAGGAGAAATATTGAAAACTGTCCTAATTTCATGGGCAGAAAGGGTGAATGAGAACCAGCAACAGTGTATTATAAAATCATCAACTTCCAATATTGCTGGACAGGTTTTAATTTACTACCATTTAGTATCATACATTTTATGAAATGACAATCACGTTTTGTCAGGTAAGGGCATATGGTCTATTTTTACATTTTGGTATCCTAAATGCCTGACAACTTTCTGTTCATTACTGGGCTAAGAGTTGTATTGCTGTACTTTCTTGCTCAACTTTTGAAGTGCACATTCAAGCATAGAGATTTTTACTTGTAAACACAGTCAAAAACGAAACCTCCTTACACTGAGGTAACATTAGTAGATGATACACAATCTACTGCAAGGCACATTCCAACAAAACAGTGCTCCTGGTGTCAGAGAGTTCGAAACTATATTATTTTTGTAAATCTCTAAGTGTAAATGGTGTATTATAGTGTGTGACAGTGACTTAGAGGTTATCTTAAAATGTATTGTTGAGTGTCCACATACATACTAGATATCGTTAAAATCCATTTACGACACGGGCACTTGCACACAAACATAAGCTTCTTGGCAAAGGTAATACAGTATCATTTGCCATAAAAGTTCATCTGTATTGGTAGTTACATGTTTAAATTCAAAACTTTTGTTCCAACACAAAGAAATGTTCTCACCTAGAGCTTACGACTAGTTACTCTGGTCTTCCTTAGTACACTGACCCAGTGTGACTTGCGTCTCTGAAGTGTGACGTGTATTGAGGAAGACCAGAGTGACTCGTTGAAAGCTCTAGGTGAGAACATATCTTTGTGTTGCAACAAAAGTTTTTACTTTTAAACACAATACCATCCAATTAATGTCAACCAACAAAACCTTCCAGTCTTTTCAACTTGCCGAAGAGCATTTAGATCAACAATTGGTGTATTACATCGAAGGGCACTTTTACTAACCATACATACAGGAGCTGGTGTGTTGTTACACCTAATGCTCCAAAGTCTATTATACTAACTATACAGATACAGAAGCTGATGTATTACACCGAAGGGCGGTTATACAGAATATATATATAGATACAGAACTTGGTGTGTTACGCCGAAAGCCGGTTATATTAAGGATACGCCAAAGCGGGTTGATACCGGATATACCGTGTATACATGCGCGCATGCAGATATTGAATCTGGTTATATTGCAGATATTGAATCTGGAATATATATACAGATACAGAAGTTGGTGAGTTACGCCGAAGACTGATTATACCGGAGGCCGATGATAGATAACAAAGCTGTGTTACGTGAAAGGGTGGTTTTACCGACAATACAATACAGATAGAGAAGCTGAACGATTTCACGCCGAAGGGCTGTTATACGGACCATACAGATACAGAAGTTTATACGTGTGTTACACCTAAGCCCATAAAGTAGGCTATACCAGCTGTACAGATACAGAATCTGGTGTGTTCCCTCAAAATGGTGGTTGTACGGACTATACAATACAGATGCAGAAGCTGGTGTTTTAAGATAGCTATTTTACAGATAGCGGAGTTTGTGTGTCACACCTAAGTTCAAAAGGTCGGTTATATCAGCTATACAGATACAAAACCTGGTGTGTTACGCCCAGCGGCTGTTATACCGGCAACTATACAGACACAGAAACTGGTATTACACCGAAGGGCTGTTATGCTGGCTATACAGATGCAGAGATATGCCGAAGGTATAATACGGGTCATACAGATACAGGTGTTTGTTTGTTACACAAGGCCAAATAGTGCGGTCGGTTATGGTCAGCTATATACAGATATAGAAGCTTGTTGTGTGTTACGCCCAAGGTCTGTTATACTGACTATACTGATATCATACAGAAGCTGATTTAGTGAAATTTTTACGCCGAAGGACTATATCGGCTATACAGATACAGGAGCGTGTACGTGTGTTACACCTAAGGTCGTACCAGCTGTACAGATACAGAAGCTGGTGTGTTACGCACAAGGGCTGTTAGGGCTGTACAGATACAGATACCAATTAACACAGGACTGAAGATGAAAGCGGACATTCAGCTTTAAAAAATGTTGTTACTTGCCGGTGTCTCGCTATTCTTTGTGTCAGATCCCTTAGATACTTAATGTTTAGAATGCCATGTTCTGCCAGCTTGACTTTTGTCGGATCGAACTTTTGCAATGTATTCATTTTTTAAAGATCTAATCTTGTTTTGGAGTCCATGTTATGTTGCTGTACAAGTTGTTTTCTTTGCGCTCTTTAAAGCTATTCGAGAATTCGAGAGGGTGCCATTAATGATATTTGCTAGTACGTTGTGAAAATGATATTTGATAACTTGTGAAAAGGCCAGGTTAGTTTCTTTCTTCATTTGTTTTTATGCTTTGATCTGAAAAGTAAACATCAATTAATCAAAACATACAACAGACTGCAATAAAAGATTGTAATTTTAAATTGTGTTGTTGAATTGAATTGCAAAAGCCTTGTCAAGTTCAAAGTGTATTGCAATATATTTAAAGGTATGCTGACATTTTTATATTAGAATTTCTCTATACAATCCACGTGAGATTTATTGCTGTACAATATATCTTAATGATTGAAGACAAAATATTTGTTTTTTTCTGTCAGTATAGCTAATAGAAGCCAAACCCATTTTGCACATCCCTAAAATTATCTTGTTGGGGCAAAAAAACCGTACATGTCCCCTTATGGAAAAGCAACATGGCGTGGAAATACAGTTACATTATTGTAAAATGCATTAGTCACAACCAACTGTTCATCTGGCCCCAAAGCAACACCAGATGGATTTGGAACATAAACCACAGTACGGAGGAATTTCCCCTGGCTTGTGAACATGTCTACCCGATCATGTTCATAGTTCGCAACGATAATATTACCCAAATCGTCTATGCAAATACCTTGAGGAGATTTCAGTTTGCCCTCACCAAATTTGAATAACTGCTTTCCAGAATAATCGTACACATGGACACTGTGGTCAGATATGTCCGTAACGAAGATATTTCCAATGTTATTGATTGTGACGTAAGAGTTCTCCGCTATCGGAACCTTATCAAAACTATGATATAAATTGCCATTGGGTAAGAATATCAAAATTTCATTAGGCAAGGCCAAGATGATTTTGTCATTGCGGCCGTCCCTAGCAATCCCAGGGCGCCAATTTGTGGTCGTGCGTGATTCAAACGTGGTTCCTGGCTTTCCGTCCCGTATGCCATACTGTACTACATAGACGTTATAACATATATGTCCTATTTCATTCCTATCACATGAAATCACTCCCGATACCCACAAATTTCCCTTCCCATCGATGGTAACATCGCTAGGCCCCATGGGTTTATTCCCACCCGGTACTACCGTTGAGAAGAGTCGGAGGAACTTCCCCTCCATGCTGAAAACCTGGATCTGCTTGGTCATCGCATCCGCCACGACTATCTCATTGGCGGTGGAGACGACCACTCCGAAGTTTGCCACGAATCTTTTCTCTCCTGTTCCACCCCTGCCAAAGGTCAAGACTCCTGCATCGAGAGATTACACGTCGTTGCATCTTTATAACTTACTACTGCAAGCTAGAATTGATTCCTCGTGAATATCTAGTTTTAAAAACGATATCATCAACTTGATAATTGTCATCATCTAGATATGTTATTCTTTGGGTTTAAAAGGTTCACCTTCACGAGCAATATGTTATTGAGGAAATTTACCTCGTGAGTCTATTGTCACCGGGTACGATGTTTCCTGTGAGAAGCCATTGGTTTCCAGTATCTATATGTCATGGATTATAATAATTCATAATGATCAGCCTGCCATCTGCTTTAAAAGTCGCTCCAGTCGCTACGAATGTAAAATCAATGTAAATTGATCTAAGACGACTGTTCATTTACAACTAAGGATAACCTTGGGAAAACTTGGTGATAAGTTTACAAAATAGACAAAATATAGCAAAAAATTCTGGAAGAATCATTGAAACTACTGTAACATCATCAGAAAACACGAAGAAAAGGTTCTTACATCGTTTACATAATGTTATAAATACGTTCATCTTGGTAGACGTTGGTCAATAGTGAAAAAATCAATCAGAATCAATGAGTATGACATAACGTATACAAGAGAGGGAAATAGCTATATATCCACTCACCGGGGTCTTGGAGCTGCAACGAACAGGCTGACCATATACATGGGTGTAGGTAGTGTCCAGAGCAGGCTGGCCAGAGGTGGAGGTAGTGTCCAGAGCAGGCTGACCATGGGTGTAGGTAGTGTCCAGAGCAGGCTGACCATGGCCATGGGTGTAGGTAGTGTCCAGAGCCGGCTGACCAGAGGTGGAGGTAGTGTCCAGTGCAGGCTTGCCAGAAGTGAAGGACGTGTCCACAGTAGAGTGACCAGGGCTACCGACGGTGCCCGAAGCTGCAGTCGGCTGTAGATGGGAGGAATTGCTTTATTTACTGTAATATATCGAACCGTTGTTAGTTGGTTGGTTGGTTGGTTGGTTGGTTGGTTGGTTGGTTGGTTGGTTATACGATGATTATTATTGAGCTGTTCTGGATTATAAAGACTGCCATGAGCAGTACCAGTAGTTACATAATACATTTATTGTTTTTTGACAACTTTGTCAAGGAACAGGGAAAAGTTGCAAATGCTACAACATCTTCTCATATTTTAGTATTGCCGGTACTCTTCGACGTATACGTAACACCCAGCTTTGCAGGTTGTTTGAAAGAATTAAATAATAAGACCGGGTGGGGTTTGAAAAAACAAAAATGTACGCACTAAACTATGAGACGCGACATGAACGTGACATAATATACGTCTGGGTTCAGGACATCCACAGCTCGACTATGGTATACAATTAATTAGAAAAAAAATAAAACTAAGAGGCAATCTCCCAGGGGAAACATATTGTGTGTTCTTCTTTGAAAAATAATTTTTTTCTATTTTCGTTTACAAAAATTAGGTATATTTTTATAATTGAAGGGACAATGCAGAAAATTACCATGGGCATGTGAAATCTTGGATCGTGAGTCTCGGTAGTTCAAATGCGGAGTAAATGAGTGAATTTAGTACTACCCCACTTCTAAACAGCAGAAGGCACCTGCTTGTTGTACTCTACGGTACGTGCATGGGACCCCTCACACAACAAAACCTCTTGTGATCCAACAAATCTAACAGGTGCTAGTTTATTTTCCTCATTTACATATCAACTGAGATATTTAAGGATAGGTTATATTCAAACTCAGTTTCAGTCACTAATGAAAGATTACAGAATTTACTGAGTCCTTGGAGTTAGTTGCTTGATTTAAGAACAAAAGACCTCACCTTTAGAACATCCTGCATCTCTCTTCTGAAATACAGCCCAACAAAGGTTCCACCGAGTATCAATAGCGCCAGAACGGTAACAGCCACGCCCACACAGCGATACGAGCAGCCTGAAAAATTACCTATCATAGCACCTTCAGAGTGATCACCATTGCAAAGTTATATACATGTAATCTATCTATACGAATTCAGCTTGTTGAATTTATTTGTTGAACATACAAATAGTGAAAAGGAGAAACTAAAAAACACAAAGACAGAATCCTGTTCTAATGAACGTATTGACTTATTTCACTATAGTACTACCTTAGTCAAGCATGATTTGAAAGATTTTATAGAATACACACAATGCACAGAATGAAAAACAGTGCCAAGAATAAGTCTTTAGAAGAAAAACGATTTGAAATGTACATTGTATCTTACCGCAAGATCGCTGTTGAGCATTTGGCACGTACATTGGGTTGGGAGCCAAAGCGTCAGGGTTGACTTTGGGATTTGGATTAGGTGCAGTGGGTGGATATCCGATGTTTTGTATGTTACTGTCATCTCCGATAGAGACTGAAGCATCTGATGGCTCACATCCTACTGACGTATTGGGGGTATCACCACTACTGGTTAGGTTTGGTGAATATTGTCTTTTTTTAGATGGATCATTGGATTGGGCTTGGCCTGTAACCTCCTTGGGTTGGGTCTCTTCATTACCAGGCTTGAAAGACACCAACTCATCTCGGACCATGTATGCTACAGCGTATGGTTGCATGTCACTATCTTCAGGTGCAAAGTTATTAGCTTGTTTTTTGTCACGCGCAGCACCTTGTTTGGTGGATATCTCATCACTATCATGGTCTTTGTATACTTGTTTGGGGTCGCCATCTTTTTGTGTAGCGGATTCGGAGACTGTTTTGAGCAAGACGTTCGCCATCGAATACGGGTTTGGCTTGTCTTGATTGTACATCGGATTTTGAAATGCTGTATCCTGGTCGTTTCCAACGTACATCGGATTTGGATCCAGAGCTTTTTGCCCGGACATTGGGTATGCGGGATTAGCCATTTAATTTTTTAGTGTCGGTTCTTTATTAACCTGCAGCAATACAATCAGAGAAATATCTTTAAAAACGAACTGCAAAATTTTAATGCACAATCATGAAAGTGCAAACTAAAACGGTAAAAACCAAACACCGCATACTTAAAGTGTTCAGATATTTTCACTCCCGGTTATTCACTGTGTAATATGGAAATTCAATTTTAAAGGCAAGGGCAGAGGCGAGTGCTATTTTCCAAACGACCACATTTTTATTGGTACATTATCAACCAAATTTGTAAAATTTACTTACAGATTAACAGTATATTGAAGTATAATTTTTATAATCCTGTAACTGAGTAGTGCCCCTCCACGTAGACCAGTCTGTGGATTCCAATGGAATAATTGCTCAAGATCCAGGTCATTTTTGGTTCAAAGCAAGAGAAAAATTTATATTTTAATGCTGAAAATTGATTGAAAAACAATCCACTCACACATTATAAACCTTATTTCTAAGATCACCACTAGATTTCGGAGTAGCACTCACTCTTTTGAGGAGACCATTTTTACCTCTGGGGAAGGAGGTATCCTTCCGCGGAAAGGTAGAGTGACTGGTCGTAATTTTCATGTTCGCAGCTATATCTCGCGGTGGGGTGGGCGGATTTTTGTGGGACTCGGTATACGTTTTGCTGTTAGGCTGCAGATGTGGCACGTTCCTTTTTTTCGTTGTATATGTGTTTTCGGGCGTGGAAATGAAACATTTTGGAGGCCCCTGGACACCCCCTTTTGCCTGAAAATGGTCATGCGGTAATTACTTGGCTGTTGTTAAGGTATAGCCGGTTGGGTCCATTTTTATCAGGCGTCTGACAGAGGGGTATGTGGTTCCGATAAAAAGAAATAAGGTTTTAGTCAGATCAGGCGTCTGACAGAGGGGTGTGTGGTTCCGATAAAAAATTAGGTTTTAGTCAGACCGTAGGCGCAGGACAGGGTCGGAGATTAGTTGTTCCAGATGTAGGGATCAGATGCAACCGGGCACTACTGTATTATACATTATTTTTAACGTCTGATTTAACTGTTCTGGGTGTCATTTTGTGTTTCATTACGAGCTCCTTGCGGCAGATTGAATAGGATTTAATAAGTTTGTGGGTACATGTTTTAAGTTGCAGACGGTAGTTGCGATGGCATCATTGTTGTTACGTATGGGAATATCAGGTGTTATCAGGCTGGCTAACGGTAGGCTGACGGCGCCTGCCGGATGACGGCACAGGCTGGCAACATCGTGTGTCAGCGTGGGTTAACAAGACAGACTGACGGCACATGCTGACGACACAAGCTAATAACGGCACTGTGGATTATACACTAGTTTCAGGACACGGTGTTACCAGCCAGATGACGTCCTTATGATGTTGCCCACCGGCTTGTCTAAATTTTGTGTAGATGTCGGTGTTACCAGTGTTACAGGGTTTGTTATGATGTATACATAACAAACAACATATAAAAGATACCATAAAAAACCCGGAGGTATAAAATCTCAGATTTTCCTTGTTGGATCTTAATTATGGGTTTTAATGGTATGATTCCAGAGATCAAAGTCACTTTTTGGCAAAACCATGGTCATATGGAAAAACATTGCCAAGGTTATGAATGGACTAACCTAGTATCCAGAAACACATTGCAAAAAAAAAAATGTCAAGATAAACCCAAGACGTCTTAAGAGATCCCGCCTTGAACTTTGTCCAATGGTTGTTTGTAAAATAACATGTTTCACCTGGCTGTAATTGATCTGGCTGGAGGGTACTTCGGGGGGGGAGGTGCCGTATAATATAACTGTTGCCTAGTCCAAACTACAAGTCAAGTTGCCAATACAATTACCTTTTGGGATTCAGAAAAATAGTATCTACAGAACCAGAACAATTGCTTCTGCTCTTGAGTATGCCTTTAAGGTCTCATTGTGTCGACCCAAAACGTAAACGGTTGTGTGAAAGTCTGTTTATAACTTTTCCTTTTAGCCATCCCAGTGGATGTAGATCTAAAACGTCAATCAAGTGAAATTGTTTTTGTAACTTAAGAAATTAACACGCACTGATTGGCAGCCGCACGCTGTGTCGGAGGTCCACATTCCAGGATTTTATGTGGTGCGGTCTTTTTTAAAAGTGAGTTTTGCGTAGAGCCACTAATTGAAAATTCAAGTGCAGTTTGTAATTGCCATAAAAAGGGATTGTGTATCTAGACGTCGTTGGCAATCTTCTTATATTGCGTACAGTAAATGTGATCAACATAGAATAGAATTCCTGTAGCTTCATTAGGAACATGTTAATTCAGGACGCGCATTTATACTTAGCCTTAATGTAAGGGGACGAAAATCATGAATGAGATCTATGACAAAGGAAATAACAATGGTTCCGCCACATTCATAGCAACAATAGCTAATAAAGTAGAACCCATTTTGTACTCACTGTACGTACGACGTATATGTGAGGTCCCGCAAACAAAGTTGAGGTTGCGTCTGGGAGCAGACTCGACCATAGACACACATACAAAAAACAACTATACTTAGCTCTAGGAACGTTGGATTCGAATCTAAGTTTCAGCGCCGGCTTGTCGGATGATTCAGGCTGACTGAAATTTGATAACCGGTGTTAAAGAGTTAAATGTATTTTTTTCTTCAACGGTTGGGCCGAACCACAAGCTCTTTTCGCTTAGGAGGGGACAATCATCGACTGTGCATACATGAAATGATATTTGGTGGATAAAAATTACTTAAAAAGTAAATTATAACTAATTAAAAAACAACGAAAAGCTTGTCTAAGACAAAATGAGGTGAATGACACGGTAATGAAAAGAGAAAAAAATAGCAAACTTTTAGCTAACGCTTTATGTAAAATGTTTTGAATGGATTTGCCAAGTTGAACGTTTTGGAGTCGACCATAGACAAATGAGATCAATGTGATTTATTTTACTGCACTTGACATACATTTATTATACCACACTTTTACAGTTTAATGGAAAAACTTTCAGAGATTTTTTTTTTCGTCAGCAGACAAATCAAATTGCAGAATTTCTGGAACAATCAAATCCTACTGTAGACGAATCACGCAACCACGCGAGCGTAGAATAAAACCTAATCCCTGAAAGGCTTTCCAATTAAACTTTAGCAGTGTTTTTAAGTGCAGTATAATAGATCACAACCTCATTGATTTCATTTGTCGGAATATTGGGAAATCCATTCAAAACATTCAACTTAAAGCGTTATATAAAAGTTTGTTCATTTTTTCCCTTTATTGCTTTAAGCATTACGTACAAAGGAGTGCTAGCTTCTTCTCGACTTTAGGCCGTACAATCCTTACATTTATTAAATACTTGTCGTTAATTAGGTTACAGTGCTTAAAGTACTATTAGTGGTTTTGAAATATTTCTGCCATCGGTACGACAAAAACGCATGTACACTCGCATTCTTCACGTGATCTATGAATAGTAAAATTATTCTTTATTTGAAATAAGAAAGTTAACGTTCCATGAAGTCCATGTAGGTCACATCAGTCATAGCTGGCCGAACGTGTCAGAAAAATATAACAGACAAATACAGTACAATGCAGCACTTCACATAATATTGCATAATGTTGTTTCTTAAATACTGTAGAATCATTACAAAAATTTGATAAACGTTTTACATTTCCATGGTGTCACTATTTTCATTTAATGGCTACGAGTGTACGTTTTTGTCGTACCGAGAGCAGAAACATTCTCAAAATACAAATTAATCACAGATACTACCACAAGTATTGTAACCTAATGGACGACAAATATCTAACAAATGTAAATATTCCACGGCCTAAAGCCGAGACGAAGTAGACACGCCTTGCGTACATAGTGTTTAAAGCAGTAAAGGGATGTTACATGAACTTTTACAATTTTTCCCACCCCTATGGTCCGACACCTCCGACAAGAGAAAAAAATGAGCAAACTTTTAGCCAACTTTAAGTTAAATGTTTTGAATGCATTTGCCAACTTTCTCGTATCGATAGACAAATGAAATTAATAAAGTCATGTGATTTATTATACTGGTCTTGAAAAACACCAACTTTAAATGGAAAACCTTTCAGGGATCAAGTTTTGAGTCAGCAGACAATTCAATTGCAGAATTTTTAGAACAATTAGATCCTACTACTGAAGACGACTTAGGAAGCCGCACGAGCATAAAATAAAATCCAATTGCAATGCCAAGGCGCTGCTTAGTGGTGCCTTTGAGTTTTGATTTAATTTGTGGTTGACATGGTGGTTTTAGAAAACTTAATGTGAATTTTACTCTACGCTGGCGCGGTTGAGTGATTTGTCTACAGTGGGATTTGGTTGTTTCAGAAATTCTGCAATTTGATTTGTATGCTGACGCAAAAAAAAATCCCTAAAAGTTTTTCAATTAAACTGTAAGTGCAGTGAAATAAATCACATTGATCTCATTTGTCTATGGTCGACTCCATAACGTTCAACTTGGCAAATCCATTCAAAACTTTTTACATAAAGCGTTAGCTAAAAGCTTGCTAATTTTTCTCTTTATATTACCGGGTTGTTCACCTTATTTTGTCTTAGACAAGCACTTCGTTTTTTTAAAATCATTTATAATTTACTAATCCACCAAATATCATTTCATATATGCACAGTATATGTCCCCTCCCAAGCAAAAAGGGTGGTTCGGCCCAACCGTTGAAGAAAAAAATACATTTAACTCTTTAACACCGGTTATCAAATTTCAGTCAGCCTGAATCATCCGAAGAGCCGGCGCTGAAAATTAGATTCGAATCCAACGTTCCTAGAGCTAAGTGTAATTTTTTGGTGTGTGTGCGTGTGTGTCTATGGTGGAGTCTGCTCCCAGACGCAACCTCAACTCTGTGCGGGACCTCACGTACAAGTAGTACGTACGGTGAGTAAAAATGGTTTTACTTTTTTAGCTATTGTTCGTATAAATGTAACGGAATTACGTCATAGGTCTCATTTATGATTTCCCCCCTTACATTAAGTATAAATGCGCGTCCTAAATGATCGCGTTCCTAATGATCCTTCAGGATTTCTATTGACATCAGCTATTCTATGTTTATAACATTTACTGTACGCAATATAAGAAAATTGCCAACGACGTCTAGATACACAATCCCTTTTTATGGTAATTACAAACTGCACTTATATTTTTTAATTAGCGGCTCTCCGCAAAACTTTCAAAAAAGACCGCACCACATAAAATCCTGGAATGTGGACCTCCCACCCAACGCGCGGCTGCCAATCACTGCGTGTTAATTTCTTAAGTTACAAAGACAATTTCACTTGTTTGACGTTTTAGATCTACATCCACTGGCATGGCTAAAAGGAAAAGTTATAGACAGCCTTTCATACAACCGTTCACGTTTTGGGTTGACACTCGGAGTAATACATGAATGAGACCTTAAAGGCATACTCAAGAGCAGAAGCAATTGTTCTGGTTCTGTAGATACTATTTTTCTGAATCCCAAAAGGTAATTGTATTGACAACTTGACATTAGTTTGGACTAGGCAACAGTTATATTATACGGCATCAAAATAAAAATGCCCCCCCCCCCCCAAGTACCCTCCAGCCAGATCAATTACAGCCCTGTGAAACATGTTATTTTACAAATAACCATTGGACAAAGTTCAAGGCGGGATCTCTTTAGACGCCTTGGGTTGATCTTGACATTTTTTTGCAATGCGTTTCTGGATTCTAGCTTAGTCCATTCATAACCTTGGCAATGTTTTTCCATATGACCATGGTTTGGCCGAAAAGTGACTTTAATTTCTGGCAATCATACCTTTGAAACCCATAATTAAGATCCAAAAATGGTCTCCTCAAAAAAAGTGGGCGCTGATGCGAAATCTAGTGGTGATCTTAGAAGTTTGCAATGTGTGAGTGGATAGTTTTTCATCAATTTTCCTCCTTAACATATAAATTTGAGCCTAAAAATGACCTGGATCTTCAGCAATTATCCAATTGGAATCCATACTTTAGGCAGTCAACAATCCCATCATCCCCATGGGTCTGCGTGGAGGGGCACTACTCAGTTACTGGATTAGAGAAAAAAAATGTGGTAGTTTAGAAAATAACACTGGCCTCTACCCATGAGTCTGCCTTTGATGAATTTCCATTGAATTGAATTTCCATATTACACAGTGAATAACCGGGAGTGAAAATGTTTAACTATTTTAAGTATGCGGTGTTTGGTTACATACCGTTTTAGTTTTGCACTTTCTACATGTACATTGTACATGATTGTGCATTAAAATTTTGCAGTTCGTTTTTCAAGATATTCCTGTGATTGTATTACAGGGTTAATAAACAACCGACACTAAAACGTTAAATGGCTAATTCCGCATACCCAATGTCCGGGCAAAAAGCTCTGGATCCAAATCCGATGTACGTTGGAAACGACCAGGATGCAGCATTTCAAAATCCGATGTACAATCAAGACAAGCCAAACCTGTATTCGATGGCGAACGTCCTGCCCAAAACAGTCTCCGAATCCGCTACACAAAAAGATGGCGACCCCAAACAAGTATACAAAGACCATGATAGTGATGAGATGTCCACCCAACAAGGTGCTGCACGTGACAAAAAACAAGCTAATAACTTTGCACCTGAAGATAGTGACATGCAACCATACGCTGTAGCATACATGGTCCGAGATGAGTTGGTGTCTTTCAAGCCTGGTAATGAAGAGACCCAACCCAAGGAGGTTACAGGCCAAGCCCAATCCAATGATACATCTAAAAAAAGACAATATTCACCAAACCTAACCAGTAGTGGTGATACCCCCAATACGTCAGTAGGATGTGAGCCATCAAATGCTTCAGTCTCTATCGGAGATGACAGTAACATACAAAACATCGGATATCCACCCACCGCACCTAATCCAAATCCCATAGTCAACCCTGACGATTTGGCTCCCAACCCAGTGTACGCCCAACAGCGATCTTGCGGTAAGATACAATGTACATTTCAAATCGTTTTTCTTCTAAAGACTTATTCTTGGCACTGTTTTGCAATCTGTGCATTGTGTGTATTCTAAGAAATCTTTCAAATCATGCTTGAATAAGGTAGTACTATAGTGAAATAAGTCAATACGTTTATTAGAACAGGATTCTGTCTGTGTTTTTTTAGTTTGTCCTATTCACTATTTGTATGTTCAACAAATATATTTAACAAGCTGAATTCGTATAGATATAGATTACCTGTATATAAATTTGCTATGGTGATCACTCTGAAGGTGCTATGGCAGGTGATTTTTCAGGCTGCTCGTATCGCTGTGTGGGTGTGGCTGTAACCGTTCTGGCACTATTGATACTCGGTGGAACCTTTGTTGGGCTGTATTTCAGAAGAGAGATGCAAGATGTTCAAAAGGTGAGGTCTTTTGTCCTTAAATCAAGCAACTAAATTATCTGAGGACTCAGTAAATTCTGCTATCTTTCATTAGTGACTGAAAATGAGTTTGAATATAACCTATCCTTAAATATCTCAGTTGATATGTAAATGAGGAAAATAAAATAGCACCTTTTAGATTTGTTGGATCACAGGAGATTTTGTTGTGTGAGGGGTCCCATACACGTACCGAAGAGTACAACAAGCAGGTACCTTCTGCTGTTTAGGGGTTGGGTACTATAAATTTACTCATTTACCCCGCATTTGAACTAGCGAGACTCACGATCCAAGATTTTACATGTCCATAGCAAATTTCTGCATTGTCCCTTTAACTAATATGGAAATATACGTAATGTTTGTAAAAATAGAAAACAAAATAATGCATTTTTAAAAGAAGAACACACAGTATGCCTCCCCTGGAAGATTTGCTTCTTAGTTTTTGTGTTTTTTTTTTAATTAATTGTATACCTCAGTCGAGCTGTAGATGTCCTGAACCCAGACATATATTATGTCACGTTTATGTCGCGTCTTATAGATTAGTGCGTACGTTTTTGATTTTTCAACCCCCACCCGGTCTTATTAACCCTCAACAGTACACCTTCCCGGACTGATTAATCTGTCCACCTGGGGTCCGCACGGGCCCCAAAACAGTTTTTTGCTAATTTTTAGAAATTATTAGTATGCTACCAGCTCAATTGTTTTGCTGAATCGATGTGTGAACCTCTGAGTCCACATTACGTACAAAAGTCATACATTTTTACCTTTTCCAATTTTTTGGTGAAGAAAAGAAGGAATCAAGAAATACCCGTTTTTTAAAGTTTTTGAGGTTCGTGGGACTGGGGGAGGGGGCTTATTGCCCCCCTCAGAACTCGGGAACGGTATATCGTATGGTCACCAAATTTTTAGAAGATGGTGTACTAGTGAAAATTAATCAATACAACAATTTTGATGTCGTTATGACGTAGTATGACGTCATTATGACGTCATTTATATTATTTTAATGGCTTAAACCGTTATAAATAGGTTATTCTCTTGAAACTTAATGGTATACAACGCAACTTTAACAAAAAGTGTTTATGATAAAATGATAAGGTCTGCTAAAGCTTATGTTGCCCTTAGCAACACCAGTGACGTCATACAATGATGTCATACATATTTAATTATCCGCCATCTTGGATCTTGGTTTTGACCAACGACGTCATCAAATTAGCATAAATTATTAATAAAAATCACATTAAATTACATAAAATGTTATTAATGTTAGAAGGCATGTGTCACTTATCATAAAAGCCTGAAAATAAAGTAAAGTATAAGAAAAAAAGTAAAGTATAAGAACGCCAGTGTATCTATTACGATCGAGAGCCGGCTGGGGTCCGCGCGGACCCCAAAAGAAAATCAGATACAAAATTTTTAAAAAATGGGGGAAACGGAATTTTCTGCACTGTGTTGAGGCACAACTTTGTGGGTGACAATTACCTGAAATTTCGAAAAAAAATCTTTAGAAACAAAAAAAATATTACAGAATATATAGTGCTGGGGTCCGCGCGGACCCCAGGTGTACTGTTTAGGGTTAATTAATTCTTTCAAACAACCTGCAAAGCTGGGTGTTACGTATACATCGAAGAGTAGTTATACCAGCAATACTAAAATATGAGAAGATGTTGTAGCATTTGCAACTGTTCCCTGTTCCTTAACAAAGTTGTCAAAAAAACAATAAATGTATTATGTAACTACTGGTACTGCTCATCGCAGTCTTTATTATCCAGAACAGCTGAACGAGAATCATCGTATAACCAACCAACTAGCAACGGTCCGGTCAATATTAAAAACGATATATTACAGTAAATAAAGCAATTCCTCCCATCTATAGCCGACTGCAGCTTCGGGCACAGTCAGTAACCGTGGTCACTCTACTGTGGACATGTCATTCACCCCTGGCAAGCCTGCACTGGACACTACCTACACCGCTGGTCAGCCTGCTTTGGACACTACCTTCACCCATAGTCAGCCTGCTCTGGACACTACCTACACCCATGGTCAGCCTGCTTGCTGCAGCTCCATGACCCCGGTGAGTGGATATATAGCTATTTCCCTCTCTTATATACGTTATGGCATACTAATTGATTCTGATTGATGTTTTCACTATTGACCAACGTCTACCAAGTTGAACGTATTTATAACATATGTAAGCAATGTAAGAACCTTTTCTTTGTGTTTTCTGATGATGTTACTTACAGACAGTACTTACGATAATTCTTCCAGAATTTTAGGCTATATTTTGTCTATTTTGTAAACTTATCTCCAAGCTGTCCCAATGTTATCTTAAGTTGTGAATGAACAATTGTTTTAGATCAATTTATATCGATTTAACAATCGTAGCTACTGGAGCGACTTTCAGAGCAGATTGCAGGCTGATCATTATGAATTATTATAATCCATGGCATATAGATACCGGAAACCAATGGCTTCTCACAGGAAACACCGTACCCGGGCCCGGTGACTATAGACTCACAAGGTAAATTTCCTCAATAACACATTGCTCGTGAAGATGAATCTTTTAAGCCCAAACTCTAGACCGAATAACATATCTAGATGATGACGATTATCAAGTTGATGATATCGTTTTTAAAACTAGATATTCACAAGGAATTGATGCTAGTTTGCAGTAATAAGTTATAACGGCGCAACGACGTGTAATCTCTCGATGCAGGAGTTTTGACCTTTGGCAAGAGTGGGATAGGAGCGGGAAGCTTCCTTGCAAACTACGGAGTGGCCGTCTCTACCGAAAATGAAATAGTCGTAGCGGATGCGATGACCAAGCAGATCCAGGTTTTCAGCATGGAGGGGAAGTTCCTCCGACTCTTGTCAACGGTAGTACCGGGTGGGAATAAACCCATGCGGCCTAGTGATGTTACCGTCGATGGGAAGGGAAATTTGTGGGTATCGGGAGTGATTTCATGTGATAGTAATAAAATAGGTAATATATTTCATAACGCCACTGTAGTGCAGTATGGCATACGGGACGGAAAGCCAGGAACCACGTTTGATTTACGAACAACAACAAATTGGCGCCCTGGGATTGCTAGGGACGCCCGCAATGACAAAATCATCTTGGCCTTGCCTAATGAAATTTTGATATTCTTACCCAGTGGCACTTTATATCATAGTTTTGAGACGGTTCCGAAAGCGGAGAACTCTTACGTCACAATCAATAACAATGGAAATATCTTTGTTACGGACATATCTGACCACAGTGTCCATGTGTACGATTACTCTGGAAAGCAGTTATTCAAATTTGGTGAGGGCCAACTGAAATCTCCTCAAGGTATTTGCATAGACGATTTGGGTAATATTATCGTGGCAAACTATGAACATGATCGGGTAGACATGTTCACAAGCCAGGGGAAATTCCTCCGTACTGTGGTTTATGTTCCACATCCATCTGGTGTTGCTTTGGGGCCAGATGAACAGTTGGTTGTGACTAATGCATTTTACAATAATGTAACTGTATTTCCACGCCATGTTGCTTTTCCATAAGTGGACATGCATTGTTTTGCCCCAACAAGATAATTTTAGGGATGCGAAAAATGGGTTTGGATTCTATTAGCTATAGTCTGACAGAATAACAAATCTTTTGTCTTCAATCATTAAGTATGTCAAATGCGTGAAAGACTTTGTGTGACCATGTGTTTAAGGTATCCTCATACCAAATTTCTTGTCATTCAGATTTAATACCAGGTCCCAAAATGTACATTTATTGCCTGAAAATGATAACAAAACAAAACAAATAAAACAATTTTATAACCGTGTTTCAAAAAAAATGAAAAAAAGTCTGGGGGCATTTTCCCACTCTACCGCCATGCCAAATTTCAGGTCATTTGGCTGAAAAACGACAAAGTTGAATCCATTTAAAGAAATGTCAAGAGAAAAAGAAGAAGAAGGAGAAACATGAGAAAAAGCAATATATTTCATCCATACCTTTAATCTGGCTGAAATATAATTAAAAATGCAGGCATAGTTTTGAATATATTGCAATACACTTGCATTCGAACTTGACAAGGCTTTTGCAATTCAACAATACAATTTAAAATCACAATCTTTTATTGCAGTCTATTGAATATTTCGATTAATTGATGTTTACTTTTTAAATAAAAGCACAAAAACGAGGAAAACAAAAATAAATCAAATATCATTTTCACAACGTAATAGTAAATATTATTAATGGCACCCTCTCGAATTTTCGAATCAATTTAAAGAGCGCAAAGAAAACAACATGTACAGCAACATAACATGGCCCCCAAAACAAGATTCATAGATCTTAAAAAAATGAATACATTGCAAATGTTCTATCCGACAAAAGTCAAGCTGTCAGAACATGGCGTTCAAACCATTAAGTATCTAATGGATCTGACACTTAGAATATTGAGAGACCGTCAAGTAACAACTTTTTAAGCTGAATGTCCGCTTTCATCTTTAGTTCTGTGTCAATTGGTATCTGTATCTGTACAGCCCTAACAGCCCTTGTGCGTAACACACCAGCTTCTGTATCTGCACAGCTGGTACGACCTTATTGGCTTAGGTGTAACACACGTACAAGCTCCTGTATCTGTATGGCCGGTATAGCAGCCCTTCGGCGTAAAATTTCAGCCTCTGTATGATATCTGTATAGTCGGTATAACAGACATCGGGTGTAACACACGAGTTTCTATATCTGTATACATGTATAACTGGTATAACCGACCGCACCATTTGGTCTTAGGTGTAACAAACAAACTCCTGTATCTGTATGACCCGTATTACACCTTCGGCATATCTCTGCATCTGTCGTATTATACCTTCGGCATGTCTCTGCATCTGTATAGCCAGGAAAACAGTCCTTCGGTTTAATACCAGTTTGTGTATCTGTTTAGTTGCCGTTATAACAGCCGCTTGGCGTACGTAACACACCAGGTTCTGTATCTGTATAGCTGATATAGCCGACCTTTTGAACTTAGGTGTGACACACAAACTCCGCTATCTGTAAAATAGCTATCTTTTAAAAAACACCAGCTTCTGCATCTGTATTGTATAGTCCGTACAACCACCATTTTGAGGGAGCACACCAGCTTCTGTATCTGTTCAGCTGGTATAGCCGATTTCATGGGCTTAGGTGTAACACACGTACAAACTCCTGTATCTTTATGGTCCGTATAACAGCCCTTCGGCGTGAAATCGTTCAGCATCTGTATCTGTATTGTATTGTCGGTATAACCACCCTTTGACGTAACACAGCTTTGGTATATATCATCAGCCTCCGGTATAATCAGCCTTCGGCGTAACTCACCAACTTCTGTATCTGTATATATTCCGTATAACCGCCCTTTGGCGTAACAAACCAGATTTAATATCTGCATGTATACACGGTATATCCGGTATCAACCCGCTTCGGCGTATAGTTGATATAACCGGCCTTTGGCGTAACACACCAACTTCTGTATCTATATTATATATTCTGTATGACCGCCCTTCGACGTAACACACCAGCTTCTGTATCTGTATAGTCAGTAAAACTGATTTCGATGTAATACAAAAATTGTTGATCTAAATGCTCTTCGGCAAGTTGAGACTGGTAGGTTTTGTTGGTTGAAATTAATTCGATGGTAATGTCTTCAAAGTTAAAACTTTTGTTGCAACACAAAGATATGTTCTCACCTAGAGCTTTCGACGAGTCACTCTGGTCTTCCTCAATACACGTCACACTTCAGAGACTCAAGTCACACTGGGTCAGTGTATAGAGGAAGACCAGAGTAACCGTCGTAATCCCTAGGTGAAAACATTTCTTTGTGTTGGAACAAAAGTTTTGAATTCAAACATGTAACTACCAATACAGATGAACTTTCATGACAAATGATACTGCATTACGTATACCTTTACCATGAAGCTAATGTTTTCGTGTGCAAGTGCCCGTGTCGTAAATAGATTTTAACGATATCTGGTATGTGGATGGGTCTTGATGAAACCTCGAAATGATTAGATTTTCAGTCACCTGTTGGTTTGTTATGCTGCTGCATCAGAACTTCTGGTTTTGATATCTCATGTTCTGGACATGCTGTGGTGATGATGGACATACTTTGGGCATTTGAAAGATAAGTGAGGATGAACATCACTAAACGTAGCTTATGCAAACCAGGGTGCATTGGAATAATTGAAAAAAATTGCTAGAATATCCCTTGTTTAAGACTGTCAATGAACAATCCCTGTTTTTGGGAAGAAATTATAATCAACTAACATAACTTGTGCAAATAGGACCTTATTTGCATAATCAATGAGTAACATTTATAATTCGTCAGGCTTAAAGATTTACTTAACATCACTTGGCGAAGGTATTAGGTCGTGGAACTCAGTAGTCATTTGCTGTCTTTGTCGATCTTATTTTCTGTCTACGGCAAACCATCCGCAAATAATAATTCCAAACATTTTTGACAGATATCAAACACTTTTATAACAGCTTGCTTTTTTAACATCGCCTCATCAGACTTAAATAAGTTTGAATCATTTCATAGCTCTTAATTCATATATATGTATGTACAATCTTCGTTGCTTACATTGTGCATGTATTTACAGATTGTACTTTGTTTTAATGGCGGTATGAAAATAAGTCAACGACTTGAGCGTGTTGCTACCATGTATTGCTCATAAATGTATTAAAATGTGATTTAAAAGGTACGGTGTACCTCAATCACACGCTGTGTTTTGTGATTACAAGTAACTTTTCACTGCATGGGCCATATATGTTTTGCAGGCTGTACATTTACAAACACAATTGACATTTGGCGTGGGAGGAATTAAACATATGCATTAACTCAAGATTTACCTTTAACTTAACATTATCTAGACTGGGGAGGGTGGGGTTACAAATGAGCATACATGTATAACAGGCAGGGAATATATGTATAAATGGCATGCAGACCAGGCGATATGACATCGCAGCATCACAGGCTTTTTTTCACCAGAACCGGTTTAACAGGTACACCAGACACACACCTCTTTAAGGCAATAATCACATACGACAATGATGGTTAGAACATTATGTAATACTAAAAAAATATGCAACTGGGTGAATTCACTGAAGATTTTTCATTAGTGACTACGAATGGGTCTGAAGAGATGTGGAACCTGCATATGATTTAAAAAAATGATATGTAAATAAATTTGTTTAATTTTTGAAAATCAAGTAGCTCCAGGCCTGTTGTTTCTAGGGGCACAAACATAACTTTAGCTCATGTGTGGTTTAAAATACTGACAAAAGCCACTTGATCAATTTAGGCTTGTGATTCTAAACAGCCGTTGGAACACAAACTGGCAGTGACAAAACCCTCTTCTACCAAAATAAACGAACATAAACACATGTCTGTCGATCCCAAAACGTACCATTCCAACAATTTAAGTTTGTTAATTTTTTCTCTTTATTTTGCAGTATCGTATTTTTTTAGACAAGCACTTTAGGTTTTTTTGAAAATAATTTACAATTTCTTCCGTATGTAATTCTTATCCACAAAATATAATTTTATACATGCACAGTCAATGCTTGTCCCCTGTCCCCTCGAAAGGAGTGGTTCGTCCCAACCGTTAAAGTGTGAGGCCCTGTACACAGAGTTGAGGTTTCCTCTAAAAGCAGACTCAACAACACAAAAAAGTACGCTTAACTTTAGGAACGTTGGACTCGAATCTAGTTTTTAGCGCTGTCTTGAGGAATGATTGGGGATGACTAACAAGTTTTTTTTTTCTTTAACGGTTGGCACGAACCACTCCTTTCGAGGGGAGAGGGGACAAGCATTGACTGTGAATATATAAAATTATATTTTGTGGATAAGAATTACTTACGGGAGAAATTGTAAATTATTTTTAAAAACTCAATGTAGTGCTTGTCTAAAAAAATACGATACTGCAATATAAAGAGAAAAAATTAACAAACTTAAATGGTTGGAATGGTACGTTTTGGGATCGACAGACAAAAAAAAAGTTATGAGATTTATTGCAATGCTCTTAAAAACATTGCTGCAGTTTAATTGGAAAACACTGCAGGGATCGGTTTTTGGCGTCAGCAGACAATCCAATTCTAGAAGTTTTGGAACAATTAAATCCTACTGTAGACAAATCATGCAAGCTCACGAGCATAGGATAAAATGCCTTTGTAATGCCAAGGCTTCTCAGGCAACCACACATGTAGGCGACGTAGTTTTGGGTATGCACAAAACTTAGCTGTGTAAGCTGTTAGGCAAGTCATGGTCTCTTAATACCCAGTGTATCGGTCCCGCATCAGTCGATTACCGTGCTAGTAAGCTATTTGGCCGTTGGGGATACGCAGTTCATACACTGACCCCCACATTGAGCTATGAGTCGCGTACATTGGACGAATACATTGTGTACCTATAACGGAATCTGTAGTTAAACGGGTATTCATCCAAAAGCTATGAATTTATATGCAAATTTCAGACAGTACATAGGGATAAAAAGAGAAAGCTAAGACAACGTTGAGCAAATGAGCCAGTTAGCTCCTACTTTTTTAATACAGGAGCTAATGTTGTCTCGCGTGGTGGGGGGGGGGGGGATCCCAAGTGCGGAAAAGTTCGTCACGTAATCCTCCTTTCCTGTTGAGGGTGGGATTGTACATTCTCTCATATATTGTCTTTCTAACTCCACGTTCGAACCAGCGGGGTTCCCGGTGTAGGATGTCTGTGGATTGGAGATTGAAAGCACAGTGCCCCTGGTTGTCTTGTAGGTGGTGGAAAATGGCAGTGGAGTAGCCGTTATTGTTAGGTCTGCAATGTTGTTTTTACATGTTTTATTACCTTTCTCTCTTTTAGTGGCTGACTGGTCTCTCCAATGTAAGTGTTGTTACAGTTATTGGCAATGCTGAAATTTTGAAAGATCCTTTGTAGTTTTTAGGATACCCCTTGAACACACGGAATGGTTTATAATTGGTTAATAACAGAAAACATGGGGTCTTTTGTCTTTCTCTGTCTTCAAAAAAGAAGTCAAATACAGTAGCTTTCAGGAGTTACGGTGGTTGTTTTATTTCTTGTGTCTAGATATGTATTACTTGCTTGTTTTATGTCCAATGTCTCTTTGTGTTTGCAATTAGCCCTCGGACACGAATTTGCAATAAACTTTATTATATAATGTTAACGTTGTTTCTGTTGGTTTTTGGGTTGGACTTGGTTTTTTCTATTGGACTCTGCATAGGGTTTGAGGGCTTTGGTAAAAGCCCAACGTTGGTATCCACCCTTGTCCAAGGCACCTCAGAGGTGTTTATGTTTGTTTATTTTCGTAGAAGATAGTTTTGTCACTGCCAGTTTGTGTTCCAACGGGTGGTAATAATCATAATAATGACTTGACCAAGTGGCTTCTGTTAGGTATTTTAGACCACATGAGCTAAAGTAGCTACTTGATTGTCCAGAATTATAAATATGTAATTTATTTACATATCAATTTAAAAAAAAATCATATACAGGTTCCACATCTCGTAGTCACCCATTCGTAGTCACTAATGAAAAATCTTCAGAGAATTTACCCAGTTGTATATTTTTTTAGTATTACATAATGTTCTACCTAAATGTCTAACAATCATCGTCGTATGTGATCATCGCCTTAAAGAGGCGTGTGTCTGGTGTACCTGTTAAACCGGTTCTGGTGAAGTAAAGCCTGTGATGCTGCGATGTCATATCGCCTGGTCTGCATGCCATTTATACATGTATTCCCTGCCTGTTATACATGTAAGCTCATTTGTAACCCCACTCTCCCCAGTCTAGATAATGTTAACGTAAATGTTGCGTTAATGCATATGTCTGATTCCTCCCACGCCAAATGTCAATTGTGTTGGTAAAGGTACAGCCTGCAGAACATATATGGCCCATGCAGTGAAAAGTTACATGTAATCACAAAACACAGCGTGTGATGGACGTACACCATACCTTTTAAATCACATTTAATACATTTATGAGCAATACATGGTAGCAACACGCTCAAGTCGTTGACTTATTTTCATACCGCCATTAAAACAAAGTACAATCTGTAAATACATGCACAATGTTAGCAAAAAAAGTGTACAGATATGAATTAAGAACTATGAAATGATTCAAACTCATTTAAGTCTGATAAGGCGATGTTATAAAAGCAAGCTGTCATAAAAGGTTTGATATCTGTCAAAATTTTTGGAATTATTATTTACGGATGGTTTTTCGTAGACAGAAAAGAAGATTGACTAAGAAGCAAACGACTACTGAGTTCCACGACCTCATACCGTCGCCAAGCGATGTTAAGTAAATCTTTAAGCCTGACGAATTATAAATGTTACTCATTGATTATGCAAATAAGGTCCTATTTGCATAAGTTATGTTAGTTGATTCTATTTTCCACCAAATGCAGGGATTGTTCATTGACAGTCTGAAACAAGGGATATTCTAGCAATTTTTTTCAATTATTCCAATGAACCCTGGTTTGCATAAGCTACGTTTAGTGATGTTCACCTTCACATGTTTTCCAAATGCCCATGGCCAAACCCAAAATGTGTCCATCATCACCACAGCATGCCAGCATGTCCAGAACATGAAATATCAAAACTAGAAGTTCTATTGCAGCAGCATAACAAACCAATAGGAGACCGAAAATCTAATCATTTCGAGGTGTCATCGATCAAGACCCACCCACATACTAGATATCGTTAAAATCCATTTAGGACACGGGCACTTGCACACGAAAACATAGCTTCTTGGCAAAGGTAATACAGTATCATTTGTCATGAAAGTTTATCTGTATTGGTAGTTACATGTTTAAATTCAAACCATTTGTTCTAACACAAAGAAATGTTCTCACCTAGGGCTTATGACCATTTACTCTGGTCTTTCTCAATACACTGACCCAGTGTGACTAGCGTCTCTGAAGTGTGACGTGTATTGAGGAAGAGCAGAGTGACTCGTCGATTCTATCCGCCGAAAGCTCTAGGTGAGAACATATTATCTTTGTGTTGCAACAAAAGTTTTAACTTTTAACACAGTACCATCCAATTAATTTCAACCCACAAAATTTACCAGTCTATTCAACTTGCCGAAGAGCATTTAGATCAACAATTTTTGTATTACATCGACAGCAGTTTTACTGACCATACATATACAGGAGCTGGTGTGTTCCACCTAAGGCCCAAAAGTCTATTATACCAACTATACAGATACAGAAGCCGGTGTGTTACGCCGAAGGGCGGTTATACAGAATATATAAATATATAGATACAGAAGTTGGTGCGTTACGCCGAAAGCCGGTTATATTAACTATACGCCGAAGCAGGTTGATACTGGATATACCGTGTAAATATTAAATCTGGTTTGTTACGCCAAAGGGCGGTTATACGGAATATATACAGATACAGAAGTTGGTGAGTTACACCGAAGGCTGATTATACCGGAGGCTGATGATAGATACCAAAGCTGTGTTACGTCAAAGGTTGGTTATACCGACTCTACAATACAGATACAAAAGCTGAACGATTTCACGCCGAAGGGCTGTTATACGGACCATAAAGATACAGGAGTTTGTACGTGTGTTACACCTAAGCCCATAAAATCGGCTATACCAGCTGTACAGATACAGAAGCTGGTGTGCTCCCTCAAAATGGTGGTTGTACGGACTATACAATACAGATGCAGAAGCTGGTGTTTTAAGATAGCTATTTTACAGATAGCGGAGTTTGTGTGTCACACCTAAGTTCAAATATGCCGAAGGTGTAATACAAGTCATACAGATACAGGAGTTTGTTTGTTACACCTAAGACCAAATGGTGCGGTCGGTTATACCCGTCATACATGTATACAGATATAGAAGCTCGTGTGTTACACCCGATGTCTGTTATACCGACTATACAGATATCATACAGAGGCTGAAATTTTACGCCGAAGGGCTGCTATACCGGCCATACAGATACAGGAGCTTGTGCGTGTGTTACACCTAAGCCCATAAGGTCGTACCAGCTGTGCAGATACAGAAACTGGTGTGTTACGCACAAGGGCTGTTAGGGCTGTACAGATACAGATACAGATACCAATTGACACAGGACTAAAGATGAAAGCGGACATTCAGCTTAAAAAGTTGTTACCTGCCGGTCTCTCAATATTCTTAGTGTCAGATCCATTAGATACTTAAAGGTTTGAACGCCATGTTCTGCCAGCTTGACTTTTGTCGAATAGAACATTTGCAATGTATTCATTTTTTAACGGGAACTATGCGGCTCCAGATGTCTTACTGA
Organism: Branchiostoma floridae x Branchiostoma japonicum; assembly: GCA_013266295.2. Lineage (NCBI taxonomy): Eukaryota > Metazoa > Chordata > Leptocardii > Amphioxiformes > Branchiostomatidae > Branchiostoma > Branchiostoma floridae x Branchiostoma japonicum. The sequence continues at coordinate 14,173,307 of CM023829.1, read as the reverse complement.
GGGACGACTGCGTGTGCAAGATGTCGGTTAGCTTGAGGAATGAATCCCCTCTCCTATATACTATTCATTTTTTAAAGATATATGAATCTTGTTTTGGAGTCCATGTTATGTTGCTGTACATGTTGTTTTCTTTGCGCTCTTTAAATTGATTCGAAAATTCGAGAGGGTACCATTAATAATATTTACTAGTACGTTGTGAAAATGATATTTGATAACATGTGAAAAGGCCAGGTTAGTTTCTTCATTTTTGTTTTCCTCGTTTCTGTGCTTTTATTTAAAAATAAACATCAATTAATCAAAATATTCAATAGACTGCAATAAAAGATTGTGATTTTAAATTGTGTTGTTGAATTGCAAAAGCCTTGTCAAGTTCGAATGCAAGTGTATTGCAATATATTGAAAACTATGCTGGCATTTTTAATTATATTTCAGCCATATTATAGGTATGGATGAAATATATTGCTTTTTTCTCATGTTTCTCCTTCTTCTTTTTCTCTTGACATTTCTTTAAATGGATTCAACTTTATCGTTTTTCAGCCAAATGACCTGAAATCTGGCATGGAGGTAGAGTGGGAAAATGCCCCCAGACGTTTTTTGTTTTAATTTTTTTTGAAACACTGTTTTAAAATTGTTTTATTTGTTTTGTTTTGTTTTCATTTTCAGGCAATAAATGTACATTTTGGGACCTGGTATTAAATCTGAATGACAAGAAATTTGGTATGAGGATACCTTGGACACATGCTCACACAAAGTATTTCACGCATTTGACATACACTACTTTAAGATTATGTAAAATAGGGCTTTTTTGCTATTTCTAGACAAAAAATGTACATTTTTGGCTCCTGTGCCCTAATATTACAACCAAATGACCTGAAATTTGGTATGAAGGTGCCTTATACACATACTCACAGAACGTCGTTTACGCTTTTGACACACACTTCTGTAAAATTGTGTAAAATAAGGCTTTTTTGCTATTTTCGGACAAAACTTTTTGGCCCCTGTGCCCTAATATTACAACCAAATGACCTGAAATTTGATACGGGGATACTATGGACACATGCTCACAGAATGCCATTGACGCGTTTGACGTATACTGTGTTAAAACTGTGTAAAATAGGGCTTATTTCCTATTTTCGGACAAAAAAAATGTTCATTTTTGGCTCCTGTGCTCTAATATTAAAATCAAATGACTTGAAATTCGGTATGGAGATACCTTTGACGCATGCCCACAGAACGTCATTTACGCTTTTGACATACATCTCTTTAAAATTGTGTAAAATAGGGTGTTTTTGCTATTTTCGGCCAAAAAATAACCAAATAACCTGGGATTTGCTATGGGGGAACATTGTTCAAACGTTTGGCATACACTATTTTAAAATTGTGTAAAATGGGCCTTTTTTGCTATTTTCAGACAAAAAATGCACATTTTTGGCTCCACATGCAAACAGAACGTTATTCACCTTGCTGGAATACACCGCTTTCAAATTTTGTAAAATGGGACTTTAAAATGGGAAGGAAATGGCTGAAATATGCTGCATTTGCTCCGGAGCAAATGTCGGCCTTTCTAGTTGGATTAAAAATTTTTTGGGCAATCCACGTAAGATTCATTGCTGTACAATATATCTTAAGGATTGAAGACAAGAGATTTGTTATTCTGTCAGTATAGCTAATAGAATCCAAACCCATTTTGCGCATCCCTAAAATCATCTTGTTGGGGCAAAAAAACAATGCATGTCCCCTTATGGAAAAGCAACATGGCGTGGAAATACAGTTACATTATTGTAAAATGCATTAGTCACAACCAACTGTTCATCTGGCCCCAAAGCAACACCAGATGGATGTGGAACATAAACCACAGTACGGAGGAATTTCCCCTGGCTTGTGAACATGTCTACCCGATCATGTTCATAGTTTGCCACGATGATATTACCCAAATCGTCTATGCAAATACCTTGAGGAGATTTCAGTTTGCCTTCACCAAATTTGAATAACTGCTTTCCAGAGTAATCGTACACATGGACACTACTACTACTGTGGTCAGATATGTCCGTAACAAAGATATTTCCATTGTTATTGATTGTGACGTAAGAGTTGTGACAGTCCCCTTTCGGAACCTTCTCAAAACTATGATATAAAGTGCCACTGGGTAAGAATATCAAAATTTCATTAGGCAAGGCCAAGATGATTTTGTTATTGCGGGCGTCCCTAGCAATCCCGGGGCGCCAATTTGTTGTTGTTCGTGAATCAAACGTGGTTCCTGGCTTTCCGTCCCGTATGCCATACTGCACTACAGAGGCGTTATGACATATATGTCCTATTTTATTAATATCACATGAAATCACTCCTGATACCCACAAATTTCCCTTCCCATCGACGGTAACATCGCTAGGCCGCATGGGTTCATTCCCACCCGGTACTACCGCTGAGAAGAGTCGGAGGAACTTCCCCTCCATGCTGAAAACCTGGATCTGCTTGGTCATCGCATCCGCCACGACTATTTCATTTTCGGTAGAGACGGCCACTCCGTGGTTTGCAAGAAAGCTTCCCGCTCCTATTCCACTCTTGCCAAAGGTCAAAACTCCTGCATCGAGAGATTACACGTCGTTGCGCCGTTATAACTTATTACTGTAAACTAGCATCAATTCCTCGTGAATATCTAGTTTTAAAAAGTTAACGATATCATCAACTTGATAATTGTCGTCATCTAGATATGTTATTCGGTCTGGAGTTTGGGCTTAAAAGATTCATCTTCACGAGCAATGTGATATTGAGGAAATTTACCTTGCGAGTCTATAGTCACCGGGCCCGGGTACGGTGTTTCCTGTGAGAAGCCATTGGTTTCCGGTATCTATATGTCATGGATTATAATAATTCATAATGATCAGCCTGCAATCTGCTCTGAAAGTTGCTCCAGTAGCTACGATTGTTAAATCGATATAAATTGATCTAAAACAATTGTTCATTCACAACTAAAGATAACATTGGGACAGCTTGGTGATAAGTTTACAAAATAGACAAAATATAGCATAAAATTCTGGAAGAATTATCGTAAGTTCTGTCTGTAAGTAACATCATCAGAAAACACAAAGAAAAGGTTCTTACATCGTTTACATATGTTATAAATACGTTCAACTTGGTAGACGTTGGTCAATAGTGAAAACATCAATCAGAATCAATTAGTATGAAATAACGTATACAAGAGAGGGAAACAGCTATATATCCACTCACCGGGGTCATGGAGCTGCAACAAGCAGGCTGACCATGGGTGTAGGTAGTGTCCAGAGCAGGCTGACCATGGGTGTAGGTAGTATCCAGAGCAGGCTGACCAGAGGTGTAGGTAGTGTCCAGAGCAGGCTGACCAGGGGTGTGGGTAGTGTCCAGAGCAGGCTGACCAGGGGTGTAGGTAGTGTCCAGTGCAGGCTTGCCAGGAGTGAAGGACGTGTCCACAGTAGAGTGACCAGGGTTGCTGACTGTGTCCGAAGCTGTAGTCGGCTGTAGATGGGAAGAATTGCTTTATTTACTGTAATATATCGTTTTTAATATTGACCGGACCGTTGTTAGTTGGTTGGTTATACGATGATTCTCGTTCAACTGTTCTGGATAATAAAGACTGTGATGAGCAGTGCCAGTATAGATTGGTGGGCCGGCTTACTCTCTCCTTGCAGCCAAGGGCTGAATTGTGAGGAGCTTACAGTGGTGGTGGGGCTTAATCGCAAGGGTCTGGAGCGGCTGCCATTCGGCGCTAACTCAGGTGACCTCAATACGACCCCAGGTGCGGCCATAAGACTGTAGGTTTGAACCACTCACACCGGGAAGGACCCCTACTCTTTTCGATAAGTATGGTGGGTTCTTTAACGTGCGTGGGTGTGGCTCTCCCCAAACACGGGACCTCCATTTAACGTCCTATCCGAGGGACGTCCCTAACCGAAGCTAGGTACTCATTTACACCTGAGTGAAGTGAGGAAAGTCGTGTAAAGTGCCTTTCCCAAGGGCACAAGATCGGAGACATGGGTGGGGATCGAACCCGGGACCTCTTGGCCCCGAGCCGAACGCGCTACCGCGGCGCCAACCGACCCCGTATAGTTACATAATACGTTTATTGTTTTTTGACAACTTTGTCAAGGAACAGCGCACAGTTGCAAATGCTACAACATCTTCTCATATTTTAGTATTGCCGGTATAACTACTCTTCGTTGTATACGTAACACCCAGCTTTGCAGGTTGTTTTAAAGAGGACGGCCTGTCGCCCTGGGCGACACAATATAAAGTCAATAAGGAAGTACTCCCCACTGTGGCTTCTCCAGCAGCTTGAATAGTGAATTGACCCCAATAACTACATAAACTCATAAACATCCCAGAAAGGCAGGGACTTATTAGCATAATACTGGTCGATCTATTTTGAACAGATTCAAATATTTTTCTGTACTGGTTTTCATAGTGACAATATCAAACCATGCAGAATGATCCAGATAATTGTAACTAAGTCACATAATGAAGAAATTGCTATCAACAACTTTCAGTTTCTGGAAAACCAACCTTGTGTTCAAATTTCCACTTTCTACACAGCCCTTTGAAAAGTTGTGTAATTGTAGATATCTGTATTCATTTTGTAACTTGAAAGTATCTTCCTCACAGCTGGATTATCTTTGATAGTAAGTGTGTCTAGAAATATGTCTTGTAATTGTGGTGTCTAAGAAAACAGTATACATGTAGAATATGGAGCTCTATTCTAACAGAACTGTACAAGTAACTGCCAGCCAATGCATATGTCTGACACTACAATGTACTAGACAGAGCTTGGCAAGCCAGTGTTGTCATTACATTCTGGACTCATGACTCCGACTATCTTCTTACAATCATATTTGAATTCTTTATCTGTTTTTGATTCATTTCTAAATGTCTTGAAGAGTAACTTGTCTTGGGTACTGTCAACCTATTAGCCAGACCTCTACCCATGTTACCACTACAGTGGTCAGAGGTAGACTGAGGCCTGGTAGTTTACGTTAGCCGAATTTATTGGGTGATTTTATAGTACAAGCATGCTCTTTAAAGAGTTAATTAATAAGACCGGGTGGGGTTTGAAAAATCAAAAACGTACGCACTAATCTATGAGACGCGACATGAACGTGACATAATATACGTCTGGGTTCAGGACATCTACAGCTCGACTGAGGTATACAATTAATTTAAAAAAAACACAAAAACTAAGAAGCAAATCTCCCAGGGTAGGCATACTGTGCGTTCTTCTTTTAAAAATGCATTATTTTGTTTTCTATTTTTACAAACATTAGGTATATTTCCATATTAGTTAAAGGGACAATGCAGAAATTTGCTATGGACATGTGGAATCTTGGATCGTGAGTCTCGCTAGTTCAAATGCGGGGTAAATGAGTAAATTTATAGTACCCAACCCCTAAACAGCAGAAGGTACCTGCTTGTTGTACTCTTCGGTACGTGTATGGGACCCCTCACACAACAAAATCTCCTGTGATCCAACAAATCTAAAAGGTGCTATTTTATTTTTCTCATTTACATATCAACTGAGATATTTAAGGATAGGTTATATTCAAACTCATTTTCAGTCACTAATGAAAGATAGCAGAATTTACTGAGTTCTCAGATAATTTAGTTGCTTGATTTAAGGACAAAAGACCTCACCTTTTGAACATCTTGCATCTCTCTTCTGAAATACAGCCCAACAAAGGTTCCACCAAGTATCAATAGTGCCAGAACGGTTACAGCCACACCCACACAGCGATACGAGCAGCCTGAAAAATCACCTACCATAGCACCTTCACAGTGATCATCATAGCAAATTTATATACATGTAATCTATATCTATACGAATTCAGCTTGTTAAATATATTTGTTGAACATACAAATAGTGAATAGGACAAACTAAAAAAAAACCCAGACAGAATCCTGTTCTAATAAACGTATTGACCTATTTCACTATAGTACTACCTTAGTCAAGCATTATTTGAAAGATTTCTTAGAATACACACAATGCACAGATTGCAAAACAGTGCCAAGAATAAGTCTTTAGAAGAAAAACGATTTGAAATGTACATTGTATCTTACCGCAAGATCGCTGTTGGGCATTTGGCACGTACACTGGGTTGGGAGCCAAATCGTCAGGGTTGACTATGGGATTTGGATTAGGTGCGGTGGGTGGATATCCGATGTTTTGTATGTTACTGTCATCTCCTATAGAGACTGAAGCATTTGATGGCTCACATCCTACTGACGTATTGGGGGTATCACCACTACTGGTTAGGTTTGGTGAATATTGTCTTTTTTTAGATGGATCATTGGATTGGGCTTGGCCTGTAACCTCCTTGGGTTGGGTCTCTTCATTACCAGGCTTGAAAGACACCAACTCACCTCGGAACATGTATGTTACAGCATATGGAAGCATGTCACCATCTTCAGGTGCAAAGTTATTAGCTTGTTTTTTGTCACGTGCAGCACCTTGTTGGGTGGATATCTCATCACTATCATGGTCTTTGTTCACTTGTTTGGGGTCGCCATCTTTTTGTGTAGCGGATTCGGAGACTGTTTTGGGCAGGACGTTTGCCATCGAATACAGGTTTGGCTTGTCTTGATTGTACATCGGATTTTGAAATGCTGCATCCTGGTCGTTTCCAACGTACATCGGATTTGGATCCAGGGCTTTTTGCCCGGACATTGGGTATGCGGGATTATCCATTTAACTTTTAAGTGTCGGTTGTGTATTAACCCTGTAGTAATACAATCACAGAAGTATCTTGAAAAACGAACTGCAAAATTTTAATGCACAATCATGTATATTGTACACGTAGAAAGTGCAAAACTAAAACGGTATATAACCAATCACCGCATACTTAAAGTATTCAAACATTTTCACTCCCGGGTATTCACTGTGTAATATGGAAATTCAATTTTAAAGGCAGACTCAAGGGTAGAGGCCAGTGTTTTTTTCTAAACAAACACATTTTTAATGGTACATTATCAACCAAATTTGTAAGATTTAGTTACATATTAACAAGAAATTGAACTATATTTTCCTATAATCCAGTAACTGAGTAGTGCCCCTCCACGCAGACCCATGTGTGGGGATGATGGGATTGTTGACTGCCTAAAGTATGGATTCCAATGGAATAATTGCTGAAGATCCAGGTCATTTTTTGGCTCAAATTTATATGTTAAGGAGAAAAATTGATGAAAAACTATCCACTCACACATTGCAAACTTTATTTCTAAGATCACCACTAGATTTCGCATCAGCGCCCACTTTTTTTAGGAGACCATTTTTGGATCTTAATTATGGGTTTCAAAGGTATGATTGCCAGAGATCAAAGTCACTTTTTGGCAAAACCATGGTCATATGGAAAAACATTGCCAAGGTTATGAATGGACTAACCTAGTATCCAGAAACGCATTGCAAAAAAATGTTAAGATCAACCCAAGACGTTTTAAGAGATCTCGCCTTAAAGTTTGTCAAATGGTTGTTTGTAAAATAACATGTTTCACCTGGCTGTAATTTATCTGGCTGGAGGGTACATGGGGGGGGGGGGGGTATTTTGATGCCGTATAATATAACTGTTGCCTAGTCCAAACTATATGTCAAGTTGTCAATACAATTACCTTTTGGGATTCAGAAAAATAGTATCTACAGAACCAGAACAATTGCTTCTGCTCTTGAGTATGCCTTTAAGGCCTCATTCATGTATTACTCCGAGTGTCAACCCAAAACGTAAACGGTTGTATGAAAGGCTGTCTATAACTTTTCCTTTTAGCCATCCCAGTGGATGTAGATCTAAAACGTCAAACAAGTGAAATTGTCTTTGTAACTTAAGAAATTAACACGCAGTGATTGGCAGCCGCGCGTTGGGTGGGAGGTCCACATTCCAGGATTTTATGTGGTGCGGTCTTTTTTGAAAGTTTTGCGGAGAGCCGCTAATTAAAAAATATAAGTGCAGTTTGTAATTACCATAAAAGGGATTGTGTATCTAGACGTCGTTGGCAATTTTCTTATATTGCGTACAGTAAATGTTATCAACATACAATAGCTGATGTCAATAGAAATCCTGTAGGATCATTAGGAACGCGATCATTTAGAACGCGCATTTATACTTAATGTAAGGGGGAAAATCATAAATGAGACCTATGACGTAATAGCAATGATTCCGTTACATTAATACGAACAATAGCTAATAAAGTAAAACCCGTTTTTACTCACTGTACGTACTACTTGTATGTGAGGTCCCGGACAGAGTTGAGGTTGCGTCTGGGAGCACACAAAAAAAATACACTTAGCTCTAGGAACGTTGGATTCGAACCAATTTTCAGCGCCGGCTTGTCGGATGATTCATGCTGACTAAAATTTGATAACCAGTGTTAAAGAGTTAAATGTATTTTTTTCTTCAACGGTTGGGCCGAACCACTCTTTTCGCTAGGGAGAACATCGACTGTGCATATATGAAATGATATTTGGTGGATAAGAATTACTTAAAAAGTAAATTATAATTAATTATAAAAAACAAACGAAGTGCTTGTCTAAGACAAATTGAGGTGAACGACACGGTAATATATAGAAAAAAAATAAACAAACTTTTAGCTAACGCTTCATGTAAAATGTTTTGAATGGATTTGCCAAGTTGAACGTTCTGGAGTCGACCATAGACAAATGAGATAAATGTGATTTTACTGCACCTGACATACATTTATCATACTGCACTTTTACAGTTTAATTGGAAAAACTTTTAGGGATTATTTTTTGCGTCAGCAGACAAATCAAAATGCAGAATTTCTGGAACAATCAAATCCTACTGTAGACGAATCACTCAACCGCGCGAGCGTAGAATAAAATTCACATTAAGTTATCTGAAATCACCATGTCAACCACAAATTAAATTAAAAATCAAAGGCACCACTAAGTAGCGCCTTGGCATTGCAAATGCATTTTATTCTATGCTCGTGCGGCTTCATAATTCGTCTACAGTAGGATTTAACTGTTCTAAAAATTCAGCAATCGGATTGTCTGCTGACTCAAAACCTGATCCCTGAAAGGTGTTCCAATTAAACTTTAGCAGTGTTTTTCTCAAGACATTATATAAATCACATGACTTTATTGGTTCCATTTGTCTATTGATACCAGAACGTTGGCAAATCCATTCAAAACATTTAACTTAAAGTTGGCTAAAAGTTTGCTCATTTTTTTCTCTTTATATTACCGTGCTGTTGGATCAATGGTTTGGATGTGGGAACATGGTGGTGTCGGACCATAGGGGTGGGGAAAAAGTTCATGTAACATGCCTTTACTGCTTTAAACACTATGTACGCAAGGAGTGTCTACTTCTTCTCGGCTTTAGGCCGTGGAATATTTACATGTGTCAGATATTTGTCGTCCTATTGTAACATTAGGTTACAATACTTGTGGTAGTATCTGTGATTAATTTGCATTTTGAGAATGTTTCTGCTCTCGGTACGACAAAAACGTACACTCGTAGCCATTAAATGAAAATAGTGAAACCATGGAAATGTAAAACGTTTATCAATTTTTTGTAATGATTCTACAGTATTTAAGAAACAACATTATGCAATATTATGTGAAGTGCTGCTTTGTACTGTATTTGTCTGTTATTTTTTTCTGACACGTTCGGCCAGCTATGACTGATGTGACCTACATGGACTTCATGCAACGTTAACTTTCGTATTTCAAATAAAGAATAATTTTACTATTCATAGATCACGTGAAGAATGCGAGTGTACATGCGTTTTTGTCGTACCGATGGCAGAAATATTTCAAAACCACTAATAGTACTTTAAGCACTGTAACCTAATTAACGACAAGTATTTAATAAATGTAAGGATTGTACGGCCTAAAGTCGAGAAGAAGCTAGCACTCCTTTGTACGTAATGCTTAAAGCAATAAAGGGAAAAAATGAACAAACTTCATATAACGCTTTAACCCTCAAATCACCGTATGGGGTCAAAACTGACCCCAGACGTATATAAATATGCGCCATTTTGACATTTCTTGTCGAAAACGAAATTCCTCCTATGAGTTTTTTTGTACATATGTCTTATAACTTCTCATACATTTTTACTGAGATTGGCTTATTGTTTATTGAGTTATCCTAGAAAGTTTATGCGTTGTCCAGTGGGGTCAAAATTGACCCCAGAAAAATGTTATGCATTTTTTAACACATCAGCGTCTTTTGTTGTCCCTGAAATTCTTCCAGATGATATCTTTGCTTGAGCTTTATGCTGTCATGACTTCATGCTTTGAATGAACGCAATATTGAATCAGGAAACTCAATAGTTGTGACTCTTGACTAAGTTGCCTATGGAATTGGGGTCAAAGGTTATCAACAGGGCTGCCTGTGGACCTCTAGTGAAATTAAATTAAATTATGATAATGAGCAGAAGTTATTCACACCTAATCATGTCAAACTATCCCTTATAGATTAATGAAACTATACATACATACAAATCGCAAAAAGAGTCACACAAAAAACCGTATTCGTGCAAAACATTATGGGGTCAATTTTGACCCCATACGGTAAGATTTGTCGCAAAAAACCTACGGTGGTTTTAGGGTTAAGTTAAATGTTTTGAATGGATTTCCCAATATTCCGACAAATGAAATCAATGAGTTTGTGATCTATTATTCTGCACTTAAAAACACTGCTAAAGTTTAATTGGAAAACCTTTCAGGGATCAGGTTTTGAGTCAGCAGACAATCCAATTGCAGAATTTTTTTAGAACAATTAGATCCTACAGTGTAGACGAATTATGAAGCCGCACGAGCATAGAATAAAATCCAATTGCAATGCCAAGGCGCTACTTAGTGGTGCCTTTGATTTTTAATTTAATTTACGGTTGACATGGTGGTTTCAGATACCTTAATGTTAATTTTATTCTACGCTTGCGTGGTTACGTGATTCGACAGTAGGATTTGATTATTCCAGAAATTCTGCAATTTGATTTGTCTGCTGACGCAAAAAAAATCCCTGAAAGTTTTTCAATTAAACTGTAAAAGTGTAGTATAATAAATGTATGTCAAGTGCAGTAAAATAAATCACATAGATCACATTTGTCTATGGTCGACTGTAGAACGTTCAACTTGGCAAATCCATTCAAAACATTTTACATAAAGCGTTACCTAAAAGTTTGCTAATTTTTTCTCTTTATATTACCGTGTCGTTCACCTCATTTTGTCTTAGACAAGCTTTTCGTTTGTTTTTAAATTATTTATAATTTACTTTTTAAGTAATTCTTATCCACCAAATATCATTTCATGTATGCACAGTCGATGCTTGTCCCCTCCCTAGCAAAAAGAGCTTGTGGTTCGGCCCAACCGTTGAAGAAAAAAAATTCATTTAACTCTTTAACACCGGTTATCAAATTTCAGTCAGCCTGAATCATCCGACAAGCCGGCGCTGAAACTTAGATTCGAATCCAACGTTCCTAGAGCTAAGTATAGTTGTTGTTTTTTTTGGTGTGTGCGTGTGTGTCTATGGTCGAGTCTGCTCCCAGACGCAACCTCAACTCTGTTTGCGGGACCTCACATATACGTCGTACGTACAGTGAGTAGAAAATGGGTTCTACTTTATTAGCTATTGTTGCTATGAATGTGGCGGAATCATTGCCATTTCCTTTGGCATAGATGTCATTCATGATTTCTTCCCCTTACATTAAGGCTAAGTATAAATGCGCATCCTAAATTAACATGTTCCTAATGAAGCTACAGGAATTCTATTCTATGTTGATCACATTTACTGTACGCAATATAAGAAGATTGCCAACGACGTCTAGATACACAATCCCTTTTTATGGCAATTACAAACTGCACTTGTATTTTTTAATTACCGGCTCTACGCAAAACTCACTTTTAAAAAAGACCGCACCACATAAAATCCTGGAATGTGGACCTCCGACCCAACGTGCGGCTACCAATCATTGCGTGTTAATTTCTTAAGTTACAAAGACAATTTCACTTGTTTGACGTTTTAGATCTACATCCACTGGGATGGCTAAAAGGAAAAGTTATAAACTGACTTTCACACAACCGTTTACGTTTTGGGTCGACACAATGAGACCTTAACCCTCAAACACCCGAACGGGGTCCATTTGGACCCCAGGCGTATATTTTTATGTGCTATTTGAAAATTTTTGATTCGAAAAAAATTCCTCCCGTGACTTTGTCAATAAACCTCTTCTTCAAGTTCTCCTAAATTTTTTTTGAGATCGGCACCAATTTGTAAAAAGGGGAAGTCTGATTAAGACAGTCTGGGGTCCAAATGGACCCCAGCTATATGTGCATTTTCCTACACACGAAATTGTTCGGATGTCCTCAATATGTCTTCAAAGAAGCATTATTGCTTTACTATTATGCAGTTTGCCAAGTAACCTTAAACTCAGGAATATGTCATCAGGTTTTCAGAGGTCATTAACTTTGACCATCATATGAGGTCAAAGGTCACCTCTATGTTCATGCCTGCAGGCCTTTCTTTTTTTGCATAATTTTGATAATGAGCTGGAATTTTTTTTACACTTAATCATGCCAAAATGTACCTCTTACTATGTTTAGCCAATGTATGTGCAAAGATCACTGAAAGAATGCAAAAAGGTATATAAATTTGAATGAAACAAAATGGGGTCCATTTGGACTCCGTTCGGTCATTGCCGTCACAAAAAACGTTCGGGTGTTTAACCCTTAACAGTACACCTGGGGTCCGCGCGGACCCCAGCACTATATATTCTGTAATAGTTTTTTTGTTTCTAAAGATTTTTTTCTGAAATTTCAGGTAATTGTCACCCACAATGTTGTGCCTCAACACAGTGCAGAAAATTCCGTTTCCCCCATTTTTTTAAAATTTTGTATCTGATTTTCTTTTTGGGTCCGCGCGGACCCCAGCCGGCTCTCGATCGTTTTAGATACACTGGCGTTCTTATACATTACTTTTTTTCTTATACTTTACTTTATTTTCAGGCTTTTATGATAAGTGACACATGCTTTCTAACATTAATAACATCTTATATAATTTAATGTGATTTTTATTAATAATTTATGCTAATTTGATGACGTCATTGGTCAAAACCAAGATCCAAGATGGTGGAAAATTAAATATGAATGACGTCATTGTATGACGTCACTGGTGTTGCTAAGGGCAACATAAGCTTTAGCAGACCTTATCATTTTATCATAAACACTTTTTGTTAAAGTTGCGTTGTATACCATTAAGTTTTAAGAGAATAACCTATTTATAACGGTTTTAGCCATTAAAATAATATGAATGACGTCATACTACGTCATAACGACATCAAAATTGTTGTATTGATTAATTTTTACTAGTACACCATCTTCTAAAAATTTGGTGGCCATACGATATACCGTTCCCGAGTTCTGAGGGGGGCAATAAGCCCCCTCCCCCAGTCCCACGAACCTCCAAAGCTTTAAAAAACGGGTATTTCTTGATTCCTTCTTTTCTTCACCAAAAAATTGGAAAAGGTAACAATGTATGATTTTTGTGCGTAATGTGGACTCAGAGGTTCACACATCGATTCAGCAAGACAATTGAGCTGGTAGCATACTGAAAATTTCTAAAAATTAGCAAGAAACTGTTTTGGGGTCCGTGCGGACCCCAGGTGGACAGATTAATCAGTCCGGGAAGGTGTACTGTTGAGGGTTAAGGGGTTAAAGGCATACTCAAGAGCAGAAGCAATTGTTCTGGTTCTGTAGATACTATTTTTCTGAATCCCAAAAGGTAATTGTATTGGCAACTTGACTTTTAGTTTGGACTAGGCAACAGTTATATTATACGGCACCTCCCCCCGAAGTACCCTCCAGCCAGATCAATTACAGCCAGGTGAAACATGTTATTTTACCAACAACCATTGGACAAAGTTCAAGGCGGGCAACACCGTGTTTGTTATGTATACATCATAACAAACCCTGTAACACTGGTAACACCGACATCTACACAAAATTTAGACAAGCCCGTGGGCAACATCATAAGGACGTCATCTGGCTGGCAACACCGTGTCCTGAAACTAGTGTATAATCCACAGTGCCGTTATTAGCTTGTGTCGTCAGCATGTGCCGTCAGTCTGTCTTGTTAACCCACGCTGACACACGATGTTGCCATCCTGTGCCGTCATCCGGCAAGCGCCGTCAGTCTACCGTTAGCCAGCCTGATAACACCTGATATTCCCATACGGAACAACAATGATGCCATCGCAACTACCGTCTGCAGCTTAAAACATGTACCCACAAACTTATTAAATCCTATTCAATCTGCCGCATGCAAGGAGCTCGTAATGAAACACAAAATCACAACCAGAACAATTAAATCAGACGTTAAAAATAACGTATAATACAGTAGCGCCCGGTTGCATCTGATCCCTTACATCTGGAAAAACTAATCTCCGACCCCGTCCCGCGCCTACGATCTGACTAAAAACTAATCTTTTATCGGAACCACACACCCCTCTATCAGACGCCCGATCTGACTAAAACCTTATTTCTTTTTATCGAAACCACACACCCCTCTGTCAGACGACTGATAAAAATGGACCCACCCGGCTATACCTTAACAACAGCCAAGTAATTACCGCATGACCATTTTCAGGCAAAAGGGGGTGTCCAGGGGCCTCCAAAAGGTTTCATTTCCACGCCCGAAAACACATATACAACGAAAAAAAGGAACGTGCCACATCTGCAGCCTAACAGCAAAACGTATACCGAGTCCCACAAAAATCTGTCGACCTCACCGCCAGATATAGCTGCGAACATGACAATCACGACCAGTCACTCTACCTTTCCGCGGAAGGATACCTCCTTCCCCGGAGGTAAAAATGGTCACCTCAAAAGAGTGAGTGCTGCTCCGAAATCTAGTGGTGATCTTAGAAATAAGGTTTATAATGTGTGAGTGGATAGTTTTTCAATCAATTTTCAGCCTTAAAATATAAATTTTTCTCTTGCTTTGAACCAAAAATGACCTGGATCTTCAGTAATTATTCCATTGGAATCCACAGACTGGTCTGCGTGGAGAGGCACTACTCAGTTACTGGATTATGAAAATTATACTTCAATTCCTTGTTAATCTGTAACTAAATTTTACAAATTTGGTTGATAATATACCAATAAAAATGTGGTCGTTTGGAAAATAGCACTGGCCTCTGCCCTTGCCTATAAAATTGAATTTCCATATCACACAGTGAATAACCGGGATTAAAAATATCTAAACACTTTAAGTATGCGGTGTTTGGTTTCTACCGTTTAAGTTTTGCACTTTCATGATTGTGCATTAAAATTTTGCAGTTCGTTTTTAAAGATAATTCTGTGATTGTATTGCTGCAGGTTAATAAAGAACCGACACTAAAAAATTAAATGGCTAATCCCGCATACCCAATGTCCCGGCAAAAAGCCTTGGATCCAAATCCGATGTACGTTGGAAACGACCAGGATACAGCATTTCAAAATCCGATGTACAATCAAGACAAGCCAAACCCGTATTCGATGGCGAACGTCTTGCCCAAAACAGTCTCCGAATCCGCTACACAAAAAGATGGCGACCCCAAACAAGTATACAAAGACCATGATAGTGATGAGATGTCCACCAAACAAGGTGCTGCACGTGACAAAAAACAAGCTAATAACTTTGCACCTGAAGATAGTGACATGCAACCATACGCTGTAGCATACATGTGCCAAGATGGTCATGAAGAGACCCAACCCAAGGAGGTTACAGGCCAAGCCCAATCCAATGATACATCTAAAAAAAGACAATATTCACCAAACCTAACCAGTAGTGGTGATACCCCCAATACGTCAGTAGGATGTGAGCCATCAGATGCTTCAGTCTCTATCGGAGATGACAGTAACATACAAAACATCGAATATCCACCCACTGCACCTAATCCAAATCCCAAAGTCAACCCTGACGCTTTGGCTCCCAACCCGATGTACGTGCCAAATGATGAAAATATGATTTTTTTTTAAAATTGATAATGTAAATAAATTACATATTTATAATTCTGGACAATCAAGTAGCTACCTTAGCTCATGTGGTCTAAAATACCTAACAGAAGCCACTTGGTCAAGTCATTATTTTGATTATTACCACCCGTTGGAACACAAACTGGCAGTGACAAAACTCTCTTCTACGAAAATAAACAAACATAAACACCTCTGAGGTGCCTTGGACAAGGGTGGATACCAACGTTGGGCTTTTACCAAAGCCCTCAAACCCTATGCCGAGTCCAATAGAAAAAACCAAGTCCAACCCAAAAACCAACAGACCACCTAGACCTAGACCACCAAAGTTTCCATGCGGGAGTTGTAACAAGGCAGTACAGAACACCCATACTGCCATTTGTTGTGATGTTTGCAATAGATGGTACCATAAAGACTGCATTAGGCTATGCTCTCAAGTATACAGTGTACTAGAAACCCACCGATCATACTCGTGGGTATGCTGTGACTGTGGTATACCCAACTTTGCATCAGCTATGTTTGATATCACTGATGACACTTTCCATTCAGTAAATTCATTTGATACACTGAGTTCTAACTCTAGTTTATCAGGCGACATCCCAATGGCTACATCTACTCCACTTAAATCAAAGCAGGGTAATCAGCACATGAAGGGTCATAGTCACAAAAGATCCAAAGGTAAACTTCTCCTAGTGAACTGTCAGAGCGTGAGAAACAAAACAGCTGAATTAGCGACTGTACTCGACACTTACAAACCAGATATTGTAGCAGGAACAGAGTCATGGCTCAATCAAGGCGTAGCAAGTAGTGAAATATTCCCCAACAACTACATAGCACATCGGAAAGACAGACAAACTGGCCCAGGAGGTGGTGTGTTTCAGGCCAACAGGGATGATCTAATTGTTACTCATAGACCAGATCTAGACACAGACTGTGAGGTCCTCTGGACACAAACCCAACTAGCAGGAAGGAAACCACTGATAATCGGTACATACTACAGACCCCCATCAGACCAGGGCAATAGCCTGGATGAACTTGACAGGTCTATAGGTAAAATGGGAGCTAAAATAAACTCTGACAATGTGATCATCCTTGGTGATTTTAACACTCCTGGCATCAATTGGGACACAACTGTAGCTGATAACACTCAGGCCTACACTGGGCAGGCAGAGAAGTTACTGCACTTAGTGGATAACCACGGGTTATTCCAAACAGTGCAAGAACCAACTAGAAATGGTAACCTCTTGGACCTGGTCTTAGTTAACAACCCCAACATAATTGAAAAGACTACAGTAGTCCCGGGAATAAGTGACCACGACATGGTTCTAGTGGACGTTAACATGGCACCGAAACAAAACAGAAAACCTAAGAGAAAAGTGTACATTCGCACAAAAGCCGACGAACCGGCCATTAAGAAAGATCTAATGGACTATTCAAATAACTTCGACAAAAGAACTCAGGATATGTCGGTTACGCAGAAGTGGTCAGACTTCAAAGACAAAATGAAACACACGATGAACAAGCATATCCCTAGTAAAATAACATCAAGCAGACACAACCTGCCTTGGTTTAACAGAAACCTAAGGAGACATTGTCGTAAGAAGCAGCGCCTTTATAACAAAGCTAAGAGAACAGGACAAGAGGAAGACTGGAACAAATATAAGAGAGTTAAAAAGGGAGTTCAGAAGAGCATAAGACAAGCACACTCAAAATATGTGGCAGACATACTGGGAGAAGCTATAATTGACAAACCCAAAACATTCTGGTCGTACATAAAAGGCTTGAGGAGAGACCTTGTCGGGGTAGCACCTCTAAAGGTAGGGAACACCATTATCAGTGACAGCGGGAAAAAAGCAGAAGCACTCAGCTCACAGTTCAAAAGTGTCTTCACAGAAGAAGACACCACAGATATGCCATCTCTGGGTCAGCCTTGTACCCCCCCTATGGACCATATAGAAGTTTCTACCGATGGTGTCGAAAAAATGCTTAAAGGTCTCAATCCTTCTAAAGCATCCGGTCCAGACCAAATACCACCTTGGTTCCTCAAAATGACAGCTAGTGAAATCGCACCTGTGCTGACCAACATCTTCCAACACTCGTTAAACACAGCAGAAATCCCTAAAGACTGGAGAGATGCAAATATATGTGCCATTTTTAAAAAAGGAGATAGAGCGGTTCCCAGCAACTACAGACCTGTCTCGCTGACCTGCATATCCTGCAAACTACTTAAACACATTATCCATAGCCAAATCATGACGCACTTAGAAAGTTACAGCATATTGACAGACTACCAGCATGGATTCAGAGCCAAGCGATCCACAGAAACACAACTTATACTAACAGTTCATGACATAGCTGGCGCACTGAACAGTAAAAGGCAGGTAGATTTAGCAATACTTGATTTCACAAAAGCTTTTGACAAAGTTCCCCATGGCAGACTCATCTCAAAACTGGAGTATTATGGAATCCAAGGCCCCACGCTGAATTGGTTAAAGGCTTTCCTGACCAACAGAGAGCAGACAGTAGTGGTGGAAGGAAAGACCTCGGCCCCAGTTAGAGTAGCGTCTGGGGTTCCACAGGGGACCGTCCTGGGACCATTGCTCTTCCTCTTGTATATAAACGACCTACCAGATAAACTTGATTCAAATGTGAGACTATTTGCCGATGACTGCCTGCTATATGTAGAACTGTCTACACAGAATGACTCACAACTTCTGCAAAAAGATTTAAACACCCTCGAAGAATGGCAAAGCAAATGGCTAATGCAGTTTAACCCCGAAAAATGCTATATTATGCACATAACAAACAAACGAATCCCACATGTAACTAGCTACCTGTTTTGTGGTCAGGCATTAGCAACAACAAAAACCCACCCGTACCTGGGCGTTACACTGACAAGCAGCTTGAAGTGGGGTGCACATGTTAACAATATCACAACAAAGGCTAAACAGACATTGGGAGTGATCAAACGTAATCTGTGGGCATGCCCAACAAGAGTAAAATCACTTGCATATACATCACTTGTAAGACCCAACCTAGAATATGCTGCGACAGTATGGGATCCACATACAAAGAAAGACAAAGATAAACTGGAAAGGGTACAGAACCAAGCTGCAAGATTCTGCACGAACAACTACGAAAGGGGTGCCAGTGTCACGGACATGAAAAGAAACCTACAGTGGGCGTCACTGGATGACAGGCGAAAAATGTCCAGACTATGCATGATGTACAAAATGACTAATAAACTGGTGGATGTACCAACTACCAAGTACCTAATACCAGCCCAGAAAAGAACAAGAAATAGTCATGCCTTCAAGTACCAGAGCTATCAACCAAGGATTGAGGTGTTCAAAAACTCATTTTTCCCTAGAACAATCGTAGAGTGGAACTCGCTGCCTCCAAGTACAGTAGGGGCATCGTCACTAGATAGTTTTAAACAATGTCTAGAGTTAGACGTTCAAAGGTTAGGTGTAACAGGTCGTTCGGTGTAATATAGCCAGCTGCCGCCGCGCCGCGTGCCTGCGAAGCTGGTGTGTTACGCCGAAGGGCGGTTATACCGGCTATACAGATACAGATACAGATACAGAAACAAGGTTAACATTATATAATAAAGTTTATTGCAAATTCGTGTCCGAGGGCTAATTGCAAACACAAAGAGACATTGGACATAAAACAAGCAAGTAATACATATCTAGACACAAGAAATAAAACAACCACCGTAACTCCTGAAAGCTACTGTATTTGACTTCTTTTTTGAAGACAGAGAAAGACAAAAGATCCCATGTTTTCTGTTATTAACCAATTATAAACCATTCCGTGTGTTCAAGGGGTATCCTAAAAACTACAAAGGATCTTTCAAAATTTCAGCATTGCCAATAACTTCAAACCCAACTGTAACAACACTTACATTGGAGAGACCAGTCAGCCACTAAAAGAGAGAAAGGTAATAAAACATGTAAAAACAACATTGCAGACCTAACAATAACGGCTACTCCACTGCCATTTTCCACCACCTACAAGACAACCAGGGGCACTGTGCTTTCAATCTCCAGTCCACAGACATCCTACACCGGGAACCCCGCTGGTTCGAACGTGGAGTTAGAAAGACAATATATGAGAGAATGTACAATCCCACCCTCAACAGGAAAGGAGGATTACGTGACGAACTTTTCCGCACTTGGAATCCCCCCCCCCCCAACACCACGCGAGACAACATTAGCTCCTGTATTAAAAAGTAGGAGCTAACTGGCTCATTTGCTCAACGTTGTCTTAGCTTTCTCTTTTTATCCCTATGTACTGTCTGAAATTTGCATATAAATTCATAGCTTTTGGATGAATACCCGTTTAACTACAGATTCCGTTATAGGTACACAATGTATTCGTCCAATGTACGCGACTCATAGCTCAATGTGGGGGTCAGTGTATGAACTGCGTATCCCCAACGGCCAAATAGCTTACTAGCACGGTAATCGACTGATGCGGGACCGATACACTGGGTATGAAGAGCCCATGACTTGCGTAACAGCTTACACAGCTAAGTTTTGTGCATACCCAAAACTACGTCGCCTACATGTGTGGTTGCCTGAGAAGCCTTGGCATTACAAAGGCATTTTATCCTATGCTCGTGCTCTTGCATGATTCGTCTACAGAAGGATTCAATTTTTCCAAAACTTCTAGAATTGGATTGTCTGCTGACGTCAAAAACCAATCCCTGCAGTGTTTTCCAATTAAACTGCAGTGTTTTTCAAGACCAATATAATAAATCACATGACTTTATTGATTTCATTTGACTATCGACTCCAAAATGTCCCATTCAAACATCTGACTTAAAGCGTTAGGTAAAGGGTTCTTAATTTTTCTCTTTATATTACCGTATCGTTCACCCATTTTTTCCTTAGACAAGCACTTTATTGAGTTTTTTTTTTAAATTTCGTCCTTTAGTAATTTTATCCACAATTACAAGTATGATTTTATACATGCAAAGTCAATGCATATGTTATTTCCCCGCGAAAATAGTGGTTCGTCCCAACCTTTGAATAAAAAAACAGCTTCTTAGTTAGACTGAATCATGCATTAAGCCTACGCCAAAAACTAGATTCGAGTCCAACGTTCCAAGAGCTAAGTGTAGTTTTTGTGTGTTGACAATTCTGTTTCCAGACGCCAAGTCAGCTCTGTGTGCCGGCCTCACGTATAAGTAGTACCTGCAGTGAGTACACAAAGGTTTTAATTTATTTACAAATTGTTCCTATCAATGTAATGGAATCATTGCTATTTTTTTGGTTTAAAATGACACCGTGGATAACCAAGAGTGAACATATTTGCCTTAGAATATTGTTGTTTTGCTATATATCGTTTTTGTCTTGCACACATGTACATGATTGTGCATTTGTAGTTCGTTGTTCGAAGTATTTTTCGTAATTGTAATAATTTTATTGCTCCAGGGTTAACAAACAACTGAATGGCTAATTACTCATGCCTAAATGCCCTGGAACCAAATCCAATTTACAATCCAGACAAGCGAAACCACCATTTGATGCCAAACGTTCCACCCGAAACAGTCTCCAGGTCCGCTTCACTTTCTAAACAGAGTGATCCCAAGCAAGAATACAAGAAGCATAATAGTGATGAGGTATCCACCAAACGTGGTGCTGACAAAAAACAAAATAACCTTGCTTCTGATGATAGTAATATTCAGCCATACGCTGTAACATACAATTGCCAAAATGAGTATTTGTCTTTAAACCCTGGGCATGAAGAGACCCAAATCAAAGATCCTTCTAAACAAACAAAAGATTCACCAAACCTAACTGATAGTAGTGATGCCCCCAATACGTTAGTAGGATGTGAGCCATCAAATAGTGCTGATGCTTCAGTGTCTATCGGGGATGACAGTAACATACAAAACACCGGAGACCCATCCATTGCACCTAGTCAAAATCCCATAGTCGCTCCTGACGCCGTGGTCCCGAACCCAATGTACGTGCCAAATGCTCAACAACGATCATGCGGTAAGATACAATGTACATTTCAAATTGCTTTTCTTTTATTCTGTTATGTATCCTGTAAAATAATTTTAAAACCAAGCTTCATTAAAGTGGTACTACTAAGTTCAATACGTCTATAAGAACAGAATTCTTTCTGGTTTTGGAATAGTTTGCCATATCCACTACGTGTATGTGTGTGTGTGTGTGTGTGTGTGTGTGTGTGTGTGTGTGTGTGTGTTTGTGTGTGTTTGTGTGTGTGTGTGTGTGTGTGTGCGTGTGTGTGTGTGTGTGAATTGTTTTTGTTTTAAATTCATGTGTTGGAAAGGCCTCCTCGGGCAATATTATTATGTTCTTTTCTTTATATCATTTGCAATAATTTTCTGTATAGGCGATTTTTCAGGCTGCTCGCATCGCTGTGTTGGCGTGTCTGTAATAACAGCAACCATTCTGGCGCTATTGATACTTGTTGGGACCTTTGCTGGGTTGTATTTTGGAAGAAAGGTGAGGGGTGTTTGAAAGGTGAGGACTGTTGTCCTTGTGTAATACAAAAATTGATCAAGGGAATGAATAGATTCTCTAAGGAGTCAGACCTTTAAAAAAGTTTCTGCTGTCAATCATTAGTGACTTAGAATGAGTCTGAATGCCAGTATAATCAGTATGTGAATGAGTTGATATGTAACTGAGGAAAAAAAGAAGCACCTGTTAGACTTGTTAGACCACAGGACATACCTTTATCAATTAGGTGGACAAATTAAACCTGCAAAGCTTAGTGTTACGTCAAAAAGAGGGTATAGTAGCAATGCAGAAGCATTTGTAACTTTTCCCTGTTCCATGACAAAATTTTTTTTTAAGCAACATGTATGATATATAGCTACTGCTCATTGCAGTCTTTAGATCCAGAATAGCTGAACGAGAATCATCGCATTTATATTTGTAATTGGTAATCTGTATAACAAAAGAATTAGAAAAGACCCGATCAATAGCATAAACAATATATAACAGTCAATAAAACAATAATCCCTTCTTTCTACAGCCCACTGCAGCTTTGGGCACTGTCACTACCCCTGGTCACTCGACTACTGTGGATACCACCTACACCCCTGGTCAGCCTACAGTGGGCACTACCTACACCTCTGGTCAGCCTGCTTGTTGCAGCTCTGGAAGAACTAGTGTCACCAAACACAAGTCTATGACCCCGGTGAGTGTAGACGATTAGCTATTTCCATACTTGTGGACAATATGTCATACTTTAAGATTATGACTGGCCTTTTTACCACTGACCAACGACTACCAAGTTGAACGTAGATGTGCAAACGGTGAAACCCCCTGTTCTTTGTTTTTTATATAAGATTTTATAGTAGTTTCGATGATTTCTGCAAACTTTTATTCCTATATTTTTATTATCTTTTTAAAATTTAGTTTATCACCAACCTCTCCTCAAGGTCATCCTTAGTTGTGACTAAAACAACAATTTTAGATCAATTTAGATTGGTTTTACTATTGTAGCTACTGTCCCGACTTTCATAGCACATGAAATTTGACAGGTTGCTCTTTCTGAATTTTTATATATATAATTTATGCTATGTAGATAGTGTCAACCAATGGCTTCTCGGAGGAAACATTGTACAAAATGCCCCCATTCCTGGTGACCAAAGGCTCACAAGGTAAATTTCTTCAATAACATATTGCTTGTAGGGTGAATCTTTTAGCCCGAATCATTTAATTAGTCTTGATGATAATATTTACAAATTTTATCATAATAGTTCTTTTACATCTAGCTAAGCTCTAAATGCTTGGGTTTTATTCGTGAGTAACGCCAACTAAATATTGAAGGCGTTACATATATGGTCGTTTGGGTCTGTGGTCAAATTTGGGCCACAATGGTCCCACCTGCTTTTAGAACAGCATGTTCGATCTGACGTAATTCGAACCGAACGTTGTTCGATCTGGGGTTACCCGCGGTCATTTACAGTAAACCTGGGTTTTCTGGCCCCTTTCTTTACATTGGTACCTCCTAAAAGAAAACATCACCTTTGTAATTGTGGACAAAAACTACACTTCAAATCAGAAATTAAAAATCTCTAAAACACGAATCTTATTCCTAGTTGTGGAAAAATATGAAAATCAGGAACTTTGCGTAATATATGTAGCCCATCTTAAACGATGTTTGGCTACAAATGTGTCACTCTGAAATCCCAAGAATAATCGTACCTCGAGCTAAAGTATAATGAAATTCACAAAGAATTGGTGCCAGTTTGCAGTAGTAAGTTATAAAGATGGAACGACGTGTAATCTCTCGATGCAGGAGTCTTGACCTTTGGCAGGGGTGGAAAAGGAGAGGGAAGATTTCTGGGGAACTACGGAGTGGCCGTCTCCGCCACCAATGAGATAGTCGTGGCGGATGCGATGACCAAGCAGATCCAGGTCTTCAGCATGGAGGGGAAGTTCCTCCGACTCTTCTCAACGGTAGTACCGGGTGGGAATAAACCCATGGGGCCTAGCGATGTTACTGTCGATGGGAAGGGAAATTTGTGGGTATCGGGGACGATTTCATGTGATAGGAATAAAGGAGGACATGAATGTTATAACGCCTATGTAGTAAAGTATGACATACGGAACGGAAAACCAGGAACCACGTTTGACCCACGCACAACCACAAATTGGCGCCCTGGGATTGCTAGGGACGCCCTTAATGACAAAATCATATTGGCCTTGCCTAATGAAATTTTGATATTCTTACCCAGTGGCACTTTATATCATAGTTTTGAGAAGGTTCCGAAAGCGGACAACTCTTACGTCACAATCAATAACATTGGAAATATATTCGTTACGGACATATCTGACCACAGTGTCCATGTGTACGATTACTCTGGAAAGCAGTTGTTTAAATTTGGTGAGGGCAAACTGAAATCTCCTCAAGGCATTTGCATAGACGATTTGGGTAATATCATCGTGGCAAACTATGAACATGATCGGGTAGACATGTTCACAAGCCAGGGGAAATTCCTCCGTTCTGTGGTTTATGTTCCACATCCATCTGGTGTTGCTTTGGGGCCAGATGAACAGTTGGTTGTGACTAATGCAGTTTACAATAATGTGACTGTATTTCCACACCATGTTGCTTTTCCATAAGGGGATATGTTTCGGTTTCGGTTATGTTTCGGTTTTTCAGAAAAACAAATCCACTGTCTTTAATCGTTAAGCTGCATTGTGTAGCATTGGATATTACCTGGATTGTATGTATCAACTCTAATTGAGAAATTTCATCATACATTTTAACATATTCTAATACAATTGAACTTGACAAGGCTTCACAGTTAAGTAACACATTTACAGCCTCCCTAATCCAAAATCATTGCGACTTTTCCCGACAACTTTGCATAAACATTAGTCGACATTTTCTATTACAGTTTCTTTTACGCTTTGAACAATTGATGTTTACTTTTCAAATGAAAACACAAATACAAATGGAGAATGAATGATGATACAGAAACTGACCTGACCTTTCCACATGTTATCAAATATCATTTCATAACGTGTTATGAATGACACTCTCTCGAATTTCCAAATCTAATGATAGAGCGCGAAGAAAACAACAGCAACACGAGGTGGACCTAATACAATATCCATAGACAAAGCAAGGTTCATTATGTTGATTGTATCTGTATCTGTACAGGCGATATAGCAGGCTTTGGGAGTAACACGCCAGCTTCTGTATCTGTATAGTTGGTGTAACAGCTCTTTGGCGTAAAATACCAACTTCTGTGTCATCTGTACAGCTGGTAACACACCGGATTTTGTGTATGTTGTAAAGCCTGTATAACGTTCTTCGGCGTAACACATCAACTTAGAACTGTATCAGATTCATAATCTGTAAACTGATATAACAGACCTGATGACCGTAGGTGCAACACAGAAACTTCTGTCTGTATAGACGGTATAGCAGCTCTTTGGCGTAAAACTGTAGCTTCTTTAACCGTATTGTACAGTCGGTACATCTGTCCTTTGACGTAATACACCGATTTAAAAAAAAAGATCTGAATGCCCTCTTCGGCAGGTTGAAAAGACTAGTAGGTCTTGTTGATAGATATCAATAATCTATCATTACCTTCGCTAAGAAGGTAATGTTTTCAGCTGAATGTGCCTGTGTCGTGGATGAATCTTTACCGTACTCAGTATGCCGATGGGTCTTGATGAGGCTAGGATCAACCTTGCATAATAAATGAGGAACGTCTGTAACTCTGCTGTGTTTCCCCAATAAACTATTCAAACATGTGCCACGCATGTATTTTAGAAATACAGATCAAAGATCTCATACCTTTGTCGTTCGTTATTTGTGTTGGCTTTTCTATAGTATAGTAATTTCTTTTGACGTGTGTTATACAGTGTATCATTGCAGATTGATTCGGCTCAAATTGACCTTATAGAGTAGAGGGATGTAGCAGTACTTGTATTACTAAACAAAATAAGGAAAATTAATGGGAGGAATCAAACATCATTTGTGTTAACACTAACCTACAGTGGGCGTCACTGGATGATAGGCGAAAAATGTCCAGACTATGCATGATGTACAAAATGACTAATAAACTGGTGGATGTACCAACTACCAAGTACCTAATACCAGCCCAGAAGAGAACAAGAAATACATTGTAGTCATGCCTTCAAGTACCAGAGCTATCATCCAAGGGTTGAGGTGTTCAAAAACTCATTTTTCTCTAGAACAATCGTAGAGTGGAACTCGCTGCCACCAAGTACAGTAGGGGCATCGTCACTAGATAGTTTTAAACAATGTCTAGAGCTAGACGTTTAAAGGTTAGGTGTAACAGGTCGTTCGGTGTAATGTAGCCAGCTGCCGCCCCGCCGCGTGCCTGTGAAGCTGGTGTGTTACGCCGAAGGGCGGTTATACCGGCTATACAGATACAGATATGTAGACGGGTGGGGAGGGGCGTCACAGTACATTTCTAGCTGAGAGAGACGTACAAATAATTTATCAAGACCCACGAACCCTGGTTTGAAACAATATTTTTCAAAAATTTGATATCTTAATCAGTTCATAGGCCTTAACTTCTTTTGCGCTGCTGTGGCGTACTTACTTCCGCACGAGTCGGTGCGTTTGCTGCGGTGTGATGCGTTCATGTAAGAAATACCCCTAGCGAGAGCGAGAGATTGTACATTCACATGCTGTCATCTGATGATGAATAACCATTTGACACACCGACGTATTAAGAAAATGCACGTGTGGCATTTAAAAAGCAACTGATGACCACACTTACAACAACCCCCGCTCGACGATGAAGTTTAGACACCTAGCTAGAACATTACAAACTACATACTATATAAATCAAGAAAGTGGATAAATTCTCTGAACATCAGTGACTGAGAATGAGTCTGAAGACAAGTGTAACCTGTATATGAATGGGTATTTGAATTGATATGTAAATATGTTACATATTTACAATTCTTAAAAATCAAGTGTGCCTCCCGCTGTGTATGGGCCAACAGACAAAACTGTAGCTCCCGTGGTCCAACAGGTCTCTCGAACCTCATTGGTCAAACAGGAGGCACTTGATTGAAATATCAATTCAGATGCTCGTTCATAAACAGGTCACACTTAAGCTTGTCTTCAGTCAGTCACAATAAACAGCGGGTGCTATCTGCATCTGAAACGTCTCACTCTTCAGGATACTTATCCGGTTGTTTGATTCATTTTAGGATCCAACGTGATATTATAAGTTCACAGAAATGGTCTGTTTGAGTCTGCAGTGGATGTTCTTGAAACAAGTCAAGAAAGATTGGTGAGTACAGTTGATTTTGTACATGACGATATGTGCTTATTTTTGGCTGTAATTTCCAACTAAATGAAGAACCGTTCTGTAAACAAACTACGTACTGCGATATGTTTCTATCACCTTGTGCATAGCCCTTGATCTTTCAATATATCGGTCCGATGGACAGCGATTGTTATACCGTGAAATTATGCGAGCGTAGGGCTGCGTATGGCAGAAATGTCAATATGCAGCTTATACACAATGAGGATACGCAAAAGTGTAACAGGGTCCTAATACAGTCAAGTAAATCTATAATAGACTATTACAATCGGGTGGGGCTAGTCGTGGGTATCAGAATCCTTTCTACAAGGGGTGGTACGTTGTTGCCTCAGACTAGGTTGATTTTTTTGCTGGTCGCAAGAAATGATATATGTGGCATATATATGTAACCAAGACAGAAGGTATCCAAGAGAGACGAGTGCAAGCATATGTATCCCCCCCATCCCAAAAAAAAGAAACCACGTGGACTATACAGTCAACAAATTGCTATCAATATTTTCCAAATCTTATCGTCGAAATACGAAATTGTACAATTTTGTTTTTGCGTTTGTTAATATTCTTTTATATCGTTCTACTAATATTCCTAATCTTTCGTTTTGAACCTGGTTAATAGTTCGAAACGTTTCCCCCGTTGGATTTTGAAGAATACGTTTAAATCTTTTGACAAAATGTATAGACTGAGTTTTGATTGGTTCGCTTACGTATACGTATATGACCTTATTTTTTTTTCAGATTCCCGCGACAAATTTTTAATTTTGTAAAAACATGCCACCGACCAGGACAATGGGGTTTCTCGCCTGGTACCAGCTTCCTGTCGTGTTTGCCATACTGTACCTGATTTACCAACGTCAGGTTTTGGAGAACAGTGCGCTATACGACACGTATACGGCGGATGACAACAAGACTTCTCTGGCCTGTCCCGATTCGACCCTACATGCGCGAACCGCCGACGGCAGCTGTAACGATCTGGATGACCCGACCATGGGCATGCGCCTGTACCGCTTCGGCAGAAACGCACCCATAGAGAAAACATTTATGGACGAGAAGATCCTCCTGAAACCGAATCCTCGAGACATCTCCAACAAGCTGTTCAAGAGAGAAGAGTTCATCCCCGCCACAACTATCAACCTCCTGGCGGCGGCCTGGCTTCAGTTTCAAACCCACGACTGGTTCGACCACGGTCTGAACCAGAGGGAAAACCCCATCCTCGTCCCCCTGTCTGCAGACGATGAGTTACGGAATCGCGGCGTTGAAACGCTGAAAGTTTTCCGGACTGTTTCTGACCCGACTCAACCACAGAACAACCGTCCCAAAACGTTCCGCAACCACAACACCCATTGTTGGGATGCCTCACAACTGTACGGCAGCGATCTGGACACCCAGCTGGCTCTGAGAGAGATGAAGGACGGGAAGTTGAAGGTCACAGCTAGCGGCATGATTCCTCTGGACGAAAAGACGGGCATCGAAAAGACGGGATTCTCAAATAACTGGTGGGTAGGGCTCAGCATGTTACACAACTTGTTCACGCGAGAACACAACGTGATCTGTGACGTGCTGAAGGTGAAGCACCCGAAGATGACCGACCGAGATCTGTTCGACAAAGCTCGGCTCATCAACGCTGCTGTGATGACGAAGCTGCACACGGTGGAGTGGACCACCGCTCTTCTGTACAACGACATCTTGGAAGTGGGCATGAACGCCAACTGGGGTGGTCTTTTGCCTCAGATGGGAGGTTTGGGAAACTTTTTGACACAGTATTTGCCTACAAACTATGTACTGACTGGAATCCCCGGTTCGACCAAGGAACTACTTGGCGTCCAATACTCCCTGACGGAGGAGTTCACAGCCGTTTATCGCATGCACTCTATTCTACCAGACACCATCCATTTGCAAGACATGAACTCGACAAATCGTACAGGCGAGACCTACCCGTTAAAAGATACTCTCTTTAGCGACGCTTTCAATGTTGTTGAGAAGCAGGGCATGGAAAAGCTTTTGTACACATTCGGTGTGGAGAACCCGGGCGCTCTTGTTCTTCATAACTACCCGAACACCATCCGGGACTTGCAGCTGCCCGAAACGCAAAACGCGGAGTATGTGGACATGGCAACAGTCGACGTGCTAAGGGATCGGGAACGGGGCGTGCCGCGCTACAACGATCTTCGGCGTCACCTCAACATGGCCCCCGCAGAGACCTTCCAGGACATCACGGATGATCCAAAGGTTGCCGATCAGCTAAACGACATGTATGAAGGTGACGTGGAGATGGTGAGTGTATATACAGTTTATACAGTTTTATTTCATAAAAACCAGCCTCGCAGCAGTACAAGAAACATGCTGAATAACACTGATTTTTTACAATAAACTTGTCCAGCAGATACAAATTGACATAAAAATTACAATACATCTACCAACATACAAACAATTAAAAAAAACATCACAAAAAGCCACACATGGGCACAACAAGGCTTGAGGAGAGACCTTGTCGGGGTAGCACCTCTAAAGGTAGGGAACACCATTATCAGTGACAGCGGGAAAAAAGCAGAAGCACTCAGCTCACAGTTCAAAAGTGTCTTCACAGAAGAAGACACCACAGATATGCCATCTCTGGGTCAGCCTTGTACCCCCCCTATGGACCATATAGAAGTTTCTACCGATGGTGTCGAAAAAATGCTTAAAGGTCTCAATCCTTCTAAAGCATCCGGTCCAGACCAAATACCACCTTGGTTCCTCAAAATGACAGCTAGTGAAATCGCACCTGTGCTGACCAACATCTTCCAACACTCGTTAAACACAGCAGAAATCCCTAAAGACTGGAGAGATGCAAATATATGTGCCATTTTTAAAAAAGGAGATAGAGCGGTTCCCAGCAACTACAGACCTGTCTCGCTGACCTGCATATCCTGCAAACTACTTGAACACATTATCCATAGCCAAATCATGACGCACTTAGAAAGTTACAGCATATTGACAGACTACCAGCATGGATTCAGAGCCAAGCGATCCACAGAAACACAACTTATACTAACAGTTCATGACATAGCTGGCGCACTGAACAGTAAAAGGCAGGTAGATTTAGCAATACTTGATTTCACAAAAGCTTTTGACAAAGTTCCCCATGGCAGACTCATCTCAAAACTGGAGTATTATGGAATCCAAGGCCCCACGCTGAATTGGTTAAAGGCTTTCCTGACCAACAGAGAGCAGACAGTAGTGGTGGAAGGAAAGACCTCGGCCCCAGTTAGAGTAGCGTCTGGGGTTCCACAGGGGACCGTCCTGGGACCATTGCTCTTCCTCTTGTATATAAACGACCTACCAGATAAACTTGATTCAAATGTGAGACTATTTGCCGATGACTGCCTGCTATATGTAGAACTGTCTACACAGAATGACTCACAACTTCTGCAAAAAGATTTAAACACCCTCGAAGAATGGCAAAGCAAATGGCTAATGCTGTTTAACCCCGAAAAATGCTATATTATGCACATAACAAACAAACGAATCCCACATGTAACTAGCTACCTGTTTTGTGGTCAGGCATTAGCAACAACAAAAACCCACCCGTACCTGGGCGTTACACTGACAAGCAGCTTGAAGTGGGGTGCACATGTTAACAATATCACAACAAAGGCTAAACAGACATTGGGAGTGATCAAACGTAATCTGTGGGCATGCCCAACAAGAGTAAAATCACTTGCATATACATCACTTGTAAGACCCAACCTAGAATATGCTGCGACAGTATGGGATCCACATACAAAGAAAGACAAAGATAAACTGGAAAGGGTACAGAACCAAGCTGCAAGATTCTGCACGAACAACTACGAAAGGGGTGCCAGTGTCACGGACATGAAAAGAAACCTACAGTGGGCGTCACTGGATGACAGGCGAAAAATGTCCAGACTATGCATGATGTACAAAATGACTAATAAACTGGTGGATGTACCAACTACCAAGTACCTAATACCAGCCCAGAAAAGAACAAGAAATAGTCATGCCTTCAAGTACCAGAGCTATCAACCAAGGATTGAGGTGTTCAAAAACTCATTTTTCCCTAGAACAATCGTAGAGTGGAACTCGCTGCCTCCAAGTACAGTAGGGGCATCGTCACTAGATAGTTTTAAACAATGTCTAGAGTTAGACGTTCAAAGGTTAGGTGTAACAGGTCGTTCGGTGTAATATAGCCAGCTGCCGCCGCGCCGCGTGCCTGCGAAGCTGGTGTGTTACGCCGAAGGGCGGTTATACCGGCTATACAGATACAGATACAGAACAGTAAAGGCAGAGAGTCCTGAGTGTCTTACAGCATAGACTCGTTGTACAGGCATATTGCCTTGTGTAAGTAAGATATACATCTTCTTTCACAATATTACTAAAAAAATATTAAAGAACTCGCACGCTCGCATCAGTTTTGGGGTTCCTAGAGGATGTCATCCATATATTCAAATCAAAATGGCCTTAGTTACACGTCTAGAAACTAGTCTTCTAATTAAAAGTAAATTAGATTAAGTAATTAAAACTTAAAGTATCATACGTGTAGCATCATGATACTTTTTTCATGACAACCAAGTATCTTTGTGCAGTTGTATCATGATGATACATGTACAAGCTGCTTCAGTGTTCCGACGGATGAACTCCATCTGGTCAGCAACCACCATCAACCTCGACACCAAGCTCCGGCTGTACAACAGTATTGTCCTACCTACTGCAATCTACGCCAGCGAAACCTGGAAATGCACAACTAAAGTATCCAAGAAGCTAGACACTTTCCACCAGAGAAACTTGAGAAGGATACTGAAGGTGAGGTGGCAGGACCACATAACAAACGAAGAGATCCTGGAAAGGGCCAACTCGGAGCCTCTGAGTGTCATCGTGTCAAGGAAGAGGTTGCAGCTGGCGGGACACATCCTCCGTCTACCCAGAAGAAGGCACTCCAAGACAGCAATGACTTGGGTCCCCCAGAACGGTAAAAGGAAGAGGGGAAGGCCTAAGAACACATGGCGGAGGACCTTCCAAGAAGATCTGAGAAGGGCAAACATCCCCTGGGAGGAGGCAGAGACAGTAGCTGCTGACAAAAGGAAGTGGAAGCTTGCTGCCCGATGTGCCATCAGGCACAGGAGGAACTAAGGTCTAAGGTAAGGATACATGTACGTGCGATATCTCGATATCTCATTTTGCCCCCCCCCCCCCAAACACACACTTCTTCAGGTTGATCTTCTGGTTGGCTGCATAGCAGAGAGCCCCCGGCCCACCGGGCTCGCCTTCAGTGACACTGCCTTCCGGCTCTTCCTCCTCATGGCCACCCGACGACTCAGGGCCGATCGCTTCTACACGGACTACTACAACAGGTATTTTTTATTGAAAGACATAAGAAAAAAGTACAAGACACAGTGATGAGCAACTCTAGCGATTGTTTATTTTAGCGTCACCACTGACAAAGAATCGCATGCAAAAGAACCCACCACACCTTTCGAAAAAGGGTAGGGGCATGCCCCGGTGTGCGATGGTACAAATTCTACTGTCTGGGAGTTGGTGATTCACTACAAATCACCCGGACGGAGGCCTGGTGAACCCCGTCTGTATCAGCCAAAAAATCTTGGAGAGGAGATAGGCGCCGCCAAGATTATAAGCCTGATGAGTCATCGTGGCAAGTCCAGACATGCTGCTGGCTGCCATGATGCCCCGACGGTCGTCAAGGCTATGGGACCTACTACTACTACTACTACTACTGACAAAGAATACAATCTATAACAAATAACAAAACAATAACACTGACATAGAATACAATCTATAACAAATAAGAAAACAACAGATGGGCGTTCCAAGATACAAAGATAGCATGTAAAAATGGATAACTGTATTGTGAAATTGAATTTTTTTTCGTAGGAGTTCTAAACGTTTAGTCAAATATAAATCATTTAGGTAGTTTTAAGAGATTGCTTCTATTCACGTGATGTTGTCGATGTGCGTCCGTTTCAAAATTCATGTTATATTTGCATATCTTCACATTAAGATATCTACAGACACCCTTACAATGAGGTATCCGCGCGGAGTTCAAAGAACAGAGCATATAAACTAGAGTTCCACGTCATCATATCTTTGCCACACGATGCTAACCTTTGAGTTTACGACTGACGAATTATAAGTGTTTCTCATTGATTATGCAAGTAAGTTCCTCGTTTGCATAAACCATATAAGTTGATTACATTCTCAACCCAACTGACAGTCTTATAGTAACAAATAAGGCTATTCTATCACTTCCTCTTCAATTATGCAAATGAGGTCCTGATTTGAATAACCTATGTTTAATTAACGATGTTCACCTTACTTTAACTTTCAAATGCCACAAGTATGAAATTCCCGCCATCTACCACTATCAGATTATAATATGTTCTCATGGATAAGGCAACCTAGGTCTTCATTTGCATAATATTCATCTGCCGATGTTCCTCTTGTTCTTATCACACATGTCATATGTTTGAATAGTTCTATCATGGAACGTAACAGATTTATTAGAATTTTACTGATTTGCATAAACTGCCATCTATAGTTCTTGAGTTTTCCTCTTTCAAAGCTTTTTCAACAAACGCCCCTGTAGTTCCAGAACAAGCTGCCAGGGATACAGACACATAAACTCATATAGAAGGTTAGCCCAGAACACCTAACCTTCATGGCGAAGGTAAAGTTGTCAATAATGCACAGAGATGCAATGTACTCTTCGGCCAAGATTTTCAATGTCTTTAATAAAACGATGCTGTTTTGAAATTAAACTCTATAAACTTTTTTTTGGTTGTTGTTGTTAGGGATACTCATCATAAAACAGAAAGGATGAATATGCCTTACACATCTAGAAAACACGATTATAGTTTAAACTAGACGAAGAGATTACTTAAAGACCAATTGCAACGAATTATTCTTGTTTTTTTCACACAGCGTTACGTACACACAGGAAGGGTTAGACTGGATTGAGAACACAACGATGTCCTCCGTCCTCCTACGCCACTTCCCGAGTCTTGAGCGCGCTCTACGCGGGGTAACCAACGCCTTCCGCCCGTGGAAACTGCAACAGGTGTCCGCTACGCCGTTTGGATCTGACGACATACATTAAAGTCCCATTGTGGAAAACACTGGGCGTATAGAATTTCCTCAAGTCTTATTTTTGGCATCTGTCCAGGTTTCGCGAATGCCCCAAATCCCGTCATCCGTACCTTTCTTTGGTTACGCTCTATTCTATGCTCCCCAGAACAAAGAAGCCCCTGCATTTTTTTCAAAATCGACAGCTAGGGGTCCCAAACCTATAGCCATCAGTCATTGTCAGCCTATGGAAATCAAGTTATTGCATAATTTGTTAAGCAACGTTGTTCCCTGCCCAAAGAGATACTGTAATTCCTGATTTTTTTCACTGTACTGTTATGTCTGTCACTTCTATACCGTGAACTTAGCATTACCGTTATCAAATCATTTGTGTTTTGCCCCTTCCCTGCACTTGCCACCACCGTTCCAAAGTTCCGTGAACATGTCCATTTTCTTCAGACCGTGAAATTTTGCTACCGTGAACACAAAGTGATGTTCCACTGAAAAAAGTACACACAAAGAAAAGCTGACAAAATAGAAAGGACAACAAAAACGTCTAGCAAGTAATTTGAGATTTTGAACCTCCGTGAAGAATGTATAACGCATATGTTCACAACGACTGCTGACAATTTCAGACATCCCAGTAACAACAATATAATTGCAATGTTACCAGAAACGTTACATGACTTAAAAGATGGGTGATATCTCCGTAATTAATTATGCACATTAGCTCCCGATTTGCATGAATAGCATATGTTTATGTCGGTCATCACTTAAGCTACCTACATACCAAAAATCACGGCAACCCTTCAACCCCATATCGAGTAATAACTTCCCAAAGTCGGAGAGGAAATTGACCCCGTAGTTCTAAGGTGCTTAGATCTGTACACAAATTCTTCACATGGCCAAGGACACCATGTCCTTGACGTGGCTAAGAGCTATCTACCAGCTAAAAATCATGACCCTAACATGTACACGAAATATCAAAATCGGAAGCCGGCAGGGAATATAGTCCTTGTTGCCGAAGGATAATTTAAAAAGAAAAGAACAAGGCAGGCAATAAAGTCTATTGCCTTTTCCTAAATTTTATGACCCATTGGACTAGGTCAGTTACATTGCAGTGGCGCTTGAACCCCACTGTAACACTATGAATAAAAATTCACTCACAACGCCTGCTGCATTCCAAAACGTGACTTCCATTCCAAAACATGATTTGCAATACTATGATATGAAATACATCAGATTCTGTATTCCAAAGCATATTAAATCCATTCCCGGATGTTTTGGAATAACATGAAGGGGAAAGCATGTTGCATCATAGTCCAAAACGTGATCCGTTCCAAAACACGAGTTTCGTGTGTTGATTCACATGTTTTGGTGCTAAACTAAACCCTAATCTAAACACAAATGTACGCAAACAGACAGGCAAACAAGGCCTACTTGACAGGCACAAGATGGCCAGTAACACCCACTGTGCAATCAGTATTCTTAGACGGCGTGGTCGGCCTCGTCATGGAACATTCCAAATCGTGGTCCAACTGTGTCATGATTCGGAACGTATTAAACGAAGTGAAATGCCTGTTGTATTCCAAAACGTGGTCCAGTACGACCAAGAACATGCCAGGCTCAAACCCACAAGAGTAAAGCGTTTAATATTCGGCGATATGTGGTTTGACCCTTGTCAAAGTGTGTATCAGGATCGTAACCTCTCACCTTTGCCCAGTCGTCCGCCATTTCGGTCGACGTCATTGTCTCGACCATCTCTGAAGAACTCACGCGATTTTTACGGAAATCCAGATTGTGGAGTACACTAAGCACCATCCACTAACAGGTAAGAACTTGGATTGTTGTTTAAGTGCCATTGTTTGTGCTTGTTCAGCGTTAAATTTGAATTAGAAGTGCTTTGGGATCGGTATTTGATGGGGAGGGGGGCAGTGTAACAGTATGCGTGGAATCATAATAAATTATGATGTGTACCATAGATATACCGTTAGAAAGTCGCAAACAATGTTGTTGTGTACCCTAGCGTAAGTCTTGGAAGAGGTTTTCAGCGATTTTTCGGGTGTTTCTATGTGATAAAATAAAGAAGGAATTTGTTCACATTCAAGTCACGTCTGACGTGGAAGCTTGTTGCAGGAACTTCTGAGGAAGTAGGAACCAAATTTAAAATTGTAGACTTGGTAATTTCCGGTGTGTCTGTAACGTTATGTGTGGGTCTTTGCATAGTTTGGCAAGAAAGGAAAGAAAGCTCATGCAAGAAACTATACCGGACTATTTTTGTGAAAATTTTCCTGTTTCTATGTGGGTTGTCCACATATTCTAGTCACGTCGCACGGAGAGACTGACAGGAAGTGGGGTCAAGCTTTCAAAGACTTGATGATTCATCTTGAAGTGAGTTTGTAGTGACAAGCTCCTGGAAACATTCCAGGTCATACGTGGGGTCAATGGGAGAGTCTACTAGTTTTAGTAAAATTTAGTTGTATCCTTGTCAGTGTTTCCTTATACCAGTACTTTAACCACCAAAAGTAAAGAAGCTAAAGAAGTAATGGATTATGATGATACTTGGTCACAGGAAAATAGTACAGTGCACTGATGAGAATTTGTTCTGGAGACATGAGACATTTGAAGTTTTGTTACAGGAAAAAAAAATCATCTTTAAACTGGTTCACTATTTTGACAGTCAGAACTTCTCATGTAAAATCTGTGCCCTGTTATACTTTTGAAGAAAGGTTACTAGTACCTAGCCTCTTCACCCTCTAATTGTTTTTTAATGTTTTATTTGTCTCTATTGTAGGGATGGACGAGTTAACAACAGAGCATCATTCAAAACAAACTTCGAACGAGACACACATAAAAGAGGAGCCAGAAGACACGGGATGGCAACAGGACAAGGAAGATGAAGTCCTAGGTGAGGAAAGGTGTGGCCAAAATCTACTAACTGGTTATTTTGGGAATGTGACACACATCAAAGAAGAGGAGACAGAAGACACAGGATGGCAACAGGATGAACGAGAGGACATACCACGCCAAGAAGCGTACAGCGAGAACCAGAAAACGTATGGGGTAAACCTACCAACCTGGTATCCATTGGGGAATGATACTTACAGCAGTGTGGGGCAGACAGCAGACACGTGTGTTGTAAACTATACCGGGTCTGACAAAGAAGTCTTGCCACAGACAACTGTACAGAGCAGCACAACACAGGATGGCAGCCACGTGGCAGACCATACCTACATCTGCTGGAAGTGCGGTTACCGAGCAACAGACAGGAGTCTCATGCTCAAACATATCACACAACATACCAGTGAGAAACCCTACAAATGTGACCAGTGTGATTATTCTGCTGAACAAAAATCTCAAGTAGACCAGCATGTCATGGCAAACCACACCGGTGAGAAACCGTACATGTGTGACGACTGTGGATACAGGACAGCTTTCAGTGCTGCAATGCTGTCTTGCCATGCGTCGTCTGGACTTAAGAGAACACACACCGGTGAAAAACTTACTGGGGAGCAGCTTTCTTTTAAATGTGGTCAGTGTGACTACTCTGCTCCAGGTAGACGTGATCGAGACCAACATGTGATGATCAAACACACTGGTGAAAAACCGTATGTATGCGGGGAGTGCGGGTACAGAACGGCTGTTAAGTCTCACCTATCCAGACATATGAAAACACATACAGGTGAAAAACCCTACAAATGTGACCAGTGTGACTATTCTGCTGCACAGAAGTATCAAATAGACCAACATGTAATGAGAAAACACACAGGTGAGAAACCCTACGTGTGCGAGGATTGCGGATACAGGACTGCTCAAAGTTCGAACTTGTACCTTCATAGGAGGAAACATACTGGTGAAAAGCCGTACAAATGTGACCAGTGTGACTATTCTGCTGCTCGAAAACATCATTTAGACCAACATATGGCTAGACACACTGGTGAGAAACCCTACATGTGTGCTGAGTGTGGACTGAGGATGGCTGACAGTGGCAACCTGTCTCGACACATGAAAACACATACAGGTGAAAAACCCTACAAGTGTGACCAGTGTGAGTATTCTGCAGCAAAGAAGCGCCTTTTAGACGAACACGTCATGACAAAACACACCGGTGAGAAGCCCTATATTTGTGTCGAGTGCGGATACAGGACTGCTGGTAGTGCTGCCTTTTCGCGACACAAGAGAACTCACACTGGCGAGAAACCTTACATGTGCGAGGAGTGTGGATTCAGGACGGCTACAAGTTGGAACTTATCCCAACATAAGAAAACACATACTGGTGAAAAACCCTACAAATGTGACCAGTGTGACTATTCTGCTGCACAGAAAGGCAATTTAGACCAACACATTATAGCAAAACACACTGTTGTGAAACCCTACATGTGTGGAGACTTCTGATCTGGATGGATGATAGGGCAATCTACTTGTACATGTGACCCAAAAAAATAAGGAAAAAAAAACTTACAATCGTAACTAATTTGACTATGCTGATTAATGCAGATGAGTAGATTATTAGGTATTTAACAACAAGTTTAACTCTCTCACAATCTGTTAAAAAACCCTGTAAGAAAAAAGCGGAAAGATTGAATTTCTTCGCAATAACCAGAACCATGGCATCAATATATGTAAATGGGGAAAAGGATATGTACCTTTATTGCT
This sequence comes from Branchiostoma floridae x Branchiostoma japonicum, assembly GCA_013266295.2. Classification (NCBI taxonomy): domain Eukaryota; kingdom Metazoa; phylum Chordata; class Leptocardii; order Amphioxiformes; family Branchiostomatidae; genus Branchiostoma; species Branchiostoma floridae x Branchiostoma japonicum. Next base: position 14,133,783 of record CM023829.1, on the reverse strand, counting down.
TAACAGTTGTACGTAATACATTGTATAACGATTTATGCAACAATTTTACTCTACAAAAGACTGTCTAGTACAGCTTGAAATGATATACTTGTGCAGTCTTTGGTACAATTTCTGATGTCTAGGCACTATGTGCTGTCGTATATTATAATGTACATGCATGCAGCATAGTGGTAGTTGCCTCCGTGAAATGTCATGGAGGTTATATTTTTCAGCTGCATTTGTCTGTCTGTCTGTCTGTCAACAAGATAACTCAAGAACAGCTGGGTTGGTTTCATACTTGATGTGTTGGTAGGGTGTGGCGAAAACTATAAATTATTACATTTTGGTCCCCCAGTGGCTTTCCTTCGTACTGCAGCGGAACATCCGGATTTGTATCTTATGTTCTGAACAAGTTATGGTCTAGCTTTTTAAGTGTTGGGTAGTTCTTGTGCTTGGGAAGAAGAGACATAAGTTTGGCCACCTAACTTTATATTTTGGAACTGCAGGTTTGTATTTGTTAGAATTCTCCGAAAAGGATATCTCTTTTTAAAAAGTTACGGTCCAGATTTTTGGGTGTTACTGTTGGATAGCTCTTGTGCTCGGGAAGACGAGACATCAGCTTAAATTTTGGAACTTCAGGGGCGTTTTTGTTAGAAATTTCCGAAGAGAATAATTGAATATAAGACAACTGATTTTCATGACTTTTTGTTAAAAGGTAGCTTACACAGACATTTTTATAATATTAAAGATGAAAATTTGAATTCATTTAGATACATGTATTATTGGAATTAATTATACATAAAACATTTTGAAAGTGACTACAAAGATCTCTTTATCTATAATTCATTTCAAATACCTACGTAATTCTTTCACTTTAGAAATATTATTATATTTACAAATACTTGCAACATTTTCGAATGGTAGAGTTTGACTTAAAGCTTAGCCCACTGCTACATTCAAATACACGAGAGTACAGAGTTATGCGACGTTCTGTGGTTTGACCCACTCTTGATACTTTATCCGGATAGCCATTAAGTAATCTTCTTGGATTCCAAAACACATAACGTTACACGTACACAATCACTTAAAAGTGACAAAATTATACGGCTGTACAGCATGTGAATATCAGGTTCGTAACCTCTGACCTTTGACCCTTTAATGGCTGGCTTTGTTGCCGACATTTTGTTTGAGGACGTCATCGTACTCGTCCTCTATTTCTTCCGAACACACCTTTTTTACGGAATTCCAGGAGGTGTGGACATCTCCAACTATCATAAACCGACAGGTAAGACCTTCAATTGCGTTACTTGCTAGTTGGTTTATGCTTGTTCAGCGGTGTATTTGAATTATAAAATTTAGGTGTTTGGTATCGGTATAATTTTTGGTGGGGAGGGGGGCAGTGTAACTGAGAGTATGTGTGGAATGTAACAGCTGGAAATTTGTCGATCTGTAACCGTGAACATAAAAAAATACTAAGGTAATCACAAACATTGTTGTTGTGTCCTCAAGGTGTAGGTATTGGGAGAGTTTTCCTTAGCGAGTTCGAGTATTTTTACATGGAAAAAAATAAAGGAGGTCTAGTCACGTCGCACTGGGAAACTGACAGGAAGTGGGGTCAAAGATCGCAAACTTGGTGATTTCCGTGATTTGTTTTGAAGCGAGTTAGTGGTGACAAGCTCCAGTAGCATTCCAGGTCATGTGTGGGGCACACAATGGAAGAGTAGACATTAGAGTGTGTGTGTGTTGTGTGCGTGTGTGTGTGTGTGTGTGTGTGTGTGTGTGTGTGTTTGAGTGTGTATGTATGTATGTAAAATTGTTTCTTTGTTAAGCCATAATGATGGACAGTGATGATATTTGGTTGGGGGGGGGGGGCTTCATTTCCTCAGTGATTAGTTATGGGATCGCATTCTTATGACGTATGTACATTAAATAAGAAATAACATTATCGTGTTTAGGTTATCTAAATGTAGACTTTATTTGCAAAATCAGTGTTGAACTGAACAAAAGGACAGAACTTTCCCACAACGTATGTGCTAGAATTGTGCATAGGAGGTCGACCACCAACGGCATAAATTATGCTGATTAGAACCTTTCTTTTTTGTATACTAGTATTCAATGAGATACATTAAAAGAAGAAATATACCATATAAAAGAAATAATATTTCATGGTGGTATGAGATACTCGTATTCGAAATCTTGTTACTGGAAAAACCAGGTGATCTTTTAGAAGACTAAAATGAGTCCACTGTTTTGACAGAAAAAAAAATCGTCATTTAAGATCTACGCTCTTTTTTTGTTACTTTCTACAACAGGTATATAAACCCCTACACCTGATATTGATCTATTTCCAACATTTTCTTGCCTCCCTTTTAGAGATGGCCGACTTCACATGTGGGCCTGCCGTAAAAGAGCTTGGAGCCCAACAAACTGCGAACGAGAAAGAGGAAGAAGCAGGAGACACGGAATGGCAACAGGACAAGGAAGACGACGTACCATGCCAGGAAACATACGGCGTAAGACTTTCAACTGGCTATCTTGGGGACGTGACACACATCAAAGAGGAGACAGAAGACACGGGATGGCAACAAGACAAGGAAGAGAACGTGCTACCCCAGGAAGTGTATGGTGTAAGACTACCATTTGGATGTAACGTGACGCACATAAAAGAAGAGGTGACAGAAGATGCGGAATGGCAACAGGACAAGGAAGAGGACGTGCCTCGCCCGGAGGCACACGGCGTAATACTACCAACTGGATACCTTGGTAATGCAACGCACATCAAAGTGGAGCCAACAGATGACATTCAATGGCCGCAGGACGAGCAAGAAGACGAACTAGGCCAGGAAACATACAGTGAAGACCAGGAAACATACGGTGTAAACCTACCAACTTATTCCTGGAGCGAGATAGGTATGAACAACATTGGGGAGCAGATGGGATGGCAGCAGGATGAGGAAGAGAACTTTGGAGACGACGAAACGTGCGGTGCAAACTATACTGGGTCTGACAAAGAAGCCTTGCCACAAACAACTGCACAGGGTAGCACAGTACAGGATGGCAGCCACGTGGCAACACATACCTACATTTGCTGGAAATGCGGTTACCGAGCACCTCAAAGGTATCGCTTGATTAAACACATGAGAACACATACCGGCGAGAAACCCTACAAATGTGACCAGTGCGACTATGCTGCAGCTCTTAAATATAACCTGGACCAACATATAATGACTAAACATACTAGCGACCGTGAGAAACCTTACATGTGTTTCGAGTGTGGATATAGAACGGGTTTCAGGTGTAGCTTAACCCAGCACATGAAAACACATTCAGGTGAAAAACCCTACAAATGTGATCAGTGTGACTATTCTGCTGCACAGAAAGGACATTTAGACAAACACGTCATGACAAAACACACTGGTGAAAAGCCCTACGTGTGTGGGGAGTGCGGATATAGAACGGCTATTAAGTATCACCTATCCCGGCACGTGAAAATACATGCAGGTGACAAACCCTACAAATGTGACCAGTGTGACTATTCTGCTGCACGAAAATCTCAAGTAGACCAACACGTCATAATAAAACACACCAGTGAGAAACCTTACGTGTGCGAGGACTGCGGATACAAGACAACTACAAGTCAGAACTTAACCCTTCATAGGAGAACACATACAGGTGAGAAACCCTACAAATGTGAGCTGTGTGACTATTCTGCTGCCCGAAAACATCATCTAAACCAACATATGGCTAAGCACACCGGTGAGAAGCCCTACAGGTGTGGGGAATGTGGATACACAGCGGCTCATAGGGGCAAGTTATCTCGACACATGAAAATACATACGGGCGACAAACCCCACAAATGTGACCAGTGTGACTATTCTGCTGCACGAAAATCCCAAGTAGACCAACATGTCATGATAAAACACACAGGCGAGAAACCTTACATGTGCGAGGACTGTGGATATAGGACTGCCATAAGTTCGAACCTAGCCCTTCATAGGAGAAAACATACGGGGGAAAAACCCTACAAATGTGACCAGTGTGATTATTCTGCTCCGCGAAAACATCATTTAGACCAACATATGGCTAGACACACTGGCGAGAAACATTACATGTCTTGAGAATGCGTGAATGCGTATGCAGGATGGCTCAGGGGAAAGCTATCCAGACATAGAAAAAACATACTGGTTGTGAGATGTGACTTCACAAATTTTGCAACTAGACTTACAATCCAGTAAAAAGGCCTTTACGAAAATAGCAGTAAGAAAAGATTTCTTCAAATAAAAATTTCTTCAAAATAGGCACAGCCACAAATGCATATACATGTCGAAAATAATGATGATGGTGATGATGATTGAAATATATATATGTAACTTTATTGCTCAACCATAGTATGTGATACAAGGTATGACAACTTATACCAATACAATTCTGATCTACGTATACGAAAGACCATCTAGTACCGGATAAGACTACATGACAGTACATGTATATACTTTTGTTTTTACTTATACAGCTTTTTGTGTATTTTTTCAATGCCTATGCCATTTAATGCGCGATCCTGTATTTTAATACAGCAGAGTAGACTTTGTTTTTTCACTGCAGTTTTTATATTGATTAAGTAGGCAACTGCCCTAGACTTCAATTCCAATTGCACTATAGCATTACTGAATAAATATACACAGCCTGTCTATAGGCATGTGCATATTTGATCAACGTCACAAATGCACAGTTGCTAGTTCCTTTTTTTTTCAATTTCTGGTATAATTAGTTGAATCAAATATATTTTCTGACTTTATTGTAAACTTATCACGAAAAAAATTGATATCAAACTTCTGTATTCGTCAATGTCTCGTCATTTTATTGTTGAGATAAAAGTAAAACGTGATCGAATTGATGACGTAATAAAACTACAACGTAATTGATAATTCTGAGCAATTATCTACAAGTCTCCTTTTTCGGAAATGACGTTTTGAGGAATTACAAGGAATTCAATACATTCTCCACCAAAACTACGGCACATTCAAATTGGTCAAAGAAAACACAAATGTAACAGTTTGCGAGTCTTTACAATCGAAACCAACAATGAAAAAAAGAAGATAAAATGGAACAATTAAAGAAAGCATTTTACACACTTTTTACCCATGCTGCTTTGCGACGCTACCAGTCGCACAGGCTAAACAAGAAATATAAGATTCCAAACCTCTGGGAAGTATATAACGGATAATTTTCACGATGACTGCTAACAATTCTCTGGTCGAAAGTGTATATTAGGTGTTTATATATATATACATGTTTATGTATATGATTGTTAACATGTGACCTGTATTTAGCCCTGTGGTGCAAAAATGTACAATAAATTTCTTCATTCATTCATTCATTAACAGCAATTTTACTATTAACGCAGCTACATGACTTAAAAATGAGTCATATCACATAATCATCAGAGTGAACAGCTGTTGCAATGTCCTCGATAAATATCAGAACGCCAATGTCAAAGATACACATTCAATAACAACAACACTGTCAGCTGGGAAATTTGTGTTACCAGCATGCATATATAAACCCATAAAGTTTGTATCACAATACACGCTATAAAAAGGCCTTCCTGTAAGTAGTGTTGTATAGCACTATAGCCCATTTGAAATTTAGATTCCAGTTGGCGCGCCTAGGTTTTTTCTGTTTGTTTGTTTGTTTGTTTGTTTGTTAGTTTGTTTGGAGGCCTGCACACCACCATGTCCGTAGAAGTTGGTGAACTCACACAGGCTTAACATACACACAGTGGACAATAGCGGTTAATTATAGACGGTGCCACTATCACACACCAAATGCTGCGCCGCCGAGAGTGTCGAATTATATTATTTCAATGCCTCCATCCCCGGAGGTAAAAAGGCAGCGTTTAGATTCGAATGTATGGCAACGCTGTACAACGTTCTGTACATGGGAAGCACAACAACACCTGCTCAAAAACACAGACAAGCCAAAACAATAATAGTATCTCACATGTTTCCGCGTAAGATACATTAACTACTTCTTTCATTCTTTTTCTTTTCTTCATTTCTTTCATTTTTCTCACTGGGGTTACTTCTTCAAAATGAAATGTTCAGAAATGGAAAAGGAATGTAAATTTAGATTGCTTCAGACAGGGTTTGAAGTTGCCTGCCTTGTTTTCAGACGTGTGTGGCAGGGGCTCTTGTTTATCATTGTTACTGCAGACCTGGTTGTTGATTCTGCTAAACACGTGTGTTGAGGCTAATCCCCAATTTTTCAGGTGTTTAGGGCTGTCACAGAGAGGCACACCACCAGCTTTAATGAAAGGTATATAAAACGGGTGAAACAAATTGCCATCACACTTTTTAACATAACAGTTCAGGAAGATTTTTCGATCTAGTTCTGCCAGCCACGCCATATTGCAGTCACAGTGGATCGGATTGCCATGTATATACATTTCCTTCACCCACGGGAGACCAGGAGAAGCCAGGCCAAGGTCCGCCGCCGAAAACACGGCTAGTTTGTTAAAGGCTAGACTGACAGCTTCAACATTTTTCAGTCCGTTTTTCGTGGCCAAGTCGAGTCTTACGGTCGATAACTTGTTATACGATAAATCGAGCCATACAAGTTTCTTTAGGTATTTCAAAGACTCCCAATTGAACGTTGTAATGTGGTTGTGACTGAGATTTAATGTGCGAACGAATATAAAAGCACTGGAGAAGGCAGGGATGGTTTGGATACGGTTTTGTGCAAGGTTTATGTTATTTCCCATGCGTTTGAATTTGAAACCAGGGGGAGGAATAGTCGGAAAACTAGTTATGTTGGAATTAGGGCAGTTGATATCAAGCGTGGCATATACGTTCACATAGCAGCTAGACGGAATGGTATTACTGGCACTTGCGCTTGCTACAAGTTGCATAAGAATAAAACAATTCAAATACTGTCCGACCATTGCCATCACAGCAGTTTCTTTAAAAATGTACCAATGAAAGTCTAACTAGTAATCGCTGTTCTAATTAATTAATTAATTGATAGTTTGATATATTAATCAATATCTAAAGACCATACCAATTCAGAAAAGAAACATGTAAGTTTCAAAATTGATACATTGCTGTCTGCTAGTCCAAAATCTTCCCCTAATTAGGTCCTGTTAACTGTTATATTCATACAAATATTGATTTATATATGTCAATTGTATCTGAAGGCTACAGAACAAGAGTAGTTCTAGATGGTCAGTTAAACTATTATACGACGACTTGAGTTGGGATATTAGCTGTTCAGTTTCCCCAAGTGGCCAAAGGCCGCCGTGTCAACAACAACCTGTGGAACAAAATAGTACACGACTGATTTTGGTTCGAACTTTTTGCTTTGTTTAGATCTATGTTAATGATTACCTGTATATTTAAATACTATTACTAGTCATATTTTTACCATTTTGAGTTTTTAGTGAGTTTAGCATTAGAAATCCCCATATAATAGTACGTGACAAGACGGGATTAATTTCATTATTATATTACATTTTTTCAGGAAAGTATTTTACCACTGACAACGTAATTATCTAAACAAGTGTTTTGATGCAGTATTTTGGTGGTTTGATTCATCTTTTTGTAGATGACAAAGAAAAATAAGATGGCACCCACTCTATCTCTCTCTAACACATTTTAAAGACTATTATCTTTTAATTAAATATGAAATAAGATAAATAGCCAATTCTATATGAGACAAAGTCATTTGATGTAATATTGCTGGCCTCTTCCATGTGTCTGTGACCCTAAAGTGTTACACTTGGGATCGGCTCTACAGATCAACTATGAAGGATACAGACAGTTTAGCAAGCATCTGTAACTGTTAAGCCTTGTTCCAATGGTTTGGCAACAAACTTTCGTTCCAGAAATACGTATATACGATATACTCTGGGTTATGCTCCAAGCAGATGTATCTGTGAGGATTTTTTTTCTGCGTTCCTACGTCGTTGTTGTTTTTGTTACTCAGCTCCCTCTACAAAAACGCAGAACACTAGCACTAATTTATAACAGGTTAATAAATGTGATGTTTATGTAAATTTGATGGAAAAAAAAAATGATGTCATATAATGTACAAAAAATTGGAAAAGCGCCATTGTCAAATCTGTCTACAATGTGAAATCATGTGGACAATCCAGCACGGCACAATTGGAGAGGAATGATTTTCAGTTGACAGGAAATGGGTCCGACAGAATGACGAAACAATAGGACCGTATATATATATAGTGTCCTTGCAAAGTTTAATGGGCGGTGAGAAAATAGGCCAAGGAGATGTAAAGATGCCAAAACGACAGTGTTTAGGATCCAGGGTATCAGGTTCTTACCATTTCATGATTCACAGTTCTCTCAAAATTCTCCCTTTCACATGTTTTTATGTGTAGTCATATCATTTGACATTTCTTGTTCCGCCAAATTCAAATAAAAGTCACATTTATACGAAAGGACGACCGATATGCTTTTTTGGAGATTAATTCTGATATTTATGACTAAAATGAGACAGTACGTACCGTTAAATTTACTCTGATGTTGAGGAAATGAACAATACTTCCACGGTGAAGTGACGAGCAACAGTACTTCTGCAGCAAACGGAAGTAAAAATCTGCCGGCGCAGATCAGCCCCAGCTTTTATTGTCTACATCCTTCGCACGTAACCTGGCATCCAGGCGGTTCCTAGGGCCCAAACAGGTTTGCTTTTCTGCACCAAGGCAGTTATGGAATGCATTATCAAGTGAATTTAAGACTGTAATGTGAGGTGTTTAAAGAAAAGGATTGGTCAGTTTTACGCAACTTAGTGACTTTAATCCTGATGATAATTGTTTGCATTGTAATAGTTTAGCAATTTTAGTAATTGATATTTTTTTGTAATTATTATTTCAGTTACAACATGTTCTCTGATCCGACCTCTGACCATAATTCGTGATTTTGGAGTCTGTACTTGTATGTCAATTTGTACTTCTGTTTTATGTACATGTATTTGTACTGTTTGGTGAGCCTTGGAAGATTAGGCCACTAAAAAGGGCTAAAGGGTATCTTAATAAACTAAAATAAACCGAACTAAACTAAGGCAAACATGTACCTGGAATTGCCTTTGTCCTATGTAGATTCTTATACTGCCGCGGAATTCCAGCCAACAGCCGTGGGAGAGACTGGTGACGAGGTTACAGCACGTGGCTCAATATAGCACACCTTGTTTTTTACCCAACCCCCAAACAGGACTGAGACTAATATACTAGTCGGAAAGGTTAGATCAGATGATAACATACCAAAGCGTACGTAATATCTCCCGAAACGTAAATATCATCGGGTACACTGACTTGATTTTAGTTTACGAATGACATCCTCTAAACACCCCAAACTTTATGCGAGTGCACGAAAGTTAAAGATTGATTTAAAAAAAATGCAATTGTTTTACTAATAGATAAATGGTGACACAGGTAAGAGAAATAATTGGATGAAGAAACGTGTCATATATGACCTTATGTCTAAAAGGTCTTAAATATTGTAATTCTTAGTCTTGTAAATGTTTAGATTTTCGGAAAGCAAGTCAAATCAAATAAGCCTAGAAAGGTAAAACCCCATTGTGATATATATATATATATATAATGTCAATGCTATAATTTCAGCTCAGCAATGATTCAATATATATATATATATATATATATATATATATATATATATATATATATATATATATATATATATATATATATATATATATATATATATATATAACAGGCGACACTTTAAATCCGGAACAACACTTTAAATCCGAAACAACACTTTAAATTGCGCTATATATGTATATATAATTTGGGGAGGAAAATTAAAAAGAAAACAATGCAGATAGGGGATTGGTATAATTATGCCGGCCTAAACAATCATTGCAACATTCCAGGTCACCATCAACAACGACAGTGACTTCGTATATATATATATATATATATATATATATATATATATATATATATATATATATATATATATATATATATATATATATATATATATAACAGGCGACACTTTAAATCCGGAACAACACTTTGAATTGCGCTATATATGTATATATAATTTGGGGAGGAAAATTAAAAAGAAAACAATGCAGATAGGGGATTGGTATAATTATGCCGGCCTAAACAATCATTGCAACATTCCAGGTCACCATCAACAACGACAGTGACTTCGTTACATGTAGATGTTCATGTCCACAACAAAATGTCATCACAAATGTACAAATTACGTTAAATAAAACATGGTGGATGATGGGCCTGTTTCTAAAAACTAAAAAAAAAAGTCTGACACTTCTTGGTTCACATTTTGTTGTGGTTGACTGAAAACGGATGATGTCCACATATTTATCCTTATCCTATTCTTTGCACGTACAACGTATAATGTATACATGAATGTACGTGGCGATCGTCTAGCTGCGCGACATGGTTTGCATACTAAAAAAGGAGGTATGTTGCCGGAGAGATAACACGTACGTTTCTGGTATGTTCTCATCCAATCTCACCTTTTCCTAGATTGGTATAGGAGTTTTTGCGTGAGAGGATTACAAGGCCCTATACAATATCGACGAGCCACGACAAACTATTTCTTAAAAGAACAAGTGTAGATGTCATTTTTACACCATATTCTGAAACAAGGCAACTTACCTCTTTTTTATTATGCAAACCATGTTCTTTGTTTCCGATCATTTTTGTAGTCTACGTCATCATTTAGTTTTCTTTTTTAAATTAAGGAATTTAAAAAATTCTCTTGTTTTTTATGCGTGCACTCGGTTCAATGATGGGGTGTGCAGAGAAAGTCATTTCTGATTATAAACGGAAGTCGGTATAGCAGTTGATGTCTTTGAGAAGATAAAGATATCTTTACTCACCTATACATGCAAATAATTTTAAAGGCTCGTTGTAAATGAAATAGTACAACCACCTACAAGGCAAAATGAAATAACTCGATGTTTACAGGATGAAGATGACTTAAAAAGTGTATATGTTACCCTTTATATGTTCACAACAAACCAAAATACAGTACTTTCAGTACAAAGTTATACATAGGTTCTTGACTACCAGTGTATCTAAAAAAGGTGAAAATAAAAGACTCCGACCAATGCCCATATTGTGAAGAAAAGCAAACGATAGAACATCTATTCGCTGAATGCCACACCGCCAAAAAATTCTGGAAAGAATTTACTGAATGGTGGAAAAAAGAACATACGCATCCCACAGGTCTCTCCAACAATGAAATTATCTATGGTCACTTGTCCCCCCTCCAAAACAATTAAATATTGAACAGATGTATCCTACTGGCAAAATATTACTTGTTCTGTACCGCCATTAGTATTGCTAACCCCACGTTCCATGCTGTGAAACCCAGGCTAGAAAAAGGCTTAAGCTAGTAATATTTCTTTTCTGCTTCGACGATTTTTCATCATTTATTGCTTTGACTTTGTAGTTTAAGTTTTGTTATGTATCAGTAGTTCATGTCTTATCCCAGTTACATTAGCCTTACTTTCTAATATTTATCAATGACATCTAATGTAACGTTATATGTCGCAGATGACTGTATAATGTACCAATATGTCTGTTTGAAAAGTTGGAAAAAAATTTTTTTTTAGTAAAAAAAAATAGCAGTTGATATTAAAGTTTCGGGAGACATAATGTAGTTTTCTAGAATGTTCTCATCCAATCTGACCTTTTCCTAGATTAGTCTCGGGATTTTTGTGGGAGGATTACAAAACCAGACATCATGCGATGAGCCACGTTCGGTAACGTGCTCATCACCAGTCTCTCCCCAGGGCTGCTGGCTGCAATTCCTCGGCACTGTAAGCTTCTATCGCCGCCGGGCAAACTTGGCCCACCCCGGTGATTTTGCCTGCGGCTGGTAATATAAGGGTTACTGTATCTTTTTGTTCTTCTGTATAAGATTCTAATTCGAAATTGCATATTTTCTTTCTATTATTTTTTCAGCTATGTTTATACTTCAACTTGACGCTTTGTTGATTTATTTCATTCAGTTTGTGGTCGGGCATTTTGTAATTTTACATGTTATGCTATCAATTATTAGAATTCGATTGTTTTTATTTTCATCATTTACTATTATAGTACTATTTGAACTGTACAAGTTGTACTAGTAATTAGCTGTTTAGTTATATAGATGGTGGGAATGTCGAACAAGCCATTATGGATTCTTGTCTACTATCACGATTTTTTTTTATTTATGCTAATTGTTTTACTACGCTCAGACAGATACGTTCAAATCAATCAAATAATCAATATTACATCAGACGAAAACGTTAGATATACTAGTATATGACTTAATATGGTAATGCTGATGTACCTAATGCCGTGTTGACTATCACAAACTTGATCTTCAATTCAACAACAGCTCTTTCCAGGAATTCACCTTGAAATTTGATACAGCTCAGGCTTCTTGATTAACCTTCCTGCATGTCTCAATAACAATTTTTAAATGGAAAAAATATCCATACTCTTTTGCCAATTGTATATATAAGACTGAAATGGTAGGATTGACCCTGGCCCTGTGCGTTGTGCCGGACTTTATTACAAAATTTGGTGCTTTTAGACAAAAGTGCAAAATTTTTCAGCTATGCTGCTGGACTAAAAGTTAAACGTAACGGTATGAAACTTTTTTTTTAGGATGAAGTGAGTCCATTCAGACCCTACAGAAGGTGGTGAAGGAGTTTCCAAAACATCTGCCAGGTACATGTCTATTTGATTGTGCTATAAGAACTTTATTTTACTACATTTGTATATAGGAAAGTAAAGTGTTTTCTATATAGTAGGTATATAGGAATTTCTATTGCTACATTCACAATATCGAGGCATAGAGCGGGCTGGAAAAAACAGACGAATGGGAGTAAGAGGCCAGATCCTGGTCTGAACACTTAGGCAGGCAGGCAGGCATTGACGACATTAAGTAATGGAAACAACAAAAAGAAATAGAATATGACTAGTATCTTAATAGTAAGTATTAGCAGTAACTAGAAATGACAGTAAAGTTTATACCAACATCAAATATCCAAACTTTTATTCATCAGGTCAATTGGCTTCAATTCCTCGGCACTGTAAGCTTCTATCGCCGCCGGGCAAACTTGGCCCACCCCGGTAAAATCCTGCTGACATCTCATCGGAAGTCTTTGTAAAATGAGTCGTCTGTTCATCTAGAACTGCTGTGGGTTTGCAGCCTTGAGATATAGATAAAATATATATTGATAGATTCGTCAAATTCATTTGATCGAATCCAAAATTTCTGAATATCTGAGGCGGCAAATTTTAAATTGTTGTATGTCTCTTACAGATACATCTTCTGAAACATTACAGTCTTCAGATTTACATTAGGACATTAATACATAAATATATTAATTCACTGGAACAGCTATTTCCAAATTGCTATAGCACGACCATCACATGTACCTTCTTTAAAAAGTTTAACAGCATATTGATATATATGAAAGCATTGGAATAGAAATTTTCTAATTGCTAGTAATACTCTCACTGGTACTTCTTTTGAAGACTCTGTGGTGATCATGATCGTGAAATATTTAAATTGTTTTACTCTCATGCAACTTGTAGCAAGCGCAAGTGCCAGTGACGCTATCCCAACTAGTTGCTATGCTCCATATTCAGGTACATATATAGATGTTTTGCCTGATATCAACTGCCCTAATTCCAACATAACTAGTTTTCCGACTAGTTTTCTACCTGGTTCCAATCGCCTGGGAAACAACATAAACCTTGCACAAAACCGTATCCAAACCATCCCTGCCATCTCCAGTGCTTTTATATTCGTTCGCACATTAAATCTCAGTCACAACCACATTACAACGTTCAATTGGGAGTCTTTGAAACACCTAAAGAAACTTGTATGGCTCGATTTATCGTATAACAAGTTATCGACCGTAAGACTCGACTTGGCCACGAAAAACGGACTGAAAAACGTTGAAGCTGTCAGTCTAGCCTTTAACAAACTAGCCGTGTTTTCGGCGGCGGACCTTGGCCTGGCTTCTCCTGGTCTCCCGTGGGTGAAGGAAATGTATATACATGGCAATCCGATCCACTGTGACTGCAATATGGCGTGGCTGGCAGAACTAGATCGAAAGATCTTCCTGTACTGTTGGGTTAAAAAGTGTGATGGCATAACAACACAGATGAGCTTTTATTCTAGGTGTAATGGCAGTTTGTTTCGCCCGTTTCATATACCGTTCATTAAAGCTTGTGGTGGGCCTTTCTGCGACAGCCCTAAACACCTGAAAAAGTGGGGATTGGGCTCGATACACGTGTTTAGCAGAATCAACAACCATGTCTGCAGTAACAATGGTAAACAAGAGCCCCTGCCACACACGTCTGAAAACAAGGCAGGCGACTTCAAACCCTGTCCGAAGCAATCTAAATTTACATTCCTTTTTCATTTCTGAACATTTCATTTTTAAGAAGTTACACCAGTAAGAAAAATAAAAGAAATAAATTAAAGAAAGAAAGAAAGAAAGAAGGAAGGAGAAAACAAGCAAGTAGAGTCAATTCTAGAAACAAGGACAGCAACTTCAAACTTTGTTTGATGCAGTTTAGATGTTTCATTTCATTTTCAAAAAGTAACGCCAGTATGAAAATATAAAGAGTAAAGGAAGAAAGTTAAAGCTATCGGTCTTGCCTTTAACACGCTAGCTATGTTTTCGATGGCCTGGCTGATTATGGTGTTTAGTGGGTGGAGTTCATGTTTATACATGGCAACCCGATTCACTGTAACTACCGTATGGCGTGGTTATTAGAAATGGACTGGGAGATCTACAAGTGTTGGTTTTATAACTGTACTGGCCCTGAAAGGGACCACCAATTTTATATACCGTTCAGTAAAGTTGGTGTGCCTCGCTGCGGGAGTCCAAAACACCTGGAAAATTCGGGATTGGGGTCGATGAATGTGATTAGCCATATTAGCATTAACTACCAAGCCTGTCGTAACATTCAGGCCTGTCCAAAGCAGTCCAAATTTTCGTTCATTTAATTTCATTTCTAAATATTTCATTTTCAAAACGTAACTTCAGTGAGAAAAATGAAAGCAACGAGGGGAACGAAAGCTAAGATAAGGTATAGCGAGGAAAAGAGAAAGGAGAAAAGAATCAAAGAAAGACAGAAAGAAATCCGTCATTTTTCAAAATTTCATTTCATTTCTGAACATTTTATTTTCAAGAGAGCTCACAGGTAAACAAAAGCAATTTAGCGGCCAAAAGAAGTTTTGTTTTTCCCTTGTGTGTGCAGTGTGTGTGTGTGTAGTGTGTGTGTCCTTGTGTAGTGTGTGTGTGTGTAGTGTGTGTGTGTGTGTGTGTGTGTAGTGTGTGTGTGTGTGTGTGTGTGCAGTGTTTGTGTGTGTGTGTGTGTGTGTAGTGCGTGTGTGTGTGTGTGTGTGTGTGTGTGTGTGTGTGTGTCCTTGTGTAGTGTGTGTGTGTGTAGTGTGTGTGTGTGTGTGTAGTGTGTGTGTGTGTGTGTGTAGTGCGGGTGTGTGTATTGTGTGTGTGTGTGGTGTATGTGTATGTGTGTGTGTGTGTGTTTGTGCAGTGTTTGTGTGTGAGTGTGTGTGTGTGTGTGTGTGTGTGTGTGTGTGTGTGTGAGTGAGTGGTGAGTGAGTGAGTGAGTGAGTGAGTGGTTGAATGAGTGAGTGAGTGAGTGTCATGTGTATTTGTGTGATTGTCAATATTCAAAACGCAGCGGTCCCATTCTCGGCGCTGATATTTTAGTCTGTGAAACTGGTAGGCTTGCAAAACAGGGTGGGTAAAGTGGTGAGGAATGCTCTTGTTTTTGGCATCGTGGGTTTTGTATTAAGACTATATGTCTGATGTTAACGTATTTTCTCATCCTAGTAGCATTTTAAATGCAACTACTGTAGAGATTTATTTAACATTTTCGAATGTAAATTTCCAAAAGGAAACCTGAGTAGTGTATTACTCAGATTTGTTATTAATCATGTTGAAGTTTTATTTCAACATTAGAATGACGAGCTGTTACATGATAACAACAACTGTAGAATTTTTATTTCATTTTCCTTTATGAAATCTACAAGAACATGAGAAACAACATGCTTGATGATACAACTAATACTACATGTAGGAATTGAAATAAAAGTAAGCTAGGATCTGTCCATTGTTCACATAGATCAAATATGTAAACCCCAGACTATAAAAAGCTATACATATGCGCCGAGTATATTAGTGAGGATATTATTGCGAATACTTGAGAGTATCAAGTGTGATTTGTCACGTTTTGAAATCTAGTGCACTTATCTGCTTATTCAAAGCAAAAGCTGTTGTGACATGATGAAACAAAACCTAATACTGTATGCTGAGAGGTTGTAGATTGAAATGTCCATTTCAGTACGTGTAACAAGTTAGTACAAACTTGAGAAATAATACTACTGTATAGACCTAACTGTGTTGCTGTTTTACTGCTTGTGTTTTTAACGGCATGATTAAAGCCCTTTTTAGTGACAGAATTTTTGGATATTGACACCCCCACTCTATACCAACAACGGTGCGTCCCCACGAGTCAGACCAATTCTGCTTGAAACTGTTCATCACATGTACAGTCTATTTCTACGCCACTTTGCTACGTGTGGCTTAAGGTAATACTTGTTTGCTGTCACGAAACCACACATTCCACACACGTATGATTTCTCACCAGTGTCGCTTTTTAAATGTTGCTCAGTGTTTTTTTTTTTTTGCTAGCCTAGCCTTTTGAATGGCGGAATAGTTGCACTGTACGTACGCAAGCGGAAAGCTGCATTATGTAACATTAGGACGATATAAAAGTAAATTTTCTGGTCATTTCTTTACAAAGTAAGTTGAATCAACCCTACCCCATTGCAGATAAGTGCCATTCAGGAAGTGTAAGTGCCAAAACATGACGGAAAAAGGTCATGAATGTGTGACTGGGGCTTTAAAGAACCGACAAATCTGTGTTTGCAAACTTCAAGCCCTTCTACAGCTAGCTTACTCTTCTTACATCGTATTTACCCCGGTTTGAACAATGTCCAACATTTTCTAAGCAACCATAGGAGTCCATAGGAGCATAGGAGGCTAATAACGTGTGCTGTTCATAGCTGACCAGTCTATTCATAGCTGACCATGTGCGCTGTACAATCACAGCTGTCCTGTGCTGTTCAGTCACAGCTAGCCATTTTGCGGAAGCACCAGGCGTCGTTAGGTGTGTGGTCCCCACAGTTGATGATGTCTACCTTGTTTCCACAGCCACTCCTAAGGGAATATACGTATTGGTTGGTTAAAGAAAAAAAAACGAGTACCCGTAGTGGGAAAGCATATAGGTACGTAGTGGTACCTGAAAAAAAAAGTACCTCAACAGGCCACTGCAGCTTGATGAACTGCAGAGGCCTCTTCTGTCGGAAAGGAGGAGGAGCGCCCGCCTTACTACATTTTATAAAATAGTTAATAACAAGATAAATATTCAAACAGACAATATCTTAAGGCCCGCCCAGGGGCGCACCCGGGGGAGCCACTCACTTAAATACCAGCCTATCAATACACGTACTGACACCTACTACAGATTTTACTTTTTTCCCCGTACTATCCCTCAGTGGAACTCCCTGCCCGACTCGATGGTCACGACTCCCACAGTTGAGTCGTTTCAAGCCGGGCTTGTGGTCTGCCCGCCTTTATAGCCGAAGCCTCTTCTCTCCCCCCCCCTCCCAACTGTACCCGTCGTGGGGTTATCGGGGGGTAACCAAGAAGAAGAAGAAGAACAATGGTCTTTAAATGCCTTGAGTGTATATTCGCGAGCTTATCATTCTCGCAGTCTGTGCCAGTCACCTAAAATACGAAACCACTTCTCTAAAGAAAGAATAAAAATCTACCTCATTAACAAGTCATTCAAACCATTCACATGAAAACATATTCTCATTTTATCATTTATAGAACACATTCATTTGAAATAAGTTCATCCTACGTCCGATATCGTATATCAGTGGCCTTTAGGGTGGTATCTTTAATGGTTCCATAGGACGCCGTACAATTTTGATGCTGTAGAATTTTCAAGGAGGCTGTGACAGAACCAACCGTATAGACAAGGATCTAAAACACTTTTTTAATGACAAGACAGCTGCATTTTGTACGACACATGCACGACTGCCTCAAGAATGCCTTCAGTTTGCCTTCATTTTATGGATGACATCCTCCGGAGACCCCACAACTAATGCGAGAAGGCGGATAAAAAATCCAGCCAAAAAATATTTTAAAAAAGCACAGGAATACAAAGCTGGTATTGCGAAGTTGTGGCAGTACATAACGACGTTTACGACAAGCCGGTACATGCTGGCCTTTTGCGGCATTTATAATATGAGTCGGCACTTTACTGAGTTCTGGAGTTCCGTGGAGCCTCAGTAGCCTGGGTATCTTCTATAGTTACCGCCGACTCCCTACTGTCGTTAGCTACCATGGACTACGGAGGATGGCATCCAGGCTAGAGCCTCAGAGGAGGTGATTTTCTTTTAGAACAGGCGAAAATCAATGGGCGAGCGGATGTCATCTATAAAATTAAATCAGAGTGGCCTAAGTAGCAAATAAGGGATTGCCGCTGTGGCCGACGTGCCATGCACGGCGCGCATGCGTGAACCAGCGTAAACACCAACCTTGCCGTCTGCGATGGATAACGGGCAGTCCCGTCAGACAGCCATGCGCATGCGCAGACATCCAGTCCGTCCTGCCAGGCCTCGTACAGTTGGTGATAGGAGGCGAGGGTTGCATTCTTCTCGGCGCATGCGTGCTTTGCTTCTTCCAGGTCGTACTTGTAGTGACCCGCTGCTGACCTCTGGCGGAAGATTCTCCCTAGAGACAACCAATTGCGCGCGTTGTAACAGGTCAATGCATAATGCTGCATCAAATTGGACCTCTCTTATGTGTGATAAGTTTGGATTGGTCAATAACAGGTCTGAGATAGCTACTAAAGGTTACGACGAAACATACGCCACTAAATGTTGAGGATTTCATGAATAAAATGAAAACTAGATCAGATAGATGAGCTCGATTAAGACGCAATTAGGGGTGAACAGATAAATATCAAGACAGATCTAGATTACACACCTCATTAAAGTTATAGGGGTTTAACCCTCCCAGTGTCGTGGGCCAGTTTTAAAGCCTAGCTCTAATAGTCCCTGACACATAGAAGGATAAACATAACTACATTGGCACTGCTGCCCTGCAAGCACTTACCCAGTTTCGGTGTTGCTCGGCACAGGTCAGATTTCAATTTTCCCGCCAAGTCGCCCTGCCGGACAGAGGTGTTCTGAACTAGCGTCAGGTCAGCCTGGGTGGTGTTGACCCTCCCCTCCAGCCGTGTCCGGATGGTTCGGTCCTGGGCCAGCTGTTCCTCAAGGCTCCCTACTCGGTCCTCTAGCTGGGTAATCAGGGCTACGGAGGGCAACACATGCATGGTTTGGGATCATCGCCTTACACATTTCCACAGCTTATGCGCTCGTCACATAAACAAGGGCTATGACACATTCGTCATAATACGTTTACGACAAAATTAGGGCATCCTTGGGTTATGAATGTGTAGTACCAAAATCAGCTGTCTTTTGACAGAAAATTTAGTCGCAGATCAAACGGTTAGTTCTGCAAACTTTGACTCAAAGCATTCCTTTGCTTTTAAATGTAGGAGTAGTAACTGTTATTTTCGGATGTACTTACTAACCCCTGACAGAAACGTAAAAACTAACATATTAAGTTCTTTCTGGACTGTATGATACAAGCCTGGGTGTGTCGACCAATGCCTCTGTTGTGTGAAACATTATCGGCCCTTGAACGATAAGCGTCT
Organism: Branchiostoma floridae x Branchiostoma japonicum; assembly: GCA_013266295.2. Taxonomy (NCBI): domain Eukaryota; kingdom Metazoa; phylum Chordata; class Leptocardii; order Amphioxiformes; family Branchiostomatidae; genus Branchiostoma; species Branchiostoma floridae x Branchiostoma japonicum. The sequence continues at coordinate 14,113,961 of CM023829.1, read as the reverse complement.
GTAGGCCATGAGAAAGATATGGAAAAGTTCCAAATGACTTTGGCAGGCAAGATTCGTCAAGACAATGTGAGGAAGAGATAAAGCTCCTTTGGACAGTGTGAAGTTTCTGACACATCCGTCTCTACAAGGAGATCTTGCAAGAAATCTCCGTCAAACATCTGCCTGGCAACTAAAAAGAGACGGAAGCCTGAGAGCTACGACTTTCCGGTCAGTGGCGGGTCGGTTTCAACTTCAATTCTTTTTATTTAAAATATGGGAACGATTTGATATGAATTTGAACAATTGAAAATTCTAAGTCTGTCTCTTAAGCCCCTGTCACACATTCACGCCGACCTACTCCTAACCATGGTTGGGGGAGTTCGGCTAGTGTTTGGGAGGCTAAATACGTGAATGTGTGACAGGGGCTTTGCATTCATAAAAAAACAGACAAAACAGTTATCTTGTTTATAAAGAAGTTCTGATATTTTAGATCAACACATTAAAGACAGCTTACCTCAAACATATAAACACAGATGAGCTTTCATGCTAGTTATCTCGTTTATGACAATGATATAAAACATGAGCAGTGACTTCTTTCCAGACAGTTCAGATCTTATTATTTGGCCCCCACAGAGGCGAGGCCGTCGAGAGACTGTTGAGCATCTGAATATCACACAAGTAACTCAACTATCTTTAGGTGAACCCTCAATGATCTCCAAACTCTTCCAATGATTTTAAATGGCTAATTTCCGTCTCGTATACGGTCGTTACCATTTGAAACGGTCGATACCATATCGCTGAATGGTCGATGCCATATCCAAACGTATCATTACATTTTTGAGGCGCAAAAACATTTAAAACGTATAAAAAGCAACATTTCAATTACAAATGTACGGCAGCATCGCGAAAAATAATAACGATAATAGTGAAAAAGACAGCACAAGCTCGGATTCGAACCTTGGTCAAAAAGCATAATCCTAAAAACATATCTCTTCACCTCGAAACATCACGGTGTTCACGACGGACCGTTCTAATGCATTTAAAGTCTGCTGTTCTGAGATATGGCATCGACCGTTTTAAATTTGAAATGGCAATGCAAGGACGAGGTGGAAATTAGCTATTTACGACCTTTTACGAGACGGAAAAAGCACGTTTCAATGATCTGTCAATTGCAATGATCTCAATGGCCAATGGTGTTTGGTTGCCTCCGTCCTGTTACAATGGAACCTTATAATTACCTTCCCGTGGCCTTACGGTTTTCTCCATCTCCGACATTCTCCTCATGAGGTCCGCCATGACGGCCTGTAGCAGGGCCCCGCTCGAGCACATGCTCAGGTCTGGGAACGAGATGAGCTGGCCCAGGTCGGTCTGGCCCTCCTCGTCCTCAGATGACACACGTGCAAGAACGCCCAACATGAAGCAAATGTTAACAATAGAAAACAGCATCTTTAAACTTGAACTAGAGCTGACAAAGCACGACAATGAAAAGTCAAACACCAGCTTTGTCAGTGATATTGGCAAGTATGAAACTGTTACCCGACTGAACAATTATAATTTTGCTTCCGCCAGATTGTCTTGGTCGGCCGCAGTGCCAAACTTGCAAGGATGTGTTGTGGAAACCGAGCAACATTATCCAGTTGGCTGGTGAAAATGCACGTAACAAGTTTAAACAAGAGTTTAATTGCTTTATACCTTCGCCAAATGATGTTAACGTTCATTACTGGCGTATTATAGAGAACTTTATTGCACGACAGTTGTACACGGTACAATGTATGGTAAAGACTATTGAACATAGTTCAGAAATAAAGAAAAAGGCTTCTCACTGAGAGACCCCAAACATTTTCCACTTCTTCACAACACAAGGTGAAGAACTGCATGTACCTGTCACCCCAAACCCATGACCCTAGCATGTCCAGAACACGAAATATCAAAACCGGAAGTTCTGATGCAGTACCATAGAAAACCGCCATGAGATCCTTAATCGAAATTTTGCCGTCACCAACCCCCATGTAAAATATATGGATCCATCCACAACAACTCGAGTTATGCTGGCTACCGAAAAGTATGAGACTGTTACCCAAAATAATTATAATCTTGCTTCCGCCAGATTGTCGTGGTCGACCGCAGTGCCAAACTGGGAAGGATGTGTTGTGGAAACCGAGTGCAACGATGCAATCTGCTGGTAAACAAGGCACGCAACAAGTTTGAATCAGATTAAACCTCCTTGGTACTGGTAGGAGCTGGTGCCAACAACCGTATGGTAACCTAGCCTGGGTACCATCCGGATTTTCGCTGCGCAACGCTCGAAAAAATCATTTTTTCGAGCGTTGCGCAGCGAAAATCCGTATGGTACCCAGGCTAATGGTAACCAAGCAAGGGCAATTAATGCACGACGGTGACTGTAAATTTATGGTGTTGGTTTCAATTATTTCAGTCCGTCTCATAATCGTAGCTGAAATTACATACATTTATTTGTTAGCATGTTTATTCATCCATTAGGGGAGGGACCGGTCAATATATCGCCTTGTAAAAATTTGTGTGATTTTTTTTCTGGATATACCGATATTTATTTTAGATCGTTGACGATGTGAATTTTCCATTTTCCTTACGTGCATGACTGGCAAAGTAGCGATTTTTGTCGGCAAAGTAGGGTATTTGGGGCAACTTTCAACAAACTGCGTGCCCCTCCTCTGGCGGAGGGGGCACCGAATTATGTGTGTAGAATTTGATTTCGTTCTCGAAAGAATTCTAGTTTGTTAGAAGATATTCGCAGTGCTTTGATTTCGTTCTCGAAAGAATTCTAGTTTGTTAGAAGATATTCGCAGTGCTTGAGTGCCGTCCGTCGAAGGGGTCGCCGGTACGAAACTCAGCTGTCTTGTTACCAAAAAAGATTGTCTTTAATACATCCACAGTAACAGGAAAAATTTAAACACACGACTTCCGAACGTAAAAGCGTAGAAGCTTTCAGACGGCATCCACCTGTGACCATCTTTCTTCAAGCTACTGACGATCGAGGGCAGTCACGTGACCCAAAGGTTAAGAGGTCAGTGCAGGTTACACGACTGGACGGACGACTATTTTGTCTTAGATCCTTGTCGGTGTTTGGTTCTGTCAAAGCCTGCTTGACAATCCTAAAGCGATCTGCGGCGAATGTGACCGCGCCTTTTATCCCTAACACAACTTACCGCGATGGCCTACAGCGCCCAATACGTCCTGGCGATCCTCGGCAGTTTCTTCTACCACCTTGCCGGCTTTAAATGGTTGGCTGCCCCTGTGCTGAGGAGACTGTGGCCTGTCTTTGAGGCGCTTCCAACCAGCAAACAGGAGTATTCGCGAAGCAGGTAAGGATGTTTGTACTAGCACATTGGGCAGCGAGATTTTTTATATTGATTTTAAACAACATAGAAAAGCACAAGACACAGTGATGAGCAGCTCTTGCAAATTGCTAATTTTAGCCTCACCACTGACAAAGAAGAATACATACAATTATAACAAATAACAAGACAACAACTAACAAAACAGCAAATGGGCGTTCAAAAATACAATGAACTTGTAAAAAAGGATCACAATGTGTGATATAGAAAGATTTACCGTAGGCAGTATAAGCATTTAGTCAAATATGAACCGCTTTGTGTCGACGATATAGGTTTGAGTCAATTGCAAGGTCAAAAATGTCTGTTCGTTTCCGGAAACACGAGAGCAAGTTTTCATCTAGTTCCTTTGGCCACCGCTTTCTCAGCCTATTTCCAAGGGATGTTAGCTCATTTTTGATTCTATAGGAAGGTCCTGTGCAAGGTGTACTTTAGTCTGTACTGACATAGTTTTCATTAAAACTCTTCTGTGGACTGAAAATAAGAGAAGACGGCCGAAAAGAAAAATATATATTTATATTTTGCAGAAAAGTTGCCGGTTATGGGTGTGAACTGATACTGTGCAGTCCTATCATGAGCTACAAATAGTTAATTCGTCTTGCAAAACATCCCCTTTCCCATTTTATTTACCGATTTCTCCTTTTTACAGTCCATAGATCTAGAAGAGTCTGGTGGACACTAGTCGTAACCCACGCTACTGTTTGTTCTGCTTGTTAATCTTTTTCTCACAGTGTCTGTTTGCTTTCTTTTTAATTAGTGATGTTTTGCAACCGAACGAAAATTCTATTGTGACGTTATCTGACCGGCAGGTGATCTAGTTGCCATAACAATAGGCATGATACACTCGGATATGGCATCGGCCGTTTCAAATGGCAACGACCGTTTACAAGACGGGTCATGTAACAACTGACAGCTCAGCAGCTAAGCTAAGGATAGAGGCTTAGCTGCCTCATTTGAAAGATATGAGTGTTTCCAAGAAGCTGAACATGATAACATGGCCTATACATGGGACGTACCCAACTAAGTATATATCCCCCTAGGGGGGCTTTCACTGTATGTTGTTATTGTTGTTGTTGTTGTCCAGACCAAACCGGTGTCACCTAGAACTAAACAAGGACTGTTTTTGCGCACAAAATATCGGTCAGAAATGTGAAATAATGACGCAAATGTGTTGAAAAGTGATAGAAAATGTTGATAACACGGAGATTTGGTATATTTATAACATTTCAAGTTTTGTGGAAAAAGTTACATAATGGGCCTTTAAGAAATGCCGGATGTTGTTCCCTTGGGAAATGCAGTGTACAGGACTTTTAAATGGAATGACGCCCACGGGCTTTTTGCGATTGGTTAATCCATTGTCTAATTAAGTTTAACAAAGGGTATCCTCACGCTGGTAAGACCACATGCTGATTTGATATTTCCAATATGCCAAGAACTAATATTTGGCACTAAGAACAGCCGAAATTTTTTTCTTGTTGTTTTTCCTTCTGCACAAAATCCATTCTTTACACCGTGACACCTTAAAGCATGTGTAATTTAGGTTCCGTTTCTTCTGTCGTGTGTACCTTTATGCATGCTTTAAGGCATACTTAAAGATAGGATTTGTACAGTGTTTCTCAAACGTGTATGTTTCCTGCTCTGTTCTTCCCAGTGCGATGAGTCTCATCCACAGTGCCGTTGTCGGAGGTATCAGCTGCTACACGTTCCTATTCTCCAATGCGACGTTACCGCCCGACATACATTGGTGAGTTTTAAATCTGCATTACTGTGGGGTAGTGTGGCGCAACGGAAGAGCGCTCGACTCAGAACTAAGAGGTCCCAGGTTCGAGTCCTGCCATGCCATCGACCTTGTGCCCTTGGGAAAGGTACTTTATACGACTTTCCTTACTTAGCTCAGGTGAAAATGAGCATTGTCCTGTCCTGTATTTGTCCCCTGTGTTGGTGGCGGCATAAAATAAGTTGAAAAAAAAATGAGTTTGCCGTCACCATGTCTTGTCATGAAATGTTGTAGTAAAAAAAAACATGCAGTACGTAACATTATCACGATACTTAATTTCCTGGTCATTTCTTTACAAAGTTAGTTGAATCCACCCTACTCCATTGCAAATTAGTGCCATTCAGAAATTCGAAGTGGAGGTGCCAAAATATGACGCCTTATGAGAGGTGTATTAAAGTTGAAAACACAGCTGTCAGGCATGTTTGTTTATATTCTGGTAGTTTGTAGTGGTAACTGAGTGCGCCTCGTGTAGGCTGTTTTAGACTATAAATGTTGTTTCAGGCACGACTGCCCTCCGGTGAGGTTTGCTAATTGTATAGTCCTGGGATACACAGTTGCCGGTGAGCATTCATGTATTCATTCATTCATTCATTCATTCATTCATTCCTTTCCATCCTTTATTCTTTCATCCTTTGAGATCCACATAAAATAAAATGCATGAATATACAGCTCGATGATACACACACAACAACAACAACAATAACAACAACGTCGACGACAACGAAACCGGCAGCAACAGCAAAACATTTTTCTGACCACTTTGCTCCAGATCTGTTGTTGATGGCGTGCTACTCTTCAATACGCAGCCGAGATATGGTGCTTCATCACGTATTTGCCGCGTGGTTAACCTACATCGGCTCGGTAAGTACAGAATTCTGACGGCAGGACGCTATATACGAGCTCCCATAGAAACATATGGCAAGCATCTACAAAACAGCTGTCAAAATCACCCTCTTGTCAATGAGTTTTAGACCATTCAAAAAACACACATTGACAAGGTGGTCCGACCCCTAACTTGTTTATTTAGTAAAAAAAAAAAAATCTGGATTTCTTACAGTTCGACGCAATTTTTTTCAGCCAAAACAAACTTGTCGTGACCTATGAACCCTTCAATACCCTCAGACCACAGGCAATGATCAGACCAACTTCTAGAGTTCTACTGAGCAGCTCAAACAAGCCCAAAAGCCATTTTTTAAACAAAATAAAACAAAAACTCCAGCTGGAAAATGCCAATATTGATCAACATATATACCACGAAAAACACCGTATATAGCTGGTTTGGATGCGCTCACTCAAAATGGGCCCTCTGCGCCTGCGCGAATTAGTGTCCTCTGCCCTTCTCGCATGGGACAGTGGTGGAAACGAACCCATCCCAGCATCCCTTGCAATACACATTCCACAATACATTACCCGACTTTACTGGCATTTATTATCATTGGTATATTCCACTTTTCGTGCAGTGTTAGAGACGACACGCGGAACTACCCGCGTCAGGTTCTGATACTGTAGTTCCATTTTTTTACAGGTGGATCCAGTTTTGCCGTATCACTGTTGCCTGTTGATAATGACTGAGATGTCGTCCCCTTTTGTAAATTTCAGGTAAACACAGCTACAATGGATGTTCATGTTCATGGATGACCATCCTCCAGTTTAATTTGGGACTGACCTCCCATATCTCAGCAACCTTACACCCAGATGGGCTAGTGTATACTCTATATTCATATTTTTGCATAATCTTTCGGCCATTAGTTGGTACATTTACATATGAGGCACCACCCTGCATAACCATCCGCAACAAAACCCGGATCATGAGGTACCTCCGATTTATATACTACTACTGTTTGCGATGTTAGCCCATCTGCAGCTGGGTGTAAGTTTGCTGAGATATGGGAGGTCAGTCCCAAATTAAACTGGATGGTGTTGCTGTCTTTTGTATCTGTATCTGTATCTCCCACTTTTCTTTGAAGCTTTCTAATGAAGAAGCCAGGAACTTCATTTTTGAATAGCTTGAGGCAATGAAACTTGCCTTTCTGATTCTTTCATTGTTCTCTTATGGGCTAGCTGAAGGTACTTACTCTGTATACTGGCACGTCTACAAGGTTTTTTTTTTACATTATCGTACATTATATGTAGCCTCTACCAGGTAGCCTGGGAGCCACACGTTCTGTACCCGAAACAAAACGGCTGGCACCCAGGCTACTTAACAGGCATCCTAGGCCAAAAGTGTACCGGCTAACTTCTCTAGCATGCAATAGTGTATTTGCATATTGGCTAGCTTCTACTTAATTTCCAATGTAGACTTGCCATATTCTTCCTGAGTGGCTGTCAACGTACTAGTTTTCCAGCAGCTTTGGGAGCCTGGTAGAGGCTACATTATACACGTTTGTTTTGTTTGTTTGTTTTATTTGTTTATTTATTTATGTGTACCCAAGAAAGTACATAATACAATAAACAATAGATAAAACAGGTCAAGAAGGAGGGAAAAAGCATATATAGCTAGATCCTCCACTATACTAATAAAATTGATCAAAATTAAGTAATAATAATAATACATAAAATGTCATAACGATACATTAAAAATAAGCAAATATCGGTATAAATTAAGGGTGCGTAACAAATAAGTTCACCTTTACGTTTTGATACTAATAAGAACGTTACTGTTTCCATCTACCTGTTCAGGGCCATTTTACTGGACATGGGACAGAAGTCGTCCCTTCTGTACAAATTGAATGGCATCGCCATGATGGTTGCCTTCTTCGTCTGTCGCATCTTGCCCATCCCGCCTTTCTGGAGCCCCATGGTGGGGCGCGTTGGCGAACTGTACGACATCGGTCTCGGATTATACATTAGTTTCCTCGTCATCATTCCACTCCTTCAATGTCTTAACATCTTCTGGTTTAGTAAGATATGCAGGGGTATTTTTCGTGTCGTGTTCAGGGCTAAGATCGAGTAAACTATGTCTACATGGCTTTACTTTACATTACTTTTTGTATAATTGATCTCTATTATTTTGATTATTATTATGATTTCGAGTTCAGTTTATGTTACTTCTATTATTTCTCTCTCTCTCTCTCTCTCTAGCTATCTATCTATCTATATATATATATATATATATATTGTATAATTTCTAAGTATATTCTTTTGTTATATTCTGTATTTTGTTTGTAGACTCCAGGAAGACTAGCGATTGTATTCACTAATGGATATCTAAATAAAAGAAGCCAAACCAAACATGGCGTTTGTGTTCTCTTCATTAGTGAGAGATTGTATAACACAGGCTAACAGCTGTTATATATCTACAATTCTTCGTCCTTATCTCTGTGCTTTCTCTTGAAGTGGCGGTCGACACTACCTTTGGTTGCAGCACAATAGTCGCACCGGCCACATTTGTATGGTTTCTCACCTGTGTGTTTTCTCATATGTACAGGTAAATCAGCCCTAACAGCCGTGCTGTAACCGCACTCCTTACACACGTAGGGTTTCTCACCGGTGTGTTTTATCATAACGTGTTCGTCTAAGCGGTTTTTCTGTGCAGCAGAATAGTCACACCGGTCACATTTGTATGGTTTTTCACCTGTATGTGTTTTCATGTGCCGGGATAGGTTAGCCGTATAGGCCGTACTGTATCCGCACTTCCCACACATGTAGGCTTTCTCATCAGTATGTTTAGCCATATGTTGGTCTAAATGCGATTTCCGAGCAGCGGAATAATCGCACTGGTTACATTTGTAGAGCTTCTCACCGGTATGTTTTCTTCTATGATAGGAAAGGAGCGAAGCGTCAGTCGTTCTGTATCCGCAGTCCTCGCACATGTAGGGTTTCTCGCCGTTGTGTTTTACCATGACGTGTTGGTCAACTTGAGCTTTCCGTGCAGCAGAATAGTCACACTGGTCACATTTGTAAGGTTTCTCACCTGTATGTATTTTCTTATGTTGGGATAAGTTCCAACTTTTAGCAGTACTGTATCCGCACTCCTCACAAATGAAAGGTTTCTCACCGGTGTGTGTTTTCTTGTGCCGGGATAAGGCAGCACTATGAGCCGTTCTGAATCCACACTCCCCACACATGTAGGGTTTCTCACCGGTGTGTTTTGTCATGACATGTTCATCTAAACGTCCTTTCTTTGCAGCTGAATAGTCACACTGGTCACATTTGTAGGGTTTTTCACCTGTATGTGTTTTCATGTGTTCAGATAGGCTAAACTTATGAGCCGTTTTGAACCCACACTCCCCACACACGTAAGGTTTCTCCCCGGTATGTGTTCTCATATGTTTTAATAAGAGATGTCTTTCTGCTGCTCGGTAGCCGCACTTCCAGCATATATAGGTATGCTTTGCCACATGGCTGCCATCCTGTACTGTGCTGCTCTGTACAATTGTTTGTGGTAAGACTTCTTCGTCAGACCCGGTACAATTTACACCACACAATTCGTCGTCTTGAAAGTCCTTTTCTTTGTCCTTCTGCCATCTTGTATCTGTCGTCTGTTTCACTATGCTGTTCATCCCCATCTGTCCAGTACGGAAATGCAGATGTGGTGAAACATCTTCATTAGGCTGGGTACATCTTACCCCGGATGTTTCCTCACTGAGAACCTCCTCTTGCCATCCCGTGTGTCCTGTCTCGTCTTTTATGTGCGTCTTGTCCCAATGACATCCAGTTGGTAGACTGGCGCCGTATGATTCCTGGTATGGCAAGTCCTTGTCCTGTTGCCATCCGGTGTTTTCTACCTCCTCCTCTTTGATGTTTGTCTCGTTCACAGTTTGTTCCGGTCGATGGTCTTTAACAGGAGGCCCACATGGTAACTCATCCATATCTAAAGTAGAGGAAAATAACATTTAGAAACAGATTTATTTTATTAATTCTATTTTTATTAATTAGAATATAAAGATGCTATACCTCTTTTAGTTTTTAAGTATTTGGAGTTCTTTTGTACTAAATTGTAGATAACCTTTTTTTATCTCGTTGATCTTGCAAAAAGATGGTTCTAATGATCAGAATTAATAATGTTGATACCTTGATACAGGAGAAAAGGTCTTCACTCGTTCACACAGTGTTGCGTCCCTCCCAGTGCATATCTAGCCTAATTCACGCAGTTCAGCTGCATGACTTCTGGTTTAAGAATAGTGTTTTACCTTTAATTGTCGACTTGTTGAACTAATCATGATGAATTTTAATGTGTATCATGCCCCAATTCAGCCATGTAAGGCTGCACAATGGTACTCTAGTATGTGTTGTAAATAAACCAGTCTATAATATTTTGAACCTTCATAGTTTCCTTTACACGAATTAAACATGTCGTGGGAAAGTCCTTTTCTTTTCGATCAGTTCCACGTTGATTATGCAAATGAGGTCCATATTTACATAACCTATGTACATTACGTCTGAACGTGCATGTGTCACCAGGATGCTATTCCCATTACTGTACTGTAGCATTTACCCAGACCAATAAGCTATAGGGCTATGTATTGTGATGATTCACAACACATTCCTATAGTTTCTTGAGTTTTGCTGGTTATAAAACATTCACAAAGAGGCACACCCAAAACTAATAGACTCTTCCATTGACTGCACTCATGACCTGAAATGCTAGGAGTAGGAGAATGTCACCACAAACTCGCTTCAACAAGATGAATCACCAAGTGTGCGATCTTTGACCTCACTTCCTGCCAGGTTCTCAGTAGTAGTGCGACGTGACTAGGATGGTTTCTTTCTTTTTCTTTTCAGAAAGAAACACAAACTCCCAACAAAAAGAGGCATTTTAAAGGTCTAATTCCAGAGGATACCACAATATCTTGCTTGCGATTTTTGTATAGTTTCTAAAGGTGTATTCAAGCATGGAGGTAGTTCTACCTCCATGATTTAAGGTACAAATCGACAAGTGGCAACCGTTACATTCCACGCGTTACTGTTACGTACGCGGCCACTTCTAATTCTAATTTATCGGTCAACGAGTACGAACTAGAAAGCGTTATCGACAATCAAACGTCTTACCTCTCGGTTTATAGTGGTTAGCGATCTCCACGACGTCTGGAATTCCGTACAAATAGCTTCAGTTCTTCGGAGATGACAACAAATGCACTGACGTCAAGCAAAATGGCGGACAAAATAGCTAAGGGGCAAAGGTGAGAGGTCACAAACCTGATACATCAGTATGGGTCAATCCACAGATTGCCGCAGTCCGTGCGAAATGTACCGTCATGAAAGTTCATCTGTGTTGGTAGTTACATGTTTAAATTTAAAACTTTTGATCCAACACAAGGTAATTTTTCACCTAGAGCTTTCGACCAGCACTTAGTCTTTTTCGGTCCAACGAAACGGAATATCCAGGTGACTCGATGTAGATGTGTTGTGAAACTTCAGAGCTGGCTGAACTTAGCTGAGTGTTCCAAGAACCCGAGGTACCCACCTCCGGTATGCCTAAATACCTCAACCGCCCTCAACCCCCCTCAACCCCCCTCAACCCCCTACTTCCTGGGCTAATATGCAGTGAACATGTGCTAAGAACCCTTGTTAACGCTCTGGATACATTGTCTATGCAATTATAAATAGGAAAATCACTGTAACTCTGGCGTTTTACCAGTTTTTTTACGGCGCGCCGTGCGCCCGAGGAACAGGGTCCGCCATCTTGTTTGTTTACGTCGCGCCGCCAGAACGCATCGTGCCGTAAGTTTCAAGTCAAAATAAGGAAAGTGAAAAAGCTTGTGCAGCACGGAAACTCAGCAGATATAGAGGGAAACCTCTTTAAACATCATGTTTCTGGTGGTGGATTTTAGCGCTCAATACTTTAGGGCGGATATTTTGCGGGGTGTATCACTCCCTAAAGACGGTAACTCCACTTATGATATATTAAAAGTTATAACTTGAAAAAAATCGCAAATACTTAGACGTTACTATGTGATTTTTATTTATAATCGTATAGACAATGTATACAGAGTGTAAACAAGGGTTCTTAGCACATGTACACTGCATTTTAGCCCAGGAAGTGAGGGGTTGAGGGCGGTTGAGGGGGGTTGAGGGCGGTTGAGGTATTTAGGCATACCCAAGAACCTCGCCTTCAAAGACTTCTCCGTTTCCCCAATGTGAGATTCCTGGCAGGGTCCTTTCTTGTTTTCGCCTTGGCAGGGGATGTGGTATATGACGCCTCACTTCTTCTCCTTCGGGGTCTTGTCCTTGGGTGCAACAAGTAGTTGTCTCAGCGTTGTGGTTGGTTTAAAACACGTTGTAACACCGTAGACGTTAAAAAGTTCGAGACGTATTGTTGCGTGCAGTGTTACATCGACTAGTTTATTATTTCACAAGCTTGGAGGAGGTGGGGGATTTGCCAATCATTAACTCGTGTTCTTTACACCAGGGTCTTCAGAGCTGGCAGGAGCAAGTCTAATTAGTAATGTTATCAATACAAAGACTGAAAGAGAACAGTATGCACACCTCTGTGAAAATGTTGGGGTTCAGAACCCCCCAGAACCCAAAATAACCTAGGGTTCACCACAACCGAAAAGAAAAGGCCTGTGAGATAGCCAACTTTATTGAACCAAATGTAAAACTATAGGGGAAAAGTGTTACATATAATAGATATAACGGTCCATTCGTCTTTCAAACGACCTACATAGCAAACTTCAAATAAATTAAAATAAATAAATAAATAAATAAATAAAATAAAATGGGGTAGCTTGGGTTTTTGTGAATCTTAAGGATATTCACGTGCTGCTTTTTATACAATTCTTTTAAGTGCCACAAATTCAAGGTTGGGTGTTTTTATGTTGTACTCCTTTTTTTGTATTTAAAAAATTGTTTTTCTATCATGAAAATTGTTTTTCTACTATTAAAACTGATCACAAATGACTGCTAGTTTTACCATGTTCCACAATTTATCTTTCTAGTACAGACATATCCGTACCCCTTTCAAGTACAGGTCCTGGATTTCTTACCTGTGTGTTAATTTTACGTCCATGTACTGCAGAATAGTCACACTGATAATATTTGTGGGGTGTTTCTCATGTATGTTTTCTCATGTGTCTGGTTAGGTGAGACCTATTAGCCGTTCTGTATTCGCACTGCTCACACTTATAGGGTTTCTCACCGGTATGTTTGTTCATGACATGTCGGTCCATCTGGATTTTCTGTGTTGCAGAATAGTCACACTGGTCACATTTGTATGGTTTCTCACCGGTATGTGTTTTCATGTGCCGAGACAGGTTAGCTGTAAAAGCCGTACTGTATCCGCACTTTCCACACATGTAGGGTTTCTCATCAGTATGTTTAGCCATATGTTGGTCTAAATGAGATTTCCGCACAGCGGAATAATCGCACTGGTCACATTTGTACAGTTTCTCACCGGTATGTTTTCTCCTATGAAAAGATAGGAGCCAAAGTTCAGACGTCCTGTATCCGCACTCCACGCACAAGTAGGGTTTCTCATCGCCATGTGTTTTCTTGTGACGAGACAAGGCAGAACTATGAGCTGTTCTGAATCCGCATTCCCCACACATGTAGCGTTTCTCACCAGTGTGTTTTGTCATGACGTGTTCATCTAAGCGGACTTTCTGTGCAGCAAAATAGTCACACTGGTCACATTTGTATGGCTTTTCACCTGAATGAGTTTTCATGTGCTGGAATAGACTAAACTTAATAGCCGTTCTATACCCGCACTCCCCACACACATAGGGTTTTTCACCAGTGTGCTTTCTCATATGTTTAAAAAAGAGATGCCTTTCTGTTGCTCGGTAGTCGCATTTCCAGCAAATGAAGCCATGTGTTGTCCCATGGCTGTCATCCTGTACTGTATTGCTCTGTACAGTTGTCTCTGGCACCACGTCTTCGTCAGACCTGGTACAGTTTACACCGCACAGTTCCTCGCTTAGAACAGCCTGCTGTCTTTCCTCTTCCCCTGTCTGTTCCCCACTATCAATCCCGTTCATATGATACCAGGATGTTAGACCGCACGTTTCCTGATCCTGATCCTGATCCTCTTCCTTGTCATGATGCCATCCCGTTTTTCCTTTTTGCTCCTCTTTGATCGTTGTCTCATTCGTAGTTTGTTCCATTTGAAGCTCTTTATGGGGAGACCCACACGATGTGGACTCGGTCATCTCTAAAAGCAAGGCAAATAAAATACTAAAATTTATTAAATAGAAATATATCAATTAGAAGGTATAGATGCCAATTTACCGCTTTGAAAAGACAATGGCACAGATCTTACATGAACGATACGTTCTCTCAAAATAGTGGACCAGTTATAATTATATAATGTATAATGTCGTTTCTGATAGTATATCTAGCGTCAAAGGGGGATACACAACCGTTGGTGCCTGTATGTAAAGAATGGCTTCTTGTGTGACTCTTGTAGGACAGACTTAGTATACTAATAGTATACTTGTTGAATTTGTTTTTAAGAAATTTCCTTTTCCATCTTGGGGGCTTCTGCACCCCAATGAAATAGTGAATGCATGGCCGCCGTTAATATTCCTGTCACACAATTTACACACACACAATACACTTGCCCCCTCCCCATCAAATGCCGATCCCAACACTCTTCTAATTTTAATTCAACCCTAAACAACGGCACGAACCAGAAAGCATTAACGACAATCAAATGCTACCTGTCGCTTTATGGTGGTTGGTGATCTTCACGATTTCGGGAATCCGGCAAATAAATCGTCAGTTCAAAGGAGGAGACGATACCAAAGACGATGACGTCAGCCAAGATGGCGGAGAGGCCAGCTAACCAACGGGGCAAAGGTAAGGGGTCACGGTCACGAACCTGATGCCCACTTGAGTATAGGTTAATCCACCGATCGCAGCATAAAGCTTTACTGTCGGTTATCAGCCTCGCATTGATGTCTTGTGACAAAGTTAGTAATAGATGGTGGACACTTTTCGACCCTATTCTTTTTTCTTTATTCAAACATTTCGAGACACGACATGGTGACGGCACACTCAAGTTTTTTTTTCAACTTATTTTATGCCACCACCAACACAGGACAAATACAAGACAATACTCATTTACACCTGAGTCAAGTGAGGAAAGTCGTGTAATGTGCCATTCCCAAGGGCACAAGGTCGGTGGCATGTCAGGACTCGAACCCGGGACCTTTTGGTTCCGAGTCGAGTACTCTGTCGTAGCGCCACACGACCCCACCCAGAATTGTCAAAGCAAGTAGAACACGATTGTAGGCTTGTATTGTATCATTTATTTACAACCAACATTAAATCCTAGAGGGAAAAGATGTAACTAAGGAATCGGGTTATAACTTGATCACTTTAAAGCAACGTACGCATATGCTAATCATAACTAACAGAAAAGTATACAAAACTTGTTGTAGTTCGGAAAATCTTTACCCGAAGAAGTCGTCGTCTGAGCCTTATAATGAACAAATTCTAAAATTCAAATCCAAGTCAATGTATATTATTTTAGGGAAAAAAACACACATTAACTGCCATTATAATGTTGTATATAGGCCAGAATATATGAAAAAAAAATCTACCAAAGTCTGCAAAAGTATATAGCTTTCCCTCTACTACATAGTCTAGAAGGGAATTGTACTAATTCAAGATGCTGTACATTGTATCACAAAATGTATTTGATGAATAAAACAACACATATAGTTTCGATATGCATTGATTGTTCTAGTTAATTCTAATAAATCATTTATTACCACAATTTTTTTACTAGCCTTCTAATGGATCGTGATTTGTGTTGTTAACTACTTGCTCACACGCTTTCTCATTAGTATGTTTAACCATATGTTGGTCTAAATGATGTTTTCGCGTAGCAGAATATTCACAATGGTCACATTTGTAAGGTTTCTCACCGAGGTGTTTTACCATGACATGTTGGTCTACTTGAAATTTCTGTACAGCAGAATAGTCACACTGGTCACATTTGTAGGGTTTTTCACCTGTATGTGTTTTAATGTGCCGGGCTAGGTTTGCTTGATAAGCTGTACTGTATCCACACTCCCTACATATGTAGGCATTATCGCCTGTATGTTTAGACATGTGTTTCTTTAAATAACGCCCGTGTGCAGCAGAATAGTCACACTGGTCACATTTGTAAGGTTTCTCTCCTGTATGTTTTCTCTTGTGTCTTGTCAGCGAAAATCTTTCAGCTGTCCTGTAACCGCACTCCTCACACAAGAAGGGTTTTTCGCCGGTGTGTGTGGTCATGACGTGTTGGTTTAAAGCATCTTTCCGTGTTGAAGAATAGTCACACTGGTCACACTTGTAAGGTTTCTCAGCTGTGTGATTTTTCATGTGTCGGGTTAGGTGAGACCTATTAGCCGTCCTGTATTCACACTCAGTGCACGCGTAGGGTTTTTCACCAGCGTGTTTTGTCATGACGTGTTGGTCTAAGTGACTTTTCCGTGCTGCGGAATAGTCACATTGATCACATTTGTATGGTTTCTCACCGGTGTGTTCAATCATTATGTGCCGGTCAATCTGGCCTTTCTGGGTTGCAGCATAGTCACACTGGTCACATTTGTATGGTTTTTCACCTGTATGTGTCTTCATGTGCCGGGATAGGTTAGCCGTATAAGCCGTACTGTATCCGCACTTCCCACACATGTAGGCTTTCTCATCAGTATGTTTAGCCATATGTTGGTCTAAGTGAGATTTGCGAGCAGCAGAATAATCGCACTGGTCACATTTGTAGAGTTTCTCACCGGTATGTTTTCTCCTGTGATAGGAAAGGAGAGAAAAGTCAGTCGTCATGTATCCGCAGTCCTCGCACATGAAAGGTTTCTCACCGTTGTGTTTTACCATGACGTGTTGGTCTAAACGGTCCTTCCTTGCTGCAGAGTAGTCACACTGGTCACACTTGTGCGGTTTCTCACCTGTATGTGTTTTCATGTGCTGAGATAGGTTAGGCCTATGTGCCGTTCTGAATCCGCACTCCCCATACACGTATGGTTTCTCACCGGTATGTGTTCTCATATGTTTAAACAAGAGATGTCTTTCTGCTGTTCGGTAGCCACACTTCCAGCAAATGAAGGTATGTGTTGCCACATGTCTGCCATCCTGTGCTGTATTGCTGTGTACAGGTGTCTGTGGTAAGACTTCTTTGTCAGACATGGTGCAGTTTAGAGCGCTCGTTTCGTCATTTGGAAAGTCCCTTTCCTCGTTCTGCTGCAGTCCCATGTCTGCTGTCTGCTCCCAACTGTTATAAATGTCGTTCCTAGGATAACAGGTTGGTAGGGTTACACCGAACGTTGCCTGGCCCTCGCTGTGCGTTTCCTGGCGTAGCACATCCTCTTGTTTGTCCTGCTTCCTTCCCGTGTCTTCTGTCTCCTCTTTGATATGCGTCATGTTCCAAAGATAACCAGTTGGTAGGTTTACACCGTACGCTGCCCGACATGGCACAACGTCTTCCTTGTCCTGTCGCCATTCTGTATCTCTTGTCTTCTCCTCTTTGATCCTTGTCTCGTTCGCAGTTTGTTCCGTGCGAAGCTCGTTCACAGGAGGATCGCATGTAAACTCGTCCATGTCTAAAAAAGAGAGAAGAAAATATTGGAAATAGATAAATTATTAAGTGTATAGGCTTATTTTCCTCTTTTATGAGGCAGAATTGCCAAGTAGGTGCGGATCTTATATGTTATTAATCTCAAAGCAGATGCTACGGTGGCAAGGCAGTATCCAGACCAGAATGACCATTGGCTGATTTAGATACTGCCTACCACCGTAGGATCTGCTTGGAGATTACGCGAATCTTACCTAAGGAATTTGTTTTGTCAAGATAGTGGACCACAGTATTAAACCTCGGAGGAATCACCTTGTTTTTCTATCAACAAAAATTCAAAAGCCGAGTTCAAATACCTCATGTATCTATTAAGTATTTAGAGTTCTTAGTAGACTTTTCTTTTTTTTCATTCGTCATGTAGAAATTAGTTCTTATTGGCTGAATCTATGGCGTTCATCGTATTCTCTACACAAATTGCATATTGGAAGCCATATCATTTGGAACAATACCACATTGATTATACAACAAAGTCCGTATTTGTAATACATTATGCACGGTAATGTCCTTCTTTAATCAACGTTCAGACATCAGGAGAACTTTTCAGTTATTATCATTTGTCACTAAGATAGAAACTGTAGCATTTTCCCAACACCAAACATTTAAATACAATCTATATTTCTGTACTTTTTAAAATATTAGGAAACACTCCCAAAGACACGTCTAAAACTAATGGAATCCTCCAGTAACTCCACGCATGATCTGGAATGCTACATTTATAGGAGCTAAGCTTGATCACCAAAATGAATCACCAAGTCTGCGATCCTTGACCCCACTTCCTACTAGTTTCCCAATAGTCAAGTGCGACGTGACTAGAATGTGATTTCAAGATTCCTTCTTTGTGTTTTCGTAGATAAACACTGACTCGCAAAAAAATTGTCTTCAAATATCTACTCCTAGGGTATGCTGCATATTGTTCGCGATTGATGTATTGCTTCTTACGGTAAAGTTTATAAAGCACAAACAGCAACTGCCAGATACATGATAAATTATACGAACACTACCCCCCTCCCCAAATTACGATCCCAAACACATTTCTAATTCTAATATATCGCTAAACAAGCACAAACCAGGAAGCGTGTACGATAATAAAAGGTCTTACGTACCAGTTAATGGTGGTTAGCGATCCCCACGACTTGTGGAATTCCGCATAAATCGCGTTAGTTCGGAAATGAGGATTATATCAAAGACGATGACGCCAACCAAAATGGCGGACAGGCAACGGGTCAAAGGTAAGGGGTCACAAACCTGATGGTAACATGATTGTTGGTCAATCCACAGATCGTCACATAACGCTTTCGGTTCGGTCTGGTTTTTCATATATTAAATACATCTATTTATATGCAGTGATGTTTGTAGTATCACACAGTTACTTCCTTTATGTGAATGTTCGATGTATTACTGACAGGTTATTTACAATTACAGAAAATTCTAGTGCCTACACACTATTATCCGACATAACTAGATGTCATTACCAATAAAAATGTTCCATTTAATGGTCTTTATTTTTCGATATTCACCACTATTTTTTTACATTCACTATTCACTACTTTTTGCGACATTGCTATTGGTTAACTGGTTGGGAACGTAACTATTTAATATTGTAGGGTACTGTTTTTATTTCTAAGAAACTTTCTAGACAGACATCTATAACTTACAAATATACATGAAATTAGCAATGATAGAAATCAAATGCAATGGAGATCAATGTACATAGATTCTGTACAAAAGAACATTATTCAACAATGTTGACCCTCCACACACTTTGCAAATGGCACAGCCTTTATTGAGACACGGTCCGCCATGTTGTATTTGTTTTCTGTCCTCTGTGCTAATAAAAGCTGAAACTTTATTTATAGCTGTATATGCTTCATTCAACGTAACGCCATAGTATAGAATTATGTGTCAAAACTGTGTACGCTAAATCGCTAGAGAGGGGTGGGGCAATGCCACTAGCAATTTCGCCCCAGGGAGGACAACTTGACAGGGGGGGGGGATCCCTGAGGCACCCACCCAAACCACGATAAACTGGACACCGGGCTAAGCACTTGGCCGAAACGTATTTCTGAAAAGTCGAAAAACATAGTCACGCATCATATGCTCTGGTAAATATTCCTGGCCACCTATCTGCGGAATGGCGTCGTACAAATCGCGCTCAATCTTGAGAACACTTCGCTCGGCCGGCCGAGAAGCGGTCTGGAGAGAACGGCCGGCCGAGCGAAGTGTTCTCAAGATTGAGCGCGATTTGTACGACGCCATTCCGCAGATAGGTGGCCAGGAATATTTACCAGAGCATAGGCTATATGAGGTTGTGTATCGTTTCCGTACAGGGTATTTAGACACGACTTCCGAGTGACTACGTACCGGGGCTGAGCGATATCCGCCATTGGGTACGGCGAAAAAGTACAGGGTACGGCACGAATTACCGGGTACGGCTAGAAATTTTCGCGGGTACGGCACGAATTTCCGGGTACGGCCAGAATTTTTGAGCGGGTACGGCACGAATTTCCGGGTACGGCTTGAAAGGAGTTTGATGGGGGTGCGCATACGTATGATGCAACCAGAAAACAAAATAGCAGATAGTTGATTTTGAGGGCAAAGTTCACTAACCCCTTACGGTGTGGGTCAAACCACAAGCCTGACGCTTAGCTATATTCGTCCAAGATTAATGGAGCTGGCAGAAACAATTTTACTGCTCTTAGTCTATGTAAAGTCCGTACGTCTAAAGTAAGTTAGGAAAACAATTATAATGAGCAGTAAACACAATATGCTTAAGAGCTTTTGACCTTTCCTAAAAAAGTATTACAAAAGTGTTACAAATGACGGATACAACATTGTGGGAGTGAGTTAAACTGTTTCTATTTTTCATGTAATTATTTGGCTGGTAAACATACAGCAAAGATGGGCTCTTCTGAAACTTGGATTCTTGTTTCCTGCAATGAACACTTTTTTTATTCATTAGCCGTCCTGACTGACCAAGACTAATGTTTCAGAAGGTTAGCATAAGATGGTGTAAAAGGGTCTGTTGGGATGAATTGCAAAGTCTTTATTCACAACCACTTGTTTAACAAGAGGCTCTTGTTAAACCAGTGGAGGTGAATAAAGAACTTTGCTATTCAATCATTCACCAACCTGATGAAATTATTCACGGTCTGTTGGGATGATCTCGTGGTAAGGATAATCACTTTTACAACTTTTAAGCGACGCCGAGTCACTTTTGGTGTTTCTACGTTGAAACAAAAGAATTTTTTTCTATCCAGAAAATTGTTTTTTTTTCTGCCATTGAGACTGATAATATTAAATAACAGCTATTTCTATCATGTTCAATCATTCTCTCATCAACTCTCCATAGACGTATAAGCAGTCCAACATCCGTACTCCTTTAAAATACAGGTTTGATTTAATTCAATTCAATTTATTGAAATTGTGACAATACAACACACGAGGGACACAGGCCGTTATTGCTGGTGTCGTAACCCGCACATAAAATATTACAAAACACATAGCTAGACATATATCTTGCATAGAATTAGTCCCTGCAAATTACAAATAAGACAATAAATTCAGTTTTGAAAAAAACAGCAAAATAAAATACAGCCTAACTACTGGTATTAGTCAATTTCAATAGTCTGATATAGTAACTATGAACTTTGAATCTTGTAACTATATCAGGTTTTTAACTCGTGTGTTATGCCCACGTGTAGCAGTATACTCATCACATTTGTAGGTTCTGCCCTGTATGTTTTTTCATGTGTCTTGTTAGGTGAGATCTATTAGCCGTCTTGTAGTCGCACTCCTCACACTTGTAGGGTTTCTCACCGGTATGTTTTGTCATCACATGTTGTTCTAAGTGGGCTTTCCTTGCTGCAGAATAGTCACATTGGTCACATTTGTAAGGTTTCTCACCTGTATGATTATTCATGTGTCTGGTTAGTGTAGACCTGTTAGCCGTTCTGTATCCGCACTCATCACACATGTAGGGTTTCTCACCGGTGTGTTTGGTCATAACATGTTGGTCTAAATGGGCTTTCTGTGTTGCAGAGTAATCACACCGGTCACATCTGTAGGGTTTTTCACCGTGTGTTTTCATATGCCGGGATAGGTTAGAGGTATAGGGCGTGCTGTATCCACACTCCCCGCACACGTAGGGTTTCTCACCGGTGTGCTTTACCATGACGTGTTGGTCTACTTGAAATTTCTGTGCAGCAGAATAGTCACACTGGTCACATTTGTAGGGTTTTTCATGTGCTTTCATGTGCTGAGATAGGCTAACCTTATAATCTAGTTCCTCGGAAACTTTCTCATCAGCATGTATATGTTTAGCCATCACATGTTGGTTTAAATGATGCTGTCGAGTAGCAGAGTAATCACAGTGGTCACATTTGTAGGGTTTTTCACCTGTATGTGTTTTCATATGCTGGGATAGGCTATCCTTATAAGCTGTTCTATATCCGCAATCTCCGCACACGAAGGGTTTCTCACCGGTGTGTTTTACCATGACGTGTTGGTCTACTTGAAATTTCTGTACAGCAGAATAGTCGCATTGGTCACATTTGTAGGGTTTCTCACCCGTATGTGTTTTCATGTGCCGGGATAGGTTAGCCTGATAAGCCGTACTGTATCCGCACTTCCCACACATGTAGGCTTTCTCATCAGTATGTTTAGCCATATGTTGGTCTAAGTGAGATTTGCGAGCAGCAGAATAATCACACTGGTCACATTTGTAGAGTTTCTCACCGGTATGTTTTTTCCTATGATAGGACAGGAGGGAAAAGTCAGCTGTCTTGAATCCGCAGTCCTCACACGCGTAAGGTTTCTCACCGGTGTGTTTTACCATAACGTGTTGGTCTAAACGGCCTTTCCGTGCAGCAGAGTAGTCACACTGGTCACACTTGTACGGTTTTTCACCTGTATGTGTTTTCATGTGCCGAGATAAGCTAAACTTATGGGCCGTTCTGTATCCGCATTCCCCACACACATACGGTTTCTCATCAGTATGTGTTGTCATGTGTCTTAACAAGAGATGTCTTTCTTTTGCTCGGTAGCCACACTTCCAGCAAATGTAGGTATGTGTTGCCAAATGGCTGCCATCCTGTACTGTGCTGCTTTGTACAGTTGTATGAGGCAAGACATCATCATTAGACCCTGTATAGTTTACACCGCACGTTTCGTTGTCAGAAATGTGATTTTTCTCGCCTTGCTGCCGCCCTGCGAATGCTGTCGGCTCCGCACCGTTATAAATCCCGTTCCCGGGATAAAAGGTTATTAGGCTTTTACGGTGTTCACTGTAGGCTTTCTGGCTGAGCTTATCTTTTTGCTCACCCTGCTGACATCCCGCGTCTCCTGTCTCTTCTTCTTTGAAGTGCGTGTCGTTCGGAGGATAACCTGGTAGTCCTACGCCGTATGTTTGTTGGTCCTTACTGTACGTTTCCTGGCCTGGCGTGTCCTCTCCCTTGTCCTGCTGACATCCCGTATCTCCTGTATCCTCCTCTTTGATGTGAGCCGCGTGCCCTAGATAACCAATTTGTAGCTTTACGCCGTACGCTTCCTGGCCTAGCACGTCCTCTTCTTTGTCCTGTTGCCATCCCGTGTCTTCTGTCTCTTCCTCTTTAATGTGCGTCATGTTCGCAGCTTGTTCCGCACGAATCTTTTTAACGGGAGGCCCACTGCCGAACTCGTCCATCTCTAAAAAAACACACAGATCAATTAGATTGTATAGATGAAAAGAGCGCGAGACTTATATTTACATAAACTATCAACGGTGATGTTCTTCTTTGAGCACAAGCATGCCATTATTTACCATTATTTACCGTTAGTTACCACTAAGGACCTGTAACATTTATCCCTGGCCAACTATCATCTATCTGCTTGCTTTCTAATAGGGGGCGCTTTTTCCACTCCCTTGATCAAACAGACCTGGCCGCCTTTTCCGCTCTTTTCAGACTGGAATGCTTATTCCACCAACCCATCCATTTTGCTTCTTGAGGCTTTACCGGCTAGTCTTCCATTGCACACATAACTTGGAATGCTAGGAGCATTTTACTACAAGCTTGCTTCAAGATGAATCACCAAGTCTGCGATCTTTGACCTAATTTCCTGCCAGTTTCTCAGTGCTACGTGATTAGAATGGGTCGTTCCAAAAATGAATGTGGAGGAGAGGATGTATAAGGTCCAAAATCGGATTTTGTATTCTACTCTAGTTCCAATCCAGATTTGCTCGAACCCTGCCCTAGTTCCAATCCAGATTTGTTCAAACCCAACCCTACATAGTTCCAATCAAGCTTTGTTCAAATCCTACCCTAGTTGCAGTCCAGATTTGTTCAAATCCTTCCCTAGTTCCAATCCAAATTGCCCTATCCTACATCCAGTCCAGATTTGCCCAACCCCTACTCTAGTTCCAATCCAGATTTGTTTAAACCCGACCCTAGTTCCAATCCAGATTTGTTCAAATGATAATCCTACCCTAGCCTAGCCTAGTTCTAATCCAGATTTGTTCAGATGATAATCTTACCCTAATTCTAATCCAGATTTGTCCACAGTCGGACTTTTACAAACAAACAAAAAATCTTATTTCATAATTTACTCATAGAGGATACAATATATTGTTAGCGATTTTTGTATCGTTTTTAACGGTATATTCATGGTACGATTCGATATCGATATTTGGCTGCTGATGCATACCATGCATTGCAGTTACACAGCCCCCCTCCCCACCAAATACCGATCACAAACACGCTTCTCATTCTAATTTATCGCTGAACTAACACATACCAGGAAACATCTATGTTACCCAAAGGTCTTACCTGCTGGTTAATGGTGGTTAGCGATTTCTATGACTTCTGGATTTCGGTAAAAAATCACGTCAGTTCGTCAGAGATAAGGTAGCAAGGACGATGACGTCACTAAAATGGCGGACAGGCGGGGCAAAGGTGAGAGGTCAAAAACCTGATACGCACAAACAACAGATCGTCGCACAACGCAATGCTGCCGTTAGTTTCAACCTAACAATGTTGCCATTGGACGTGATAAGTAATAGACAATGGATTCCACGTTTTAAACATATTCAGACCTGGCCTTTTGGGGCATCCTTAGTAGGACGGGTGGGGATAGGAGGAGTGGGTATGGGGTGAAGGTCGAGGGCCGCCCCCTGTTATTCCAAAACTACCACCACTAAATTTTCATAGGCTAATGTACCAAAATCAGTTATTACAACACATTTTGTGTATCTAAGACGTAATATGACATAATTATTACGTCATTTTATTTTACAAACTATACTCACTTGCCCAAGGCTGCCCATCAATATGTTGATGATGACGTCACTATATTAACTATACTTGTCGTTGTGGTGACATTATATTGTCTTCTCCTCCAAATCGTCCAAAAAACACAACACGCTGGTGGACTTGTAACATTTACTTACAATCAACAGTAAACCTATAGAAGAAAACACTGTAACAAATCAATCTGGTAATGACTTGGTCACTTTCTCGCATGCTGCATATATTCAACTAATGTACGCAGAAACATTTGTAAGATGTACAAAAAATGTATAGACTTGACACTTTTTTTAACTTGTACGTTATTATTATCATGTAACGTCACACTATATGTACTGCATTTAGCCCACATGGGCATGAATGTGCAAATAAACATCATTGTCATTGTCATTGTCATTGTCATTATAACTTTGTGTTTCCTTGCAATTAACATTTGGGCAAGAGTTTGCGATAAAGATTGATTTAAAGATTGGAATAAGACATACTAAACGATTTAATAATACTATATGTTTTTAGTTTTTATAACGAAACGATCTTATACTACATGCTTTTAAAACACTCTTGTACTTCGGAGGAATTTTACCTGAAAAAATAAAGTAACATAAAATTATGAGTAGATTACTACCTAATCATTGATTTGATCATTTGTCTATTATTTGACAATTGATTTATATATGTATATAATTACATAAGTTGTGTTGGATGAAAAGTTAAGGTCATGACTTTATATACACATGTATATATACTATGACTGATGCTGTTGCTTATTACATTATTAAAAGCAATACCAATTCTAAAACTCAAATGAAAACCGATATATCAATGCATATAGGTTTACAAAAACATATATTCAAATGCTGCTACGCTGTTTTAAATATGTTTTATATATTAGAATATAGGACAGTCCATAAATGTTTATAGAAATTCAACCAAACATTGTGCAAGTATATACAGTAGTTGCACCTTGTACTACATTGTCTTTTATAGAGTAGACTTTTTTAGAAGCTTAATTATACGTTGCAATCATAACATATACATGTATATGGACAGATAGATAAATAGATAGTGTTTTTCCATGGTTTGATAGGTTTACACTTTAAAGAGGGCTGTATCCATAGTCTTTTGCACATGTAGAGTTATTCGTTGTGTTTTTCCATGCCGTGCTGGTCTACTTCAAATTTCTGTGCTCCATAATAGTCGAATTGATCCCATTCGTAAGTCTTCTCACCACTATGTTTTCTCTTATGTAGTGTTAGGTTCCAACTTTTAGCAGTCCTGTAACCGCACTCCTCACACATATAGGGTTTCTCGCCGGTGTGTGTTCTCTTATGTTGGGATAAGGCAGACCTGTCAGCTGTCCTGTATCCACATTCCCCACACATGTAGGGTTTTTCACCAGTATGTTTTGTCATAACGTGTTTGTCTAAATGGCCTTTCTGTGCAGCAGAATAGTCACAGCGGTCACATTTGTAGGGTTTTTCACCTGTATGTGTTTTGATGTGGCGAGATAGGTGAGACTTAACAGCCGTTCTATATCCACAGTCCTTGCACGCGTAGGGTTTCTCGCCAGTGTGTTTTATCATTACATGTTGGTCCCGATCACGTCTACCTGGAGCAGAGTAGTCACACTGATCACATTTAAAATATCCCTGCTCCCCTTTACATGTTGTCTTTTGTTGTAATAGATGTTGCCTATCATATCCGAAATCTTCACACAAGTTGGGGTTTTGAGTCGTGTATTTAGAGTGCTGACACACTAGGTTGCTTCCGTCGCACTGGTCGCATTTGTTATGTTTCTCAACGGTGTGTGTTTTCTTATGTCGGGATAAGGCAGCACTAAAAGCTGTCCTGTATCCGCACTCCTCACATATGTGGGGCTTCTCATCGGTGTGTTTTGTTATGACGTGTTCGTCTAAACGGCCTTTCTGTGCAGCAGAATAGTCACACTGGTCACATTTAAAGGGTTTTGCACCTGTGTGTGTTTTTAGGTGCCGTGATAGACCAGACTTAAAAGCCGTCCTGTATCCACACTCGCCACACCTGTAGGGTTTCTCACCAGTGTGTTTAGCCTTGTGACTCTTCAGGTTGCTTCTAACAGCTGTAGAATAGTCGCACTGGTCACATTTATAAGGTTTATCCCCGGTATGCTGTCTCATATGCATGGTCAGGTAAGCCTTGTGGGCCGTTCTGAATCCACACTCACCGCACATGTGGGGTTTCTCACCGGTATGTTTTCTCATGAAGTGTTCGTCTACTTGAGATTTCTGTGCGGCAGAATAGTCGCACTGGTCACATTTGTACGGTTTCCCACCGCTATGTTGTCTCATATGTTTGAACATGAGACTCCTTTCTGTTGCTCGGTAACCGCACTTCCAGCAGATGAATGTATGCTCTGCCGCATGGCTGTCATCCTGTACTGTGCTGCTCTGTACAGTGGTCTGTGCCAATACTTCTTCGTCCGGTCCTGTATGGTTAACCTTTTCCTCGCCCTGCTGCCATTCCCTGTCTCCTTTCTCCTCTTTGATGTGCACCTGTTTCCTAGGATAATCATTTGATAGTTTTACCTCACACGTTTCTTCGCATAGAACGTTCTGTTGGAGTCCCATGTCTGCTGCCTGCTTCCCACTGTTGTAAGTTTTGTTCCAGGAATAACCGGTTGGTAGGTTTACGCTGTACGCTTCCTGGTCCTTACTATACGCTTCCTGGAATCGCACATGCTCTTGTTCATTCTGTTGACAGCCGGTGTATAATGTCTCCTCCTCTTTGATGTGCGTCTCGTTCGCAGTTTGTTCCGCTTGAAGCTCTTGTACAGGGACAGGAGCCCCGCATGTCGACTCGTCCATCTCTAAAATAGAGGCAGAAACACATTTGAAACAAGCTGCTAGGGGGCACAAACTAATGTCATTTCTTAATACCACAAGAGCTACATGTACCTACCATCCAAAATTCGAGACCTTAACATGTCCAGATCACGAGATATCAAAACCGGCCGCGGAAGTTCTGCTGCAGTACAATAACAAGCCGTCAGGGCGCCTTTAATCTAATTTGTAGGTCTCATCACCCACCAAGTTTCATTAATCCATCCAAAGTTTCTTGAGTTATCGTGATTATGAGTTATCGTGCTAAAAACATACAGACACACACACACACACATACACACAGACAAACACTACCGAAAACATATCCATCTTGGCGAAGGTAATAAACAAATGACTTAAAAGCGTGAGAGGGTGCTGATCTTAAATATGGAATTCTTCCTCTTGAAACAATGAACCAGTTTTAAGCTTCTGCGAGATCTTTTTTTTTTCAGGTGTCAACACAAGAGTTACAATATCTTCATATTTCCGTGGCATATCCTACAGCATCTTGAGTATTGCGGGCCAAAGTACGGAAACAGATATATAGTCACACCAAAAACTAATAGACTCTTCCATTGATCCCACACATGACCTGAAATGCAAGGAACTTGTCACCACTAACTTGATTCAAAACAAATCGCGGAAATCACCCGCCTGCGATCTTTGACCCCACTTCCTTCCAGTTCCCCGGTACGACGTGACTAGAATGTGGACGGTTTCTTTTATCTTACTATTATTTTTCTATAAAGCGACACAAGAACTCGCTAAAAGCGGTATTCTGAAACCTGTTCTTAAAGGATTATGTAACAACAACAAAAACATTGCTCATGATTTTTGTACTATTATTTCTGATAGTAACGTTATATCTGTTGAATGTAAATCAACATTACTGGGCTGTTTAAAAATGTGGAGGGGGTGGAAGAGGCTTGATTTGTACTATTAGGGTTTGAGCAAATCCGGTTTGGAACTAGTGTAGGCTTTAAAAATATCTGGCTTGGAACTAGGGTTGGAACAAAAGCTTATTCTTAAAACTATTCCAATCACCCACCCTCCCCCTCCACATTTTTTGGAACAGCCCATACACCGGCCGACCGCTCCCCATTCAAGTTATACCGATCCTAAACACACTTCTTGTTTCAAAATACCGCTGAACAAGCATACACCAAGATGCGTTAACGACAATTAAATGTCTTACCTATCGGTAAATAGTAGTTAGCGATCTAAATAACTTCTGGATGTCTTTAAATCGCGTCGGTTCTTCAGAGATGATACGGAAAACGATGACATCAACCAAAATGGAGGCCAAGCAGGTCACCAACGGGGCAAAGGTGAGGGGTCACAAACCTGATACTCGATCGAGTATGGGTCAAACAAGAGATCGCCGCACAACGCTTTACTTACGTCCGCTTATCTTCACATGGATGTGGTGACGCCGTCAAAGTGGTGGATTTCATTGAAATTGATTATGACCACATTGTCCTTAGTACATGGTCAGGTTACGTATTTCGGTATGTCCGTATGAGAATCGTCAGAGAAAACACAAGAAGCGTGTGGACTTGTAACGTTTTATTTACAACCCAAACAGTGAATCTACAGGGGAAAACGGTAACGACTTTAAAGCAATCTGGTGATAATTAGATCAGTCTCGTGCGACCTGAGAGGTCAAAAACCTGATACGCACAAACAACAGATCGTCGCACAACGCAATGCTGCCGTTAGTTTCAACCTAACAATGTTGCCATTGGACGTGATAAGTAATAGACAATGGATTCCACGTTTTAAACATATTCAGACCTGGCCTTTTGGGGCATCCTTAGTAGGACGGGTGGGGATAGGAGGAGTGGGTATGGGGTGAAGGTCGAGGGCCGCCCCCTGTTATTCCAAAACTACCACCACTAAATTTTCATAGGCTAATGTACCAAAATCAGTTATTACAACACATTTTGTGTATCTAAGACGTAATATGACATAATTATTACGTCATTTTATTTTACAAACTATACTCACTTGCCCAAGGCTGCCCATCAATATGTTGATGATGACGTCACTATATTAACTATACTTGTCGTTGTGGTGACATTATATTGTCTTCTCCTCCAAATCGTCCAAAAAACACAACACGCTGGTGGACTTGTAACATTTACTTACAATCAACAGTAAACCTATAGAAGAAAACACTGTAACAAATCAATCTGGTAATGACTTGGTCACTTTCTCGCATGCTGCATATATTCAACTAATGTACGCAGAAACATTTGTAAGATGTACAAAAAATGTATAGACTTGACACTTTTTTTAACTTGTACGTTATTATTATCATGTAACGTCACACTATATGTACTGCATTTAGCCCACATGGGCATGAATGTGCAAATAAACATCATTGTCATTGTCATTGTCATTGTCATTATAACTTTGTGTTTCCTTGCAATTAACATTTGGGCAAGAGTTTGCGATAAAGATTGATTTAAAGATTGGAATAAGACATACTAAACGATTTAATAATACTATATGTTTTTAGTTTTTATAACGAAACGATCTTATACTACATGCTTTTAAAACACTCTTGTACTTCGGAGGAATTTTACCTGAAAAAATAAAGTAACATAAAATTATGAGTAGATTACTACCTAATCATTGATTTGATCATTTGTCTATTATTTGACAATTGATTTATATATGTATATAATTACATAAGTTGTGTTGGATGAAAAGTTAAGGTCATGACTTTATATACACATGTATATATACTATGACTGATGCTGTTGCTTATTACATTATTAAAAGCAATACCAATTCTAAAACTCAAATGAAAACCGATATATCAATGCATATAGGTTTACAAAAACATATATTCAAATGCTGCTACGCTGTTTTAAATATGTTTTATATATTAGAATATAGGACAGTCCATAAATGTTTATAGAAATTCAACCAAACATTGTGCAAGTATATACAGTAGTTGCACCTTGTACTACATTGTCTTTTATAGAGTAGACTTTTTTAGAAGCTTAATTATACGTTGCAATCATAACATATACATGTATATGGACAGATAGATAAATAGATAGTGTTTTTCCATGGTTTGATAGGTTTACACTTTAAAGAGGGCTGTATCCATAGTCTTTTGCACATGTAGAGTTATTCGTTGTGTTTTTCCATGCCGTGCTGGTCTACTTCAAATTTCTGTGCTCCATAATAGTCGAATTGATCCCATTCGTAAGTCTTCTCACCACTATGTTTTCTCTTATGTAGTGTTAGGTTCCAACTTTTAGCAGTCCTGTAACCGCACTCCTCACACATATAGGGTTTCTCGCCGGTGTGTGTTCTCTTATGTTGGGATAAGGCAGACCTGTCAGCTGTCCTGTATCCACATTCCCCACACATGTAGGGTTTTTCACCAGTATGTTTTGTCATAACGTGTTTGTCTAAATGGCCTTTCTGTGCAGCAGAATAGTCACAGCGGTCACATTTGTAGGGTTTTTCACCTGTATGTGTTTTGATGTGGCGAGATAGGTGAGACTTAACAGCCGTTCTATATCCACAGTCCTTGCACGCGTAGGGTTTCTCGCCAGTGTGTTTTATCATTACATGTTGGTCCCGATCACGTCTACCTGGAGCAGAGTAGTCACACTGATCACATTTAAAAGATCCCTGCTCCCCTTTACATGTTGTCTTTTGTTGTAATAGATGTTGCCTATCATATCCGAAATCTTCACACAAGTTGGGGTTTTGAGTCGTGTATTTAGAGTGCTGACACACTAGGTTGCTTCCGTCGCACTGGTCGCATTTGTTATGTTTCTCAACGGTGTGTGTTTTCTTATGTCGGGATAAGGCAGCACTAAAAGCTGTCCTGTATCCGCACTCCTCACATATGTGGGGCTTCTCATCGGTGTGTTTTGTTATGACGTGTTCGTCTAAACGGCCTTTCTGTGCAGCAGAATAGTCACACTGGTCACATTTAAAGGGTTTTGCACCTGTGTGTGTTTTTAGGTGCCGTGATAGACCAGACTTAAAAGCCGTCCTGTATCCACACTCGCCACACCTGTAGGGTTTCTCACCAGTGTGTTTAGCCTTGTGACTCTTCAGGTTGCTTCTAACAGCTGTAGAATAGTCGCACTGGTCACATTTATAAGGTTTATCCCCGGTATGCTGTCTCATATGCATGGTCAGGTAAGCCTTGTGGGCCGTTCTGAATCCACACTCACCGCACATGTGGGGTTTCTCACCGGTATGTTTTCTCATGAAGTGTTCGTCTACTTGAGATTTCTGTGCGGCAGAATAGTCGCACTGGTCACATTTGTACGGTTTCCCACCGCTATGTTGTCTCATATGTTTGAACATGAGACTCCTTTCTGTTGCTCGGTAACCGCACTTCCAGCAGATGAATGTATGCTCTGCCGCATGGCTGTCATCCTGTACTGTGCTGCTCTGTACAGTGGTCTGTGCCAATACTTCTTCGTCCGGTCCTGTATGGTTAACCTTTTCCTCGCCCTGCTGCCATTCCCTGTCTCCTTTCTCCTCTTTGATGTGCACCTGTTTCCTAGGATAATCATTTGATAGTTTTACCTCACACGTTTCTTCGCATAGAACGTTCTGTTGGAGTCCCATGTCTGCTGCCTGCTTCCCACTGTTGTAAGTTTTGTTCCAGGAATAACCGGTTGGTAGGTTTACGCTGTACGCTTCCTGGTCCTTACTATACGCTTCCTGGAATCGCACATGCTCTTGTTCATTCTGTTGACAGCCGGTGTATAATGTCTCCTCCTCTTTGATGTGCGTCTCGTTCGCAGTTTGTTCCGCTTGAAGCTCTTGTACAGGGACAGGAGCCCCGCATGTCGACTCGTCCATCTCTAAAATAGAGGCAGAAACACATTTGAAACAAGCTGCTAGGGGGCACAAACTAATGTCATTTCTTAATACCACAAGAGCTACATGTACCTACCATCCAAAATTCGAGACCTTAACATGTCCAGATCACGAGATATCAAAACCGGCCGCGGAAGTTCTGCTGCAGTACAATAACAAGCCGTCAGGGCGCCTTTAATCTAATTTGTAGGTCTCATCACCCACCAAGTTTCATTAATCCATCCAAAGTTTCTTGAGTTATCGTGATTATGAGTTATCGTGCTAAAAACATACAGACACACACACACACACATACACACAGACAAACACTACCGAAAACATATCCATCTTGGCGAAGGTAATAAACAAATGACTTAAAAAGCGTGAGAGGGTGCTGATCTTAAATATGGAATTCTTCCTCTTGAAACAATGAACCAGTTTTAAGCTTCTGCGAGATCTTTTTTTTTTCAGGTGTCAACACAAGAGTTACAATATCTTCATATTTCCGTGGCATATCCTACAGCATCTTGAGTATTGCGGGCCAAAGTACGGAAACAGATATATAGTCACACCAAAAACTAATAGACTCTTCCATTGATCCCACACATGACCTGAAATGCAAGGAACTTGTCACCACTAACTTGATTCAAAACAAATCGCGGAAATCACCCGCCTGCGATCTTTGACCCCACTTCCTTCCAGTTCCCCGGTACGACGTGACTAGAATGTGGACGGTTTCTTTTATCTTACTATTATTTTTCTATAAAGCGACACAAGAACTCGCTAAAAGCGGTATTCTGAAACCTGTTCTTAAAGGATTATGTAACAACAACAAAAACATTGCTCATGATTTTTGTACTATTATTTCTGATAGTAACGTTATATCTGTTGAATGTAAATCAACATTACTGGGCTGTTTAAAAATGTGGAGGGGGTGGAAGAGGCTTGATTTGTACTATTAGGGTTTGAGCAAATCCGGTTTGGAACTAGTGTAGGCTTTAAAAATATCTGGCTTGGAACTAGGGTTGGAACAAAAGCTTATTCTTAAAACTATTCCAATCACCCACCCTCCCCCTCCACATTTTTTGGAACAGCCCATACACCGGCCGACCGCTCCCCATTCAAGTTATACCAAGGAGCTTCTACACTTCTGTGTAGAAGCTCCTTGGTTATACCGATCCTAAACACACTTCTTGTTTCAAAATACCGCTGAACAAGCATACACCAAGATGCGTTAACGACAATTAAATGTCTTACCTATCGGTAAATAGTTGTTAGCGATCTAAATAACTTCTGGATGTCTTTAAATCGCGTCGGTTCTTCAGAGATGAATCTACAGGGGAAAACGGTAACGACTTTAAAGCAATCTGGTGATAATTAGATCAGTCTCGTGCGACCTGTTAAAGCTACATTATGTAACATTAGAACGATACAAAAAGTCAATTTTCTGGTCATTACTTTTATAAAGTACGTTGAACTAACCCTATTCCATTGCAAATAAGTGCCATTCAGGAAGTGGAAGTGCCAAAATATTACGCAATACGAGTATATTTAAGAGCTGGAAACACAACTGTTAGCCATGTTTGTTTACATTCTGATTGTTTGTGGCGGTTCCACAAAATGAGTACTTTTGTGGGCTGTTTTTGCGCCAACCATAAATTTCAGAAATGTGAGATAATTACATAAATATATTGAAAAGTGTAAGTAAATGTTAATTACATTTTTTTCAATGAAATATTCCAATTTTTGGTGTAAAATGTTACTTAATGCCCCTCGGGTTACAATTAGATCAGTTTCGAGCAACCTACTCATATGATAGTAGTACACAAACGTTTGTAAACTACTGTTGAAGTTCGGAGAAATTTCTCTTGAAGACGTCAAGTCATTATTTGAATGCTAAAACGAAATGGGTTACAATATGGTCATGTATTGATGATTTGGTCTCGCTTTTGAAATGAGATATATATATATAGCCAGATATAGACATGTAGAGCGCATAAGAACGTGTCTAGAATCTAGAACTTCCATCGAAGACGGGATAGCGGCATCCTGTACTAGCCTGGGTTCCATCTGTGATAATACCTGCTCCGTTCTACCTCTGATAGGCACTTACCCTGTTCTAGTACTACTATTATTTATTCTTTATTCTACTACACACTCCTTTGTATAGTTGGGTTGTTAGTAAATTGTATCACATACAATTGTATATTCTCATTAACATATTGGTGGTTTTAGTTTTTTTTAAATAAATCATTCCTTCAATATTTTCTTACAAACCTTTCAACGGATTATGTCTGAGTCTTGTTGATAAACCCATTAATCTACTCCCTCACACGCTTAGAACTTCATCAGTATGTTTTACCATAACGTGTTGGTCTACTTGGGATTTCCGTGCAGCAGAATAGTCACACTGATCACATTGGTAAGGTTTCTCGCCAGAATGTTTTTTCTTATGTCGAGATAGGTTCGAACTTTTAGCAGTCCTATATCCGCACTCTCCACACATGTAGGGCTTCTCCCCGGTGTGTGTTTTCTTGTGCCGGGATAAGGCAGCACTATGAGCCGTTCTGAATCCGCACTCCCCACACATGTAGGGTTTCTCACCGGTGTGTTTTGTCATGACATGTTCGTCTAGGCGGACCTTCTGTGCTGCAGAATAGTCACACTGGTCACATTTGTAGGGTTTTTCACCTGTATGTGTTTTCATGTGCTGGGATAAACTAGACTTAAAAGCTGTTCTATATCCGCACTCCCCACACATGTAGGGTTTCACACCAGTGTGCTTTACCATGATGTGTCGGTCTCGATTACGCCTACAGGGATCAGAATAGTCACACTGGTCACATTTAAAGGGCTCCTTTTTACCTGTACATGTCGTTTTATGTTGGAAGAGGTGTTGCCTATGGGTAGTACTAAATCCGCACTCCCCACACATGTCTAGGGGTTTCTCACCGGTATGCTGTCTCATATGTTTGTACATGACACTCCTCTCTGCTGCTCGGTAACCGCACTTCCAGCAAATGAAGGTATGTGTTGCCAAAACGCTGCCCTCCTGTACGGTACCACCCTGTGAAGTTGCCTGTGGTAGGACTTCTTCGTTAGACCCAGTATAGTTTACACCGCACGATTCGTTTTTCGGAAAGAACTTTTCATCATTCTGTTGCCATCCCGTCTCTGTTGTCTCTTCCTCTTTGATGTGCGTCTCGTTCTCAAGGTAACCTGTTGGGACGTCCTCTTCCTTGTCTTGTTGCCATTCCGCATCTTCTGTCACCTCTTCTTTTATGTGCGTCACGTTACATCCAAATGATAGTCTTACACCGAACGCTTCCTGGGGTAGCACGTCCTCTTCCTTGTCCTGTTGCCATTTTGTGTTTTCTGCCTTCTCCTCTTTGATGTGTCTCCCGTTCGCAGTTGTTTTCACACAAAGCTCATCCATCTCTAAAAAAAATAGCAAGAAATATCAGAGATAAAAGCATGAGTTAGGAGGTGTAGATGTTAATTTTTAATTACCTGTTTTAGAAACCAGAAAAGGTCGCGAATCTTTCCCATACCAAATTTCATCACATTTTCCCACCCCTATCTATAGCTTCCTGGGTTTTGCTGATGTCCTAGGTGTGGGCATGAGCAGTAAGTCGTAATTGTGAGACGTCTTATGCTAAAAGCGAGTTTGTCAGCTTAAACTTCTTTGAAGATAAATGACCAAGTTTGCTAATTCTTTGACCTCATTTCCTGACAGTTTCCCAGCAGTACGACGTGACCAGAATGTGTGGACCCAAGTTGCTTTTTCATTTATGATCCCTTTTTCTGTTTACATCATATACATGCAAATGACTTGACGACATATGCAAGTTTTGGTAGGCAAATCAACAGGCACCCGCTTTTCTTACCACTCGCTGGCCGTGACACGCCATGGCGTCATCGCTCGTATATAGAAACACACGAAATCAAGCAAACAAATCTTACAACAGCTACCCTCAGAGGACACAACAACATTGTTCACGATCTTCTCACCATTTTTAATTGCATATTTTAATTCAAAACTCGACTATTGGCAGCTGTATTCCACGCATCACAACAGTCTACCCTATGAAAATTTAACCTACAAACGCACTTCCATATATTGCTAGTCTAATCTACCAATGAATAATGAAACGCACACACCAGGAAGTTAAAGATCATCAAAAGTCTCACCTGTAAGTTAATGGTCTTTCGCGATCCCTGCGACGTCTAGAATTTCGCTACAATCGCATCAGTTGAAAGTATAAATGAGCCGGAAGACGATGGCATCGCAAAAAAAGGAGGGAGGCTAGCGCAACATCGGGTCAAAGTTAAAAGGTCACAGACCTGATACTATTTCTCTATACGGGTCAATTACGAAGAGTAGCCGCCTAACGCTTTACTATCATTGGTTTTGTGCATGGCTTTTTGTCTTCTACTTTTGTTCGTATCGTCTTCACAGGCAGACACACACAGAGGCAAACGGCCCCGAAAACATAACCTTCAAGCTTGATGGAGTAACAATACCTCCATTTTTCTTGGAGGTTACTTAAAATGATGAGGTATAAATTGGTATAAACATTTGTGTTCAAGTCATAAGAACGACAGCTTGAAATATTATGGACTGTCTTAACCAGCGACCATTGTTCTTCCTAGCAGTTTCAGTATTGTTTTACTCACCTTTATAGACGAAATAGAACAGTCCGAATTTTTTTTTACCGGTTCACTGCCTTCGAGTGTTTAGTAAGTACGTCAAGCACCATAACTGGGGTGTGCTACCCCAACCGAGGACAAGTGGTTACCACAACGGGACCACAGCAGAGCGGCTCGACAATCGTCGTTTAAACGCCAGAAATTGGTCAACGTTTGGTCGACACGATGACTCGGGAGGTTGCCCTAGCCGTGGCGATTCTGTGTGGTGCACTGAGTGGAGGATTCGGTGAAGGTAGGTTGAACGTTGACTCATTCACATCGAGTGTTGTAGACAAACCTAGGTGTAAAATGTGTCAATCAAACAACCATGTCGGGCGATACCTTCTCATGTCAGGGGCACGTATTGGCATCCCAAGGGGCCAGGTAATTGGTACGAATTTGGTTTGTGTAGACTTCTTCTAACATGTGGAATTAGCTAAAGAAAAGGCTGACTTTGTGGTCATGAACGTAGTTCGTGATTTGAATACAAAACAGGAGTGGTGTTATGTCAGGCCATCGGCAAGGATCAACAACAACCTATTCTGTCACGAAACATCTGCATTCACTGCACGAAAAGGGGGGATTAAACTATGGTCTGGTACTGTTCTTCTTCTCATGTGCTGCTAAGCCCGATTTTCATCAGATTACTAGCAGCTGCACATGTGTTAGTTACAAAACAGGTGACCGGTACAGATAAAGACAAGGGTAACTGAAGGAGGGGACGCTAAGGAACACAAATAACTGAATCTGTGGGTGTAAAAGACAAGACAGGTGCATTTAGTGAGTTAGTAGCACATATATATACATATATACAAGATGTGCATTGTTGCTCTTGGTATTTGATGCTTTTGGCAAAGATTATCAGACTTAACCTAGCATATATCGCTTTTTGTTAGCCAGACATTATACCGGACAAGGCCTAGGCTGGCAGGCTTACCCTAAATTTATTACTTTTGGTAAATCTCACTTAAAGGTGAAGTGGCTCTGCGTATTGAACTCCAGGTGTCACCTAAGCTACTAGTATTACCTGTTTATGTCCCTGCCATAATCAGGATTCGGGGGTGGTAACATATATGTACAAAATAAAGCGGGATCTACCAAAGGACGGGATTTACCTATAATCTCACCGTGTATATAAAGTAAGCATTATTAGATTATCCGAAATTTATCGTCGTAGGTAAATTCTACTTTTCATACAGTTATTTTGACGACGTACATATATCGGAATGTCCCAAGAATGCCCTAAATGCCCTACATGTATGTCGTGCGAGAAATGTGACTGAGCGGTTAAGGATGGCACCATGGACCATCAGATTGTTTTGAACTATGAGAACGATTCATCCGAACATCCGCTTATCGACTATGACTTGTAGTGTCTAACAATTCTACTTGAATCAGTTTCATTCCGAACGTTTTGCCTCCTTTCAAGCATGAGTGTTAGTGGAACAAGACAGCTGAATACGACACATCAACCATCGTGCGAAGAATGTACCCTAAGCGATACAAAATGGTACGAAACAAGATCCGCACCTACGATTAATCAAACTGCTTGACAGATTGGTGAAAGAAAAACCGTGCACTCGAGTACGTGAACAAGTACCACAAGTGTTTGCGTCAAGCCTTTGTTGGGAACGATCAGTGCACGACTTTACTATTTGCTAACGAAACAATCCACGGCAGCGCTTTTCTCAAAACCAGCCAGGCGAATTCAACGATTACACAAACGAATCCCGTTTTAGTACATGCGCAAGAGACAGTCCAAACTAACGGACCAAACAATTGATGGACTAACAACTTCATTCATGCATCAATTCTCTTTCTGATGTGTATTTTAAAAAAGAGTAAACGTCGGACACTTTATACCAAGTAGATTAAACGTGGCTTTCCTGCATTGACCTTAAAGATTTTTTCTACGTTTTTACTTCTAAGTTTGCCGTTGACGCTTACACCTGTCAAGAAGGGTAATGTGCAATGTTGCTATATCTAGGATCTCTATTCACCTGAAATATGCGCACTGCCAAAATATAGGATGAATATATATATATGTATCTAGTACCCAATGCTGCATGTGATCTCACATACTTGTAACTGGCGAATAGAAATGCTCGCATGCCGTTGTTGTTTGATTTGATTTAGTTCGCTATTTAAAATACATAACAACCACAATGATCAGGAGTCACTCATTCTCACTCACTCACTCACTTACTCACACTCACTCACTCACTCACTCACTCACTCACTCACTCACTCACTCACTCACTCACTCACTCACTCACTCACTCCTGTAGCCGCAGGCCGTAGGGGCAGTTTGACTGTCCACAAACATTTTCCACCTCTGGCAGTCGTCAGCCATTCTGGGCAGCTGGACCGCTGTCATCGACATCCTGTCATCAGGAGTACGCTCGCATTTATACAAAGTCATGCACTTAGAAATAGACCCACTTATTATTCACTAGCTGTCTGCTACTTCTGGATTTGTGGAACGACGCCGCTATGTAGTCAAAACAACATCAACAAACGTAAAACCACAGACCCGGTTGGAATGTTACAAGTGACTGACCACCGTTACTATCTACCACATATCTCTGCTGGCATGCTCTCTGTGGATTATGCAAAGCCTTGTAGTTATACACCATCGGAATGTTACCTCCATGAACAAGTACGCTGCGTTCATTCTGTAAGCATTTAGCTGGTGCACAAACCCTAATGCACGAATCAAGACCGACAAAACTGCTTGCTCGCGGGGAGGAGTCGTACTTGTTACGCCGAAGGCAGGGTGGTTATACCAGCTGGTAGCAGGACATTTCGGCCCATGGACGTTTCGGCCCCTACCAATTCCGGACGTTTCGGCCACATGCGGTGGACGTTTCGGCCTCGTTATTTATTGGCAATACTTAGTCATCAAATGAATGTATGTGTACTAACAACGTTATATATAGATATATAACGATTATTTGAAATATCTGTGGAATAATAAAACGTATTGAACATCTCATTTTTGTGATAGCAATTGGTTTCATACTCTTCTTGAACATAGCAATA
Organism: Branchiostoma floridae x Branchiostoma japonicum; assembly: GCA_013266295.2. Taxonomy (NCBI): domain Eukaryota; kingdom Metazoa; phylum Chordata; class Leptocardii; order Amphioxiformes; family Branchiostomatidae; genus Branchiostoma; species Branchiostoma floridae x Branchiostoma japonicum. The sequence goes on along the minus strand of CM023829.1, from coordinate 14,073,606 downwards.
ACACTCACCTCAGTTATATTTGAAACAATAAGTAGCGATCATGAACCAGCTTTACTGATACAGATACTGTGTGTTATTTACGTCAACATTAAAATATGAAACTAACACTAACGTCCATTATTGTGATTTTATCTAGAGAACGCCACATCCCCGGACAAGCCCAACATTCTTCGTCTTCATGAAGATCTGTTTGTGAAGAGCGGCTACAACTCCTACGTCCGCCCCGTGCAAGACTTCAGACGACCCACCAACGTCACACTAGACCTGGCGCTGGCTCACATCATAGACTTGGTGAGACTATCCTCCCCCACCAGGCCCGCCGCTGCGCGTCTCGTAATTTATATATAAACGGTCATCGCCATTTGAAAACGGTCCATGCCATATAAATATAGACATATGACCGTTTCAAATGGCAACGACAGTATATAAATGGCAACAACAGTTTCAAATGGCAACGACAGTTTCAAATGGCAACGACCATATACAAGACGGAAATTAGCCCCGCGACTTGGTGAAGCAACGACACTAGTGTACCGGCCTGCTTTCCACGCTTATCCCGCTGCGTTAGCGCTTGCCATCCGTCATCAGCCAATCACGTCGCCGCCTACGATCAAGAAACAACGCGATTGGCTCTATCTCCAACAAGAGGGGAAGTGTCTAATTGGTTAATTCGGAGGCAAGCACGGAACGCAGGCCGTCACGCATGGTCGTTGATTGGCGCATGCAAGCGAAGGGCCTGTCACGGGAGGACGGGTGAGGAAAGTAGTGACCATGACGTATAGTGTGACTGCCACCCTGTTTGTGCAAAGTCGATGTCCGAGAGATTAATATTGAAAGACAGTCGATTTATTTCAACCCAAACATGATGTTTTGCCTTAGATAAATTTTCACATTTTCAGCTATTGTTAGTAATAACCGATAGCGTTACTCTGATCGCCAAGCTTACTCCAACAGTTTCCAATGTCGCTTCACTCTGCGATTTATTCGATGGTTATAGGAAATGACCAGGCCTTATGACAAAATATACACCTCATGACGGGTCATTAACCCTTAATAATTAAAAGGTGTACAGACTACAAAAGGTATTAGCTATAGCCAAATCCGTTAATGAAAATTCATGAAATTTGTAGATTCACTCTTGTTTCTTTTGTTTGTCTCTTAACCCTCTTAAATGTTGTTTTTTAACAGGACGAAAAGGACCAGATTTTGACAGCAGACGTCTGGTTAAGAATGGTAAGTCTGTGAGAAATGCAATCACAGTTAGGTATAGATAGATAGATTGGTGGGCCGGCTTACTCTCTCCTTGCAGCCAAGGGCTGAATTGTGAGGAGCTTACAATGGTGGTGGGGCTTAATCGCAAGGGTCTGGAGCGGCTGCCATTCGGCGCTAACTCAGGTGACCTCAATACGACCCCAGGTGCGGCCATAAGACTGTAGGTTTGAACCACTCACACCGGGAAGGACCCCTACTCTTTTGGATAAGTATGGTGGGTTCTTTAACGCGCGTGGGGTGTGGCTCTCCCCAAACACGGGACCTCCATTTAATTTCCTATCCAAGGGACGTCCCTAACCGAAGCTAGGTACTCATTTACACCTGAGTGAAGTGAGGAAAGTCGTGTAAAGTGTCTTTCCCAAGGGCACAAGATCGGTGACATGGGTGGGGATCGAACCCGGGGCCTCTTGGCCCCGAGCCGAACGCGCTACTGCTGCGCCAACCGACCCCACTGTTTGGCGTCTCTTTTGACGTCAATGATATTAAAGTGGTGTTGGTTTGGGTTCCTTTGCAGTTAGCCTTTGACGTCAGGAAGAAGTATAGATTTGGGCTCCCTAACTGCTAAGTTTGGAACTGCAGGGGGGGTTTTGGTAAAATGTTTCAAAGAGGTCTATCAAACAGACCTGTACCCCTGCTTTTATGGTTGGAATCGCACCATTCACCCTTCTATCGTGGTCTCTATTGCTAAAATACGTCTGCACTTCTTGGTGTTGCAGAAATGGACTGACGAGTTTCTGACGTGGAATGTGAGTGAGTACGGTGGGATAGAGACCATCACGACGCAAGCAGAGAGCATCTGGAGACCAGACTTGTTCCTTTACCACAAGTAAGCAGCGTGTCACTTACACTACACGAAAAGCTGGATTTACCAATATATATATACAAGTAATGTCGGGTAATGCTTACTTTATAAACAGTACTGGACTTTACAATGGTAGTAAATAACAATGGCCTTTTGAATTAACAATGGTTGTAAATGCAATTACCGTACTTGACTTTTATTTAGTTCCATTGTAAAGCCAGGTACTATATACAAAGTAAACATTACCCGACGTTACTGCCATTGGTAAATCCAAATTTTCTGTATTCACTGGATATCGATGTTGAATATATGCACCAAGACCAGCACGTCGGCAGAACGTATTGCGCCTGCGCGAAACCCGTAATGTATTATGCATAGCACTTCGGCAGAACGTCTCATATAAGGTTGAATTCGCGTATATAAGTGTGATATCCCGTCTGTAGTTTTCAAATGTTGTGTAGAAAAATATATGGTCTGCAACAGGCAAAAGTCTGATGCAACGTTGACCAAAAATCCAGCGAAAATCCAGGTTTTGCCCAGGCGCAGTACGTTCTGCCGACGTGCTACCAAGACCCTGCACGACCATACGATAACATACATGCGCACCTACAGCTAGTTGTGTACCTACTAGGTACAGATACAGGTACGGGTACCGGCTCTGAGGCTAAGGTACGGGTCTGGAGTCGTACATGTATCTGAACTTTGACTTTTGCTTTGACAAAATAACCGGTTGTCTTCAAAAATTACAGAAATATGACGAATACATAATAGGGTATATATCTAGACATCAGATGTCTTATGCTTTCAGATCCTTTCATGCAATGCTTTCGAGAGAATCTCAAATCGAAGACGGTGCCCGTTCAACGCCCATACAATGTTTTTTAAAAATCTTTTTCAAGTGTTTATTTTTCATCTTTACGGTAGGAAATAAAATTTAAGTAGCAGAATAAGGGGTAATAAGTTATGTACTTTAGTGTAAGTTACTTTACCGGTACAAGTTGTCTTCAAACTTCAGGGTACGAAAGTATTGTTTTGGGTGGCTGACTTGTGACTATGATTGTTTCATGTCCAAATAGCTACGTATACGTTTGCCTGGAATGTGGGAGGTGGTTTTGATTCTTGATTCTGAAGGAGATCAAGACAAAAGCTGACCCAGCATGTCCCTGGGGGGAGTAAGTGGGTGGTATGTGGAGGAAGTCAGGAAGTGGTGTAATAACCAAATTGATTACATAATACAATCACCTCCACTGTCCCAATACATTCACGAAAACCTCAAACTCTTCCCGGAATTCTGAAATCTCCGGTTACTTGTTGACACTTTGATTGACCAAATGTTTACAGTGTAAACCATGAGTTTGACGGCTGGCTCGATGAAGTCGTCGCCATCTCGTCTGACGGCCTTGTGGACTGGAAAGCACCTGCCGTGACCATGTCTGCCTGTTTAGTGGACGTGTCGGACTTCCCCTTCGACAAGCAGAGGTGTGATCTTCAGTTCGGTTCGTGGAACCACGATGGACGCTACATTGATTACTTCAGTAAGAACAACTTGGGAGACCTGGCTAATTTCATCCGGTAAGACACTAAATTCTAACTTATTGGGTTCGACTTCTTTTTCCAAGACAGTGGAAGACGAATGATCCCATTTTTTCTGTAATGTGCGGGGTTTTGTGACGTTAAGAGGAGAGTACTTTTCTTTTTGTCAGTAAACGTGGAGAAATTAGGATGGAATTCATTTGCCTCTTCAAACAGGTCCGTTCTATGTGATCGTAAAAAGATTAATTTGAAATAAAATATTTTAATAACAATAATTAATGATATTGATGTTTACCTTCACAGAAGGTAAGCACATGGTTTTTGCACAGTTTCTTCTTCTTCCTCCTCCTCCTTTTCTTCTTATTCTCCAAACAAATAATGTCAATGACCTGGACTAGACGTCTGTCACCATGGTAACTGGTGTAGCAGCCACCCTGTGGTGTTGGGTTACATTATGTTGCAAGCCAGAGTTTGAGGGGCTGCTCACCACATATATGAATGTGTTTGAGTAAGAATAAACAGAGCAGTATTTTGTTAGGCTTTACCATAAGAAGGTAAGCATTATGCATTTGCATTGCAAATGTTACCTTTCTAGTTACCTTCGTTTTTACTAGAAACGCAGAGTGGGACGTAACGGAGTTAGTGGCGAAAAGAAGCAACCCCCTGTACAACGGTGTTCCGTACCCTGATGTTACCTTCACCATTTACATGACCCGGCGATCCACGTTCTACGTCATCAACATGTTTCTGCCATGCGTCCTGCTGGCCTTCGTGGTGGGGGCGACCTTCTACCTGCCGCCCGACTGCGGGGAGAAGATCTCGTTCGGCGTGGCGGTCCTGCTGTCTCTGGCGGTGTTCCAGCTGCTGGTGGCGGAGGCGGTGCCTCGGTCAGAAAACATTCCGGCAATAGGTATGGAGAGCTTTGCTAAATCACGCTTCTAGCAGTCCTCCCAATGGCCAAGCTCCTAAAAGCTTAAAGTCCATCGCCACTGAGTCAGACGAATTGGGAACATTTTAGTCCTGTTGATTTATGTACATGGACCGATTAAAGGAGAAGGAAAGTTATTTCAGTTTTGGTGCCTTTCAACCCAAAATCCTGTTTGCAAAAGGTGATTCATTGGTTTAAACCGTCCCGTACACATTGGGGTGATATTTGACCCAAATCCATGTTCACGTTTGATGACTGCCTATTCCACCAGGAGGCTGCAATGACGTCACAAGTACACTTAATCTAATTGACTGGCCATAAAATCACTACTCTGTTAACGTTAGTATATGTACATGAAAGAACATAACCACGAAACGAAAACGATAAAGAGAAGCCAGAGGACGAATAATCACCTGAGGGAGAATTGAAGTAGGCTGTTGTCTGCATGTCAGTCCTTCTACAATCACGACATTCGTCATATCTTCTCCGAAAGACATACATATACTACAGAGTTAATTAGATTAAGTGTACTTGTGACGTCACGGCAGCCTCCTGGTGGAATAGGCAGACATCAAACGTGAACATGGATTTGAGTCAAATAACACCCCAATGTGTACGGGACGGGACTAAACCAATGAATCACCTTTTGCAAATAGGATTTTGGGTTGAAAGGCACCAAAACCGAAATTACTTTCCTTGTCCTTTAATGTCAGACTTATATATATAAGTTATATTTTCTACTTCACAGGTCGGTTTATCTTCGTGTCCCTGGCACTCATGGCGCTCTCCCTTCTGTCCACTGCTTTCGTCATCACGTTGGGTGACTCTGTTCACGACACCAAACCCGTGCCTGGCTGGGCCCGGAAGGTCTTCCTCAAGTACGTCTCTAAAGCACTGCTGATGGGCGACCAGTCCAAACACAACTGGGAGGCACCTTGGAACATCTGCAACGCTCAATCCAAACACCTGGAAAACGACGGAAACAGCGAGGCACACACATACAGGTTTTTCTCTTTCCTAATCTCCAAGCAGATCTTTCGGTGGCTGCAAATTGGCCAGGCTGTATCCATGGGCCAGACAGTCACCGGCAGATCTTCGGGTGGCAAATGGTAAATGTCTGGACTATGGATACAGCCACCGAAAGATCTGCTTGGAGATGGCTCTTTTCCGCCTCATCTACCTGTTTGCTTTTCTACTGAGTTGATTCTGTGAATGTATCAATTATGTGATGTTACCAAGTTTGTTTGGAACGTATCTTATATTATTATTCATTCCTAATGTTATATCTGAATTTAATCTCTGTATCGTGCGCACTATTACCTAATTTATGTCTATATATTTATCATTTATGTTTCCTTTTGATTTGACTTGATTTCACTCCCTGTACCGTTTGTATTATGATATTTTCTTCTGTCGGTGTCTTATAATTAATAAGGCCATGTGGGCTGGGCGGCGTGTAGTCACGGGACACGATAATAAACATTCATTCATTCAATCATTCATTCAATCATTCATTTATACAGGAACGGCATGTGTTCTGATCCCAAACGGAAATCAACGGTTTACCTGCCGGCTAAATCGGTCATGAAGACCCCGGCGTCCACCAAAAAGCAGCTGGAGTGCCTGCTGCAGATCAAAGGAGCCATCGAAGAGATCTCCGGGTACCTGAAGAAGATGGACACAGTGAAGTTCGTTCACAACGAATGGAAGACTCTGGCGATAGTGGTGGACAGGATCTTTCTCGTTCTGTACATCATCGCCTCTGTCCTTGCCTTGGTGATTACTTTACTTAATGTCAATGAAATATAGCCTGTGATATTCTGCCTCTGCCTTTCGCTCACACACGGTTGCTCTATGTCAAAAAATTGAAAATACTAAATATCTACCGTATCAATAAATCAGTACCTTCACATTTAACTTCCTTTCCAACAATCTCTTTAACATATTTGATAATTTCTTAAACTCTAATTCACGTGAACATAACCATTATTCCAGGCAAACAAATCAACTCCATCTTCCTCTCTTACGCACATTATTAGTACAGTTCTCCGTAAAATACAAATGAGACAATATGTAACAGTCTTCAGTCAAATATACAAACAATATCCTCTTTTCTGAAATGTAAAATGTAGTTGAGCTAACTTCGAATAACACTGTTAATGGGACATTCCGCTTTTACCTATCTATCATTTAAGTTGATCCTCTGTTTTGAATTCCTGTTATCATGATTCGATGTCTTGATAAACACACATTACTGTTATAATAACTTAAAGTGATATTGATTTTCATTACTAGTTACATACATGTACGGTTTCTACTTATCTTTGAATGTTTATTTATTCTAGTCTACCCTTGTTCCCATTACGCTTATTTGTTGTAATGTTATGTATTATAATGTTATGTCATGTCTGGGATTCATAGAACACCGACAGTAGGCGACATGTATATTCTGGTGAATAATGAATGTGATTCCATTTAATATAGCAAATCCTAACCAAAAACAAACACAGACATCATAAAAACATAACATACATTATTTCAATACGTAATTTATGTTCATTATGTTCTGCAATCATAATTCTTAGAATCGACTCATATTATTGCACAGACTGCTTTGTCATTGTTGCCATACATTGTATCGTGTACAACTGCCAAGCGACTGCCAACAAATTCATCATCGTCTTATTCTAACTGGGAATGCCAATGTAATAAATGTTTAAAAAATTGGCAATTTAGCATAAATGGTAGCATTAGGATTTCTCAAGTGTAGCAAAAAATGATGATTGCCAAAAATATCCTAAACATGGACGTGGTGTTTTAGAAGTAAGTTTTGCATTGTATTATGAAAAAAGGGTTGTGTTATGAACATATTATTATGTATTATGAAAAATGAAAATTCAAATAAAGATGGTGTAAGTGAAGTTGTTATATAATTACGTCGTGCCCATTTCCCAGAATACATCACATGCTGCACTGAACAATCAATGCACTGACCAATGAATGTAGACTAATGGTTACACTACGGGAATATGACACTGAGTACCCTGTATGTACATCCTGATCTAAATATTGATTGGCTGTTGAATAACCAATAGAAAACTCCAATTAATTTCCAATCATTATAATCAGGTTAGATGCAACACATACTGGAAAATCTGTTATGACGTAATTTTGGCGTCGGTGTTGTTGCAATGGACGATATAAGTTTTAGCCGACCTTAATATTCTCTCATTTATACATTTTAAGTTTTAACCACCAGTTTTAGCCAATGGAATCATATAAATGACGTCATAATGACGTTATATTACATCATAATGACACTAAAGTTATACTTTCCATTTAAGTTTACGAGCACATTTAATTATCTCCTGAAAATTTGGTGGCCATACAATAAGTGGTTTAGGAGCTACAGAGGTGGGCCTCAAGAACTACGCTGATGGTCAAATGATAATGATAATAGTATTTTGATCACATTGATTTTGAGTTTAAAGTTACAAAGCATAAAAAAACCGTTGATTATTGAATGCATTATAAACTTCAAGTACCGCTATGTGAACCAGAGTGACCAGGGACTGTGTGCGAAAATTGTGTCCGGGGCTGTCATGTGGAACAGTGTGCCTTAAGACACTCAATGTACTCCGTCAGTAAGGACTTTCAAAGAAAGGCTACAGTAGTTTCGAATTAATGCATGGGCTGTTGGCCAAGGAGTTATTGTTGAAAGGGAAGTCACCACGCAGACACCGCGGTACGTCCGGAAGCTCTGTTCCGGGAGTTTGTATCTCCCGTCACCCTTTGCGTGATCCAGTATTTCCCGTCATCCTTAGCGCTAACCTACACCCTAGTAGCCTTCGGCACCAGCTCGGAACTCGCTGGTCGCCGACCTTTAGCGCTTCACAATTAAAAAAAAAATCATCGGCCTACCGCCTATGATTAATGTTGATGAAAATTTGAGGACTGTGATTTAGGTGTTACTATTATATTAGGTACTTGTATATTTTTGTATAGATTTATTCATTTCCCGTGACCCCCCACCCAACCTTGACCTCTGGTAACAGCGGCCAAGGCCGACAGGGCAATCCAGTCAAAAGAAAGGTTATTGATTGATTGATTGATTTAACTCTATGTTATGTCTAATTATTAGACTAGTTAGTTTTCTTCAACATGGTTGGTTTGACGTCGTCTTCCTTCTCACCCCTCTCCGTAGAATCAGTCCACGGTGAAGGGAAGTACCCCAGCCAGAAGTTCAGCACGTAGTTCTCGAAATCTGACCCGACCAGGTATCGAAGAGCGGGGTTAGTCAGGGTGACGGCATCAACCATAGCCTGGGAATAGAGTATCAGCAACATGTTGGGTTTTTTTTTTTTGTTCTTCAAATAATGGATGAGTGCATTACGCCCTATACAGAAGGAAATTGTTACTCAAGCAATTGGACAGATTTTGAAAACTGTCAGACGTTTCAAGTAGCTTACATTGCAATCAATAATTTTTTTAAGTAGTGGATGCTAGACGACAAGTAGTGATTTACATATCAATTCAAAGTTTTTTTTTGTAAATACCTGTTCAACTGAATTCCTCTACTTTTCTTCAGTGACTAACGGAATCTGTAGTTGAACAGGTATTTATCCAACAATTATTGATTGAAATGTAAGCTACTTGAAACGTCTGACAGTTTTCAAAATCTGTCTAGTTGCTGGTTTCACACAATTTCCTTGTGTGTCTCATTACCTGGATGTCTAACCTTAATAATAATCTATCTATCCCAGCACACACTGCATAAAAAAGACAAAAAAATAGCCAGTTGGCAAATTGTTCTGAACACAGAACACACTATAAACTTATTTTCAATGGCATTTGCTTTTGTTTGTCGAAACATGAGCCATGTAACTCAGCAAATGCTAAATCTAACCGACGGGTTAAAATGAGCTCACAACTTACATCTATGACAACATTGGCATTTTTTGGTTGGGTTAGATCATTAGCGTAGTTCCACCTTCCCAGTACGAAGTTGAAGTACTGCATGCCATAATCCTCCTTCACCACGTCCTCCATGTTGTTCTGCATGTTCTGTGCAATAGATGTGTTCATTGTTAAACAATCTCTCGCTACCAAGGGCTGTTTGGAACCCCTCCCCGAGGGCTTGTGACTGATACACTTCTAACTTGAGAACCATCATATTCAATCGGGGAGGGGGGGGCATCCCAGCATCCCTTGTAGTACACATTCCACCATACATACTATTATTCCAGATGGCTGACTGTAAGCAGTAAGCATACATGTATAGACTTGTCATGCTGCATTTGACAATGCAGAAACTGGTACTATTTTGTTTTCTTGAATTGTCAAAAGCTAAGGCTAAAGTAATCCATGAGAATGTATTCCCTTCCTAGTACTACTTTATAAATAAGTGACGTTAAAGAATATTCCTGTCACACTGACTTCATACCTCCACATGCTTCTTGAAGATCTCTGGCAACATTATGTCTGTGACCTTTCCAAACTTGCAAGGCTCCACGATGACGACCTTGACTCCCCACTTGTGCATCTCGTGCCTGTGTTGCCGTTATATTAAACCGTCATTGAAAAATACAAATATCCGATGGACATGCAGCCATTCTCTCATTGGTCGAATCGCTAATTGCCATTCCCTCATTGGTTGAACTGATAATGTAATGAACAGTCAGAATCGGTCTATAAGGAGGTTCACAATGCGCATGCGCAGTGTGATGCATTCATTGTGTATGATATATCAAAGTTGAAGACCCCCAAGACGTAAACAAAACACGCCTGGACGTACATATGTGTATATAATCTACACTGATTACCAAGTTGTCAATACAATTGACAACAAGTTGTCAATACAGGATCAGTAGAATATGAAGAAGTGGAACATCTCATTGGAAATAAGACATGCACACAAACTGTATACATAACGCACAGAATACTGCACCCTGTTATATCAGGCCAGCGCTTTTATATGTGAAGCAACGACTATGGCGCATTGAACTGCGTTCCGTTCTTCCGACTGCGTCAGCACTGGTCACCCGTCAACCAATCAGATACTCCTCCTACTGTTGTTGGAGGGAGAGTTAGCAGCCAATCACGTTGTCTCTAAGCCGTAGGCGGCGACGTGATTGGTTGATGACTGTTAGCCAGCGCTATCTAACACAGAGAGAAACTGACATGCCTGGTCGATGCTTGACGCATACAAGCGACGAGCCTGACATGGGAGCATGACATACCTAAGTCCGTCCGAGAACGACTCAATGGCTGCCTTGGTCATGCAGTAGCCTGACTGAGCCGGGTGCGTGTGAAGCCCCGAACCACTGGAGGTGTTCACAACTCGCCCTGTAGTGACAGTCACAGAAGTATGGTTACTTCCGGAGGTATTGTTTTTGGTTGCTTAGTTGTGGGTTTGTGTTTCTATTCGTTCGGACAGATTAGATTGATAGCACATGGGAGGAGAAAGAAGATTGACATGCAAGTAGAATGACAGGTCAGAAACAGGAAATGGGGGAACAAATCTTTTTGGGTCAGGATCAGTAAATTCTAAGTAGATTTTCTTGGTTATAAATCGGTCAACCTCCAAATCTCATTTAGTGTCACTGACGAAAGGTAGTGTATGCTACCTGAAACGTCTGACCGTTTCCAAAAATCATATCCAGTTGCTTGAGTAACTGTTTTTGGCGTATCTTATTACCTGGATGTCTAACGTTCATCGACAAAATGCTATGCTTTCGCAAAATCTTATTTTTCTCTACTATTTTGTTGCTTGGAGTGAGTTGAAGAGGTGAGGCGAGACTAATCAGAAGAAATAATGTCCAACCTTTCGCCCGACGAATCAGCGGCAAGAAAGCCTTGGTGACTCGCACGGCGCCAAAGGCGTTCACTTCCATCATAAGTCGGTAGGTGGCGAGACTCTGCCACTCTATCTCTCCTGGTTTGCAAATCCCAGCATTGTTTACCAATGCGTAAAGTCCTGTTGAAATATACATGTATTGGGATAAACAAGCCTAGCATGACTCTATTTGTTTTGGACCCCGTTGTTACGTACCTAACTGGCTGCTGTGGAGCCAAATTTTTGTAGTGCGCCTGCGTCGATACAGGGCATGGGCTAGGGCTAGAGTTAGGAGTAGTGTTAAAGGCATCCAATGCAATTTCAGGGCGACAAAAGAATGAAATGAATAACCAGAAAATTGACTTTGAAAATCCAGGTTTGCTGCCCTGAAATTGCATTGGATGCATTTAAGGTTATAGTTAGTAATTGACCCCCCCCCCCCCCCCACACACACACACACACCTTTCGTCTCACTTATACTTGAAATCCCCAGGCAGTGTTTGGGGCAGGTTTTGGGCTGGGACAAAAATCTGGCTTGACACCGCGAGTGTCGTCAGTGGCGGTCCGGCTATAGCTAGTATGCTGAGCTGAGCTGAGCTGACTAGTTCGAAGCCATATTATGCACTCACCATTTGATCCCGTCGGTAGTCGATCTTTGACCAGTCTGACCGCGGCCTTCACCTGTCCATCATCAGTGACGTCTATCTGAACAGTACTCAGCCTGCTCGAGCACTCCGCCCGGAGTTTCTTCGACCCCTCCCCACCACTGTCAGCCTGCAGGCAGCCGGCAAACACAGTGAAGCCCAGCGAGTCCAGGCGTTTGGCAAGTCCAAATCCGAAGCCACTGTCACAGCCTGGTGGTGGGAAGTCACTAATAGAGCTCTGAATAGTTCAAGCAGTACTATCACACTGCTATACAAGCGTTTATCAGCTGGGCCAAAGTCTGCCTTTTAACTCCCAAGGAGCGAATCAATACACTTCATCTTTAGGTAACACGATCATAACCCCTCAGTGTATCAGCCGGGGGGGGGGGGGAGGGGGGGTACGTAGTATTTCCTCCACCCCCCTGTTCCGTTATCTGTAAGTGGAGGGACCGGTCAATGGACATGTGCACAGTGGGACATGTGTAAAATGCCCACTGTGTTCTCCTAGATCCTATGATTTTTTTTAATAATTTTTTTCCGGGCAAAATTTGCTCAGAAAGGCCCACAATTCTTATAGGAAGGACAGAAGAATGTTTATTTTTATAATCTACCCAAAATGTGTGACCTTTGGCATGGTTTACACTGTAATTGATCCCTAAATGTTTTTCACTGGCTGGACTGACCCACTGGACAGGGGGTGAAATCCTCGTGTCAAACTACACAATGGTGACAGCAGGAAAATAACTTGCCCGACAGCGAGAGCTCTAAAAAATATTTTTTCGACAGAATTTATTTATTTATTTATTTATCTATTAATCTTGAGGGTCGCCCCTTCAGTTGATAAACAACTGATTTCCAAGGGGGCCCTGGGACGCGTCGCGGTTTTAGAAATCGGCGGTCACCTTTCAATCCTTTCAATGTAATGGAGTGGATTATCAGGCGAAAAATACACTGGACTCTCCATGGATTTTAAACTACGGCGATCTGGAGATCAATAAATTCGGTCGAAGGTCATCGCCTACCTCGGTGAAAACATAAAAAGGCAAATATTAGACTGACATGCAGCCACTCTCTCATTGGTCGAACCGTTAATTGTCATGTTATTATTGGTTGAACTGATAATTGTGATAGACAGTCACGCCCCCGGTAACAATACTTATATAGAAAGTACACGTAATTAAGTCAAAGTCCTACCTGTGATAAAAACAGCTTTGCCGTTCCCTCCCACTCGGCTCTTCGGCGCCAAGTACAGAACCAGACAGTACCCCACTGAACCCAGGAGTATCCCCGTGCACAGGTAGTACAGGACAGGTGCACAGTGGTACAACAGCAACAACAAGCCTGAAACGGCGGTCAAACCAACCAGGCTTGCAGAGTAAAACAAGTGCAGTGGTTTTACCATCGTTAGAACCAACCAGTCGAACCACAGACCTCTATGCGCACTTGTTCTGCGCAGCTTTCTCTGAGCTCTCTGCAACCCGGATCACTGTATTCACTAGACTTTGACCAACCTCTCACCAGACCTTGAACTTTGACCTATTACTCCCTCTCACGCTCAATTTTAGCTAGTGTTCGACCACGGTGGCAATTGGCACCAGTGCACTTGGTATGTTAGGTACTGACGTGTGTTCACTTGAAATGAATTTGCATGACGCATTTGTAAGATGCCTTCTATTACCTGACTTCGTAATATGCCAATATATGTCAGAGTAGAGACTCCGATATTGTAGAATCGCCGATACCCGTAAAGATCATGACCGGAGTGTCTGTCGACAGAAACTCTGGTGGCTTTTAGGCCCACCCCTTGAACTCCGAAACCATTTATCGTATGACCACCGAGGATGTTGTACTAGTAAAACTAAATCAGAAATACTTCCTAGATCTTAAAGGTTAAAAAAAATTCTACAGCTACTCTAGTTTTGATATGACCGTGAACAAACAATTCAAGCTTTCGTCATTTTTTTATTATGATCACGCTTACAACCAACTAATTTACAATCATCAAAAGCTACGTTGCATCAAACACCACTGTAACCACCTTTTTTACGGATTTCTGATTTTTAGTTGTTGGTTTTATTTCAGAGGGAACATTGCTACTCCCAAAAAAGTCATCTAGTAAAGCTGTCCATTATTAAATGCATTATGAATTTTAAATACCGCTTTGTGTGATTTAACTCTACGGCGTTTGTGGTTACACATATGTTAGAAAGAGTTTTGAAAACTTTATGGCGTTCTCTAGAATTATGTTTTAGTTAGTTTTCTTCAACATGGTTGGTTTGACGTCGTCTTCCTTCTCACCCCTTTCTGTAGAGTCAGTCCACGGTGAAGGGAAGTACCCCAGCCAGAAGTTCTCCACGTAATTCTCGAAATCTGACCCGACCAAGTACCGAAGAGCGGGGTTAGTCAGGGTGACGGCATCAACCATAGCCTGGGAATAGAATAGCAGCAACATGTTGTTTTATGTCCTACGAATGGTGGTTGAATTAATACGTTACGTACTATAACCTATCCATTTCAGCACCCACTACATAATAGCCAGTTTATTATTATTTATTCATCTTTGGAGCGCATGGGTGGTCATTTCGGCCGAAAATTTAAAAGAGCTGATTTCCAAGGAAGCCCATAAAAACAGAAGGTAATGTAAAATTTAAAAAAAATGATTAAACAGAATACAAGTAAATCAATCTGCCAACGATAGGAACTCAAAATAATAATCATAATACAATGATAATCAGTCAGTGGTCTTTGACATGGTTAGAAGTCAAATTCAAACTTAGTTGACAAATTAAATTTTTTTTAACACAGTTCAAACTTATTCGACCAAGTAAAACTTTTTGAACACAGAACACACTACAAACGTATTCTCAATGACACCTCCTTTGTTTGTTTGTTGACATATGAGCCATATAATTCAGTAAATAGTGAACCTAACCGACGGGTTAAAATGAGCTCAGAACTTCTTACGTCTATGACAGCATTGGCATCTTTGGGTTGGGTTGGATCATCATAGATACTGTCCTTCCACAGTTTCATCCTCAAGTTGAAGTACTGCATGCCGTAATCCTCCTTCACCACGTCCTCCACGTTGTTTCTCAGATTCTGTGCAATAGATGTATTAGTGTTAAACAATCTCTAGCTACCAGGGGCTGTTTGGACCCCCTCCCCGAGGGCTTATGACCATACACCTCTAACTTGGGAACTATTCACATTCGGGGGTGGGGTGGGACCCATCCCAGCATCCTTTGCAGTACACAATACACATTACAGATGGCTGCCCATAAGCAACAAGCGTATAGACTTGTCATGTTGCATTTGAAGTGAATATTTTCATCAATGGTCCACCAGTCTTTATCACACAATTTCAAAAGTTGAAGATTAGTTACAAAAGGAATTCGCATGGACTACTGTAATTAGCCTTTTGACAATTCAAGAAAAAATGTATCAGTTGCTGCACCGTCAAAGGTAACATGACAAGTCTACATGCTTGTTGCTTACAGTTAGCCATCTGGAACGTGTATTGTTGAATGTGTACTGCAAGGGATTCTGGGATGGGTCAAAGTCCCCCCCCCCCCCGGTCACATTCCCAGAACTACAGAACGGAGCTTAGGATTCATTTTCACTATGAAAATCAGTCCAACAGGAGCTTAGGATTCTCTGACTCCTGATTGAGGTGTTGGTCATAAGGCTTCTAGGGGCCAAACCAGTGAAAGGGCTGCTAGAATTGGAAGCGTAATTTAGTTTTGCTAGTGTTTGTGCCTTGAGGAAAATCGAATGCTTAATTGAAAAAAAATCTTCGTGTGATTGTGAAAAATTTACTTCCACTTTATTATTATCTCACATTTCTGACATTTATGGTTGGCGATAAAACAGCCCACACAAGGTGCACTTAGTCTGTGGTACCACCACAAAATACCAGAATGTAAAAAAAAACACATGGGCGACAGCTGTGTTTCCAACTTTTTAACACACTCGTATGGTGTAATATTTTGGCACCACCACTTCCTGAATAACAGTTATTTGCAATGAAGTATGGTTGATTCAACTTACTTTGTAAAGAAATGACCAGAAAATTGAATTTTGTATCGTCCTGATGTTAAATAAGGCAGCTTTAAAGTACATGTTTACTCCTGTCATACCAAATTCATACCTCCACATGCCTATTGAAGACCTCTGGCAAAACGATGTCTGTGACCGTCCCAAATTTGCAAGGCTCCACGATGACGACCTTGACACCCCACTTGTGCATCTCGTGCCTGTGTTGCCGGGATATCAAACCGTAAAATTTCAATACTCAGTTTATTGGCGTGCTTGTCTCCTATCGTTTTCGCCAGAAATATTCACGTTGAATTACCCAATGCTCATACACTTCAAGTCAACGTTCCCGGATGTATCAATTGTGGTTCAGCATGACATATGGGGAAATGATATTGATATCGCTTTACAAAACGTTAACACGCGCCGCGCAAGTAGCGCAAGCGAAATTCTGTACAAAGTTGGTTAGTTATGTATCTATTGAATCATAGTCTATTGGAAAATAGCACTCCCTTCTTGACTTTAGGACCCCTTTAAACCGTCATTGAAAAATACTGGATGGACATGCAGCCATTCTCTCATTGGTCGAATCGTTAATTGCCATTCCCTCATTGGTTGAACTGGTAATGCAATGGACAGTCAGGATCGGTCCAAACCGAATGCCAAGTTGCCAATACAATTGATTTCATCAGCATAATGGAACGTCGCAGGTGTATGTGAAGCATCGAGTATGGCGTACCGAACTACGTTATGTTCTCATGACTGCGTCAGCACTGTCAGCCGTCAACCAATCAGATACTCCTCCTACTGTTGTTGAAGGGAGAGTTAGCAGCCAATCACGTTGTCTAGAGATCTCTTAGCCGTAGGCGGCGACGTGATTGGTTGACGACTGTTAACCAGCGATATCTAACACAGACGGAAACAGACATGCCTGGTCCATGCTTGACACATACAAGCGACGGGCCTGAAATGAAATAAGAGGATGACATACCTAAGTCCGTCCGAGAACGACTCAATGGCTGCCTTGGTCATACAGTAGCCTGACTGAGCCGGGTGCGTGTGAAGCCCCGAACCACTGGAGGTGTTCACAACTCTCCCTACAGTGACAGTCACAGACGTATGGTTACTTCCGGAGGTATTGTTTTGGTTGCTAGCATGCTAAGTTGTGGGTTTGTGTTTCTATTCGTTCGGACAGATTAGATTGATAGCACATGGTAGGGGAAAGAAGATCGATTGACATGCAGGTAGAGTGACAGGTCAGAAACAGGAAATGGGGGAACAAATCTTTTTGGGTCAGGATCAGTAAATTCTAAGTAGATTTTCGTGGTTATAAATCGGTCAACCTCCAAATCTCACTTAGTGTCACTGACGAAAGGTAGTGGATGCTACCTGAAACGTCTGACCGTTTCCAAAATCATATGCATCATTGCTTGATCGAGTAACTGTTTTTGCGTATCTTATTACCTGGATTTTTAACGTTCATCGACAAAATGCTATGCTTTCGCAAAATCTTATTTTCTCTTCTATTTTGTTGGAGTGAGTTGAAGAGGTGAGGCGAGACTAGTCAGAAGAAATAATGTCCAACCTTTCGCCCGACGAATCAGCGGCAAGAAAGCCTTGGTGACTCGCACGGCGCCGAAGGCGTTCACTTCCATCATAAGTCGGTAGGTGGCGAGACTCTGCCACTCTATCTCCCCTGGTTTGCAAATCCCAGCATTGTTTACCAATGCGTAAAGTCCTGTTGAAATATACATGTATTGGGATAAACAAGCCTAGCATGACTCTATTTGTTTTGGACCCCGTTGTTACGTACCTAACTGGCTGCTGTGGAGCCAAATTTTTGCCTCGCCAGAATTTTGCTCTGTGCAGTAGTGCGCCTGCGTCGATACAGGGCAGGGGCTAGGGCTAGAGTTAGGGTTAGGAGTAGTGTTAAAGGCATCCAATGCAATTTCAGGGCGACAAAAGAATGAAAAGAATAAGCAGAAAATTGACTTTGAAATCCAGGTTTGCTGCCCTGAAATTGCATTGGATGCATTTAAGGTTATAGTTAGTATTAGACACACACACACACACACACACACCCCACACACACACACCTTTCGTCTCACTTATACTTGAAATCCCCAGGCAGTGTTTGGGGCAGGTTTTGGGCTGGGACAAAAATCTGGCTTGACACCGCGAGTGTCGTCAGTGGCGGTCCGGCTATAGCTAGTAGGCTGAGCTGAGCTGACATATTATGTACTCACCATTTGATCCCGTCGGGAGTCGATCCTTGACCAGTCTGACCGCGGCCTGCACCTGTCCATCATCAGTGACGTCTATCTGAACAGTACTCAGCCTGCTCGAGCACTCCGCCCGGAGTTTCTTCGACCCCTCCCCACCACTGTCAGCCTGCAGGCAGCCGGCAAACACCGTGAAGCCCAGCGAGTCCAGGCGTTTGGCAAGTCCAAATCCGAAGCCACTGTCACAGCCTGGTGGTGGGAAGTCACTTAGAGCTCTGAATAGTTCAAACAGTACTATAACACTGCTATACAAGCTTTCATCAGCTGGGCCAAAGTCTGCCTTTTAACTCCCAAGGGGCAAATCAATACACTTCATCTTTAGGTAACACGATCATAACCCCTCAGTGTATCAGCCGGGGGGGGGGGGGGTACGTAGTAGTACTAAGTATTTCCTCCACCCCCCTGTTCCGTTACCTGTAAGTGGAGGGACCGGTCAATGGACATGTGCACAGTGGGACATGTGTAAAATGCCCACTGTGTTGTCCTAGATCCTATGAATTTTTTTAAATAATTTTTTTCCCGGGCAAAATTTGCTCAGAAAGGCCCACAATTCTTCTAGGAAGGACAGAAGAATGTATATTTTTATAATCTACCCAAAATGTGTGACCTTTGGCATGGTTTACACTGTAATTGATCCCTAAATGTTTTTCACTGGCTGGACTGACCCACTGGTCCAATTTCTTTAGGATCTCTTGTTTTTTTACTACATGTATTACAATTATCTTTATGATTATGATAATTATCCTTCTTATTATAATCTTTATTATTATTATATAATTATTTTATTATCCCTCTAAGTATGTATCATCATAGAGTTCACAACTGAGTTAACCTACTTCATTTCAAATGTATAGTACTAGTTTATAAGTTTTCTATCCTTTTGTAATGTCATTACCTGTTTAATTTAACGTTGTTTTGTAATAGCACTACATTTATATTTTGTTTAGGGTAGGCCCTAGATAAGCCTTTCAGGTTTTTGGCCTCCCCTGCATGTTCGTTTTGTCACTATTTATTGTTTTTTTTATTATTCTTTATGTGCAAACAACAAATAAACAAATAAACAAATAAACAAACTGGACAGAGGGTGAAATCCTCGTGTCAAACTACCCAATGGTGACAGCAGGAAAATAACTTGCCCGACAGCGAGAGCTCTAAAACATATATTTTCGACAGAAATGCGTCGCGATTTTAGAGATCGGCGGTCACCTTTCAATGTAATGGAGTGGATTATCAGGCGAAAAATACACTGGACTCTCCGTGGATTTTAAAATACGGCGATCTGGAGATCAATAAATTCGGTCGAACGTCATCGCCTACCTCGGTGAAAACATAAAAATGTAAATATTAGACTGACATGCAGCCACTCTCTCATTGGTCGAACCGCTAATTGTCATGTTATTATTGGTTGAACTGATAATTGTGATAGACAGTCACGCCCCCGATAACAATACTTATATAGAGAGTACACGTAATTAGGTCAAAGTCCTACCTGTGATAAAAACAGCTTTGCCGTCCCCTCCCACTCGGCTCTTCGGCGCCAAGTACAGAACCAGACAGTACCCCACTGAACCCAGGAGTATCCCCGTGCACAGGTAGTACAGGACAGGTGCACAGTGGTACAACAACACCAACAAGCCTGAAACGGCGGTCAAACCAACCAGGCTTGCAGAGTAAAACAAGTGCAGTGGTTTTACCATGATGTGTAATAGAACCAACCAGTCGAACCACAGACCTCTATGCGCACCTGTTCTGCGCAGCTTTCTCTGAGCTCTCTGCCACCAGGATCACTGTATTCACCAGACTTTGACCAACCTCTCACCAGACCTTGAACTTTGACCTATTACTCCCTCTCACGCCCAATTTTAGCTAGTGTTCGGCCACGGTGACAATTGGCACCAGTGCACTTGGTATGTTAGGTACTGACGTGTGTTCACTTGGAATGAATTTGTATGACGCATTTGTAAGATGCCTTCTATTACCTGACTTCGTAATATGCCGATATGTGTCAGAGTAGAGACTCCGATATTGTAGAATCGCCGATACCCGTAGAGATCATGACCGGAGTGTCTGTCGACAGAAACTCTTGTGGCTTTTAGGCCCACCCCTTGAACTCCGAAACTATTTATCGTATGACCACCGAGGATGTTGTACTAGTAGAATTAAATCAGAAATACTTCCTACATCTTAAAGGTTAAAAACAAATTCTACAGCTACTCTAGTTTTGATATGACCGTGAACAAACAATTCATGACCATGAACAAACAATTCAAGCTTTCGTAATTTTTTTTAATTTTGATCACGCTTACAACCAACTAATTTATAATCATCGAAAGCAACGTTGCATCAAACACCACTGTAACCACACTTTTCACGGATTTCTGATTTTTTAATTGTTGGTTTTAATTCAGAGGGAACACAGCGACTCCCAAAAAAGTCATCTTGTAAAGCTGTTCATTCTTAAATGCATTATAAATTTTGAATACCGCTTTTTGTGATTTAACTCTACGGTGTTTGTGGTTACACATTATGTTATTTATTTTGAATACGTGCTATGGTTCTGTTGACTATATTTTTTAAAATACCATTAAAAAAGGAACAGTTAAAAAAACTCAAAGGCGTTCTCTAGAATTATGTTTTAGTTAGTTTTCTTCAACATGGTTGGTTTGACGTCGTCTTCCTTCTCACCCCTCTCGGTAGAGTCAGTCCACGGTGAAGGGAAGTACCCCAGCCAGATGTTGTTTACATAGTTCTCGAAATTTGCTCCGACCAAGTACCGATGTGCGGGGGTGGTCAGGGTGACGCCGTCTACCATAGCCTGCGAACAGAATACATTTGTATCAACAACATGCTGCTTTTTGTGTCCTTCCAATGGTGGTTGAATACGTTACGCCCTATAATACCAGGACGGGAATTGTCGACTCCAGAATTTGCTTGGTATGTCAGGTACATGTACTGACATTTCACTTGAAAAATCATGCACCATTTTGTTTCACCGTCAGACCGTCGTTGCTACAGCAACGTCCACTATGGCCGCCCCCTATTAAAATGCGCCCCCCCCCCCCCATTTCTACCGTAAATAAGGCTTACGTTAAATTCAAATCACTCAGAACGTTTGAGTATCCGCCAATGACCCCCTTTGACAAGAAAGGGACAGCCAGATAAGAATAGTGAATGTGACAAGAAAATAAGACCACTTAATGGCCCCAGAAGTCCCTCTCTCCTGGGAGATGCCACATTTATTTTTTCAATGGCCCTCCTCTTCTTGCATTCCAAAACGTGTTCCATTCCAAATCAAAATGAATAATAAAATGAATTTTGGAACATATTATTAATAGTGCTGCTTACCCCGCTGTCACTGTGGAAGTTTGTAGTGTCTGCATTTGCACCAGAAAGATAAATAAATTTCGTCACTCGAATGCTTACAGTTGTCAGTATTTTAACAAAGACGGGTGCTTTGATAAAAAACGTAGGAATTACTATAACAAGTCATTCTGTTCAAGTAATAACAAGAGTTCCACGGCCTCATACCTTCGCCAAATCATGTTAACCGTTCGAACAACTATACATTTTTTCCTCAGTGATTATGCAAGTAAGAGCTTCATTTGCATGAATCATATCAGTTGATCATATTCTCCACCCAATGACAGTCTTATATTGAGAAAAAATGCTATTCTAGCATTTCCTCATGAATTATGCAAATGAGTTCCTGATTTGAATAAATTATGTTTAGTGATGTTCACCTTCACTGAACCTCCAAATATGGCAAGTATTAAATTCCCAGCAGTTACCACTATAAAGTAGTAGCAATTCCCTCATTAATTATGCTAATTAGATACTGATTTACATAATTGTCATCTAATTATGTCAAGCATCACTTAAGCTACCTACATACCCAAAATGACGACGATCCGTCAACCGGTTCTTGAGTTATCCTCTCTCGAAGATTTTTAAACAAATCGCCCTACAGTTCCAGAACAAGCTGCTAGGGGGCCTAAACTCACGTGACTTCTTCCCTAGCCCAAGAGCTACCTACCATTCAAAATTCATGACCCTAGCATGTTCAGATCGCGAGATAGCAAAACCGGAATTTCCACTGCAGTACAATAAGAAGCCGCCAGGGGGCCAAAAATTTTATCATTTCTAGGTCTCATCATTACCGACCCACCTACCAAGTTTCATAACAATCCATCAAAAGCTCCTTGAGTTATCCTGCTAAACCACATACATACATACATACACACATACACACAAACGCTATGGAAAACATAACCTTCTTGACAAAGGTAAAAAGTCATCAAGCCTGTATTCTCCGAGTATAAGGCTTAAACTTCTCTGCATGCTTTTAGAACGATTCCTTGCCTTACCTGCTCGATAAGAAGCGTTTGACAGCCGTTCCTCGCCAGGTGAAAGGCCGTGGCGGACCCTTCTATCCCCGCCCCCACCACTACTGCGTCCCAAACTTCCGCCATCTTGACCTGGACTTTGGTACCGTTTAACTTCCAAGCAGATGTAGGGACCGACCAATAAGGTTTACACACGTTTTTATGGCATTTTGCAGTGGTCGGTACACCTTTCCACCTACTACATCACACCTGACCTTCCCATTTTGCAACACATGCCTTTCCCTGATAAATCTGGGCGATAACCCATTTCTGCTGTCGTGCACGTCAATGAGCCCTGGGGGCGCTACCGCACACTAGATGAATCACCACTGACGTCTGGACATTGGCCTAACAGGGTATTTTCCCTCCAAGGTATTACAGGAAAATGGCAGAGCAACGCGAGGTTTGGGACGTCGTCGTGGTGGGGGCTGGGGTGATGGGATCGTCCACGGCGTTCCACCTGGCGCAGGGCGGCAGCGAGACTCTTCTTCTCGAACAGGTGAGATTAAAAAGAGGGGCATACGTATGCCAGTACATTTTCGGTGTCAGTACTACTTATACGTCTATTTGAATAATCCATTTAGCAATCGATATCTTACTTAAGTCAGCTGAGGTCAAAAGTGCAAAATCCAAACGCCATATCATTGTGTTGATCTCTACGACATTCAATCCGCTCACTGTCGTACAATGTATGATGCAACACACACACTGTCACTGCATGAGGTTCAAGGCCAAGACCTCCGGGTCTCGCATATCCGGTAAACCAAGGTCTTTTCGTGCATAAACAGACTCTTAACATGCATTTGAATTCAGGCAGGATTCTGGTTCAGTTACGAGCAATATAAACATGTCTTGTCATTCTGCATGTTGTTTATTTTCACAGCGGCGGGTCGTATGACATATGACGCAATATCGAGTTGTTTATGTAGCGCTATTATTAGCGGAGCTAGAGGGAGGTGGGGCAAAGCAATAATGAGTTGCCCTGGGAAAGGTCGCTAATTATCTAGCAGGACGAGTTGTGGACGAATGTGACAATCCCGGTAAGGCCACACCAAGTAAATTTTATGGATGACGTCCGCGCGCGCATTGATTTTGGCCTGTTTCTAGAAAAAAAAAACAAGAAATTCCGCTTCCTGTAACTATGACCAAAGAGTCACGACAGTGCCGCAAATCGTCAGATTGACGTGAAACCCGTAACGCGAAACAGGACAGGACGACAACTGCTGTTCCACCTGATGTATTGCTGTTTTGATGATGACTAAAAGACTTCTAGCTGTTACACTGTGTCACCTCATTCAATTTGTGTCCGAACATTTGTCGTCTCTTAGTATATTTCTAATCTAGGCATCTTGTTTTTTAGGGCCCTTCTTGTTTTTTTTTGCCCTCTCGCATAAGATTTAGGGTCTCCAAAGGACGTCATCCATAAAATTTACTTGGTGTGGCCTAATGCTGAGGTCTTATACATTTCCAAACCGGGGCCCGGCCGGGCAGTCTTATGGAACGAAAAGTATGATGTAAAAGACAACAAAACACAAAAAAATTGAAAAAATAATGGGAACTATTTGCAAAAATTCTTGATATAAATTGTTGATTTTTCGTTAATCGAAACAACCCGGCCGGGCCCTGGTTTGGAAATGTGACCTCAGAATAAATGGACTGTGGCCTGAGCTCATTCACCGGCCGAATAATCGATCCTAATGAATATGAAATCACTATCAGTTCATGATATTCAGGCGGCAAAACTAAAACTTAAAAGTAACTGCATGCAAACCTATTAATTAAAATTCGTGTCCAAATTCTATGCGTCGATAAAGTAATGAATGAAAGATAACATATGATTTTTGTCCTATACTTAGTAGAAACAAGATGTGAATTCGAGAAAAATTAATTTTTAGTGTGCACTACAGGCAGTATGTTTACAATTAATAGCGTCCAGTTCAACAACCAAGGATGGACCAAAAGCTAGCTTGTGATTTATTGTAAAGCCGATAGATGACGCTTTTAGAAGTTATGGTTTCTATCTTGGATTCTGGTTCCCAAGTCGTGTATTGTGGTTTGGTAATCGTTGATTTTCCCACGCACAGTTTTTCCTGCCTCACACGAGAGGAAGCTCCTGTGGTCAGACTCGCATCGTCCGAAAGTCCTACATCGCCGAGCATGCGCACTACGCAGACATGGTCACAGCATCCATTCGAATCTGGCAGCAGGTGGAAAAGGAATTGGGAGTTACGCTTATGGTGTAAGTAAAAATGTGTCTATAAATGTAAGACCACACCAAGTAATTTCTATGGATGACGTCCTCTGGAGACCCTTAATTTAATGCGAGAACGCAAAAAAAAAACAAGAAGGGCCGAAAAAAACAAGATGCCTAGATTTGAAATATACTAAGGGACGACAAATATCAGGACACAAATTGAATGAGAGAAAACGGGGTTACAACCAACGAGTCTTTCATTCATCATGAAAACAGCAATAAATGAGTGGAACAGCAGTTGTCGTCCTGTCCTGTTTCTTTCCTTTCATCACATCTTCCCTTTATCTTACGATTGCAGCACTGTCGCGACTCTTTGGGCCTAGTTAGAGGAAGCGGAATTTCTTGTGTTTTTTTTTTCTGGGAACAGGCCAAAATCAATGCGCGCGCGGACGTCATCCACCATAAAAATTACTTGGTGTGGCCTAACCGCCAATTCAAACATCAGAAATTCATTTCAGAACACTTTCATGCAGTAAACGAGGTTTCTCTTGTCGGTCTATACTTCTCTTATTCGTTCATCTCTACCAGCCCCACTGCCCGCGTCCTGTGGGCCCGTTCAGAGAACCCGAAGATCCACGCCATCGCCGACACGTTGGACGGGGTGGGCGCCCGGAACACCCGGCTTCAGGCCGAGGACCTCAGGCGGAGGTTCCCGATGCTTCGGTTCCCGCCCGGGTACGTCGGTGTACTGGAGGAGGACGCCGCTATCATCAAGGCTGACACCGCGGTCAGGTGTTTACAGGTTCGCGCAAGTTCTGAAACCTGATTTCCTCTCGAGGGTCCTTTATCGTGACGTATGTCCGTACTTGAAAATAGCCTTTTTCCTCCAATCCATTTCAATACAATACTGGACCACAATACTTGAATGTTGCCAACATTGAAATCAACTTGTCGGGCGCTTTTACCCACGTTTACAACATAGTGCATGCAGGATAGACATTGCGATTTGAAAAAAAAACTAACAAAAACGCTTTGAAGACAAAAAACCAAAGTTTCAGTTCTAGACTAAAGAATGCAAAAGCTATCTAGTCAAAAGCGCCCAAAATTCAATTTATTGGGGTGAATTTTGTGACAATATCCTCATGATCTTATTCAATTTTATTCAGGAACTTTTTGTGAAGAGAGGCGGCCGCATCAGAGACGGCGAGCGGATCGTGAAGGTCGTCCCAGGACAGACGATAACCGTTACCACGGCAACCATGACGTACAGGACCAGAGAACTGGTGCTGACATGTGGGGCCTGGGCTCCCGGCATCCTCCGCGACTTGGGACTCAACCTGCCGCTAAAAGTAAGTAGCTTAATAAATACAATAGACCGCAGTTCTGTTTTCTAGTCCTGACAACTATATTAATAGTGAACACTGCACGAAAAGTTGGATTTTCCAATGGTAGTAAATGCCAGTAAAGTCGGGTAATGTTTACTTTGTACACCAAAGTCCGGTAATTTCATTTACTACCATCGTATAGTCCGGTACTGTTTACAATGTACCATTGGTAAATCTAACTTTTTCGTGCAGTGAAATGAGATAAAGGGCACAGTAGAGAACGTCAATATTAGATAGACTGGGACAGGGTAAAAGTGCTGGATCAAGATTCCGATTGGTTTGCAAGGGGCGTTCGGGAAGCGATCCAGATCCGCAGACAACACAGTACCTTGAACAGAGACAGGGGGCGTCACTATCTCAAACCTGTGTATGACTGTCTCTTGTCACGTGATAATCAACACCAAGTCACGTGACAAGAGAACTCCAAGTCGATACCTGACCTACTCACTGGGCTGATGAAGAGACAGAGTTACGTCTCGAAAGCTCCCCAGAGCAATAAAACTTGTTGTGTGTATGGTTTAATATTTCGTCAAGAACGTCAATATTAGTAACTCTAACAAATCAGTAACGTTGATAATAGAAACAATGTAAATATCTAGAAAAGAG
Source organism: Branchiostoma floridae x Branchiostoma japonicum (assembly GCA_013266295.2). Lineage (NCBI taxonomy): Eukaryota > Metazoa > Chordata > Leptocardii > Amphioxiformes > Branchiostomatidae > Branchiostoma > Branchiostoma floridae x Branchiostoma japonicum. The sequence continues at coordinate 14,046,711 of CM023829.1, read as the reverse complement.
AATTCTAATTATAAGGCAAACACGTCTTATAACTCCAAAGTCTAATTTTAGACACCTGACTCATTGGAAAAATCTTTCCCAGCCTCTCAGAATCAACGTGTGTTACTTCAAAGAGAGGCAGCCGACCTCCACTCACAGTCTGGCGGCTAACTTCCCTGTCATAAAGGACGAGGATGATGACGTATACGGGATACCTAGCCTGGAGTACCCAAATATGGTCAAGGTATGGAAACTTAGACTTTACCCTCAACTATACATTTTGATGAGTTGTCCTTCAAAACTCAAGCTGTGTCGACGATGCACCAAGTGTAGAAGGCTTGTGGGTCAGTTCAGGATTGTGAGTTGAATCACGGATTACATACACTGGGCGAAAAGGCCTCGGATGCAGCCGGATCCCAAAGATCCCAATTTGCATCTCCTTGCGGATGCTGCGCGGATCCCAACGAATCACCGAAATCACGGATCCCACACACATCCGTAACGCATACGTATGCATCCGTAACTCGCAGGGGATGCAGACAGGGTATTTGTAAGAATACTTACTTTGCAGCGGATGCAGACACGGTATCCGTATGGATACCTACTCGTTACGTATACTTAAGAAATAATACGTCGTTAGAATAGCAAAATGTCACATTTTGAGGGGTCGTATCCTGTCATATCTTTATACCTCGGATAACGCCGTTTGTAACATAAATATAAGTGAGACAATCCCCTACACACTGGATACCAGGATATACGCATTCGTGAGAATCCACTTGTGTTTTTTAGGCATCCGCGAGCCCACTCCACAGCAGAAGCGAATTGTGGGTAATCTGGGGATACCTTGAATATGCGCATTTGTTTTCTTACGCATCCTTAGGCCCACTCCACAGCAGAAGCGAATTGTGGGTAATCTGGGGATACCTTGAATATGCGCATTTGTTTTCTTACGCATCCTTAGGCCCACTCCACAGCAGAAGCGAATTGTGGGTAATCTGGGGATACCTTGAATATGCGCATTTGTTTTCTTACGCATCCTTAGGCCCACTCCACAGCAGAAGCGAATTGTGGGTAATCTGGGGATACCTTGAATATGCGCATTTGTTTTCTTACGCATCCTTAGGCCCACTCCACAGCAGAAGCGAATTGTGGGTAATCTGGGGATACCTTGAATATGCGCATTTGTTTTCTTACGCATCCTTAGGCCCACTCCACAGCAGAAGCGAATTGTGGGTAATCTGGGGATACCTTGAATATGCGCATTTGTTTTCTTACGCATCCTTAGGCCCACTCCACAGCAGAAGCGAATTGTGAGTAATCTGGGGATACCTTGAATATCTGAATTAGTTTTCTTACGCATCCTTGACAAGACATCCGGTCCTCCACATGACAAGTGAATTGTCGGTAATCTGGGTTAGAAATAGTCTCATCAAGGAGGTTACTCTTTCGTCTCCTTGGTCCGTCTTTCCGTATTTTAATCTGTACCTCGGATACCACTGTTTGTTTGTATGTCTGTGACATAGATCAAGGAGTTTTCATCATCCTTGCATCGATCGACGGAAAGTAAGACCAAGGTTTGGTAAGACAGACTCATATTCGTGACAGTGCTGATTTTTGCTGTTTCGAAACTTTCCGTATTAGACAAGAAGTTCGTTCATCATACAACCTTCACCGGTAAACCAAGCATGTCTCAAAGATCCACTTCTGTATTTTCGATAGATCCGCAGAGCACTCCCGGCAGCAGTGCCTTGTGGGTAATCTGAGTAAAACCCAAGGGAGGTTCAATCTCAACGGTCACTTTTAACCGCTTGCTTGAGTGTGCGTCCCTCTTATATATACCGTCCCGCTGTCCATGTATAACGCCAACCACAGCATTGAGTGTCGAAGTCCTGGATGCCGACCGAACATCGATTGGACGCTTATACACGCAGTGGCCGAGAAAAGAACGAGAGAGGCACCGGGAACCCGAGTCGCCCCATTCGCCGCCCGGCGAGGTCACGAAGCCGCCTGGAAGGAGCAGTTTGAAACTTTGCTGACCCGCCTGGCAAACTGGACCATAAACCGACTGCTGACGGCATATAGAAGTGAGTTAACGCTTAGAAACTCTTTAGTACTGGTTTCAGATTATTTCTGAAGATTAGAGCAACCCAACTTCGACTAAAAAGCATAATTTGCTTCGACGGGTAGAAAAAAATCAGTTCACACTACTACCGGAAGGACCAAGAAGATTTCATCATGATGAAAGCTTCTTGGAAGGACGATGTGTTTTTGTAAGATATTTGCATATTTTATAATCAAGTCCTCACTGGTATCGTGCATTGAGATGAATTGTCAACATTGGAAACATATGATATATTATATTTCACCAAGGAGGTTTTGATTTCGATTTCACGTATCAAAAGGGAAAAGATAGGACATCTGTAACCTTCTAGATCTGGCCTTTATCTGACCTGTTGTTCCCATATGTAAAAGCACCGGGGGGTTTATGGCCTTCTCACCGGCGGGGGCATTTCACATGACAGTGCCTGCTAGCATAACAATGCTTGCTTCATTCCTTCCAGCTGCTGGGGAGCCTGGTTATCTTGAACAGGAGACTTTTAGCACATTCTGTCCGAAATGCCTTTTTTTTCCAGTGATAATAATGTTTCTTTTATTTCGTAGGTCAAAAGCGACTGGTTGAAAGTGGGGGAAGACTGTCTTCAGCTGAGACATCCATGTACCTCAAAGGCCATCCTGATGCGGGACTAGAAGACAGATGATGAGATGATGGCTGTATAAACAGCACATAGATTGTGAGACGGCCATCCTGGCGAAGCAAGATTTTATAGTTCTAGTTCTACCCGTTTAGTATTGCGAATATTCATTTTACATGATATGTTTTGTATAGTTAGTTCTCTATTTGCTGTTACTTATAACACAGTGTGTATGGAGTTTTAATAAATGTTTTCAGGCTCAATCTGTTGCTTCGTTCATTCATCTATATATGTATGTAAAGTCCGCATGTCGGATCTGCACGTATACAGATCAAACACGGGCGTATCCAGGGTGAGAATGCGTAAAGATTCGGGAAGATCCGAGGTATGGATGTATCAAAGATACTAAAAAATCCAAACGCCGGCTCTGTTTTGCATCCGAGGTAAATACGGAGAAATGCGTGTGGAGATCCGATAAGGATACGGGAAAAAGCACATGTTGTATCTGTAGGTATCCGTATTAAATACCGACGTCTGCACATGGATATCTATCGGATATCCAGGAAATCCCTATAAAAACGAATCCGTAGAAAATCCCGTTTTTCGGATTCTTGAGGATCCAATCCTTCCAAATATGCGGGCAAATCCCCAAGAAAACGATTTTGCATCCGCGGAAAATCCCGTTTTGGGATTCTTTGGGATCCAATCATTCCGAAATATACAAAAAAATCCCTAAAAATACGAGTTGGTATCCGTGGAAAATCCCATTATGGGATATTTAGGGATCCAAACGTTCCGGATCCCTAAAAATGCAAATTTCGGATATTTTACGGATCCCACCCGCATCCGTTTCTATCCGCTTGTATCCGCTACAAATGCGTAAATATACCTATGCGTATATGGCTACATCCGAGGCCTTTTCGCCCAGTGATATAGTTACAGATTCTTAACGATCCATGCATACGCCAAAAATAGTTACTCAAGCAGCTGGATATGATTTTGGAAACGGTCAAATGTTTCATGTAGCGTTCACTACCTTTCGTCAGTGACACTGGAAAATTCTTAGGAACCGCAGGTTTAAAACCACGAACTATTAATTGATATGCAAATAAAGTGAATACAAATTTTTGTTAGTCCAATAGGAAACAAGGATTAGACAAAGTAAAGACAAAGTAGTGGATGCTATACCTGAAACATCTGACCGTTTCCAAAATCATATCCAGTTGCTTCAGTAACTGTTTTTTGGCGTATCTTATTACCTGGATGTCTAACCTTCACCGACGATCCATGCATGCTTTTTCTCAGATTTGTCGTCACGTAAACTGGAAGACTGGTCACTCAGCTAGCCCCGAACAACGTGACGTCAACATCCGGGAACATCTGGAAGAGGATGTGCGTTACTTGGGAAACCTCGTGAGGCGCCACCTACCGGGACTGGAGGACAAGCCAGCCGTAGTAGAAACCTGCATGTACACGGTGAGTCAATAGAAGAGATTATGGCAGGTCTTATGTGATATCATAAGTATGCCATATGCCATTACTCAATATGTAACCTTTTATGAATATCTACACTATTTTGAGTACTAGCATAGTCATATATCAACATATGAATGCATTTTGTAAAACACAAATTAACAGGCGACACTTTAAATCCGGAACAACACTTTAAATCCGGAACAACACTTTAAATTGCGCTCCGATGCAGAATTCTGCAGAACTGACCTAGTTCACCGGGACCTACCAATGTTACCTAGTAGACGTAATTGTTATCATGTAGTATGTGATAATCTAGAATATTAAGTTTCCTTCTCACACTTATGATTATGTCTTAATAATCAAAGTTGTCCAGATTTAAAGTGATGTTCCGGATTTAAAGTGTCGCCTGTTAAATACAAATGTCAGCAATCATTTTGATGACTCATTTTGATGTAATTATAGAATGAACATACATTTTGTACTTTGTTTTTCACAGAACACTCCAGATGCTGAGTTCATACTAGACCGGCATCCACGGTTTCACAACATCATCATTGGCACTGGATTCTCAGGTCTGCAATCCTTTTTTTCTGTCCTCTTAGATAGGTAGAATGTCTGCTTTGCTGACTATATACAAATACCTTAAATGTGTTTTATCAACTGGATGAATTTGAACCTTTGGTTTGGTTGTTTTTGCAGGGCATGGATTCAAACTGGGAGCAGCAGTGGGGAGACTCCTGAGTGAACTAGCCATGGATAGGCCGCCTTTCTTAAACATGGAACCCTACAGGATAGCACGCTTCACATCTCCTAAAGCTGCTCTTTGAACTTTTGCTACAATAGTGTGTAACAAAAGAACAGAAATCATCTTTCAGATTCCCCAGTCACAAAAAAGAAATGGACAAAATTCTTATTTTAGATGTGACATATGTTATATATCTTAATACAATCATCACAAGAGGATGAAATGCCACAAATACATTGTATACACATTACATTAATCTTCAAGCAGATCTTTCAGTGGCTGCAAGACAGTATCCAATTGGCCTGGCTGTATCCATTTGCCAGACAGTATCCAATACACCACTGGTTTCAAAAAAGTTACCAGTACAAAAAATAAAGCCCAATAAAAAAACCTAAAGACACGTCAAAAACAAGCCAAAGCCTAAACCTCTGCTTGGAGAGTAACATTATATTACAATCAACCACCGGCACTATACATGTATAAACATACATGTATTAAAGACAGTAAGCAATAGCTAAAGAAAGCCAACAGTGGTGGAATGCTTTTTCCTGAAGCTACTACAAGTGCTGTCACAACAGCTGTAGTTCTACTACTAGTACATTTGTACTACTACACGTACTTACTTAATAGGCTGCTAACTTGCTACATGTATTCACCTATCTCCAATGCTAACAACTAATGAGAGCGTTGACTACTATGTATTGTGCTAAGCACCTAGCTGCAGTGTTAACTACATGTAACTGACAAGGATTCTTAACTATATATCTATTATGCTAACATACACTGTACAGCATTGTCACTATACTGTCTTGAAAAAGGTGACATCTCACAGATTTACACCATACAGGTAACTTCAATTTTCCATATCACTTGCATATCTTATTATAATCCATAAATTTCAAATATAAAGCATGAGTTTGAACTACAACTTCAACATCAACTCATTGGTAAAATCTGCATGTAACAGATGTTTATAGATATTCAATAAACATTATTTTATATTCCTGAATTCTCATGAAAATAAAATCCTCATTGTTACAAACTATGTTTATTCTCAACAGCTATTTGCAATGTAGGTATATGATTATCATTGGTCTATTGACATTTGTCTCCGCCTTACATGTAGAGCTGTGTGCCTGTTTCCTGCTCCACCTGTTCCCAGATAGGGTACGCTTCGTTCATCATCTGTGCATAGTGCTGCTGGACGTACGCCTTTCGGATGATACGGCTGGCGCCGTGGGAGCTCCCTCTACTGTGCGGCAAGGGGAACTGCAAGGAACAGGTGCAAAAATTCAGCAATACTAGTGCAGACACAATACTAATGTCAATAGGACAGTATATTGTGTCCTTGCACAGTTTAATGGACAGTGAGCAAATAGGACAAGGGCATATAATTTAAAAACAAGAGTTCCACGATCTCATACCTTCGCCAAATGAGGTTACCCTTTATGACTGACGAATGATAGATTTCACCCCTAATTATGAAAATAAGCTCCCCATTTGTATGAATTACATCAGTTGATCATATTCTCCTCCCAATGACAGTGTTATCTTAACTGCGAAGGTAATTCTAGCATTTCCTCATAAATTATGCAAATGAGGTACTGATTTGAATAAGTTATGTTGAATGATGTTCACCTCCAGTCAACTTCGAAATGCGCAATTATGAAATTGCCAACATCAACCACTATGGAATTATAGTATTTTCTAATTAATTATGCAAATTAGGTCTTCATTTACATAATTAATATATGGCGATGTTACTCTCATTCTTAATTACACATGTCACAGGGTATAATAGTCCTATCATGGAAGGTAGCTTAATTATAGAATTCCTTCATTAATTATGCAACGTAGATAATAATTTGCATAATTGCCATCTAATTATGTCAAGCATCACTTAAGCTACCTACACACCAAATATCAAGACGATCCATCGACCGGTTATTGAGTTATCCTACTTTAAACATTTTCATACAAATGCTCCTGCAGTTCCAGAGCAAGCTGCTAGGGGGCCCAAACTTATGACACTTCTTCCCGATCACAAGAGCTACCTACCCTCCAAACATCATGACCCATGCATGTCCAGATCACGAGATATCAAAACCAGAAGTTCCGCTGCAGTACCATAACAAGCCGCAAGGGAGCCCAAAATCTAATCACTTTGAGGTCTCATCAAGACCTACCCACCTATCAAATATGAAGACAATCCATTTAAGCCTTCTCGAGTTATCGTGTTTACAGACACACAGACAGACAGACAGACAGACAGACAGACAGACACACACACACACACACACACACACACACACACACACGAACGCCTACGAAAACATAACCTTCTTGGCGAAAAAGTAATAAATGTTGATTTTCAGTCCTACTCGGGCATATGGAAAAACTTTGAAATCACGCGTTTCTCCCTTAACGTTCAGTGAACTCTCCCGCGGGGAAGCCCCTTCCTAGTCGCCCCCAACACGGTATAAAAGGTGTTCCAAAGCCGGAGGCTTCCTCTTTTACCTGTGTCAGTTGCGAGCTTGACTGCACCGCGGCCGGTTCTGTCTCCAATCTGAACGTGAAATGTGAACTTAAAGGCAATCAAGACGATTACTGTTCACTTATAGCAGACTACTGAGGCCGTTATCCGCATTGAAAAACACGCAGACCCGACAAAACTCAACAACAGGTAAGTACGACAGACGATGCGTACGCGATACCTTATGCAACAAAAACATGATAAAGTTTAGCTAACACCGTAGTCGACATAAGAGCCATACGATACTGTTGCTACAACAAACGGTTACAAGCATTGTGAAAGCAGTCAAAGGTTTGAGTAGAATGATAATTCCATGTATACTTTTCAGATAGGACACTCGGATATTCCTCTTCAAACAACTGCAATATAATTAGTATAGGGTGGGCGAAAGGGGAGGGGGGCACAAATAGGCATGTTTCCGGTCTACTGACTATCTTTGTCACGTTGACAAAATAAGGCTGACATGTGCTACGCTGTAAGACCCTGCTTCTACTAACTAGGCACTTTACACGAATTTCCTCACTTCACTCAGGTGTAAATGAGTACCTAGCTTCGGCTAGGGACGTCCCTCGGATAGGACGTTAAATGGAGGTCCCGTGTATGGGGAGAGCCACACCCCACGCACGTTAAAGATCCCACCGCACTTATCGAAAAGAGTAGGGGACCTTCCCGGTGTGAGTGGTTCAAACCTACAGTCCTATGGCCGCACTTGGGGTCGTATTGAGGTCACCTGAGTTAGCGCCGAATGGCATCCGCTCCAGACCCTTGCGATTAAGCCCCACCACCATTGTAAGCTCCTCACAATTCAGCCCTTGGCTGCAAGGAGAGAGTAAGCCGTCCCACCCCTATACTCAACCTATACTCAACTACATTAGTAGTTACACTACATACACTACCAGGGGTATAAATGTAACTTTTATGTGAATTAGGCGGAGCAACGTCTAGAAAATGAATGTGAAATGATGTTACTACACATATTTATAAAATCATATAAAAGGCAGAATTTGGCCAAAAAATTTGAATCGTAAAATGGGGACAACGGACACCCTGGACACTAAATGCAGCCATTTTGGCATCTATATGTGTCATTGCCCTATTTGCTCACTGTCCTTTAAACTGTGCAAGCTTCAAGGACACCATCTAATGTGCTTTTGTCTCTGCACTCTGTTTGACCCCTGTTCTGTCAAGCAAAAACCACAAATAGGCATGTTTCCGGTCTACTGACTATCTTAGTCACGTTAAAAAAATAAGGCTGACATGTGCTACGCTGTAAGACCCTGATTCTACTAACTACATTAGTAGTTACACTACATACACTACCAGCTGTATAAATGTAACTTTTAAGTAAATTTGGCGAAGCAACTTCTAGAAAATTAATGTGAAACGATGTTACTACACATAATTATAAAATCATATAAAAGGCAGAATTTGGCCAAAAATTTTGAATCGTAAAAATTAATGGGGACAACGGACACCCAGGACGCTTAAAAATGCAGCCATTTTGGCATCTATATGTGTCCTTGCCTTATTTGCTCACTGTCCATTAAACTGTGCAAGCTTTAAGGACACCATAAAATGGGCTTTTGTCTCTGCACTCTGTTTGACCCCTGTTTTGTCAAGCAAAAACCACAAATAGGCATGTTTCCGGTCTACTGACTATCTCAGTCACGTTGAAAAAATGAGGCTGACATGTACGCTGTAAGACCCTGCTTCTACTATCAACATTAGTTTGGTGGAATACATACACTACCAGCTGTTTAAAATGTAACTTTTATGTGAATTTGGCGGAGCAACTTCTAGAAAATTAATGTGAAACGATGTTACTACACATAATTATAAAACCATATAAAAGGCAAAATTTGGCCAAAAATTTTGAATCGTAAAATGGGGACAACGGACACCCTGGACGCTAAATGCAGCCGTTTTGGCATCTATATGTGTCCCTGCCCTATTTGCTCACTGTCCATTAAATTGTGCAAGCTTTAAGGACACCATGTAATGTGCTTTTGTCTCTATACTCTGTCTGACCCCTTTTCTGTCAAACGTTTGCCAAAACAAGATAACTAATAGGCATGTTTCCGGTCTACTGACTATCTTAGTCACGTTGAAAAAATGAGGCTGACATGTGCTACGCTGTAAGACCCTACTTCTACTAACTACATTAGTTTGGTGGAATACATACACCACCAGGTGTATAAATGTAACTTTTATGTGAATTTGGCGGAGCAACTTCTAGAAAATTAATGTGAAACGATGTTACTACACATAATTATAAAATCATGTGAAAGGTAGAATTTGGCCAAGGCAGAATTTCGCCAAACATTTTGAATTGTAAAATGGGGACAACGGACACCCTGGAGGCTAAATGCAGCCATTTCGGCATCTATTTTGGCACGTAGTCTTTCAAAGCTCTTCTAAATGGTAAAAGGTTGGGGAAATTGTGGCAACTGTTTAAAATAATATGTTTCTGTCTGTATGTGTCCTTGCCCTATTTGCTCACTGTCCATTAAACTGTGCAAGGACACCATATAATGTGCTTTTGTCTCTGCACTCTGTTTGACCCCTTTTCTGTCAATCAAAAATCATATCGCTTCAGTTCTTAGATAATTTCGCAATTCTGGATTTTAGATCTTCTACAAATTTTACAATAACGCTTTTCCAAGTCGAATTATATTACATCATATAAGAACTAATCTAGGAGGGAAAAAAAGGTGTGTTCAGTTAGTTAAGTGTCTAGTCAGAAACTGCCTCGTTACTTGGTGTACATGTAATTTTACGGACAGCTGAATCCCAAGGCAGATTTGTAACTCCACTCCGCCCTATGCACCATAAGGTGCGGGAAGGAACTTTGATATAATATTAGACACATGTAAGCCACATTTCCATTTCAAACGGGGTTAAAACAATTGCCCATTTACTAATAGGTATTCATTTTTCTCACTGTGCAGACCAGCTAGAACTTGTCTTTCCTTTACAGTAAACTGTTGTATTCAATTCATTGTCAATTCAAGAAATTTATCATCTTTTCGCCCAAGAGATCTTTTGATGTACAAGGAAAACACCAAATTTACAGAGCACTATGCAATCTTTCTAGCCTTCCGTTTTGTAATGGAGCTCCAAGCGTGCTGCAGGTACATGTGCGTGTTTACAAGCACTCTTCAGAAGTCACGTTACAGAGCCAGATGTGACTCCTTTTCATTCCCACATATTAAAGTGGCGCCTGGAAAGTCTGTCGGGTTAAGATGGGGAGCATCATTTACCCTCAAGGCCACCTCATACACGTCCACCAAATAGACCGAGAGAACGTTGACCCCTCCAATATGTGTTAGTCACTCGCTGACCTGGCGCTGACTGCTTGATTTCTATCTACCTGACACAGTTATTCAATACCCGGTTTAACACAAAGATCTCTGGGTACATAACTGTTTCTGTTGATTCTTCTCATGGCGTGCTAGCTTTGTTGCATTTAGACGTGTTTTTCAGCATTCTGACATAAATCATTAGTCTTATCATCAGACTTATCTATTAGTGTTTAAAAGGGAAGTTTTTAAATCAATGTCACGCCTACCTCCCTTAACGTTTAGTGGACCGTCCCGCGATCGAGGAAACGCCCTTCCTTATAAGATGCCCCAACACGGTATAAAAGGGTGTGCCAAACCCGGAGGCTTCTTCTTTTTACCTGTGTCCAATTGCGAGCGAGCTTTGACACGCCAGTTCTGTCACCAATCAGAAGGTGGAATGTGAACGCAATCAAAACAGTTACTGTTACACTGTTCAGTCATAGCAGACTGCCGAGGCCATTGATACGCTCTGAAACCGACTCAACCTGACAAAAGTGAACAGGTAAGTACGACTGACTATATGCGTGCGCGATACGTTGATTAAAGCCCCCGTCACACATTCACGAATTTGGCCTCCCGACCGCTAGCCGAACGCCCGCCAACCATGGTTAGGAGTGAGTCGGCTGGCGTTCGGCTGGGTTGGCTACGGTTCGGCTGCGCCAGCCGAATGTTTCAAAATGTTTAAAACATTCGTGAGTCCTTCGGGAGGTTCGATCATATCTGGCTGGTTTCGACCGTGAGTTAGCAAAACACCAGCCTGCCATCCGGGAGTAAGTCAGCAGTGTTCAGGGCGTGTTTAGGGATCAAATTTGACTCCAGTTGAACCCAAATTCGTTTCGATTCATATAGGCGTAGCCTAAATCTGGTCAGAGTGCTCACGAACACCAGCCGACCTATTCGGCTGGTGTTCGGCTGGCGTTCGGGGACGAAGGTTATGAATGTGTGACAGGGGCATTATGCAGTCGTTGAAAAACAAAATACGGTAGTCGACATCAGGGCCATACTGTAGCTAAAACAATTGCAATCTGACGTTACAGCAATGAAAAGCCAAACTTTGAGTGGAAAGATAATTCCATAATACACTGATAGTATACTATTGGTGGAGTAAGAGGAGAGGTCCAACAAATAGGCATGTTTCCGGTCTACTGACAACATGCGATGTGCTATTTATCTAATAAAGCCCTGCTACTACTAACACAGTAGTTGGGCTGGTTAGATAAGAACTAATATACATGCAGGAGGGAAAATGTGTTCGTCTAGTTCAGTGTCTAGTCAGAAACTGACACGTCACTTGATGTAATTTTAGGGACAACTGAATCCCACGGCAGGTTTGTAACTCCATTCGAGCCATCCCGCCATAGCCCGATTTGGCTACTGATTCATTCGGCTAGGATTTTAGTTGTCGCGTTGCTGCGATATTCACGCAACACTATACAATCTATCCACTAGTCTGAGTGCCTTTTGTTTTGTATTGGAGCTCCATGCACTTGTTGACCCAGCGCTGACCTTTTGATTCTTACCTACATGACACAGTTTTTCAATACCCGGTTGAACGGAATTAATACTATTGACAATTTATGTATCCATTTCCTTGTGGAGAGCCACATGTGTAGCTAGAACTTCTCTTTCATTTACAGTTATATTCATTTTATAGTCAATTCAAGAAATTTATTATCTTTTCGCCTATTGGATCTTTTGATGTACAAGGAAAATACATCACAAGACATAGCAAAGTCACATGGGTGTCGTCCAGATAACAAGTAATCAAAGTTAAGCTATTGAAATATTATGAAATAATACAGAACTATAAATCAAATATTAAATCGCTTAGTTTAAGAGAGGTATAACTGGGTAAAAATGAGTATTTGCGAGTTAACTTTAGACAAAAGTAAAGGTGATCCATTAAGTAATAGATATACAGTAGCATTATCGGATAAGTTATTAATATCTAAAAAAGGAATATTCAATTGTAAAAGTCTGTCGAGCAGGCGTACACGATGTTGAGTATAAATCGGGCAGTAATTAAAAGTAAAAAATGAGAAATGCTTTCGCATCGGAAACCGCAGCTACAAGAAGGACTTGTAAAAGTTTACGTATAAACAAACTATGGTTTAAGCTGCAGGTTCTGATCCGAAGGCGCGTTAGAAGAGCACATGTGTATCTAAGTCCCGAACTAAAATATATGTTTTTTTTTCTCGCGTTGCTGTATGTAAATGAGAAGAAATCTTGGAATGCAAACAATTAAAAACAGTTCTTTTAAAGTTCAGACATCGCTTGGATAAAACATGGTGGTGTCCATGAAAGTGGTCTATTATCAGGGTACGTGCAAACACTTCCAATCTGAGGTGTGTCTTAATACATTCTTAATTATTGAAGATGCATGGTCCGTCCCATAAGTCATGATCAAGTTTGTCAGACCAGACCTGCAGACTAGTTCGTCCTGTGCCCTTTCTAACATTAGACACTTCCAGATTTCCATTTTAAACGGGATTGATACTATTGACAATTTAGGTATCCATTTTTGTCCATGTGGAGAGCCACATGTGTAGCTAGAACGTCTCTTTCATATACAGTTATATTCATTTCATAGTTAATTCAAGAAATGTATTATCTTTTCGCCTAAGAGATCTTTTGATGTACAAGGCAAAACACCGAGCACCGCAAATTCACGTAACACTATACAATCTATCCACTAGTCTGTCAGAGTGCCTTCAGTTTTCTAATGGAGCACCATGCACTCGCTGACCCAGCGCTGACCTCTTGATTCTTACCTACATGACACAGTTAATCAATACCCGGTTGAACGGGATTGATACTATTAACAATTTAGGTATCAATTTTCGTCCTTGTGGAGAGCTAGTTAGAACGTCTCTTTCATTTACAGTTATATTCATTTTACAGTCAATTCATTTAGAAATTTATTATCTTTTCGCCTAATAGATCTTTTGATGTACAAGGCAAAACACCAAGCACCGTAAATTCACGCAACACTATACAATCTATCCACAGTCTGTTTTGTAATGGAGCTCCATGCACTCGCTGACCCGGCGCTGACCTCTTGATTCTTACCTACATGACACAGTTTTTCAATACCCGGTTGAACGGGATTGATACTATTGACAATTTATGTATCCATTTCCTTGTGGAGAGCCACATGTGTAGCTAGAACTTCTCTTTCATTTACAGTTATATTCATTTTATAGTCAATTCAAGAAATTTATTATCTTTTCGCCTATTGGATCTTTTGATGTACAAGGAAAATACATCCCAAGACATAGCAAAGTCACATGGGTGTCGTCCAGATAACAAGTAATCAAAGTTAAGCTATTGAAATATTATGAAATAATACAGAACTATAAATCAAATATTAAATCGCTTAGTTTTAGAGAGGTATAACTGGGTAAAAATGAGTATTTGGGAGTTAACTTTAGATAAAAGTAAAGGTGATCCATTAAGTAATAGATATACAGTAGCATTATCGGATAAGTTATTAATATTCTTCGCAATGGCTTATATTATTGGCTCATATTAATGGCTTCAAGAGTAGCATTGACAGCTACATCAAGGCCGTGTTCGACGGAGGAGCTACTAGAGGCTACCCGCCATCAAGCTCCTGACTGCAGAGATATACAGGAACATCTCTGCAGTTCAGGTAAATTCAGGTAAATAATATCTAAAAAAGGTCGAGCAGGCGTACACGATGTTGAGTATAAATCAGGCAGTAATTAAAAGTAAAAAATGAGAAATGCTTTCGCATCGGAAACCGCAGCTACAAGAAGGACTTGTAAAAGTTTACGTATAAACAAACTATGGTTTAAGCTGCAGGTTCTGATCCGAAGGCACGTTAGAAGAGCACAGGTGTATCTAGGTCCCGAACTAAAATATGTTTTAACTTTAGGGCGAACAGATTTGACCAAATATGTTTTGAACAAAGGAGCGCTCAATAAGCGAACACTGGGGTCAAGACGTCACGCGTACATTTAGTGGACCCTCCCGCGGGGAAACGCCCTTCCTTGAGATGGCCCAACACGGTATAAAAGGGTGTGCCAAACCCGGAGGCTTTTTCTTTTTACCTGTGTCCAGTTGCGAGCGAGCTTGAACACGCCAGTTCTGTCACCAATCAGAAGGTGGAATGTGAACGCAATCAACACGGTTACTGCTACACTGTTCAGTCATAGCAGACTGCCTTCGATTAAGACCTCGAGCCTGAAATGCCCACAAACATAGACATTCCTAGAAACTCAATTGATAAAAATCCTGCAAAAGCTTGATAGATTATGTATACTAGATGTATTCAGGATACTGGGGGCCTTGAGTGGCAGATACGCGTGCTACCAACCAAATGGCTGTAGCCGGTAGAATACATGTACGTCATCTCTAGCAGTGCACTATTTTGTAACATCAATTGTGTCGTTGTCATTAAACTGCGCAAGGGCACTTTATAATATCCTATTGTCTCTGCACTCTGTCTGACCCCTTTTCTGCCAATCAAAAATCATTCCACGCCAGTTTTCAGATAATTGTGCAATTCTAGATTGTCCACATAATTTTACCTCTGGACAGACTTGACAATGACGCGTGTCCATTTCTTGTTTGTTAGCCACATTACATCACATTATTTTCAGTTTTTCAATCAAATTTATATGTCACATTTGTACATAGTGCTGGACTCAGTTCCGGACTTGTAAAAACCTTTAGGTTCAAGTCCAAAAAAAACTGAATTGCGGGAACCAGTTTCAGACTTGGTTGGAAAAAAAACATGTCACATACCCCTTTTCGTTTCGAACCACATAAAACATTTCATAGATCGCAAAACCAGGTTGCAAAATGAAGAAAACATTGCCATTGGGCATTGTTAATTATATAAGTGTCGGCGTCCATGTTATCACGGTGGCCACGGTTTCACCCAGACAACATTGCAAGGTTGACAACATGCAATTTTGTATATTTTGTGTAGCCACATTACATCACATTATTTTCAGTTTTTCAATCAAATTCATATGTCACATTTGTACACCTGTCAGTGTACATGCTCTTGGTACTGTAAATTCATTTATGTTCGCGGGATGTCAAAGGTGATTAACTACTTCTAAACTTATTTTGTCATAAATCATCAATTATTGCAAGTGTGATTTTGATTTTTTTTCAGGTTGAATGCATTATGAATCTGCTCTATGTACTTGTTCTTGTTTGCCTCTGCGTCTCCATGGCAACTACGGAGAGGTGCGATGATGACGTGTGCGAGTTCACCCTGGTGGTTCGTTATACACGGACTATGACGCACACTGCAAGTAACGGCTACGTCACAGGGGTACGGCCGCCATTTTGAATTTTACTACCTTAGGCAAGAATGTTATGATTTTCTAGAATTCTGGGATCTAAAAGTTTGTTATTTTTGTAAATCTCATTTGCCCAGACTCTCGCCAGCATGTTATTTACAAACACTCCAGGTCGACATTCTACCAAACGGAAGTCTGCGGGTCAGAGATTCGTTACGAGAGACGGACGGACCCATAGTTCCTGTGGAAGAAACCATCACAGCTGATGGAGTGCAGCGAAACGTAATTCTCGTCAACGGCCAGTTTCCCGGTCCCACACTGGAGGTCAAGGAAGGAGCGCAGGTAAACAAATATATGATATAGACAACAAGATTGATGATTCAAACTCAATTCCACCAACAATCCATTTTTTCTTCAACATCACAAGAAAATCGGCATTCTGTGCGGTATGATCTTGTAGATGCGTTTGACGTTTTTTTTAGTCCCGGGGTGGGAGGGGCAGGTGAAGGTGGCCATGGTTTGCTGTATTCAACATGGGCCATGAGCAATTTTGATGTACATGTATTATAGGAACTTATAGCCATGCTTCGTTCACTACCGATCAGGTGGTCGTAACTGTCGTCAACAACCTGCTGAGAGAAGCCACATCACTCCACTTCCACGGCATGTACATGCGCGGTGTGCCATATATGGACGGGGTGCCTTACGTCACACAGTGCCCCATCCTTCCCATGCACAGTTTCACCTACAGGTTCAAGGTGAGCACCAATAAGAACGGAAATGTACACATGTCTTTACATGAAGAGACGCTGTGTACATCATTATACTTGTAACGTCGCAATGAATAGTTGCGTTTGGTCCTACTGATATTTGTTTATTTTTGTTTATTTGTTTATTTGTTGTTCGCACATAAAGAAATAAAACAATAAAACAATAAAATAGTGACAATAACAAACATGCAGGGGAGGCGTGAAACCTAAAGGGCTTATCTAGGGCCTACCCTAAACAAAATATAAATGTAATGCTGTTACAAAACAACGTTGAATTAAACAGGTAATGAAAATACACAAGGATAGGAAACTTGTAAACTAGTTGACTATATGATGTGAGATGTACTTGTAATGTTTATAATGCAATAGGCGGAGCCAGCCGGGACACACTGGTACCACGGTCACTTTGGCTCACAGAAGGTCGACGGTCTGTACGGGGCGTTCATAGTGCACAAGAACAGGTAAGTCTGCAACAGGTTAAACTGTAATTTAAAAAAAATGGACTTACCCAAATTTTCGACTGTTAAACTCCAGTCTTTGTCAAGGAATGAGCAATCCACTGCTTCTGTGACGCCACTTTTATGCAGGTAGAACACGTTACTTCGTGAGCAGTGGATCATATATGTAGGTAGCAGAAAGTTTGTGGCGCCCCCCGTCTCTGTTGAGGGATGCTTGTTATACTGCCAATTAATAAGTAGATCCACTGTTTACAGAGTCACATAACGTGACGTCACAGAATCAGTAAGTTGTTCATTCCTTGACATTTTTTGTGTTGGAAATTACAGTTCAAACCTGTTATAGAACAGCTTTTACCAACACATATCAACTTTCACATCTAAACATACCTTAACAGTGTCCGGTAACACGAACCGAGAGGGTAGTAAGCTTCATCATGAAGTGCAGAAGTTGTTCTTGACGATGTGCGTGTTCTACAGCATACCGACGACTCCGTCCCTTCCGCTGTTCCTGCAAGATTGGTGGCATGAAGACTTCAATAACGTTGACGTGGACAACGCGTTTAGGGACAGGCTTTTGGGTCCTGGGCGCTTTTTTGTAAGTTTGCTGCTAGAACGTTACTATGGAAAACACATTGAGGGCACCCAGGCTAATTGAGGGGGCACACCCCAGTTTTTTATCGGGCTTCCATTCCAGTCTGCACACCCCCGAGTCTAGCGACCGTCTCTTACAGGGAATAATTCGGAAGCCAAATAACTGTATATGGGATAGAAGGATATCCCGTCAGCTACAAGACTAATTGAGTTTTGTTTCTTCAAACTCTTTGATTTTTGTGAAGTTAACAGAAAAATCATGATTTTCATGCCAAAATCAATGCACAAAATTAGGAATTTTCGCGTAGAATATCGATAAACCAAGACAAAATGTTCCGGCAGAAACGACTGGTGTTGGCAGTAAGATACAAACCTCGAGTATACTTGATTCAATTATAAAGAAAATCCTAGTACTACAATTTTTGTAATCATCATCGGCGCGAGGGGTCCCAAATCCGCCCACACCACGCATAGGTGGAGAATCTGGGTCAAATGGGCGGATCATGCTCAGGGCGCAAGAATACCCGGAAGTAAGGATCCAGGCCGAAATCATTATTCACCCCAAAAACACCACTTCTTCCACTTTTCAGCCATATTATATCTGGTATCATTTCACAGCAGATTAGCAGAAATGTAAACTCAAACTTGACCACTCAAAACCCTTTCGTCACTTTTCTACCGGGGACTACCACGGAGGAACTGGGGTGTGCACCCTTGAAATACGAATGATGTAGATAACAACGCACAACGAAAAACATTTAGAATGCATAATGTGTAATGGTTAACATTACTTGGTAAAGCTTAAAGGTATAAGTACGCAGAACTATGATTTTTTTAAATACTAGTAAAAAAAGGGCTGGATTGTTTTTGTAAGAACGAATGTAATGAGTTTGAATTTTCGAGAATTATTCTCTGTGTTCTTGCTCTATGAATAAAGAAGAGCAATGACTACAGTTGACTGCAATTTTTAAACATTCACTCTTACCGAATCTTAGGCCACCTCGCAAGAACGTAACTTCATCTTTGATGGTTCCTTACTGTCGGTTATCGGCTTCAAATCAGCCCTCATCAACGGTCGTGGCCGTTATAACAACAACTCCGCGCCGCTAACAACGTGGGAAATATCGCCGGGAGAAACCTTACGGTTCCGCCTCATTCACGCAGGCGCAGAATACGGCTTTCGCGTGTCCATCGACGCGCACAGCATGACGGTCGTGGCAAATGACGGACATGACGTCATGCCGGTCCAGGTTCAGTCCATTCTCATCTTTCCAGGGGAGTCTTACGACTTTGAAGTGGTCGGTGATCAGCCAAGAGGTAACTACTGGATCCGTGCCCGGTCGCCGTGGGTGGGAGAAGGGCCCGATGTTGCCCCAGAGGTGAAAGCCATCCTGACATATAACAACGCCTCTACCAATGAAGACCCAATGACGACTATGCAAACCTGCACCGAGAACAAACCCTGTCGAGTTCTGAACTGCCCCTTCCCGGCGTTCCCTCAAGGCAGCCATACGGAGTGTGTCTACGCCTCAGACCTGAATGGCACGGAGAAGTATTCAATGTCGAACGAGTCAGAAACTGAGGAGTACTTTTTCAGCTTCGGACTTGGCTCAACAATAAACTTTCGTAAGTTTGACACCCCGAAAACGCCGCTAATTTTTAAGACATCCAATGACGTGACCCAATGCGGACCCACCTCAGCCTGTCAGGCACGCGGCGGATGTTGGTGTACCCACATAACGGAGATCCCGCTCGGGAAGACCATCAGGTTTGTACTGATGAACCTCGGCGCATTTCTTGGGATGCATCACCCCGTCCATCTCCATGGTTACGACTTCAGAGTTCTGGCCATGGGATTTCCAGGCTACAACGAAACAACGGGTAAGTTTTCATTTCATTTGAATATTTACACCAAGATTCGCTAGCAATATAGCAATAGTGTGGAACAAAAAGAACAATATATTACCGGTGATATAATAATTTGATTTATTTGCGTGTACAATATAAATTAAGTGAATTATACATAAGTTAACATAACTATGTAGTGATAAAATCTAATATTAATTTGTACAAAACTTTCATGTGTAATGAATATTGTATTTTGTGACAGTGTCTGAAATTCATATCATATAAACTGATGGTTATTCAGATGGTTAAGAATGTTTTGTGGGGCTTTAGTGGTCAGCAAATTTAGACTGGCATGACATGTACATGTTTCCGTCTGCTTCATATTTACGCATGTGCGAGGTTAAAGGTGAAGACCCCTGACTTAACTTGAAAATAGTTCTTGCCAGCTTGATACTATGTACATGCGCGTTTTAGCTATGTCTCAGGGACCCGTTCAACTTTGACTTCTTACCCACGATGCATCACACTCCGTATGTGTAGTCAAACCGTGAATCGGCTTGTTGAATCTGATAGTTGTCATTTCTTAATTCGTTTATATATTTAATTAATTTCTATTCTCTGTTAAGTTAAAGGGGCATTATGTAACATTTTTTGCACCACTTTTCAACATATTTGTGCAATAATCTCACATTTCTGACATTTACGGTTGGCGGTAAAACAGTCCACACGCGGCGCACTCAATTTGTGGTGCCACCACAAACTACCAAAATGTAAACAAACATCGTTTTGTTTGCCTTCGGGCATAGTTTTCCAATAAATATTATCATTATTGATGCTTTTTATTGCCTTGTGATCTGTAGGGCGCTTGATGTCTCCGACCTCTGACATAAACTGTGGAAACAGCAAGGAATGCAGCGTGGCTTCCTGGAACGGACCAAGGCCGAACCTGAACTTCAACAGGCCTCCCGTCAGGGACACAGTCGTCGTTCCCGCCAAAGGCTACACCGTTATAGAGTTCAGGTGCGTCGTTAACGTTTATCTTTTAGTGTCTCGAAGAAGATTATGTTTTTGGCAACGCCCCAGGGCGTAATCTTATAATTATCAGGCGTTAGTTAAAAAGAGAGTTTTCTAATATATGAGTATTACATTTTAAATGCGAATTTTCACAGTTAACGTCGACAGGAGCAGTTCTTTGATTTCTAGGTAATAGATGCTAGGTCTGTATCTGTGTAGTAAGTATAACAGTGTAGCACACCACCTTTAGCGTAACACACCACCTTCTGTATTTGTATATCCGGTATAACCGTCCTTCAGCGTAACATACCAGCTTCTATAGTGTATCTGTAGAGCCAGGATAACCACCCTTCGCCCTTGTGCACCACGTCGCACAGTCTTTATCAGACTCTATAGAGTTACTTTTAACGAAAACATGTACAGACTATAGATAATATCGACTTCCACAGGAGTAACAACCCGGGGTACTGGTTCTTCCACTGTCATCAAACAACTCACCTGAGCCAGGGGATGTCCATGGTCATCGCTGAGGCCCCGGACAAGCTTCCCGCCCTGCCGCAAGGCTTCCCGACCTGTGGAGACTTTACCGGTGGGACCGATAAACCGTCAACGGGAGAAAGCGGTGGAAAAACGGTTGCAGCAGTAGGGCAGTCGGTGGTAAGTTGTCAATGGTAGTGTTTTCAGTTAAGAATTTTTTAAAATGATTACTTTTTTATGAATACGACCTTTTTTTTCAGAACCATTCTGCCACCAACTGCTTTCAACCTCATACCGACTATACAGATACAGATACAGATATACAGATACGTCCGAGAAACATCGAGAGTACGAGTTTTGTTAATTTCTTGTTTCATTTATTATTGAGAAGGTCTTGCTGATTTTGTCTATGCATGTTTTCTCTTGCTCCCACAAGGCAACACACACACAGATCAGAAAGAAATGAAATAACCTTTTCTAGCACCTGGGACTTTTGACCTAACTTGCTGTCAAATGCATTGCATGTGGAAATGACTAGGGAAACACCGGCAAACAGACAGACACCCAGAAAACAAAACCTCCGTATATACAGGGAAGTAGTACGAATCTTTTACACCAAATCCTTATTTATAATCTCCATTAGAAACTTTGAAACATTATTTGAATTACCATTAGCGGCGGTGGGCCCAAACCGGGTCCACCGCTAGTCTTCCTGCATTCACACATATATATATATATACACAATACTTAACAGTCG
Source organism: Branchiostoma floridae x Branchiostoma japonicum (assembly GCA_013266295.2). NCBI lineage: Eukaryota > Metazoa > Chordata > Leptocardii > Amphioxiformes > Branchiostomatidae > Branchiostoma > Branchiostoma floridae x Branchiostoma japonicum. Next base: position 14,024,747 of record CM023829.1, on the reverse strand, counting down.
GAATAACAACAACATACAACACATTACATATTACAGTTACAAATCTACAATTCTTTAAAAAAACAATCCTATTGCACAAGTACTACTGCTGGAAATGTTCATAGAGACCCTTCTTAAACGACCTCAAGGACTGTGTGGACTGCACACATTATTTTCGTGATAGTCTCTGGCACATGATATGAAGACTTATTCTTTGCTCTTTGTGGATTTTGTCAGGCTCTGGCGGAGTTGGATAACACTGAGCTGGTCATCATCATAGTCATATCTATAGCCCTGTCTTCCGTACTCACCCTGGCGGCTATCAAAGTCTACAATGCACGAGCAAACAAGAGCAAGGAGACGCTGCTAGAAACATCGGCAACTCCGAAACGTCAGGGAAATGACAATGGCGCTCTGGCATTGCAGGAAGAGTCTGTTTAGTTCAGCAAATATACCATGTTTTAGTGATGGATAAAGGGGGCACAGAGAATATTAACATACAACCGAATTTTCAAACAGTAGCCCTATTTTCACACCTCACCTCACCTATCCCTTGACCTCGTTGATGGTCGTTGGGGCACCATGACTTGGTTCACTATCTGCCTCCATCTAACTCTGTCTTCCGCCGCTCTCATGGCTTCGGATAAGCTCAATCCTGCCCACTCTTTTATATTTCTTCCCACCTCTACTTCTGTCTACCCCTTTTTCGACTTCCTGGCACTGTCCCTCGTAGTACAGTTTCTGAAAGCCCTGAGGATCTTGCCCTTTACACAATGGTTGGAAAATATCTGCTACATTGTATGAATGCCTGCAAGAAATCTCGAAATGTTGTTATGTGTTTGGTATCTCTTGTAATATGTCGTTTTCCAGTTGTAGTATTTTGCCGTATTTAGGCCACAATGATTTAATGTTATGGATGACATCCTCTAGGGACCACAAAACTAATGCGAGAGGGCGAAAAAAAAATCCAGCAAAAAAAATTCTGCTTAACCACAGGAATACAAAGCCGGTATTGCGAATTGAAGCACAGGACACAGTGACTGCATCAAACAAACAAGTTTTTATTTGCAGGAGGTAGATGTAGATAGTCTTGTTCAGGTCTCATCCTCCTTCACAGCTTCCTCCTTCGTTTTACGATAAGCCGCCCTTTTGCGGCATTTATGAGTCAGCAGTCTGTACTGAGTTCCAGCCGAGTTCCGAAGTTCCGTGAAGCCTCAAAAGACATGATTTTTAGAACAGGCGAAAATCAATGCGCGCGTGGATGTCATCCATAAAATTAAGTCGGTGTGGCCTTACAGTAAGACAGCATTAATTTTTGAAATATCTATGATTCACCTACGGCTTACGCTATTGCTTTGATTGAGCTAGTTGAGGTCACTCTTCAACTCAGAATGAATACATACTAACAATACATATTCTATACATTTCATAATATGTTACATGTATGATTATCTATGAAAATTAGGGCATAATTTGCATAGTCGGTGAGGAAATGATTGATAATTATATAAATAATTTCATAATATGTTACATGTATGATAATCTATGGAAATTAGGGCATAATTTGCATAGTCGGTGAGGAAATGATTGATAATTATATAAATAATTTCATAATATGTTACATATATAATAATCTATGAAAATTAGAGAATGGTTTGCATATTCAGGAAATGATTGATAACTTTATAAAATATATTTCATAATATGTTACACTTATGATAATCTATGAAGATTAGTGCATGGTTGGCATAGTTGGTGAGGAAAAAAAAAATGATGCTCGCTTCCTTGACAATCACTCAACATTTTGAACAGCCTGCAATTGAATGTAATAATCAATATAATTTCTCTTCACAACATCACTGTCTACCTTTTATCATATGTATAGTTACGCAAATGGTCTGGGTATTGGACATTGGATATTTAAAATACAGAAAATAAAGAAAGCGTCATTCGAAACCGTTCTGTTATCGTTTTCATTCAATGATTTCCCATATTACTTTGAATAACCGAGTTGAATAAAATACTCTGTATTTAATTAATTGAATGCTGTTTTAGTGTTCAGAAGCAATGGAGTCTTATCCCCCTGTTTTTCATTTAGAATCTACTGCATGATTTCAAGTGTCAGGACCACCATGCAATTCTCCTTAGTACTTTAGCAAAACTTTTTTTAATGTTTGCTTGTTAAATTTGTTTGTTTGTTTGTTTGTTTGTTTGTTTGTTTGAACTTTCTTTATTCATAGGAAGTTCAAACCAGCCTGCAGGCAGCTTTTTAATATCCAGATCGCGAGAAAGGAGCTCGAGGTACAAAAATGTAAAGGTCATACAGAATACAGAAAAAGGTTCAGATTGTCTTCTTGAAGGTCAAGCAATATTGTGGCCAAGGTGGTCATTATTAGCATGTTAATGGGGATATACAGTAGAGAGCACTGTTGGATACATGAGGGGCCAGATATCGAGACTAGATAAGGCTGTTGACTCAAGAAGCCTAGGCGAAATTCTCAGTAAAGGTATCACCTGGGGCGAAGACATTTTCTGCATAGCTGGACATGATAACAAAGGACACTCCATGGTGTAGAGATGGCAACCGAGGGCCAAACAGGTGGTCTGATTGAAGAAGAAGAAGGTCCCGTGCTCTTTACAGAGCGTAGAGAGTTGGTGCCCATCTCCATTTCTGTAGCCCTTGGGCGACACACAGTAGTGCAATGCACTACAGCAGGGGGCTAGTCCGCTGGCAGTGCTGTGTGTTTGACCTTCCCACACTCTTTCTCATATGTGCTGAGTGCTAAGCAGAGAAAGAAATGTGTACCATTTTTAAAGTCTTTGGTATGACCCGGCCGGGTTTTGAACTCACGACCTCCCGGTTACAAAGCGAGCACTCTACCAATTGAGCTATTGCATCGGTTATAGCTATTGCACCGGTTATATGGTGGGTCTGATGGGCCACGGGGTAATTTGTCACGAATTCGTGGTCCATTTGATGTACACTTTAAAGGTTACACACGGTTTTTGTGCGTCAGATAATACATTATTCTTCATTGCAGATGGAATGCATTACGTACCAGTGTGCACATGTGTACTTACATTTGCAGGAAAATAGACGGGCAAAGGCGTGGGCATCAAAGTATACTAGTATTGCTACGTAGAGCGCACACATCAGCGAAAATACGTAATACATGTACTGGGTTACAGTGTCCAGACAATAAATGGTAACAGCAGGCAGGGGCCTTGGTAAATTCTGATAAAAGAGGGCCTGCATGGGGGGGGGGGGGTAGTGATTACGAATTACGCAAAATTTTCGCCGCCGGTTACGAATTACGTTGAATTTTCAGAGCTGATTACGCCTTTACGCCTTGCAGAAAATGTACTATTACGAATTACGTTGATTTTTGGGGCGTCTGCCTACGGATTACGGAAACTAAAAAGCCCTGATTACGCCTTACGAAAAAGGGCATGCAGGCCCCCATAAAACAGGAATGGATTAACGCAGCTCCTTGCAGCCATTGTCACACATAGCCGAATATGGCTTCCCGCGGCCGAACTCTAGCCGAACGGTCGGGAGAAAGATCGGCTGGTGTTCGGCCAGATCGGCTATACCAAGCAAAGTCGGCGGGTTGTCGATTCCTAGCTGAGCTCGAGAGGGAGTACTAGGTCAAAGTTCAAGATCTAGTTCCTGGTTGGTCAAAGGTCAAAGTTTGATCAATACAGTACTGCACGCAGTTCCGGGTTGGTTCGAACGATGGTAAAACCACTGCACTTGTTTTACTCTGCAAGCCTGGTTGGTTTGACCGCCGTTTCAGGCTTGTTGGTGTTGTTGTACCACTGTGCACCTGTCCTGTACTACCTGTGCACGGGGATACTCCTGGGTTCAGTGGGGTACTGGGTGGTTCTGTACGTGGTGCCTAAGAGCCGAGTGGGAGGGGACGGCAAAGCTGTTCTTATTACAGGTAGGACGTAATTATATACATGTACGTTTACTCTATACACGCATTTATGCCTGTGGGATTTTCAGCTAACAGTACACTGAAACGTGTTGACTGTTGTAGCCTTTCATAAGCACGTCGGCAGAACGTACTGCGCCTGCGCGAAACCTGTAATGTATTGTGCATTGCACTTCGGCAGAACGTCTCATATAAGGTCGAATTCGCGTATATAAGGTTGACAGCCCGTCTGTAGTTTTCAAATGTTGTGTAGAAAAAGATATGGTCTGCAACAGGCAAAATTCTGATGCAACGTTGACCAAAAATCCAGCGAAAATCCAGGTTTTGCGCAGGCGCAGTACGTTCTGCCGGCGTGCTCCTTTCATAGCCCAATGTGGATAGGACCTAATACGTGTACTCTCTATATATATGTTTCTTCTAAAGCAGGGCCGTGTACCTTATTTTAAAACCATTTTCAGCTCAAGGCACAGGAATGTGCTGTAGGAATAGTCCACTGTGGTTAGGGGCCCTGCCTCTGGACGGGTTTCCGGAAACGTTTGGGTGGGCTGGTGGGGAGTTGTCTTCCTTGGAAGGCTACCCTTTCTGGCCTTCAAGGGTGTGCATGGGGGTTTGGTCTCTAACAAATTTACTTGTCCTCCAGCTGTTGGAGGGCGGTTTGGGGGTGGAGCGGATGGCACTGTGCTATTTGCAGCTCAGACAAGACGTGTTTATAGGAACTATTTATGTATTCATAATAAACTTTCTAAGTATGTACTAGATATTTACTAGATCGAACTGGTAGAATGGGCCAGGCAATGATTGGAATTTTGTTTGATTAAAAAAAAAGGTGCCCTAGGGACATGATTTAAATGTTGCAAAAGAAAGCATGAAAAAAGGCAGCACAATACATCTGCGACTACTACTACTACTACTACTACTACTACATTTGCATAATTTATAATGAAATGCTGAAATAGCCTAGTTAATAAAAGACCATCATCTGGTGGAGAAAATGATTACTGATATAATTTATGGAAATTAGGATTTTATTTTCATACTTTCGTCAGTCATAAAGGTTAACATCAATTGGTAAAGATATAAGATCGTGTAGCTCTTTTTTTTAATTTTCAAGTGCAAGATTCTGAAAAACCTTTGATAGACATTTGTCTCTCTTATATCCAGATAAAAGGGGTTTTATAGTAAAGGTTGAACTTTATTCCAACACACAATTCAACCTTTACTATGATTACTACCAACACAGATGAACTTTCATGATAATAAAAGGGGTTTTAGTTTGTCCGTGTATAGGGGTACCAGTACAGGTACATCATAGTTCCAGACGTTTACAGACACAGGTACTATTACAACAAGACACCTTCCCCTATCCCTTGACCTCTGTGAGGGGTCGTTGGGGCACCTTGATGAGGCCACTATTTTACAACAGGTACATTGTCTTAAATTTTACCCACGAATTTGTTTTGGCCTTTAAATCAGTTGTGGGGTCGTGTGGCACATTGGCAGAGCGCTCGACTCAGAACCAAGAGGGCCCAGGTTCGAGTCCTGATATGCCACCGATCTTGTGCCCTTGGGAAAGGCACTTTACACGACTTTCCTCACTCTACTCAGGTGGAAATGAGTATTGTCCTGTCTTTTATTTGTCCTATATTGCGATTGTGTCGGCATAAAATAAGTTGCTGTCACCTTCTCTTGTCATGAAATGTTGTAATTAAAAAAAAAATCAGTTATCAAATGTTTGAACTGCTAAGAACTTTGACTTCCCACTGTACAACCAGGCTGTGACAGTGGGTTCGGATTTCTGCTCGCCAAACGCCTGGACTCGCTGGGTTTCACGGTGTTTGCCGGCTGCCTGCAGGCTGACAGTGGTGGGGAGGGGTCGAAGAAACTCCGGGCGGAGTGCTCGAGTAGGCTGAGTACTGTTCAAATAGACGTCACTGATGATGGACAGGTGAAGGCCGCGGTCAGACTGGTCAAAGATCGACTTCCGACGGGATCAAATGGTGAGTACGTTGTGTCTTGGAAATAGTCTGAGCTCAACTAAGCATACTAGCTATAGCCGAACCGCCACTGGCGGCACTCGGCGTGTCAAGTCAGATTTCTGCACCTTACAAATATTTGCCTACACTGGTTGGGGGTTTCAAGTAAACCTAACAGGATTGGTGTAGGCTCTGGAGCCCTGGCGCAAACTCTAACTATAACCCTGATATTCCATAACCTTAAACTTATCACTAGACCCAAACTCCACGCAGGCGCACTACTCCAAGGAGCAAAAATCTGGCTGAATAAGTTGAAGCAGAGCAGAAATTTGGCACTAAAACAGCCAGTTAGTTGCGTAACTACGGCGCCCAAAACATAACCTTTCTGACGACACTAATAAAATGGAGTCACAGTAGGCTTGTTTTTCCTAATACCTGTATATTCCTACAGGACTATACGCATTGGTGAACAATGCTGGGGTTTGCCAACCAGGGGAGATAGAGTGGGTCAGCCTCGCCACCTACCGACGTGTGATGGAAGTGAACACCTTCGGCGCAGTGCGGGTCACCAAGGCGTTCTTGCCGCTTATTCGAAGGGCGAAAGATGGGACATTATGTCTTCTGACTAGTCATTGTCGTACCTCTCCAACTCACATAAGCCAAATAATAGTGTAGAGAAAATAAGATTTTGCGAGAGCCTACAATGATATACGTCAGGGTATAGCTACCGGCAGAGATACCTCTCTCTCACACACACACACACACACACACACACAAACACACACACACACACACACACACACACACACACACACACACACACACACACATACGCACACACACACACACACAATACCTACTTAGGGCGCGGTCACATTTCCCAACCCGGGGCCCGGCCGGGCAGTCTTATGGAACGAAAAGTATAATGTGTGACAGCAAAACGCAAAAAAAAGTTTAGAAAACTCACCATGAGCACTATTTGTATATATATAATAAAAATTGTTTACTAGTATTACTCGTTCACGCAAACAGCCCGGCCGGGCCCCGGCTTGGAAATGTGACCGTGCCATTACTCGGAAGTAACTACCCCTAGGCCACCGTACTATGTGTGACTGTTACTGTAGGGAGAGTTGTGAACACCTCCAGCGGTTGGGGACTCCACGCACACCCGGCTCAATCAGCGTACTGCATGACCAAGGCGGCCCTGGAGTCGTTCTCGGACGCACTTAGGTATGTCATCCTCCCATGCCAGGCCCACCGCTTGTTTGCGCCAAGCATATCCTCGGACATATCAGTTTCTGTCTGCGTTAGCGCTGCTCAACAGTCATCAGCAAATCACAGCGCTGCTTACGACCAAGAGACAACCTGATTGGCTGGTAACTCAAACAATAGTAGGAGGAGTAGTAGGTTGACGGCTAGCCAGTGCTAACGCAGTCAGTAGTTTGTAACGCTGGTTGGTATTCATATATATATACAAGGGCCGGGCCTGGCATAAAAGGATGCAGTCTATGTTGAGTAAATGTACGGTTTGTGTGCATATCTACTTAAAAAAGGTACTCAAGTCAGAAACAGATGCTCTGTTTCTTTACAATTAAGTATATGCTGGAAAAATTGTATTGGCAAATTGGCATTCGCTTTGACTGAACTGTTGGAAATTGGAAAAGTATCCAAAAACTAGTTGATTGGCCAGGGCCATTGCTTGCTGTTCCGTATTGTATAGTATAGTTCACAATTTAGATTGCGAATGCCCAGTGTCGAAGTGAAGGGTCCCCGAGACAAAACAATCAGAAAATATTATTATATACATCTGCAGACGTGTTTTGTTTACGTCTCCGGTGCCTTCAACTTTTACATATTACCCACAATGCATCACACTGCGCATGCGCATTCTTTATTGTGAACCTTCTTATAGGCCCATCCTGCAGCTGACTTTCCATTACGTTATCAGTTCAACCAATGAGGGGAGGGCAATTAGCGATTCGACCAATGAGAGAATGGCTGCATGTTCATTAGATATTTGTATTTTTCAATGACGGTTTGATATCACGGCAACTCAGGCACGAGATGCACAAATGGGGTGTCAAAGTCGTCATCGTGGAACCAGGCAGCTTTGCGAAGGCAACAGACATCGTATTGCCGGAGATCTACAATAGACATGTGGAGGTATGAAGTCAGTTTGACAGGAGTATTTTTTAACGTAACTTATTACATTTCTGTGAAATATTATTGATGAACGTCGAAATACTAGGCAAGGAATGCATTTGTTCTACGTAACTATTAATTTTATGAACTATTGATGATGTCAATGCAATTTGCGTACATTATCGTCTCGCAACAAGGTATTCCCTGAAATATAATCAAGGTCCTTACATAACTATAAATGGATTTTTTTTTGCAACTCACCCAGAGCAGCACAGGAGGCTGAAGCATTACTTTCCTCAAAATACAAACACTAGCATGGCTACATCGCGCTTCTAGCAGTCCTTATACTAGCTAGTCAGGCCCCTAAAAGCTAATGATCATGATGACCAACATCTGGAGAAGTTTATCGTTAGTCTGAAAACTGTGACTTGCCATGGTGTTGGAGGCTGTACATGTGACGACAGTTTTTCATAGTAACAGAAAATCCTGCGCTCCTGTTTGGCTGATTTTCATAGTGATAAACAATCCTAAGCTTCGTTCGGTATTTCTGGGAAAGGGAAGTGTTCTCAAGTTTAAGATGTATGGTCACAAGCTCTCGGGTATGGGGTCCAAACAGCCCCTGATATCGATAGACTGTAACAATGAACACGTGCATTACACAGAACTTGCGGAACAACATGGAAGAGGTGGTGAAGGAGGACTACGGCTTGGAGTACTTCAAATTCAGGATGGGACAGATTGAAGCTGCACATAATGATTCAAGTCACGCCAAAGATGCCAATGCTGTCATAGATGTAAGTTGTGAGTCCATTCTAACCAATCCAGCAAGGTTTAGTGTTTGGTGAATAAGGGTCATTGAAAATTGTATGCAGGTCATATTGTCTGTTCTGTGTCCAAAATGCTTTACATTCTTGTCAACTGCCTATTATGCAGTGGGGTCTCGGATGGATAGATTATAGGACGTAACGTATTCAACCACCATTGGAAGCACACAAAAAAACATGTTTCTGATATTCCAATCGCAGGCTATGGTAGACGGCGTCACTCTGACCACCCCCGCACATCGGTACTTGGTTGGGGCTGATTTCGAGAACTACGTAAACAGTATCTGGCTGGGGTACTTCCCTTCACCGTGGACTGACTCTACAGAGAGGGGTGAGAAGGAAGACGACGTCAAACCAACCATGTTGAAGAAAACTAACTAAAACATAATTCTAGAGAACGTCATAGAGTTGAATCACATAGCGGCATTTGAAGTTTATAACGCATTTAGTGTAATAAACAGCTTTTTGATGCTCTGTTCCTTATTTTCTGATTGTAAGTTAGTTAGATTTAAACGTGATCAAAATAACCATTATTGAGGGAAGCTTGCATTTTTTTGGGGAACGAGTGTTAGATCTATGGTTTCCCGCCAAAGTTACTGCGCTCATGCGCACTGGCCCCCGGAGGGGTCACTGTGTATTGTATGTGGAGAGAGTCACTGTCAGTGAATACAAGTTGTGTTGCTGTACGGAATGTTTGTCCGTTAATGTGTTGAATCCTGGTTGGAGGAATATCAGCCATAAACAACGAGTTCATTGGATGTTTTTTTTTTGGTATTTATTGGAGAATATTGTATCCAGAACCGTGCCTATTTATAATCAAACCAAACAATACTACCCCGAAGTAAGAGACCCGTGTGCGTATCTATGTGTACATATATTTTAGAAGTGTATTACATGAAAAAAGGCAGATATTATAACAATATTGTTAAGAGAAACCGTGCATTATTACGTGCAGAAACATGCATTCCAACATATCTATGTCTATCTATCTATATCTATCCATATACGTAGATATATGGATACAGATAGATATATAGATATATTGTTATATATCGGTTTTCTGAGTGCAAGAGTGACAGCAATGAGCTAAATCCAAACAATACGGTAAGCTGTAAGTAAATCATGAATAAAACATTTCAGCATTACTATATTGCTGTACTTCACATTGTTGAAATGTTTTATTTAGGATTGTAATACGACAAACATATAGAATTTTCTGGCAGGCATTTTTGAAACGCGACAGATATTTACGAACCATTGTCACAATACGCCTACTGTATGAAAATTCGGTTTAGCACGTGAACAAAACGTTAACGTACTGCACTTGCACAAAACCCGGATTTTGTCACGGTTTTCGTTGGATATTTGGTCAACGTGACAACGTTGCATGAAAATGTTGCCTGTTGCAGACATAACATAAAACCTTACGGGATGTTGTCCTTAAATATGCAAACAATGCTTCTTGGGTTTCGCACAGGCACAGTATGTTCTGCCGGCCTGCATGTTTTAAGATATTCTCCCCCTTCAGCAAAACATGGAACAATCTTCCTGCAATGGCGAAGCACCATCTTCTCTTGGAACTGTGTTTCCCAAATGTTGCGGAGTGACCATTGTTTCTGGCATCTTTTCCTTGCTCTTGTCTGTACGTGCATCGTAGATTCTGACACCCGCCACGGCTAGGGTTGCAGACAGGGCTACCGATGTGGCGATGATGATGGCCAGGTCAATGTGCTCCAACTCCACCATAGCCTGAAAAAAGTCACACATAGCATTAAGATTAAGTCTCAATCCGGAAACCATGACGAAAATGGAGTTTACGAATTAGGATTTGTAGTAGTAGTAGTAGTAGTAGTAGTAAGCCTTTATTTAAACTCGAAAGCTTGTTCGGTACATCATAAGACCGCTTTTGTACGTTTTTGTAGTACGGAGGTGTGCTTTTGCTTGTGTTTGCCTAGTAGGTATTTCCACATACAAGGGGCGTGGAACTGATAGGAAGTTAGTTCAAAGGTCCCAGGTGCCAAAAAAAGGTTATTTCATTTCCTGTCTTCCATTTCCCGCTCTGTGTATGTCTATTGCCTTGAAAGGGACCAGTAAAAAATGCATAGACAAAATTAGCGACAAATTCACAAGAATGAATGAAATAAAAGAATTTCTCAAAAACTCTAGATGTTTCTCGGCGGCAAGTAGTTGGTGGCAGAACGTTTCTGAAAAGGTGGTGTTCGTAAAGTAATAATTTTACAAAATGCTAAGCACTACCATTGACATTGACAACTTACCACCGACTTCTCCATTACTGCAACCGTTTTTTCCACCGCTTTCTCCCGTTGACGGTTTCTCGGTCCCACCGGTAAAGTCTCCACAGGTCGGGAAGCCGCGCGGCAGGGCGGGAAGCTTGTCCGGGGCCTCAGCGATGACCATGGACATCCCCTGGCTCAGGTGAGTTGTTTGATGACAGTGGAAGAACCAGTACCCCGGGTTGTTACTCCTGTGGAAGTCGATACTATCTATAATCTGTGGATACTTTCGCGAGGAACTCTACCATCTTAAAGACTGAGTCTTATACGACCTGGTACAGCTGGCGCGTTACGCCGAAGGGCGCTTATACCGGCTATACGGATACAGGTACAGAAGCTGATGTGTTTCGCTGAAGGGTGGTTATACCGGCTATACGGATACAGAAGCTGGTGTGTTTCGCTGAAGGGCGGTTATACTGGCTATACTGGTACAGGTACAGAAGCAGGCGTGTTAGGCTGAAGGGTGGTTATACCGGCTATACGGATACAGATACAGAAGCTGATGTATTTCGCTGAAGGGCGGTTATACCTAGGCCTGCTACACAGATACCTGCAGGTGTGTTACGCTGAAGGAAGGTTATACCTGCTATATTATACTATTATATACATATACAGAAGCTGGTGTGTTACGCTGCAGGGCGGTTATACCGGCTCTACAGATACAGATACAGAAGCTGGTGTGTTACGCTGTTGTGTGTTACGGTTATACCTACTACTTAGAAATTAAAGACTGTGATTCTTTCTCAGCTTCTTTCACCTGTAAAAACTCCTTTAAAATGCTCACATACTAGCAAACTCTCCTTTAAAACTAATGCTTGGGAAGACTTGCCCTTAGGCGTTGCCAAAAAAAGAACAGTAACACGTACCTGAACTCTATAACGGTGTAGCCTTTGGCGGGAACGACGACTGTGTCCCTGACTGGAGGCCTGTCGAGGTTCAGGGTCGGCCTTGGTCCGTTCCAGGAAGCCACGCTGCATTCCTTGCTGTTTCCACAGTTTATGTCAGAGTTTGGAGACATCAAGCGCCCTACAGATCACAGGGCAATAAGAAACATCAATAATGAATAAAGAGACCCTTTCTATACAACCAAGTGTTTTTATTCAGCCGACGTTTCGGTGACCGTCTGTCACTTTCCTCTGGGCAATTCTGACTGGTTCACAAAGCACTGCAGCATAGGTGTCGCTGATATAGATGCGTTTCCAAACGTATTTACATATTATCTACAAGTACACATGCACTGTTTAGGGAACTGTCACCGACGGTCACCGAAACGTCGGCTGAATAAAAACACTTTGTTGTGTAGAAAGAGTCTCTTTATTCAGTGACTTACCAACCTAATGAAACTATTCACGGATCAATAATGATACTATTTATTGCAAAACCATGCCCGAAGGCAAACAAAACGATGTTTGTTTACATTCTGGTAGTTTGTGGTGGCACCACAAATTGAGTGCGCCACGACTGTTTTAGCGCCAACCGTAAATGTTAGAAATGTGAGATTATTGCACAAATATGTTGAAGAGTGGTGCAAAAAATGTTGCATAATGCCTCTTTAACAGAGAATAGAAATTCTATAAAAGAATTAAGAGCGAAATGACAACTATCAGATTCAACAAGCCGATTCACGGTTTGACTACACATACTAAGTGTGATGCATCATGGGTAATAGGTCAAAGTTGAAGGCCCCTCCCTTGAGACATAAACAAAACACGCCTGTACATGGTATCAACCTGACAAGAACTGTTTACAAGTCTTAACTTCGCACATGCGCAGTTCCATCCATGAATGTGAAGCAGAACAAAACATGTACATGTCATGCCGGTCCAAGCTTTCTACAACTCACAAAACATTATATACTATGAATATAACTGCCATCGATATGATATGAATTTTAGACACTGTCACAGAATGCAATATTTATTTGTCATAGACGTTTTGTACTTCTAAGGTCTCACCACACATTCACATTGAGTCCCCTGGCCACACATTCTCTCTGAAACTGAAAGGGGTTAAAATCCTGGACACTGAACGCGACTATTTTGTGAGAAGAGTGAAGGAGGCCATTTACACCATGGCACACCAACCTTCTCCCAGCAGGGACAGGGGGCGGTACCGACTTCCGACGAACTTTGACCCAGTACTGACGTCACACGTGAGGGAAAATCACGTGTCTACAGCACTTGGGTCAGATAGCTGATGAAGACCGAGAGATTCGGTCGAAAATTCCGATGAGTCCTAACGTTAATTCTTTGAGTTGGAGAACAGTTTATTTTTTATATAATGTAATTTACCAATTCAGATGAACTTGAATGCTGTTTTTTTACAAAGTATTAGATTTTGTTGGCCACTACAAATCATGATATCACCGGTGATGTATTGTTTTTCATCACCCAAAATATTGGTGTCCATGGTCGGCAAATGTGTAACTATGTCTTTACTCGGAACCAGCAATTGCTATGCTCTGTTATTAAGACTACCAGGGAATCGTGGTGTAAATATTTAAATGAAATGAAAACCTACCCGTTGTTTCGTTGTAGCCTGGAAATCCCATGGCCAGAACCCTGAAGTCGTAACCATGGAGATGGACGGGGTGATGAATCCCGGTACGGACGCCGAGGTTCATCAGTACAAACCTGATGGTCTTCCCGAGCGGGATCTCCGTTATGTGGGTACACCAACATCCGTTGATGGCCTGACAGGCTGAGGTGGCTTCGCATTGGGTCACGTCATTGGGTGTTTTAAAAATTAGCGGCGTTTTCGGGGTGTCAAACTTACGAAAGTTTACTGTGGAGCCATATCCGAAGTTGAAAAAGTACTCCTCAATTTCTGACTCGTCCGACATTGAATACTCCTCGGTGCCATTCAGGTCTGAGGCGTAGACACACTCCGTATGGCTGCCTTGAGGGAACGCCGGGAAGGGGCAGTTCAGAACTCGACAGGGTTTGTTCTCGGTGCAGGTTTGCATGGTCGTCACCGGGTCTTCATTGGTAGAGTCGTTGTTATATGTCAGGATGGCTTTCACCTCTGGGGCAACATCGGGCCCTTCTCCCACCCACGGCGACCGGGCACGGATCCAGTAGTTACCTCTTGGCTGATCACCGACCACTTCAAAGTCGTAAGACTCCCCAGGAAAGATGAGAATGGACTGAACCTGAACCGGCATGACGTCATGTCCGTCATTTGCCACGACCGTCATGCTGTGCGCGTCGATGGACACGCGGAAGCCGTATTCTGCGCCTGCGTGGATGAGGCGGAACCGTAAGGTTTCTCCCGGCGATATTTCCCACGTTGTTAGCGGCGCGGAGTTGTTGTTATAACGGCCGCGACCGTTGATGAGGGCTGATTTAAAGCCGATAGCCGTCAGTAAGGAACCATCAAAGATGAAGTTACGTTCTTGCGAGGTGGCCTAAGATTCGGTAAGAGTGACTGTTTAAAAATTGCAATCTGTAGTCACTGCTCTTCTTTATCCATAGAGCAAGAACACAGAGAATAATTCTCGAAGATTCAAAATCCTTACGTTTGTTCTTACAAAAACAACCCAGTCTTTTTTATTTGAAAAAAAATTAAAGTTCCGCGTACTTTAACAAAGTAATGTCAACCATTAAACATGACGCATTCTAAACGTTTCTCGTTGTGCATTGTTATCTACATCATTCTTATTTCAATATGTTTTCCATAGTAACTTTCTAGCAGCAAACTTACAAAGAAGCGCCCAGGACCCTGACCGTCATGCCTGACCATAAACGCGTTGTCCACCTCAACGCTGTTGAAGTCTTCGTGCCACCAATCTTGCAGGAATAGCGGTAGGGATGGAGTCGTCGACATGCTGTAGAACACGCACAACGTCAAGATGAAGATTTGCACTTCGGGCAGAGTAAAAAAAAGACTCATGAGCGCCAAAATAAAGCTTCGCTCGTTACACCGAACGTTACACCGAACACTATGAAGGTGTTTTAGCTTGAAAGTTGATCTTTGTTGGTAAAAGACATACTGCAACAGGTTTGAGCTGTAATTTTCAAAAAGAAAAAAAAAAAGACTTTGTCAAGGAATGACCAACGCACCACTTTTGTGACGTCACGTTGTGCAGACAGATCACGTGACTCCGTGAGCAGTGGATCTACTTATAAACCAGGGCATTACAGTCATCCCTCAACAGAGACGGGGGGCGCCACACACTTTCCTCTACTTACGTGTATGGTGGAATGCTCACTGAGTAACGTGTTTTATCTACATGGCGTCACGTCACAGAATTATTAAATTGCTCATTTCTTGACAAAGACAAGAGTTGAACAGTCAAAAATTTTGGTAAGTCATTTTTTGCGTTGGAAATGACAGTTCAAACTTGTTGCAGACTCACCTGTTCTTGTGCACTATGAACGCCCCGTACAGACCGTCAACCTTCTGTGAGCCAAAGTGACCGTGGTACCAGTGTGTCCCGGCTGGCTCCGCCTATTGCATTATAAACATAACAAGTACATCTCATATCATATAGTCAACTAGTTTACAAGTTTCCTATCCTATATATTTACAAGTTACAAGTTTCATATAATATGTATTTTCATTACCTGATTAATTCAACATTGTTTTGTAACAGCATTATATCTATATTTTGTTTAGGGTAGGCCCTAGATAAGCCTTTTAAGTTTCAGACCGCCCCTGCATGTTTGTTATTATCACTATTTGTCACTATTTCATTGTTTTATTATGTTATTTCTTTATGTGCGAACAACAAATAAACCAAGAAACAAAAATAAACAAATATCAATAAGACCAAACGCAACTATTAATCGCGACGTTACAAGTATAAAGATATACACAGCGTCTCTTTATGTAAGACATTTCCGTTCTTATCGGTGCTCACCTTGAACCTGTAGGTGAAACTGTGCATGGGTAGGATGGGACACTGTGTGACGTAAGGCACCCCGTCCATATATGGCACACCGCGCATGTACATGCCGTGGAAGTGAAGTGATGTGGCTTCTCTCAGCAGGTTGTTGACGACAGTTACGACCACCTAATCGATAGTGAACGAAGCATGGCTATAAGTTCCTATAATACATCAAAATTGCTCATGGCCTGTGTTGAATACTGCAAACCACCTTCACCTGCCCCTCCGCCTCCCACCACAGCTTTAAAAAAAACGCCAAACGCATCTATAAGATCATACCGCACAGGATGTTGATTTTCTTGTGGTGTTGAAGAAAAAATTAAAGATTGTTGGTGGAATTGAGGTTGAATCATTAATTTTATTGTTTATATCATATATTTGTTTACCTGCGCTCCTTCCTTGACCTCCAGTGTGGGACCTGGGAACTGGCCGTTGACGAGGATTACGTTTCGCTGCACTCCATCAGCTGTGATGGTCTCTTCCACAGGAACTATGGGTCCGTCCGTCTCTCGTAACGAATCTCTGACCCGCAGACTTCCGTTTGGTAGAATCTCGACCTGCATTTTGTGTAAATAACATGCTGGTGAGAGTCTGCGCAAATGAGATTTACAAAAATAACAAACTTTTAGATCCCAGAAAATCATAACATTCTTGCCTAAAGGTAGTAAAATTCAAAATGGCGGCCTTACCCCTGTGACGTAGCCGTTACTTCCGGTGTGCGTCATGGTCCGTGCATAACGAACCACCAGGGTGAACTCGCACACGTCATCAGCGCACCTCTCCGTAGTTGCCATGGAGACGCAGAGGCAAGCAAGACCAAGTACATAGAGCAGATTCATAATGCATTCAACCTGAAAAAAAAATCAAAATCACACTTGCAATAACTGATGATTTATGGCAAAATAAGTATCGAAGTAGTTCATCACCTTTGACATCCCGCGAACATAAATGAATTTACAGTACCAAGAGCATGTACACTGACAGGTGTACAAATGTGACATATGAATTTGATGGAAAAACTGAAAATAATGTGATGTAATGTGGCTACACAAACAAGAAATGGCGTCCCAGCATGACGTGATCTCTTTGTCTATATCTTTACCTGTAAAACTAATGATCAGAATGTACCGTTAGACATTGTGAATCATACAAAAGAGTGCCACTACCTGTATTATTGCACTGTAAAATGCCAAATGTGTTAATTTCTTTTACCTTATAATTATAACTACAATATGGATAACAAATAAGAGTCAACACCGATATTGTAAGATGGATGGCAATATGTGAATTGCAGCTGTATTCAACATACTTGTGATAATAAAGGTGTTTTTATAAAAAATAAAAAAAAACAAGAAATGGAAACACGTCATTGTCAAGTCTGTCCAAAGGTAAAATTATGTGGACAATCTAGAATTGCACAATTGTCTGAAAACTGCGGTGGAATGATTTTTCATAAGCAGAAAATGGGTCAGACAGAGTGCAGAGACAACAGGACATTATAAAGTGCCCTTGCTCAGTTTAATGACATTGACACAATTGATGTTACAAAATAGTGCACTGCTGGAGATGACGTATTCTACCGTGCTACAGCCATTTGGTTGGTAGCACGCGTAACTGCCACTCAAGGCCCCCAGTATCCTGCATACATCCAGTATACATGATCTATTAAGCTTTTGCAGGATTTTTTATAAATTGAGTTTCTAGGAATGTCTATGTTTGTGGGCATTTCAGGCTCGAGGTCTGAATCGAAGGGATCATCCTCATTAACGTCTTGTAAGGAACCTAACCGGCTGTTAATGGACAGTGGGAAATTAGGGCAAGGACGCATATACAGACAGAAACAGATTATTTCAAACAGTATACTTGCCACATTTTCTCCACCCTTTTACCATGTAGAAGATCACCAAAAGACTACGTGGGTCTTACAGGACATAGAAAAAAACATACATGTATCTCCAGACCAATTTGGATCACACAACGTATACAATATAATACATACTGTTATATGAAATGAGATTCGCTTCCTGCACATGTAGTTGGGAATAGTAAATACGTACCTGTGGGTCAGTTGTGAAAAAGCTGCCTGTCGCTTGATGACCAACACTGTTCTGATGAGGACAAATAAACGACGCTGAAATGAAAAGAAACAGACACTAAAAACGGGATACACCGGTTATATAATTGTCTGAACAAATCAAAAGTGTGTGGTTCTCAAAGACAACCAAGTAGTCATAGGCTACCATATCATTTTAAAGACACTGAGTAACCTTCTAAGGTTCAAGAAAGCTATCGTAAACAGTGTCACATGAGCCCAACCTCGGCACATCACATGTCTAATAACATAGAAATACAACGTACAAAACCATGACTTTTAGCTGGGAACATATTTCAAAACCACACTCGTACTTAAACAACAGGCTGTTCCTAATTAACGATCAACCCTAGCTTCTGCCTGAAGCATTAGTAAATACGTACCTGTGGGTCAGTTGTGAAAAAAGCTGCCTGTCGCTTGATGACCAACACTAGTACTGTTCTGATCAGAACAGACAAATAAACGACGCTGAAATGAAAAGAAACAGACACTAAAAACGGAATACACCGGTTATATAATTGTCTGAACAAATCAACAGTGTGTGGTTCTCAAAGACAACCAAGTAGTCATAGGCTACCATATCATGTTAAGACACTGAGTAACCTTCTAAGGTTCAAGAAAGCTATCGTAAACAGTGTCATATGAGCCCAACCTCTAGTTTTTAAATTGATATTGATTTGTGTGTTCATTGTTGATGTTTTGATGTATTTATGTCTTTTTAAATGTATTCACTGTGTTTTCCATGTTTATATGTGATTGTGTAATGTTTGAGCCTTGGAAGATTAGCCCTGCAGGGCTAAAAGGTTTCGTAATAAATGAAATAAATGAAATAGGCGACAACTCTCCGTGAAGTTTTATATTTTGCAGATTGGGAACAGTATAGCAAAGTAAACAGTGGATGAGCACTACCTTACAACGGTAAAATAAACATCTTGCCCAGACAATTAAAACGACCTGACACAACCCACAACAGGCGACATCGCTGCTGCCGGGTCTGAGGTACCGACGCCGCGTTGCCATGTGTGAACGGTATGCGCCAGACCTGACACACTTGCGTCGGCCGGGCGACAACATTTCAAAGAGAATATAGAAAATAGGGGTGTTTCTGAAGTATGCTTTTACCTCAATATAAAAATCGTTTCTGTAAAAAAAAAAAGCACGTGCATCATTACGGACCATCGCGAATGCAAATGCATGGTAAATGCAACATTAGCGCACACGCGCACAAATGTCAACTGCGCAACTGGCCGTGAGCCTAAAGCCACGTCAGCAATTTCACCACTTACCGCTCATGTCAACTGCTTCGCAAAAGCAACATGATCACAACAGCAACGGTTAGCACAGTTGATGCACGGAAAACACTAGTTGTGGACTCAGCAATATCAAATAGATATTTATACCATATATATATACCACCATGTTACTAAACCAACATAAGTGCATAGTAATATCTCTCTGTTTTATGTAATGTCCGACCCCACCACCAGCACACACCATAAACAGACCCCCCTTTGACGTTGTTCCAGACACAGGTTACCAAAATGACGGGGAAAGCTAATTAACGTAACGGACGTCTCGGCTTCCTATAGCTACGGTAACTTAAACATTTCAATCTTCCCACCGAACTCCAAAGACCTCATCATCACATACACAACCATTGTACGACCGGTATTGGAATACCGTGCGCCAGTCTGACATTTGGGGCACAACGGATAGCATTTCAGACAATACTATGAGGGCGCTATACTATACGCTATAAACATTACAGTGTATGAGCACAACCTAACAAGTATAGTGCACTACATATCATTTGTTTGATAGCTATAGGGTATCGTAGTAGGTGCAAACCATAAGTCACAATCCCAACAGATACTCACAAACGAATATACACAACAACCACCTGATATCTGCTTACAGAACCTCGCCTACCACACAACTACTTAACCTACGGCCTATTCCACAGGATTATGTTTCTGAAATATGCGTTTACCTCAATATAAAAACCGCTACTGTAAAACGAAAGACACGTGCATCATAACGGACATAACGGCACGCCACATGCCCAATTACATAGAAATACAACGTTCAGAACCATGACTTTTAGGTGCGAACACATTTCAAAAGCGCTCTCATACTTAACCTTCATGACCACTTAGATTTCATAATGAAAGCAACTTGACGTGGTGAACGGCATAGTTCCGCTAGATGTCGCTGTAGTAGTTACAGTAAAAACCCGACCAAGTGGGAGAGTCCACTACTTCACGCCATTGACAATGACGAAATTCTTTATTCAATTGATCCATTAGGAGTCTATCCACGAATTCATTCTAAGTCTGTTGACATACATAAGAATTTATAACATTTATGGATCATTCCATTCACATATTCATATAATTAACATACTGAATGATTTATCGTACCTATGATCGTACCTATCTAGCAATGAAACCGTCCACTGGACAACCTTTCCCATATTTGGAAATATGCTAATTTCACTCCTATATATAGCCTTGTAGCCCTGTCATCTTTCCTTCTACAACTAGCACTCTCAGGGGTAGTCTCACGCTCTCTGAAAGACGAAGCTCAAGCAATAAAATGGGTTCCGAGAAGAAACTACCCTACAAAGTCGGTATGTAGAACACTTTTTCTGCACAAGGGTTGATCTACTGATAAAGCTACGGCAGTATTTTTCGCTACTGACACGTTTTTCTGGTGTTGTACCTCAGCGCAGACGATACTGGTACGTAGAACCGGCGCATGCCGGCTGAACCCGGCGGTAACAAGTTTCGGGTTCAAGCACTAGTAAAGTACGTAACAGTCTACGTAAACAGAGGCGGTATATCACAGTTCAAATAGTCTGTCAGCTCAAATCAACGTATTACAAACAATGCATTTTATATTTAATGTGGCTTTCTTTCATTTTTAATGGTGTCGCAAATTATGTATTGATAGCTATTAAAGCAAGTGGCAGTGCACGTGCGCGTGCATGGGTGGGGAGGGGGGCGTGTATGTAACGCGGTTGTACTGCGGGCGGTTTTGTCATGTATGTACATATTGGATAGAGCCGCATATCGTCTTGCTTTGTCAGCAAGGCAAATAACCACTTACCCCAGTTCGCTATGACCTGTAGGTTGGTTTTATGCTGGGGCATTATTTGTCTAAGTGTCAAAAACTGTCATTTCACTCGATGACTTAGTGTTCGCGTTATGGTCTTAGTCTAGATTTGTTATAATTTGCTATAAATCATACTAGTATGCCTCAAAAGCCTAGTTGTATGGATAAAACATAACGCCAAATTTATTGAAAAATAAAGATGTAAAATTTACCTCATTTTACAATGAGAATATCTCTGTCATCACAATTTTAAAGCTGCATTATTTCTTCAGTATGAATGGTTTATAAATTATAAGAGTGACATGTCATTTTTGTCAACGTAATATCGTTTCTAAATGTGTGCTGAGACACATTTTTGAATGTTCCTGTTATCAAACTTACCCCGTTTGCATTACCGTACCGTAAATTTATTTATTTTCGTAGGGACTTGTAATTTCGCAGTAAAACGGGAAGGGAAGTTTTTGAATACACGGTTAAAACAACTTGAACTGAAAATGCATATTCGTGGTGGAGATGTCACTGCGAAAATAAAATCACTGCAACAAGTTCAAGATTCACAGTCGTTATACTGCGAAATTACAAGTCCCTACGAAAATGAATAAATTTACGGTACGGTAATGCAAACAGGGGGTAAGTTTGATAACAGGAACATTCAAAAATGTGGTAAATTTTACTTTGAGTTTGAGTTTGAGTCCCGAATGTTGTCGCTTACCCGATGGCCGACATGCACGCTACTGTTCGGTCCACTGTTAATTTGTGGTCCACTTTTGTACATACATTCACATTTTGACAGTTATGAAATGCCACCATTTATTACTTCTCCATCCTGAAATTGCACAAGAGATCATGGTCAAATTAACCACCACATTGGAGAAATGGTGGCATTTCATAACTGTCAAAATGTGAATGTATATACAAAAGTGGACCACAAATTAACAGTGGACCAAACAGTGGACCACAACTTTTAAGTTAAAATGTCCTGTCCTAAGGGCTGCGACCCTTTACAGTAGCGTGCATGTCGGCCATCGGGTAAGCGACAACATTCGGGACTCAAACTCCCAACCTCTCAGTCCAGAGGCCAGGTCGCTAACCACTAGACTACGCACGCTACAACTTTGGGTGGGCTCCCTTTTTCGGCTATGAAGATGTTCCCTGCTGCCCAGTTTAACTAGCCCACCTGCTAGGAGTTTTA
Organism: Branchiostoma floridae x Branchiostoma japonicum; assembly: GCA_013266295.2. Taxonomy (NCBI): domain Eukaryota; kingdom Metazoa; phylum Chordata; class Leptocardii; order Amphioxiformes; family Branchiostomatidae; genus Branchiostoma; species Branchiostoma floridae x Branchiostoma japonicum. The sequence goes on along the minus strand of CM023829.1, from coordinate 14,002,311 downwards.
CGTCCTGTACAAAGGAATTTTCGCATAGCAGGAGTTTGATTAGTGGGCTAATTGCACTCCCGTCAGACAAAACCTACCGTATCAGGGAGCCTAGTTGAACTGGATGGAGGGGATTGTCTACAGGCCCGAGAATAGCCCGCAAAACCACGATAGACTGGACGCCAGGCTAGCAAGTTGCATCTGTGGCATACTGCATTTGCTATGGATGTGGATATAGAGTTCAGGATTCTAGCCAGGATTTTATTCTAGGGTGATGATAATGTCTAGCGAGCAGTGACCAATTGGGGGGATGGTGTAGAAAGGGGTGGGTGGGTGTTTTTGGGTCTTGGCCCCTCCATAGTATTACACAAGTATATACTAGCAAAGCACGGTTATGCTGGTTGAAAATACAGTTAGTGTCATGGTGACAGGTCATCAATTTAGTTATAGGTTGCAATTGATAGTAATATACACTAAAATGCACTGGCTACTTAAGCCTAATACCCTGGAGTTTATCTGTCAATAAAAAGTTATCTGATGCCACATGTTATCCATTTCGTACATAAATTATGATAATAATAATGTTAAAAATGAATGTAATGATAAGCAATTATATCAGCCATAAGCACTATTGGATGTGTTATTTATGATAACATTTCTGGAACAGATTTGTTCTGTCTGCTTGATACATTTAAGTTATGCCTGGACATCCTCTTCTTCCCACCATTTATCTTGTGCGATTCCTCCAACAGCTGACCTCAGCTTGGCCGAGTTCGGCCGCAAGGAGATCGACCTGGCGGAGCACGAGATGCCCGGGCTGATGATGATGAGAGCGAAGTACGGTAAAGACAAACCTCTGAAGGGAGCGCGGATTGCAGGCTGCTTGCACATGACCATCCAGACCGCTGTTCTGATCGAGACACTGAAAGAACTGGGAGCAGAGGTAGGTTGGTTCTCCTTATTACGCCTAGTAAAGTTAATGTTGTGTTTCTGGTTCAGTGTACGAAATACTTTTTTGAGCCAGGTTGCCCAGTGGCAACCTAGGATGAAAGCTAGGTTGCCCATCAAAATTCCAGGTTGCCCCAAGTTTCAACTCTTCTACATTATGATTAACTTTGTTAGAATGCAATGTGCATTTATACATTTCTGACACAGAGTTGTTCCCCCTTACCTGAAGTGATGAGCTCTTCCATGGGAACTTCTCAATATACAGTTCCCAATGGAAGAAAGGGGCATCCTTACCACAAAATTTAGGTAGTGCACTGGGCTACCTGGGTGTAGAAATAGGTTGCACCAAACAAAATATGGTAGCACGGTGCAACTGGGCAACCTAGTATTTCGCACGCTGTGGTTTTATTCCTCGAAAAATTAGGGATTCTCTTTTTTTATCTCATCTCCTTTTCATATTCTGGCTTAAGTGATCCAACAAATACAGTTTAACAAAACTGAAATGCAACGGTACCGGGACTATCTCTAGGCCCAGTCCCTCCGTTTGCTTGTGGGCAAGGGACAAATATTTCACCCGACTTACTTACTTACTTACTTAATAAAAATTTGCTTCCGAAACTGCGTGACATAACGTTTTGGAGGGTTTGAAGTTCAGATGTCAGATTTAAAAGTTTATGGCGGTTGATGACCCAAGAAGGCTAAGGTTGGTGGGGTTTTGCTAGGGTCAGTTGAGAAACTGTAAACACAACATTTTTTTCCTTACCTTCGTGAAGATTAGGTTGTGTGTTAGGTACACCATACATAGGGGTTGGTGATTCCTTTTACTGGTTATAACATGCAGTGTTCGAAATACCCACTAGCACACTAGCAATTGCTACCTGATTTTCTTGTGCGCTATAGCTAGTTGCTCCCTGACTCAGGTAGTGCACCACGCAACCTGAAAATATGTACCGCTGAACTCAAAGGTGCACACTGTGCTACCTGGTTCAAAAAAGTATTTCGAACACTGACATGTATCTTCATGATGTTTGGTAGGTAGGTTGGGATAACAAAGGTCAAGGTCAGTTATGTTTAATCTAGTGGACTATATATAATATTAGTTACTTTTGCAGTTTTGGGTAATAACAAGAATGACATTTGTCAAATTTAAAACTTCCTTTTGCATGAAATTGCGTGTGAAAGTGTAAGACTTGAAAACCGCTTGAAAACAATTCATAAATGGAAAGAATGACATTTTGTACTACAGAACAAAAGTATGAGACTTTATCCCCTCCTCAAGTTTGAAATGCCTTGCCCTTGGGATTCAGCTAGTATGTATACAATGTATTTTTATGCACAGTTTTTTTTTTCAGGTGCAAGTTTTCAGGTGCACATTTTTTAGGCACAGAAACCCCAACCCAATTGTTTACGTGTAGTAATGCATCAATTTCTGGTGATTTCCTCGTAAAGGTGACTTGGTCCAGCTGCAACATTTTCTCCACACAAGACCACGCGGCGGCAGCCATGGCGAAGGCAGGCGTGCCCGTGTACGCGTGGAAGGGCGAGACAGACGAGGAGTACATGTGGTGTGTGGAACAAACCATCTACTTCCCCGACGGCAAGCCCCTCAACATGATCCTGGACGATGGCGGTGATCTGACCAACCTGGTGCACACTAAATACCCAAAGCTCCTGGAAGGTTAGTTATTACTTCCTGGACGGAAGTATTGTTTTGGGTGACACTAATTTATGCTAGGTTTGTATGTTTGGGTTCCAAAGTGAGTGGGCAGCGATTGGGTTTCACTTGATTGGCAGGGTTTTGTCCCTGTATGCCCTAGGATCTTTCAAGATATTCCATGAAGTTAGCTGCTAGAGAAGAAGAAAAGGAAAGACATTTTTTTAGCTAGGTGATGACTGTTTTGTATTTTTTTGAACCCACAGAAATCAAGGGTCTGTCTGAGGAGACCACCACAGGTGTTCACAACCTCTACAAGATGATGGCCAAGGGTGAGCTCAAGTGCCCTGCCATCAATGTCAACGACTCAGTCACCAAGGTATGTCTCAAGACTCTTGGAAAGGAAAAGTGTGATTTTGCTTTCATACTTTTCTTACAAGTATACATAATATGCAGCCTAAAAGAAGTAATGTTTTTGTAATCTGGACCTTTTTTCCTTCTGTGGTCTGCAGAGCAAGTTTGACAACTTGTATGGCTGTCGTGAGTCTCTGGTTGATGGAATTAAGCGCGCCACAGACATCATGCTGGCAGGCAAAGTGGCCGTCGTCGCCGGTTACGGTGACGTCGGTAAAGGCTCCGCCCAATCCCTGCGGGCCTTCGGTGCACGGGTCCTCATCACCGAGATCGACCCCATCAACGCCCTGCAGGCTGCCATGGAAGGTAGGCACACAGCGTGCAAAATACTAGGTTGCTCAGTTGCACTGTGCAACCATATTTTGCTTGGTGCAACCTATTTCTTCACCCAGGTAGCCCAGTGCACTACCTAAATTTTGTGCTAAGGATGCCCCTTTCTTCTATTGGGAACTGTTTATTGACAAGTTCCCATGAAAGAGCTCATCACTTCAGGTAAGGGGAAACAACTCTGTGTCAGAAATGTATAAATGCACATTTCATTCTAACAAAGTTAATCATAATGTAGAAGAGTTTAAATTCGGGGCAACCAGTAGAAATTTGATGGGCAACCTAGCTTTCATCCTAGGTTGCCACTGGGCAGCCTGGCTCAAAAAAGTATTTCATACACTGGGCACACATGCACAATCATTAAACAGGGCTCGACATTCACTTACAGGAAAAGGTGCTCCTGTATGTGCACCTAGCCTGAAAACATAGGTGTGTGGGAAACATGTTGGGTGCACAACATGAGATAAAGTAGAATGTAAAGTAAAATCTCATCACAAACCTTTGTAACTGCCTCCCCTCAGAGGTTGTATCTGAAACCCTGCTAACTTCCAAATTTTTATCATCATCAGGTTTTATCATTTTTCATGACACTTAGAGAAAATTTGGTGTGGGTTTATGTGTGTCTACAGGTATTTGTCCAGAGTAGGTTGACAGTACATGGGTGGGGGTAGATTGACAGGCAGAATGACAGGTCAAACTGTCAGACATAGGAAACGACTGCACTTGAGAGAAAGTTGACAGCAGGTTGACAGCATGTGGGTAGAGGGAAGATTGACAGGCAGACTGACAGGAGGTCAAAGGTCAGACTCAGCAAATGGGGTGAACTTGAAGTTCGGGAAAACCCAAGATACTTCCCAGAAGATACATTGTACTTACCTAAGAAGATATTACCTAAGTTTCATGGAGGAGGACATTGGGCAAGCCTTGTAGGCCTGTCCTCCTCCTGCACTGTTTTTTTTTTTCCTTTGTTCTGCATATTTGTTATTTAATGTCTTTTTTATTTGTGCAAATAAATAAATGAAAATGAAAACATGAAATGAAGTCCGAAATCTTTGTTTGTTTTAAGGTTACCAGGTGACGACCATGGACGAGGCCTGTAAGCTAGGAAACATCTTCGTCACGGCCACCGGCTGCGCAGACATCATCACGGCTAAACACTTCCAGGAGATGAAGGAAGACGCCATCGTCTGTAACATCGGCCATTTCGACTGCGAGTTGGAGGTCAAGTGGCTGAATGAGAACGCCAAGAAGGACACCATCAAGCCACAGGTAGGGGACTACTAAACTTTAAAGGCACCCTTCTGCACCCAGGTAGCTCAGTGCACTACCTAAATTTTGTGGTAAGGATGCCCCTTTCTTCCATTGAGAACTGTTCATGGAGAAGTTCCCATGGAAGAGCTCATCACTTCAGGTAAGGGGAAACAACTCTGTGTCAGAAATGTATAAATGCACATTGCATTCTAACAAAGTTAATCACAATGTTGAAATTTGGGGCAACCTGGAATTTTGATGGGCAACCTAGCTTTCATCCTAGGTTGCCACTGGGCAACCTGGCTCAAAAAAGTATTTCGTACACTGTAACCCCATCAGTAACATTGCCATTTTGTTTTTCGCCCCGCGTAGGTTGACCGTTACACCCTCCCTAGCGGACGTCACATCATCCTGTTGGCTGAAGGGCGCCTGGTGAACTTGGGTTGCGCCACCGGCCACCCCAGCTTCGTCATGAGCAACTCTTTCACCAACCAGGTGTTGGCACAGATCGAACTGTGGACCAAACCAGACCAGTACAAGATCGGAGTATTCGTGCTGCCAAAGAAGGTAAGTTGTAGAAAAACAGTCTGTTTGCAAAAATGTGTTCCAAATTACGTGTTCATATAAGAATTTGTCTTCAGAGTTTTCTTTTTGACCACAAGTTTTGAATAATGATTCACGATGATTTGTGTGCACTGCTGTCACACTGTCAAACTTTTTGTTAGAACAACTGGTATATCATCACTATATGACAATAGGACAGCTTTAATTGCAAGCTTTGCAACATGGTTAAGAGTTATGTTTGCATAGCTGAATATTAAAGCTGCATTATGTAACATTAGGATGATATAAAAACTGTAAGTAAATTTTCTGATCATTTCTTTACAAAGTTGAATCAACCCTACATGTACTTCATTGCAAACAAGTGTCAATTAGGAAGTGGAGGTGCCAAAATATTACACTGTAGTGTACGAGTGTGTTTAAAAGCTGGAAACACAGCTGTCAGCCATGTTTGTTTACATTCTGGTAGTTTGTGGTGGTGCCACAAACTGAGTGCCCCTCGTGTGGGCTGTTTTAGTGGCAACCATAAATGTGAGATAATTGCACAAATATATATGTTGAAAAGTGGAAGTAAATGACAATCACATAAAGATTTTTTCAATTAAAATATTTCAATTTTTGGTGCAGAAATGTTACATAATGCCCCTATAAAGGAGAAAACTATTACGGTATTGAATGTCATGTTTCTATTGCCATGGCCATACTTATGTACTGGTAATATAATGATAGATTTTTATATTATAGCTGGATGAAGAGGTTGCCGAGGCACATCTGGAACAGCTGGGCGTGAAACTGACCAAATTGACTGACGACCAGGCTGGCTATCTGGGTATCCCTAAGGAGGGCCCCTACAAACCCGACTTCTACCGTTACTAGTTCTACGGACAGTAGTGACGTGACGTAACTGTGTAGATGCTCAAAACATGTTAGTAAAACGAACATGTTGGAACATAACGTCCCTCGGAGAGTGCATCACTCAACTGAAATAAAAGGAATTAAGTGTTCACATGTACGTTTGTGGTGCTTTCGTTATTTTCAACAACTAGTATGGTAGCAGTACTAGTGCAGTATCATTTCTTTGTGGTTTCAAGACCAGTTCTCTGAAAGGTATTTAGCTCCTGTTGGCTGTACTGTACTCTAAATAATGCCATTTAATCTGTGTAGTTGGGAACTGCTGAGATCCCACAGCTACTGTGATTGGTCAGGTTGAACATCCCTAAACATTCAGAGGGCTACTGTGATTGGTCAGGCTAAACATCTCTCAAAATTCATCTCAGAAGGCTACTGTGATTGGTCAGGCTAAATATCTCTTAAAATTCATTTATCTCATGCAGAAGGCTGCTGTGATTGGTTAGGTTAACATCTCTCAAAGGGTTTGTTATTTGTCAGGATAAAGATCTCTCAAAATTCATTCATCTCAGATCTTGCTACTGTGATTGGTCAGGCTAAATATCTCTCAAAATTCATTTATCTCAAAGGGTTTCTGTGATTGGTCAGGCTACACATATCTCAGAGGGCTACTGATAAAATCTTGAAAATGAACAGACTGAAAGAAGAGTGACTGGTGTGGAAGCCATCAGTGCTTTATTTACACAATGGATGTTGAAAGTCTTCTCTATCAATATTAACCCTGGTTTATGGCACATAATTAACAAGTTAAGTAACCTACTAAGTACTTTAATTCTGTGACAGTCTTCCAATAGGAAGTTAAAAACTGCAGCATATTTACTTTAAACCATTAACAATTGAAAACTTTATCATCTTGATATGACTTATGAAACACTTCAGAAACAACTTTGGAACTGAAGGGTGACACCTTTAAACCAAGCGGCATAGTCCAAGCCAGCAACTGGAATAAACTTCAACAAATACTTAAAAATGAATGCAGGAACCTCACAGCCTTGTAACAGGTCTGTGCCATGTTAGACGTACTGTAGTTTCAAAATCAAATAAGACAATTCTAAACATTTAGATGTCAAGATTAAATGATTTAGATTGGTGTTTTCCCACAATTAACACAAAATGATATGTCCAGAATTGTACAGTCTATCATACATGCATTATAATCCATAAGACATTATATCCATATTTTTGGTATTTCACAGCAACATGTATACTCGGTTTCAACAGCACATTGTCAGAACGTACTGCGCCTGCATGAAAGCCGTAACATATTGTGCATAGCACTTTGACAGAATGTCTTTTTAACGTCTCGTTATAGTTTTCAAATGTGTCGGAAAAGAATAATACCAGGCTGCAATGGGCAAAATTCTGATGCAACATTGACCAAACATCCAATGAAAACTGAAAAATCCGGGTTTCGCGCAGGTGCAGTACATTCTGCTGACGTGCTTGTTTCAACGGACTTTTAAGGAATGACCATGCACTAAGCTGCGTGCATACAGTGCAAGTGAGTTCATGGTTTCTTCCCTACTCTATGGATATTCCCAGTGCGGAGTCTCTGGAGGACTTTTGTTGTGTGGGTCTGTTTTGCCTTCTCCAACTTGTCCTTGTCAACGCCAAACGCTCGCCCCAAGAACATGTCGATTTCTGGTTGATCAATCTCAGGGTCAGCAGTCAAGAAGGCCTTTCTGACGTCTTCTACTACCACGTCACTGGAATCAAGAAAGAAAGACAATATAAGATTTGAGATAGCATGAAGACACATACGAGTTCAACGTACCCTTCCTCTGAAACAGAGAACCAATTGAAAAAGGTCTACTAAAATAACGCAGCTTCAGAGATTCCTGAGGTATTCACACTTCTAATGATTCAAATTCAAACTTTATAGAAACAACTGGCAGACATGTGTCTGAATTGTGTTGTTCTTGACAAGGGCACCTCGTCTATCACAATCAATTCCATATACACTTTAAAAATTACCATAATCTAAAATCTCTTATGGGCATAGCAAACAAGTTCATTGCCAATCACTCTACCTTATAATATATGAGTCAACATCTGTACTGATGATATCCAGGTGTTCAAGGCCTGGATATAATAACACCGGTTTTAACTGGCGTTGTAACCTTTAGTGTACCCGGTGAAAATATGAGCGATATTGTAACAAGACTTCGTACATTAACTGACCTACACTGTATCATCACAGTCAGTCGTCATGACCTACCAATGTAAATTAAAATTGTCCAGCAGGCCAATTTGACTCAAATTAACTCAAATTTTGAGTTAATTTCATGAATAAACAAAACCACCAGAGTACCCATAATTTATCTTGACCTCCGTCATCTGAACCCCAACCTACCTACCAAATATCATAAAGATACATGTACCACACCCCGAGTTATAACAGATTAAATCTGCAACCCCTATAGATGGTGTACATTTTGCACCTAAGTAAATAACACATAACCTTCTTGACGAAGGTAACAAAAGCTCAAACTCACCTAACGTCCCCTAGAGCAGCCTGTATGTCATCCACGTACGCCTCCCTCTCCGACTTGGTCTGGTCGCGAAGTCTGTTGATGAAGGGGCCTGTTCTTCCCTCGTCATCCTGCAACAATTGAAGTAAGCTACTAACTAGAAAGGTAACATTTGCAAAGCAAATGCATAATGTTTACCTTCGCATATGGTCTGCTCTGTTAATTCTTACTCAAACCAAGGAGGTTAACCTCCTTGCTCAAACACATTCATATATATGGTCAGACAGGAGTCTAAATCCCTCCTGCTATAAAATAGCAACATGATGTAACCCAACACCAGTTACTATGGTAACAGTCTGGTTCAAGTCATTGACCAGGTCAGAGGTCACTGTTTGGAGAAGAGGAAGAAGAAGAAACGTAGCAAAAACAATATATTTTCCTTCGGTAAACATAATTATAAACCATTCAAATGTCACCAATAAACTGCTAGGTTCAGTTTAGGAACCAGCCATAGCTGATACAAAGATATTTCCAAGACAATCGCTAGCAATATGTTGGCTCTTTTAATCTTTGACTTTTTCAAATGACCAGCATTAAACACTAAGACTTAGTGCTAAAGGCATGTACAAGGTTATAGCAACTAATAGATACAAAATACATACATGAAAGTTAGCGAAACAAAAACTTGTATAACTTCGGTCAAACAGTATTACTAGGAAGAGCTGGTGGAACACTGTTGTAACTGTTGATTTTTTAATGAATTTCAACATGTTGAAAATGCTGAGGGCTTCTGGACTTTTATTGATAACAAAATTTTGACTCTATTTCAAACTTTACGGCTAGCATAGCATACAATGGATGCTTCGCAAAGTGTTAAAAACTCCACATTTGAACTGTTACAGTTATACATTATGAGAGCATTAGATTGCCCAAAGTTTAAGTACTAGTGAAACAAATACGAGTTACTCCGATGAAATCTCAAACACAACTCATTTTAATCGACTTACAACCGGCCGGTTCTAGAGTCCCTTCCCTCGAACGGGTATAGATCACCTGTTCGAACACGACGCGATCACGTGCGCTCGCACGTGATCGAACAGGTGACCAGCCCCGTCCGAAGGAGGGTCTAGATGAAATCTCAAACACAACTCATTTTATTCGACTTACAACCGGCCGGTTCTAGAGTCCCTTCCCTCGAACGGGTATAGATCACCTGTTCGAACACGACGCGATCACGTGCGCTCGCACGTGATCGAACAGGTGACCAGCCCCGTCCGAAGGAGGGTCTAGAACCGGCGGCAAAACACAGCACATATATTCAAAAGTATTCCGTTGAATTATTACACTACGTTATTACACTAGTACAGTGTTGTACCTCTGTGAAGAGTTGTTTGAAGGGTACGGGTCCTCCCTGTGTGTCCAACTCGTCCTCTGCAGCCTGGACCAGGACCTGAACGGACTCCGGATCTTTCAGTGGAAAGAACTCTGCTAGTCCAGCAGACAACTCCTCCTTTGGTAGCATTCCCTGCAAACCATTCATGCAAGAGTTAACATTAGCATGAAAGTTCATCTGAGTTGGTATAGACAAGTATGTTAGAACTAAACTGTTATCCAACTCAAAATAAAGACTCACCAGGAATTTTCGACCGTATCACACAGTCTTCTTCAGCTCTAATGACCCGAGTGCTGTGAACACACGCTTTTGTAGACGTGTGACGTAAGCACCGGGTCAAAGGTTGCTGGAAGTCGGTATCGCCCCCCGTCCCGGTTGAGGGAAGGCTGATGTGCTCTAATGTAGATCGCCTCTTTACATTTTTAGAGTTAACATTTTTGCATTTCCTAAGATTTTAGACACTTGAGTATAGTGTTCTAGCCAGCCTGAAATTTTTTTCTCTCATGTCAATTTTGCTTCATGTAATATGTTGAGTGCCGAAGACGCAACAATTCTAGGGGGTCCAGGGACATGCTCCCACATTAAATGTTAGAATCTTGACCCTCTGAAACGCTATTTTCCACATTTTCAGTGGCATATCTTGCTGGTATACTAAGCTTAGTTTGATTACAGCTTTTTTCATATCTTACATGCTGATTTTTGTCTGTCAAAGATGACGGATTGTGCAAAATCTTTGTCCGTCATGAGCGGCAAAATTACATCAAATGACAAAAGCTGGACGCTCAGGCATCAGGCTAGAACACTGTTTGAGTATAACACATTTTTCTGTTGGTATCATATTGGTTGAGCCTCTAATTATGACGGACAGTCAGGATTGGTCTATTCGTAGTCGCTCACAGAAAGGGAGGAGTTTAAATAAGATGTCCCTACCTGTGTGCCCAGGGAGACATCCTTCTGAGCGAAGTGACTCAGCAAGCGAGACAGGAGGTCAATCTGCTGATGGTAGATCCCCTCGTCAGTCTGTAAAATCATAGTTCTCAAAGTTACATGTAGTTCACACCAACATGCTAGACACAACCACGACAGCAGAACGTACTGCGCCTACGCAAAACCCAGATTTTTCACGGCTTTCGTTGGATGGTTGGTCAACGTTACATCAGAATTTTGCCCACAACATTTGAAAAGTATACACGGGATGTCATCCTTAAAAAAAAATTAATACGCAAATACGACCTTTAACAGAGACGTTCTGCCAAAGTGCTAAATATGATGTACAATACAAAATGGATTTCATGCAGGCACAGTATGTTCTGCCGACATGTTCTACACTCATGTACTAGTACTAAATGTATATAGAGTCTGTCTAGTACATGTAGTGCTAACACAATGTGTTTGTGACTGCATTTGTGTGTCCTTAATGCAAAATTCCATAGCTATAATGAAATTCTCATAAAAAGTTCTAATTACTGATAGTTCACCACAAAAGCTACAATCATGATTGTAAAACCACTGGGAACGTTTCAAGATTGACAGTAATCTTATAATTACTCACTTCTCCCTTGAGTATGCTAAAGAACAGGTTGATGCTGTTCTCTGATTGGTGGAAGCGGGTGCAGGCGTCGTGGATGTTGTAGCCCCACTCCGCCACCAGCGGCTCCAGGTTGAACCGCTTCTCCAGGTACATCAGGAGGTAGTTCTCCAACTTGGTGGGTTTTGCTTTCTGAAAAAACAAACAATAAATTGGAAATGTCAAACTTTCGGGAATTAGATTTGCATTTAATAAAACACATCCAGTGTACGAAATACTTTTTTGAGCCAGGTTGCCCAGTGGCAACCTAGGATGAAAGCTAGGTTGCCCATCAAAATTCCAGGTTGCCCGCTTCTACATTTATTTATGATTAACTTTGTTAGAATGCAATGTGCATTATTTACACATTTCTCTTTACTTGAGTTCTTCCATGGGAACTTCTTAATAAACAGTACGCAATGGAAGAATGGGGCATCCTTACCACAAAATTTAGGTAATGCACCCAGGGCTACCTGGGTGTAGAAATAGGTTGCACCAAGCAAAATATGGTTGCACAATGCAACTGGGCAACCTAGTATTTCGTACGCTGACATCATACAGTAGAATGAATTGTTACTTATAAGACTGCATGACATGACTTATTCTGCTGTTACACCATCTAATAGTTTATGTTTCATACCATGATTACACAGTACACATCCCTGATTTCTAAAAAAAAAAAATAGGCAAATGGTTTGCTTCACACATTGTGAAAAACTTAATATCAATGGTACCTTCCAAAATGACTGGCCAATTTGCAAAAAAGTACAGTCTGTAACATATTTATGTTTACTTAATGATATTGAACCAGTGTTAACAATGTATAGTTGACCAGACAAGCATTTTAGTTTGGAGGTTTGATCCAGAGATTGAAGCTTTACCCACCCCTGCATCGTGTGCCGCCTTCTCTCTCCACACGTCCTTGATAACGATGGCCAGGTCCCGCTTCGCTAACTTCCTGTTACGAACTTGTCCTTCATAGCGCAGGTAAGCTGGTACGTCTGGTTTGAAACCCTTCAGATAAACAAATAAAAACAAGAGATCATGTAGATTTTCTTTTCTAGTCATGTACATAATATATTAACTGTTTGATACAAGTATGTACGGTATGTCCCTTTGTGTCAATCGTGTATCTATATGGAGCATTTTCATCTGACAATTTTTTTTATTTAGATTGACACTTACTTGACTTTTATTTCAGTATCTGTATTTTGTTAATGTATACCATATATTTTTACCTTCACAGAAGGAAAACACATTGTTTTTTGCTCAGTTTCTTCTCCCCCAAATACATAAGGTCAATGATCTGGAACAGACAGCTGTCACCATGGTAACTGGTACTGTAGCAGACATCCTGTGGTGTTGCATTACATTATGTAGCAAGTTCGGGCTGGTCACCATATAATATATGAAATGTGTTTTAGTATGAATAAAAGAGCAGTAGTTTGTTGAGCTAGACCAATTGTGAAGGTAAACATTATGCATTCATTTTGCTTTGCAAATGTTGTATACCTTTCTAGTTAAAGACAGTTTTTGCTGAACCAATGTCATGCACTTACCCTTCCTTCAAAGAACTCAGGAATGTCCTTGTCACTTGCTGCATCTTTCATGGTCTGTAGCTCCTGCAGGAGAACGTCCATTTTCTGATCACTGGTGCTCTCCTTGGTCAACTCGGCCCAACGCTCGGACCCACCGTCCACTACCTCCCCACACTTGTCCCAATCAGGCCTAACAAGCAAAGAAATCATGATGTTTAATTATTGTTATTGCTTTCTTCTTCCGTTCATCCTGTAAGTAACACAAGCATGTTGGTAAAACATTAGATAGGTGGCAAGGCAGTCTTGTGGTTAGGGTAGTTAACTTAGAATCCAGAGCTACAGGTTCTGGGTTCGAATTCCTAGCTGATAGATATTTAGAGTTTCTTGTTTTATTCATATTCTGGCAAATTTCTTGCTGATTCTGTTTATGCATTTTCCCACTGGCTCCCATAAGGCAACAGACATGCATACATCAGGAAACTGAAGGCAGGAAATGAGATAACCTTTTCTGGGACCTTTGTCCTATCATTATTAGACAATTCAGGATTCGAAATCCTTTTTACTGCATACCTGCACTGGTGCAAGTACCATTGAAAATTATCTGCACCAGACAAATTTTACCTGCACCACTCAGAATTTTGGAAGTATGGATCATAGTAAAAACTGTTCAGAAACCATTGCCATAATTTTTTTTTAAAATTACACTACATAAGTGGTAACAGTCATGCTGGCTAATAAAAATCCACATTAATATAAAGTTAACCCAGGTGCAGGTAGACATCAGAAATACATGCATACATGTAGCTCCAATTTTACCTGCACTAACCTGCATATAGGTAGGACATCCAGGTAGAACATTACGTAATGCAAATTTTGAGTAACTTGATTATTTTGCTGAAGATTCAGACATTTCAGACAGCATCCACTACGTATACCTTTCATCCGTGACTGAGAATGAGCAAACCAGAGAAAGAGGAGGAACAGAGCCTACCTGGGCGTGGCGCTTCGTCTCAGCGTCTCAGATTGGGTGTAGAACTCATCTCTCTGCTGGAGTACCTGTTTGTGCACCTCCAGCAACGTACTGTATTATGAACAAAGACAGGTGGGTTACTGTTCAAGTCTGAACAGTACAGATTCAAGTCTGAACAGTACAGACACTGGTTTCCTCGACTGCGGGGAGAGATCAGTGGGAGGGAAACAAGACAACAAAAAACTTGACCAATTGCCAGTACGCACAGCAAGATATTCGAAAAGCCCAATTTGCCTTACCTTGTCCGGCTTTTAAACAGCACTTTGTAATGCAACCCTACTACACGTACATGCCGTTATATGTCAATTTTCAATTAGCTCTTTTAATGTACATGTAACTGGTATTTCAACTTTCTGTGTGTAGGAGTTGAATTTGTCACAAGTTTTTTTTTTTTTTATAATGTACGGGACATGTAATTCAGCCTTCAGGCTGTGAAATGTTTCAAATAAAAACCCCCATTACATTATTTGACCATAGATATAGAATACAACACAGTGTATTCCGTATCGCCCGAGTTGTCGGCGCGACCGTGATCCGACTCGCGGGAGGGCCGAGACCGAGTCATACCCACCCAAGAAAACACGCCTTTCAATGCGAAATGAGCGAAAATTTGGTGTCCCTAAACCAAAAAAATGCAACAACATCAGTTCCAAAGTTCGAATCCTGTATTCGAATTTTCGAAAGCGGCGCCTGCTGTTAGGGTGAAACGAGTTCGAATCGTTCTATGGAAGCCTTGTTGTAAAGCCTGGTCTTACCGTAAAGTACGACCAGGTAGGGAACACGGTATCGCCGCCCGGGTATGATATAAGGTAAATTCCTGCAGGAATTCTGCACGAATGATCTTAGGCCACACCAGTTTAATCATTCGGTTCTCGGATTTCCCTGCTTCATTTTGTTTTATGATTTGCAAAAAAATAGTTTTCAGGTTCTTAATCAACTCCAAAATGGTCATGTCTTGGGCCCAACAGTTGAGGAAAGTCCTTGTATTCCAGGACCTAGTTGTTACAGTTTTTCATCTAACAATGCAGTGGTTTGATCAAAAGTTCAAAATTCTAAACCACCCTGGTACATGTATATGGCTTCTATCATAGCATTTGGGGCTATCATAGGATGCCTACATGTATATATTATATTTTCGCATCAACAAGAACCAACAAATCAAATTGGTGTGGCCTAATATATCTATACCAATGGCAGTTATTATAATAAGGATATGTGTCTTAATATGCATCTTCATCGGTATCGGAACTTTATAAAATGATGTGAAGATTATGAGTAAATGATTAATAATGCTTTATGCGAATATTACGTGTACTTAGTGTCTTTACAGGTATTCCTTATTAAGTATGCAGTATTTCATTTAAATTTCTTTTCATCTCAATTTATGTATACTATTGCTTTATTATTGTTATTGTATCATTTTGCCTATGTCTTGAATTATTTTGCAAACAATTCCTTATGTATGACGGGATTGTATAATTTCATTTCAATTTTGAGTGATAAGTTTTGGTTAGTATAGAGGAGGAGGGCTTAGAATAAGCTAAATAAGCTTTATTCCTCCTCCTGCACCTTGTTTTATTTATTATTATTGTATTATGTATATTTTTTTCTTGTTGTGCAAATAAATAAACAAAACAAATAAACAAAACAAAACCTACTCGTGTTCTTGCTGCAGTTTGCTGAACTGGTCTCGAAGAACTCCCTCCGTCTCCAGAAGGGCGTTGTGTTTGGCCTCCAGCATTTCAAAGTCTCTCCTCGGAACAACGTCGCCATAGTCTGCCTTCATTCGGATCAGTTCCTCCGACATTTTCTTTAGATCCACACGAGCTTGCCTGGGCAGAAGAGAAAGGAAATGTCCCAGACTATATTAACAGTCCTACAATTAGTGCTGCGTACTGGTTCGCTGGACTCAGTTCTGGATCAGATTCTGTATCTGTATCTGTATAGTCGGTATAACCGCCCTTCGGCGTAACACATCAGCTCAGTTCCGGACTTGTAAAAACATTCAGGTTCAAGTAAACAAAAACCTGAATGGCAGGAACTAGTTCCGGACTTGGTTGGAAAAAAAAAAACATGTCACATACCCCTTTTCGTTCTGAACCACATAAAACCTTCCATAGGTCATAAGATCTGCTGCAAAATGAAGAAAACATTGCCGTCGAGCATTGTCAAGTGTCGACCTCTAATTTTTTTGTTATGTGGCCACAGTTTCACCCAGACAACAGTGTTGAAGGTTGCCAACATGCAATTTTGTATATACCATGGGTTTAGGTCCGGACTTACAAGTCCGGAACTGAACCTAAACCTCAGTGGACTTGAATCCGGACCTGAACCTAAACGGGGGTTGAGGCACACAGCACTACCTGCAATAAAGGGCAGCTAAGATACATTGTATACGTGTGCAACACGTCGGCAGAATGTACTGCGCCGACGTGAAACCCAGATATGGTTTTCGTTGGGTGTTTGGTCGATGCCCCATCAGAATTTTGCCTGTTGTAGATGATATCTTTTTTCGACACAACATTTGAGAACTTTATTTATAGATGGTACTGTACAGTATGTCAGCGAATACGACTTTGAATGACAGAACTACATTTAGTCTACACTTATCATATGTGACATGTCACATTTTGGAGTCTTTGTCATGTTCAACCAGTTTTTCGTGTGATAAGTGTTGACTAGTTCTGTCAGTTCATTTTAGTGACACTGAAGAAGAGTGATGGATGTCACTTGAAACTCAAAACATCCAGAAAAAATCTCTGTAATTTATCCAGTAGCAGAGTAGTAGTGGCGTCGGTGTGGTGCAATGGTTAGAGCGTTGGACTCGGAACCCATGAAACCCACCATGCCCCGACGTTGTGCCCTTGGGAAAGGCACTTTACACGACTTTCCCTGACGGTGGAGTGACGCCCACCGAGCCTCTTAGGCTAACCTGTCTAAAAGTGTGCCAAAAACACACTACGGATTTGGTGCCAACATCTGCACATTTGCCACCTAGAGCCTTAAAAAAACAAAAGCACTGAGTTTGAACATACTTCAGTGCGACTCTCATCATGACTGGGTCGTCCTGTGGGTCGCCTACGCTTCCGGCGGACGCTGCCTTCTGCAGGTCCTCGGCCTGGTAACGCAGGTCGTTGATGTCCGACACGAGCAGTTTCCTCGCGTCGCACTCGTCACGATAGCGCAGGTACTGCTCCGACAGTTCCTCTCTCAACTGGCAATAAAGAATATGGGATTTCAAAGTTCCAAGACTCATCTGATGTAGTTTGCATTAATGAAATATAAATCTGATTCATAGTATGCATATATATTACTTATATGACTGTATGATGAAACTTACTCTGCCATAATTACACAATCGTTAATGTTTCTTACATTCCTGGCAACTACATTCTTGAACCCAATCTCTGCTCTTTCACTTTGGAACCCAAACATACAAACCTAACATAAATCAGCACCACCCAAAACAATACTTCTGTCCCGGACATAATAAGAGTTAGACAGATGATTTGACCCACTGTTACAATCATGTGTCAGGTAAAAGTTAACTTTAAGTCCCTACTCAACAGGTTATGTGAAACAAACAAACCCAACTGAAGCTGTGAGTAACCATGATTTATCCCTTTAAGGCCACACCAATTTAATTTGTTGGTTCTCGGATTTTCTCAGAAAAAAATATGATTTGCGACAGAGCGAAAAAAAAAAAAAAACAGAGTGACCTGGGCATCCTCATATAGCCCCAAATGCTACATCACAGTACATGTACGATAGGAGCCATGAAGTCAACATAAAAATTTAAACAATGAATTTTGAACTTTTAATCAAACCACTGCATTGATAGATAGAAGTAGGAAGAAAAGGACTTTTTTCAACTGTTGGGGGCAAAATATGAGCATTTTTGAGTTGATTCAGAACCAGAATCTTCTTTTTTTTGCAAATCAGAAAAAATGAAGAGGCCAATCCGAGAACCAACAAATTAAACTGCTGTGGCCAAAGTACATGTAATTAATTTCCCATCAGTTAAGTGGCTGAGATTACAATGAAGTACTTGGCAAGGACAACAGCTGAAGTGCTTACCTTGTTAACTTGTGCCTGTAGGTTTTGCTGCTGTTCACTCATCGCCATAATCTTACGATATAGACCAGTGTTCTCTCTCCTTAAATCCACCATTTCTGCAACACATCACAATATAATCAATCAACAAGAAAATTTTACACCGCTATGAGAATATTAGAGTTGTTGTGAATTTCTTGTTATGTTTACCGAAGGAAAACATATTGTTTTTGCTATATTTCTTCCTCTTCCTCCTCTTCTCCAAACAGTGACCTCTGACCTGGTCAATGACCTGAACCAGACTGTCTGTTACCATGGTAACTGGTGTTGGGTTACATCATGTTGCAATTTTATAGCAGGAGGGATTTAGACTCCTGTCTGACCATATATGAATGTGTTGGAGCAAGTTTGAGTAAGAATTAACAGAGCAGACCATATGCGAAGGTAAACATTATGCATAAATTTTGCTTTGCAAATGTTACCTTTCTAGTTTCATTTATTATTTTGAATTTCTTGCTGATTCTTTCATATTTTACTGTCATGTACAATGTTCAGTTCTCAAGTCAACAGTACCAATTTGAACTTCACTTCCTTCCAGCCTCTGGGGACCATTTTAACCTGCAATTCAACCCACGACTGCAAAATTATGGAACTCTTTTCCAAACACATGCTTCCAGTCCGACTACAATCCACAAATCTTCAAAACAAAGGTCCACCACCATTTCCTGACTCAACCTCATTATACTCATATACGTACCTCTAGCTCTATGCCTAAGAAGTGGCCAAAAATAATTGGCGTTGCACTGAGCGACACCATTAAAAAAATACCAAAAAAACCCACTCCTACATGTACATGTAGGTCTGTGGTTACACCATTTCCCCCATCACTTCCTGTGACTCTACTGTATTCATGACAAATAACCACGGACACACTGTGACAAGCAAAGAAATAAACATACTAGTACCTAAAACAAACCTCCATACATGGAGGTAATATAATTACAATTTAATATTGTAAGTCCTTTGGAGCAAGCAGTATATCAAATTTCACTCTAAAAACACATCACACCTGAAAATTGCATTTTTACCAAGTTTTTTTCGACTCTTGGAAGCTTCAGAGTTTGCCATGACATAGTTCTCACCTTGTTTCTCCTGCTCTCGAATCTTGAGGATCTTCTGGTCACACTGCTCTGAAACTGTCACCAACATGGACTACAAACAAAAGGAGACGGAATTCAGATTTCAAAGGTGCATACAGTGTACTTGGTATGTAAAACTTACAGGAACCATTCTAACACACCTCTGTGAAGTACACTAATTAATTGTATCCGTAAATAATTTCATCAGGTTGGTAATCCAATGAATAGCAAAGTTCTTTCATCACAAACCATTTACCTGGCTCGTGTAAAAGTAAATGGTTGTATGATGAAAGAACTTTGCTATTCACTAATTATTTGTATTTTGTGTTGCTGTGAATTTCTTGTGTTATTCATTATAAATTGCAAATTTCTCACTAATATTCATTTTCCTAAGTACTGGCTTTCCATAAGGTCAACAACAAGTAGCAGGTAACATAACTTCCTTCCAGCCTGCGGAGAGACATTTTACCTCCAATTTCACCTTCCTGTCAGTCTGCGGTTACCATCATTTCCCTCTACTTCCTGTGACCCTTCTGTATTTAAATAACTATACCAAGCAAACAAACAGACAAACACCCTGAGAATAAAACTACGGTGAGTAATTTTTCAAGATTCCCGTGTGTAGAGTCGTGTGGCGCAGCGGTGGCTAGCGCTTTCGGCTCAGTGCCAAGAGGTCCGGAGGTTCGATCCCCACCCATGTCACCGATCTTGTGCCCTTGGGAAAGGCACTTTACACGACTTTCCTCACTTCACTCAGGTGTAAATGAGTACCAAGCTTCGGTTAGGGACGTTCCCTCGGATAGGACGTTAAATGGAGGTCCCGTGTTTGGGAGAAGCCACACCCCACGCACGATAAGAACCCACCCACACCCTTCGAAAAAGAGTAGGGCATGCCCCCAGTGTGCGATGTGCAAATTCTTCTACAGTGACTGGCCTCAAGGTTAGCCCTTACTAATAGCCCCATGCTAGTTGGGCAGCCTTGGCTGTGTCTTCAGCCGAATAAATAAAAAAATAAAAAAGATTCCCCGTACCTTGAGTGGCTCCAGGTCCCTTATCTGTTGTCTGAGGTGAGCTAGCATCGTTTCGTATTCGTTCTTAATGGATGACAGCAGTGGCTTGTACGTCTTGAAGTCTTCAATCAAATACTCAAAGACTTCACGGTGCGCCTATTAAACAGGGGAGAGGGTAAAAAAAATTAGTTTAGTTTTTTGTAGCCAGTTGTCTGAGGTGAAGCATCAGGTGTATACATGTATCTGGCAAGATAACATATAACACCAGGTGAATGTTCAGGTGTATATTGGCAAGATAACATATAACACCAGGAGAATGTTCAGGTGTATATTTGGCAAGATAACATATTTCACCTGAGGTGAATGTTCAGGTGTATATCTGGCAAGATAAATATAACACCAGGTGAATGTTCAGGTGTATATTGGCAAGATAACATATAACACCAGGTGAATGTTCAGGTGTATATTTTGCAAGATAACATATAACACCAGGTGAATGTTCAGGTGTATATTTGGCAAGATAACATATACATGTAACACCAGGTGAATGTTCATGTGTATATTTGGGTAAGTAACATATACACCAGGTGAATGTTCAGGGTTATACATATATTTGGCAAGATAACATATAACACCAGGTGAACATTTAGGTGTATATTTGACAAGACAATATATATATATCACCTGAGGTGAATGTTCAGGTGTATTATTTGGAGATAACATAATAATTATAACACCAGGTGAATGTTCAGGTGTATATTTGGAGATAACATATAACACCAGGAATTTCTGTATATTGGCAAAATGACATTCAACATTATGATATAATTTTGCAGTCCTTGGAAAAATGGTTGCAGCAAATGAATGAATATGTTGTCATCTACAAATCTAAAGTAAAAAAAAGAGAGTAGCAGAGCGAAACAAACAAACAAACAAACAAACATACCTGTAACCTGAGCTCACTAGGTCCAGAGTCGGGGCATCCCAGTGCTCGGAGTTCCTTCTTCAGAAAGTTCTCCAGCTGGTCACAGGAATTGGGTTTAGGGACGCCTTTTCCAGTGTCCTCCTCTTTCACGACAGGTTTCCTGCTGTACGACTTGACGGAGGTGGCGCCGTGCGGGACGAGAGCCGTGCTGGAGGTGGTCTGTCCCGCCGCGTGAGCCGGCCAGGCGTCCAGCGCGCCCGACCTGGTGTCAACGTAGGGCTGTGGTAGTGGGAAACAAGACAGACTTGTCATCATTTAGTTATAGAAAGATACCGAGCATCACAATTAGCAGTTCAACAGCACGTCGGCAGAACGTACTGCGCCTGCGCAAAACCCTGATTTTTCATGGTTTTCGTTGGATGTTTGGTCAACGTTGCATCAAAATTTTGCCTGTTGCAGACGATATCTTTTCCTATACAACATCTGAAAACTACAGACAGGCTGTCAACCTTATATGCTGTAATACAACCTGATAGGAGTCGTTCTGCCGAAGTGCTATATGCATAATACATTACGGGTTTTGCGCAGGTGCAGTACGTTCTGCCGACGTGCTCAGTTCAACCAATTAGAGAGTTGCTGCATGTCCATCAACTATCTGCAATTTCTTGCGTTTTTCATTACTACCTTCTGTGAAAATAAAAGCTTCCCGGAAGCTCAGGACCCATTCCAACACAGATTAGGCCATCCCCAAACTCACTGACGCCTTGGACGGCCGACCCCCATCCCATTGAAAAAGGGACCCCTGACCGTACCTCCCAACCCATCCCTGACCCATCCCGCGTAGGTACGGACGCCGTTTTAATCAATACCAGCTCGCACAACGGAGGTTTGCATATGCACAAATTTGAAGGCGCCTCTTACAAAATGACTGTTACAGAACAGTGTCCGTATTTTTGCTTGAAAAGGCGACCTTGACAAGGAACACCTGTTTCAACATACCATCTACTGTGTTGGATAAGTATAATAACTTTTCAAAAAAAGGTAGATAAACGTCAATATTGCATCACACATGCAAATGCTGCAGTTGCAGCTTATATAATTGGCAGGAATTGGAACACGCCATTCGGACCATGGACTAATGAATTATTTTATTGGCTAGGCTATACTAGCATCCTGAACATACAAGTGGATGTGCACTGTGAAGCTAAGCTAGGAAAGATGTTTTTTTTTTATTTATTTATTTATTTCATCTTCAAGGGGCCCAGGTAACATACAGTTTGTACAAAAGAGAAATCATACAAATAAGGAACAAAAAAATGCAAACTGAAATCAGTATGGCTGACAAATTAACTTAAATAAATAATAGGACATAAATAAGTGACGAAACATTAAGCTTTTTACAAAACCAAAATGTCAAAACATATCATAATCCGTAATCGTGTCCATTACCATTCCATGGTCAAATTATCACTGGAGGTCAGAGGTCTTTTTGATAGCTGCCTTGAAAAGTTTTAGGGTTGACAAAACATGTTGAGGTCTTCAAGAGACTTGATACAGCAGCAACAAAAAATTTACCTGGAGTACACCTGGCGATGGGAGGCTGTACTTGGAACCGGTTGAAACCAGCTGGTAGGACGGTCCTGTCAGACCCTCGTACCCTTTCATCGCCCGCGGAGACATGTCACTGCAACAGGGACACAAAAACAGCCATCATTCAAAATTGAAGGTTTGTGACAAAAGAGGTCATTCTGAATGAATTTATTTTATTTTTATTCATTTATTATCGGCTGAAGACACAGCCAAGGCTGCCCAACTAGCACGGGGCTATTATTAAGGGCTAACCTTGAGGCCAGTCACTGTAGAATTTGCACCATCGCACACCGGGGCATGCCCCTACTCTTTTTCGAAGGGTGGTGGTGGGTTCTTTATCGTGCGTGGGGTGTGGCTCTCCCAAACACGGGACCTCCATTTAACGTCCTATCCGAGGGACGTCCCTAACCGAAGCTAGGTACTCATTTACACCTGAGTGAAGTGGGGAAAGTCGTGTAAAGTGCCTTTCCCAAGGGCACAAGATCGGTGACATGGGTGGAGATCGAACCCGCGGGCCTCTTGCCCTGAGCCGAACGCGCTACCGCTGCGTCACATGACCCCCACGCCACACGACCCCACGCTTCTGAATGAATGACTGGTTATTTCTGTAAAACATTGCAGCCTGATGCGAGCATGCAAATAAAAAAAAGTTTGGCAAAAAAAAAGTTGTCTTCATTATGAAATCTAAGTGGTCAGGCATACATTTGCTCATTTTGCAGCTGCTTTGTATGATTTACAGTATGGTTGAACCGTTGAAAACTTTTTTTGGAAACGAACGAAAATTGATGCGCACGTGGATGTCATCCAATAATCAAATCAACACAGCCTAATTAAATTAAAGGATGGAGAACGACTTGACTGAAAGATCTAAAGAAGCAATGTGTCGTCGGGGGAGGAAATTGTAGTACCCAGGGCTCGAAATACTTTTTTTTTCATATCTGCACTGGTGCAGGTTAGCATTGGGAAGAATAACCTGCAACTGACAAATTTTAGCTTGCAATGCTCAAAAATCCATTTAAATTCTTTATTAAGCATAAATGA